>OX375883.1:83187456-83790702 GCA_947359465.1 Metellina segmentata | reverse complement strand
TTTTAACTTTGATTCAGTTATCCCAGGCCTCGAAATAGATATTTTAATACAGGTGCACCTTGTGCACCTAAGTTTTTAAATTAGGAGCACATTAAAAAAAAAAAAAGGAATATAAGAGCAAATATGTAATGTAAACTACTGTATTAGTTGGGTATGTTTTGATAGGTTAGTAGTAGATAGTAAATAAAAATATTTAAGCATCTAAATTGTGCACCTAAGTTTTTAAATTAGGTGCACAGGTTATATTTTAGGAGCATATTTAAAAAAAAAAAGGAATATAAGAGCAAATATGTAATGTAAATTACTGTATTAGTTGGGTATGTTTTGATAGGTTAGTAGTAGATAGTAAATAAAAATATTTAAGCATCTAAATTGTGCACCTAAGTTTTTAAATTAGGTGCACTGGTTATATTTTAGGAGCATATTTAAAAAAAAAAGGAATATAAGAGCAAATATGTAATGTAAACTACTGTATTAGTTGGGTATGTTTTGATAGGTTAGTAGTAGATAGTAAATAAAAATATTTAAGCATCTAAATTGTGCACCTAAGTTTTTAAATTAGGTGCACAGGTTATATTTTAGGAGCATATTTAAAAAAAAAAAGGAATATAAGAGCAAATATGTAATGTAAATTACTGTATTAGTTGGGTATGTTTTGATAGGTTAGTAGTAGATAGTAAATAAAAATATTTAAGCATCTAAATTGTGCACCTAAGTTTTTAAATTAGGTGCACTGGTTATATTTTAGGAGCATATTTAAAAAAAAAAGGAATATAAGAGCAAATATGTAATGTAAACTACTGTATTAGTTGGGTATGTTTTGATAGGTTAGTAGTAGATAGTAAATAAAAATATTTAAGCATCTAAATTGTGCACCTAAGTTTTTAAATTAGGTGCACAGGTTATATTTTAGGAGCATATTTAAAAAAAAAGGAATATAAGAGCAAATATGTAATGTAAATTACTGTATTAGTTGGGTATGTTTTGATAGGTTAGTAGTAGATAGTAAATAAAAATATTTAAGCATCTAAATTGTGCACCTAAGTTTTTAAATTAGGTGCACTGGTTATATTTTAGGAGCATATTTAAAAAAAAAAGGAATATAAGAGCAAATATGTAATGTAAACTACTGTATTAGTTGGGTATGTTTTGATAGGTTAGTAGTAGATAGTAAATAAAAATATTTAAGCATCTGAATTCTCCGTCGCACGGCTGTCGCGACAGTAGCTTCAACAGAGCCATCTGGAAAATGTTTCAATCATCGGAAAGTTCTGGTGGCATGGCACAAGTAAACCTTCCTCCTGTATAAACCCGTTATGACCCAGCGATTTTGTTTCGCATAGTGTGTCTTTAGTAATTTTAATTACGTTCCTTTAGAGCGAGAGAGGTCGATACTAATATTTTGTTCAAACATCCAAATAACATAAAACACGTTTTCCTCCTTCTTTTAATGTTAGGTGCACCTAGCGGGAAAAAATTAGGTGCACAATTGTATTTTCATGTGCATTTCGAGCCCTGGTTTATCCTGTCTTGGGAAGCCTGGCCTGGTCTTTCCAGCATTACAATTCAACCAAAACTATCTATTAAACTCAAAGCAAGGAAATATATCAGTAAATATAATTCAAAATTGTAATCCTCTGAGGTATTTCACTCCGCATAATTCCCCCTAGCAATATTCCCTGCATGAATTCTAACCAATTTTGACCTTCGAGAACTAAAAAGAACTTTTCCAATGGTAGGTCGGTAGGTAGTTGAATTGACGTCGAACTAGTTATTTTAATCCTCTGAGGTATTTCACTCCGCATAATTCCCCCTTGCAATATTCCCTGCATGAATTCTAACCAATTTTGACCTTCGCGAACTAAAAATAACTTTTCCAATGGTAGGTCGGTAGGTAGTTGAATTGACGTCGAACTAGAGCGACTCAACGGGCTAGTGGAGAAAATCCAAAGTCAAAACCTCATAATTTTGAATCACGGTGAGATGACTACATGAACCCTGATCTGTCACCGTACTCTACGAATTTTCACAGCGTCAGTAAATCCAATTCGAAAAGTGCATGAATTTAAGTCGCATTGTGTGTGTGTGTAAGCAACACAATGTTCTATTGTCGACGGTCTGGAATTGACGCGGAAGGTTAAGATCTGTGGACCACACCTCGTAATTTTGAATTGCGGTCACATAATTGCTTGGTTTAACGAAGGATTACTGTACTTTGAAGATTAATTTGATGTCACATTGAAGAATTTAGTGTAAATAGTTATTTGAAAATATTCACTTTCCCGTGAGAGCGTAGTGGTTCGAATTTACGAAGAGTTGTTTTCAGATCGTTCCTCTCGGGATTGATTCGTAACCTTCGTCAATAGTCCGTTGTATTGCTCCAGTGCGACGATGATTAAACCACCTACCTACTCATGAGTGTATGGAATTCCCCTGTGTCTTCCTGGATATATATGAAAAGGAAATCTTTTACAAGAACAAAAGAAACAGCTGGTGGGAATTGATCCCATCACTCTCTGCGGGGAGCATTCGAGGATGGATTCCTTCTTAACAAGAAAGAATCATCAATTTTAAAGCACTTTTTGAATAAAGTAAGCAATTAGATTTGTAAAAGTAATTTTTCTATAATGTTGAATTGCAGTTATCTAATATTGCATTACTAAACTAGTGGCTAAAATAATAGGTGATTTATTTTAAACACAGCATTGTGTAACTAATGATGAAATTTGATTGTATAATCTTAGTTTCAGAAATTGTTTTATCATTCATGATTATTTTTTAATTTGCAGTGTGATTTCATTCACTCTTCAGATATTTTCACATAATGAATCACTTTTGATTAGTATTGAATCACTTTTGATTAGTATTGAATCACTTTTGATTTGTAACGAATCACTTTTGATTGATAATGAATCACTTTTGATTTGTAATGAATCACTTTTGATTGATAATGAATCACTTTTGATTGATAATGAATATGGGGAATGTTTTTTGTGTATATACGTGACAACTTTTGTTTGAAGAAAATGAATAAAACGATTAATCAGAAACAAGGTTCATGGTTCACACAGTAATTGAGTAAATTTTAGTAAGATATAATGATTGTTTTACAGACTAAATAATATAATTTGAAAATTTAAAAAGGGTAAAGGAAACCGAATAATTCGGTAGATTTCATGGATAATAAAAATAATAGCATTGTGACTAACATGTTTTAAATTATATTTAAACTACAAATTCGTATTTTAACTACGCAATTTGTTCTTGTTCTTTCATGTAGAACGAGAATTAACGTTTTATTTAGTTATATATAAAAGTTGTGCTTTATTTTCCTCCTACTTTTAAAACATCGTATTACTCCAGTGCTACATTTATTAAAATACCTACATACCTATCCGCCTATAATTGTTTACTATTTTCATTATTATTTTGTATCTTTTGCTTGCTGCACCTTGTCTATATTAGGTTGGATAGCTTAGCTTTTATGGCGAAAGGTCCATAAAAATGAGCAAGCTACGCCAGATAAAATTAGTTGTATGTATAACATAAAAAAACAGTAGGTAATAAAATTTCCAGGGCAATTTCTTTTTTATAATTTGAAACAATTGAAAACATAAAAGGTTAAACAGAGGTCAACAACTTGAAGAAATAGATTAAGAGGATAATGCAATTTTAATTAAGTTATGATCTTAACACAATTTTTAATTTACAAGATTTTATCAGTAAAATTTCTCATCCAAATATTTTAAAATTCTTGTAACGTGTAAAATTTTAAAATTCTATCGAATATTTTTATCTCTTTTATTTCAAACTTCGTCAAAACTTTTAAACATGGTGACGGTAATCTATATTTCCCTATTTGATCGTGGCGTTTAAGTATTTATATTAATATTCAATATACTTAAAATATTACGTTTTTGAAATTTTCCTTTTATTGGGGGACAAATGAAGCTTAAAATATTTCAACTATCTTTTATTATGTTACATTCTGTTGTGTTTGGTTCAACTTGTACACTTTTGGACCTTGTGCCATGAAACTCAAGTCAACAAACCAACTATTCTCAAACCCCAACCATTCCCCATTTATCATTTTAAAATAATTTTCTTATCATTGAAATGTTTTAAATCAAGTCATTACTTTCATTTTTTTACTGCACAACTTGTGTTTTTATTTTTAATGTTGTTGATTAACGTGTTATTTGAAATCTTAATTTAATTTCCAATAGCCCGTTGTGTTGCCTCTGTGTGACATTAATTAAAAAGTGTAAAGTACCTTAATTTAATTTCTTTTTATACATTTTACCCTACAATATGAGACTTATATACTTATATTTTATTATTTATAAATCTTATTTTAATATTTCATAACGCTTGGGTCAGTTTGTCAGTGTTTCGATCTTGGGCCATAAGACATAAACCAACGAATCACCCCATTTGTTTCCATTTAAGCCCCGTGTAAAGCTTGTTTATTTTAAGCAGACAGATTTGATTAAAGTGCGGATAGCATGAAGAAATCGTTCCCTAACAAAAAATACAAATTACGATCAGTGTTTCTGGGTGTATCGATGCATAATTTGATACTATGTAAAGAATAAATATGAAAGAAGCAACGAATACTTTCTTTATACAAGCTGACCAAAAATTGTTTCAATAACCACATACACATTGTACAAAAATGTTTTGCGTGATTGTTTTGCATATGCGTGTCGGTTCGTCGTGATATTTGCGTGACGGAATCAATTCAGCAATTTTCAACGCGTTCTGTATCGCTATGTGACTAGGGTAAATGGTCATAAATAACGTTAATATGCATAATACGCAATACCGCATGGTCATCAATCTTACGAAAATGACACCAATACTCCAAACGGAAAGCGTTTAACAGGTTGCGATCGTATTCTTTTGAAGATTGGAAATTATATTTCTTGAATGGAGTTTTAAAAATAAACTTTTCCTTGGAGTATTAGATAATGCAATAAGAATATTAAGAGGATGGCTAATGAGTCTTGCTTGCGACCTCTCACCAACCTCCGAGGATTGCTTAGTTATATCTTCAATCAAATTAACTGCTTAGTAATCTCCAAGCAAGGCCCTGCACGAACCATACACGCTCGAAATCAGCAAAACATTTGACAGTTATTTTTAACCCTCCTGGTGTTTTATCGAGTCGAAAAATACCTTGTAGTTTCAAGCTTCTGAAGCAAAAACCTGTTCCAAACTATCACTAGTTCTGAGGAAGGGGCGATTTGTTTTTCTTGGATCTTCATGCCCCTTGAAGTAATTGACCAGTTCTGTTTTTGATGAGGTATTTCGTCATTAGCAAAAATGACCAGTTGTAGCGATCATATCATGGATGTGATATCTCGTCGAAATACTTGGGAGGTCAAATAAGATTGTATCAATTTTAAAAATATAGGTCTTTGTCAGATTGACTGTCCATAAATTATATCAGGGCCAGTAAAATTGTTTAGAGAAAAACAAAATTCTGAAAGAAGAATAAGTGTAATGATTACAAATACAGACAGACTTCACAGAGATTTACATGCATAACGAAACAAATTTCCTTAAATGTAACATTAATATTTGTTAAATCATCAAAACGTACCATTTTTTGGTGTTTGGAGAAGCAGAAGCAAAATGTCCAAAACTTTTCGAATACTGTTTCCCGTCAAAGTCGTAAAGGGAATGACATCATTTGCGCATGCTCTCCACAAGATTGTCTAGTTACTTATGAGGTGACTTTCGCCATTTTGTTTCAGCGCAATAACCAGGCTTTCATTGGCTACATCTCACGTCGAGCGTCCATCCAATTTCCTTGCTAGCAAACAGGTAAAGTCATCGAGAGGTATACTTAGTGATATTGTGTCACTCTCTCCATGAAATTAATAGCTAAACAGGACAATTACTCGCAGGAAAAGCATTCAGTTACCAGACATCCACTTCAGCTTTCATCAAATTTTAGCAATTTTGTGATGCCACGTGACTCCAAATATAATCATGTCCAAAATTATCTTTACACACCCAAAAATAATTATATCAAATACCCAATCGATGTAATCCATGTTTGTGGAGTGAATGTGTGAAAGACAAGTCTAATTAGAAGTATACAATCAAAACTGTTCAAACGGCTTTTGATAATTCTATTCAAATCAAGGCGTTACATCACACGACTGTGAATCAAGCGCTTTGCGCAGTGAATTTCTGCAATACAGCGTTTGATTTCAGTGTGTAAGTAATCGAAACGGTTTGTTGTGACTCCGAAGTATCATTTGGAAGAATCTGAAGTGGCGCCTTATCGGCCGTTTAGAAGCAGGACAGACAATCATGGAAGCAAGGAGATGTGTGAATATTTCAAGACAGTCTCTGAACAATGGAAACAATTTCAGAACTCAGGAACTGTTGTAAGGAGGCCTGGACAAACTCGTAAAGGTATAAAAACTTCTTCTCAAGATCGATATAAGGCAATAACTACTCGTCGTAACAGGAAGTCTACTGATGGGCAGTTAAGTTCAGAGCTTGCAACCGGCACAAAAAAAATGTCGTATCCCGGCAAGTTGTATACACAAGGCTTAATGAAAAAGGCCTTTATGCCAGAAGGCCAAGGGTATGTGTTTCACTGTCTTCACAACTCAAGAGGGATCGCTTGAATTGGTGCAAAGAACATCAGAACTGGAGTGAACACTAATAGACCCATGTTCTCTTTACTGGTGGGTGGAGGTTTAGTTTAAAATCTGATTCTAAGCATTTTTACATCTGGAGGGATTGAGGATCGCGAAATCTTCCTTCGAACATTACGGAATGTGATCGTTTAGGTTGTGATGGTATGGGATGGAATAATGATCGATGGACGTGCGCCTCTACACGTTTTCAACAGAGGATCTTTGTCCGGCCAGAGATATCGGAATGAGGTCTTAGAAAGTTATATAAGACTTTTCAGAGGTGCATTTGGATCTGATTTTTTCTTTATGGACGTTAATGCTCGTCCACAACGAGCAAATCTCGTTGACGAATTCCTTGAAAATGAAGCCATTGAGCGAATACCGTGGCCAGCAAAATGTCCTGATCTGAACCCTATATATATTTTATAGAGAACTTTTGGGACTATCTTGGAAGAGCAATTGCACGCAGACATCCTCCTCTTAGAGATATAAATGAACTTAAGACCGCTAAATTTTCCTGGAGGATTGGAACTTAATTCCCCAAACTAAGGGGGTCCGGGCACATTGAAAAAAAAAAATTTAATTAATTTAGAATTTTGAAGTTTTTTGTACTGATTACCCATTTAACTAATAAACAAAATGACAACACAAAAGTTTTTTAAAAATTTTTAATTAAAATTTTTTGAATAAAAGAGAAGGGTCATTTAAGATTGCTAAAACTCAAAATATTCTTGATCAATTTTCAAAATTCTTGCAGTAAAAGATGTACAAATTTATGAACTTTAATTTTGATTCAGCAATTAAAAAAATAATAAATTATAATTAAAAATGAAAAATATTTGAATGAAAATTTTAAGGTATTTTTTTTAATCATGTTTTTAAAAGTAAATATTTGTTTTAAATTTGCTGAATCAAAATTAAAGTGTAATGTTTCAAAAAGATGTATTCCAAATTTCAACCATTAAACTTTATCGGTTTTCGACTTATAGCAATTTGAATACAGGAAATCTTGAAAAAATGTATCACGGAGAAAAACGCATTTAAAGTTTAAAGACCGATTTTCAATTAATAAAATGCTTAAATACATTTTAAAAGCATCCAGATGAGTATCTAACTCCTCTTTCCTCTTAAATCTTTGGTTTAGTTTAATTTAAGTTCTACTTTTTTTCTACATAGTTTAAAGGTCTCCGTAGACTTAAATAACGTCTTTAGCAGATGTTGTTGTCATGACAACAACTGTCAAGAGTGTTAGATTTTCAAAACTACGAATCACAAAAATAACTATATCTCTAGTTCTAATTAAGATAGAAACATGATTTAGACGTCATTTTAAGCTGAAAAATACAAAGAATTTCTTAAGATAATAAAAAAAATTTCGAAAATTTGACGATTTTTGTGTTTGGAACCCTTTAACAACATTATTCCCAGCATGGAATCACGTTTTGATATGTGTGTACCAGTCAGAGGCGATCATTTTCCATATTAAATTACTAAGCCTTAATTCTTTTCTGAGTCATTCATTTTTTTCTGAACTCTCCTTGTCACATATTGCCATTTTATGGTTTCATGCTATAGTTTTATATCATACTAGCCAAGCAGTGTCTAGCCCGGCGTTGCCCGTGCCAGATTTTTTCCCGGGGGGTTGGGTTATTGGTTTTTTTCGCAAACCAAATAGGAGTTCGTAGCCTATACGATAACAGCCACAACGGAGTTCCTGTGACAGTTATTTTCGTGGGTGTCACATTGGCTATGATGTTGATTTGCTTCGCAAACCAAATGGGCGTTGCCCGCGACAGTTCTTTTCGTGGAGGTCACATTGTCCGTGTGGTGGTTTGCTTCACAAACCAAAAAATATAAATATTTAATTGAAAAATTATTTTGTAAACGAAAATCAAACGTATACAGTATCTATATGGTGTCAAATTTTCCGCAGATTTCAAATCCGTTGAAATTTTTACTTGATCTTTAACGGTCTTGGAGATAAAAAAAAACGAACTACATAACTAATGTTAAAACTTTGTTTTTTATCGTCTGTATGAAAATCATTCCTCCGCGCATTATGAAACCGGAAACGGAAAAAATAAATTTAGAATCTGTCATATCTTTATGCTGTTGCCATTCCAAAGAAAACATTAATAATTAAATTTCCTTAAATTCATTTTAAAATGTTTTAGATTAAATTTTAAAATTCGTGCTGGTCTATAAAATTGCAAAAAATTCAGACTTCCTGTGTGCCAAATTTCATTATTGTAAGTGCCATAGATTCGTCAGGACACGGCGAACACCCAATACATGAACTTCATTTTATAATTGTAGAGATACAGTGTTTTTAAATTTTTCTTTGTATTTATGTGTTATGTCTCATTCCAAACAAATTGATGAAATTATAGTTCACAGTTTCTGAGAAATCCGTAATTCTATGCATGTAAAGATAATTTTAAACACCAGTGTATGTTAATTGTGGTCAACCAATCACACACAGTCGTTGCTATTTTTTACGTCTGTTTCTACTAGGGATGCAACATCGACCGCAAAGCATCGATGTTCAAAATTAAAACATCGATGTTGATAATACATCACCCAAAAAACATCAATGTTTTTAAACATCAGTGAATTAAAAAAAAAATTCTCCTTTTTTTTTTATTAAAACTGGTTTACCAAGCTTAAACATTGATATTCGCAGGGGGGGGGGATTTATTATTTGCCGTGTTTATTAATTTATAAGTAAGACTTTTTAACTGTCAAAACAAAGTCAAAAAAATTAATACGAACAATTAACAAATCTTTTATTTTCAAATTGAATAATGTAAAAGAAAGCAATATTTACAACAATTTGACAATTTACTAAGTATAATTAGGTAGGTACATAACAGGGAACACAATTAGGCCAGATATATGTAATTATAAATGTTTTTTTTTTCAATATATTAAAAAATAATTCTTTTCTGATAAAAACTCAAGCCAGTAACATTCAATTCATTGAATTTTTGGATTACTAATACGAACCTTCGAATAATACATAATGTACTCTGTAAATATATTAATGTTTAGTATAATTAATGGATTAATTTATTTTAATAATTAAATATATAAAAAATACAGTAAATTAAAGTTACTTTCTCCTGACAAAAGCATTTGTCGGCAAACATTGGATTTATTAGATTTGGGGGTACTTATAAGCAATTATTTTAAATACAATTTAAATAATTTGCGCAAGTTTTTAAAAACAGTTACTTTTTTTCTGACACAAACCATATCGATGTCGTATATTCGATTCATCCAATTTTTGGTACTCTAATAAAAATAACTTTAAGTAAATACATATAAAGTGCATTCAATAAATTCATATATAATGTATTCAGTAGATAAATATATGATGCGTTCAGTAAATACATAATATATTCAATAAAATAAAGCCATTTTCCAATGAAAAGGGCGAAAAAATATCGTTTCTACAGAGTGTCCTAAAAGTTCCCGTACTGATGACTCGTGAATTTATTATACAAAAACAACAAACTTTAAAACAATTATTTTTATGCCAATGGTGAGAAGAACTTATAACATAACGTATTAAAAAACTGAGCTTACATTTACAATAAATGTTCAAAATGTCCGCCCTTTTGTTAGAGGCAAAGCTTAAGTCGTTTGCGCATATTTTTGGAAACGCGTTTCAAGATGCTGGGAGTGACTCTTGTATCCTTTGAGTAATGACAATTTTCAGATCATCTATTGTTTGGGGATTATCTTCATAAACTTTTTTCTTTAAATATTCCCACAGTAAAAAGTCAGGGATGCTCAGATCAGGGGAACGAGGTGGCCAAAGATTTCTTAAGATGAGTCGATCAATCGCGAAATAAATCTTGAAACATGTTCATGGCTTCATAACTTGTATGGCAGGTTGCACCATCTTGTTGGAACCAAGAATATCATTCATTCACTTCTAATAATGCGACAAATTGTTGGATAAGTTCTCTGTATACAGTGCCATCAACAGTTGACTTGAAAAACAGAGGCCCAACAATCCTTTTACGTGATACGGCATACCAAAAGCCAATTTTATGAGAATGTAAAGGTTTCTTAATTAATGAATAGGGACTTGTCGTCGCCCAAATGCGGGAGTTTTGCGCGTTCACGTAACCGCTTAAATGAAACTATGCCTCATCGGGAAAAAAATATACTGTCCAAAATGTTGATATTGTTGCTGATAAATCTACGGATCTATCGGCAATAATAAAGCCACTTCTCATAGTCCGGTGGTTTTAGCTCCTTTATCATTTTTACACGATAAACTCGAAAATGCAAAGCTCTTAAAGCCTTATGTGTCGATCTATGTGATGTGCCCGTTTGTTGCGACAAACGCCTCACGGATTGATGAGAAGATTGCAATATCATCTCTTGAGTTTCTTGCACAGTCTGGTGTAACGACTTTCGGTCTTCCGCTCCTGTGTTTGTGTTCTACGGAACCTGTCTCACGAAATCGCCGAACGAGTTGATATGGCGTATGTTTACTCGGTATTGCATCATTTGGATATTTATGTCGCCAAAATTCGTTACAACTTTCATATGATTTACATTCAAAATAGGCCTCAAGCAGCACTATTCTCTGAGTGCGTGATAAACTCATCTTGCAATGAAGAACAAAATGACGTGGAACTTAATTATCGCACAACTGGTATAATAAACCAAACGATAAAAATTAAAGACTCGATAAAACTATAAGAAGATAAAATTCAATAATTAAAATAAACACAGGCAGTAATTTTTTAAAGTTGGAGTACGGGAACTTTTAGGACTCCCTGTATCATCCATTTCTTCTACTTTTGTAAATAAAATATTGAACTTAAAAAAAATGTAATTTAAATAATTTTAGTACTGTTTCAAAAATAAAGTTATATTCTCCCTACAAAAAGGAATCGTCTGTCGATATTTGATTCGCGCTCGATTTTTGGTTTATCAACGGAATTGTTAGCAAACATTAAATTTAAATAATTTTTGTATGATTTCCAAACAATTCGGAGGCACTAATATAAAACTTGGAGCTACATTAAATTTAAATAATTTTGCATGGCTTTAAAAATAGTTATTCGAATAGCTATAATTTCCACCTGATGGAAAACCAAATTGTCTACAAACATTCTATTCATCTAACTTTTGTTATAACAATATGGGGAACAATATTTTGTTATAACAATTTTCGGGAAAAACTGGAACTAAGAATTAAATTTTAACCTTTTCCTAAGTATTTTTGAAAATATGATTTCTCCTGGAAAAAAAAATCGTTGATTATTCAATTCGCATAATTTTGAGACCAAATATCCAACTTTAAATAAATGTTAAAGTTAAATAATTTTCGCTTGATTTTATATTTATGCAGTTATTTTGACCAAAAACCAAATCGTTTTATTAATTTGTTAAGGCGCTGATGCGAAACTTTACGTAGTTTGAACAGCCCTTACCGTTGTGCCATAATAAACCAACCAATGAAGTTTAAGTAAACATATAATATACTCAGTAAATATTTAATGTATTCAGAAAAAAAGAAAGATAAACGGATTATAGGGAAACTTTTCATTCGTTTAAATTTCTGCCACCAAAATGGAATGTTCAAAATAATGAGAGAACACACATTACTCTCTCTTAAATTAAATGTAAGTAACTTTCCCCATTATTTCGACTATAAAGTAATTTTCTCCCAACAAACAAAATCGTCGAAAAACATTCGATTTGTCCATATTTAGGGCATCCATACCCAACTTTAATAAACATTAAATTTAAATAATTTTCGCAAGATTTTAAAAATAGTTTCGTTTTTCCGGTAAAACAAATCGCTTACAAACGTTTGATAAGCCCAAATTTTGGCGCACTAATATGGAAGTATATATCACATATTCAGAATGTATTTATTCAATTTATGTAAATACTAGCAAAATACCCGACCTTACTCGTATTGAATTAGCTTACTCTAGATTGAAGAGATGATGAAAATATATAATGATTTACTTTTTTCGTAGAATAAAATAGTATTTTAACACCTTTCGCCATCTTTATAATTTCTACAACTTACTTTGGACACAAATCTTACACATGCATATCCATTCATGTAATACATTTCACATACATCGTACTCTTGCTGTATGACATAGCTACAAAATGACGAAAGGTGACCCTAAGGTACAAAAGACGATTTTGAGGGATATTTGGAATTCCATTTCTTAAGTTCTTTTCATGTTAAACTCAATTAATAAACACGACGATTTACGGCGAGTATTCTCGCATTCATAGTCAACAAAACAATATTTTTTTACTTGTGGCACTCTTACATCCGCCATGCGACACTGTGGAATTTCGCAATTTTCTCCTGTCATTATGACAAATAATTTTTTAATGTTTGAATAATTACAGTTCGGATTTTTTAAACATTATTATTCTTTCAATAACGACATTATTCTTTCTATAACGGCATTATTCTTTCAATAATAGCATAGTTACACTTACAACTTGCTTTATTCTGAATTACCTACCACTTTTAATCGAACACTTTGTGGTGGTGTTGCGTGTGATCAAAAAGAAACACAATTGATTAAAATAATAAATATTTAAAACAGAAAACAGCGAAATGAAACAAAATAAAAGTTGTCGGAGGAAAAGTTGTTCCAAAGATATTAATTTGTGATTCCTTTTTATCTCTTGATCTTGCAGTTGCCACAACTTACAACTAAAAAGTGCACAAAATTTAGAAATGCGAAATTAATTCAGAGCGAATAAAACACAAGTTTCCGTTTTATTCCCGTTCGTTAAAAAATATCGTCTGTCCCAAACATTCGTAAATCGTTTTCATTGCGCAAAGAACAAAAATAAGACTCGAAATAAATGAAATATCAGATCTGAAATTCCATAAAAAAATAATCTTTTGAAGAATAATTACTTTTTCAGCAGCACTGGTAAAGCAATCGTAATATTCAATATACATTCCAATTTTTCCAAAACTACCAAATTATGGTTTATTTAAGTACTAGGGGGCCTGCCCCCTGCTCGCTAACGCTCGCCAACGTGTTGAACAGAACAGAATTTTATTCAAATGCTCATGAACCTTTTCTGTTATAATATGGTTATTCCTCTTTACTGTAACATAAGTTACTACATTGAATTTAATTCTGTGAACTTAAAATATATCAGTAAATTAATAACATTCCCATTAAAGTTTACCTTTTTATTAGTTTTTTGAACAATTCAAATTAATATTTTGTTTTCCATTATTCTTTGTTAATATATTTACATTTCAAGATCAGTATATTTGTCTAAATGTAAAGTAAGTTACCGTGGATTGCACTATAACGTATTGTGTAAAAAAAATACCAGTATAGAAAAAGAAAGAAAACGGAAAAAAACTACAAACGTTCCTTTCACCGTAGTTTTGAAGCACCAATATGGAATGTCTAGAAAAAATTAAAATTATTTTTAGCATTATTTATAAAA
The DNA here is from genome assembly GCA_947359465.1 of Metellina segmentata. Lineage (NCBI taxonomy): Eukaryota > Metazoa > Arthropoda > Arachnida > Araneae > Tetragnathidae > Metellina > Metellina segmentata. The sequence continues at coordinate 83,776,567 of OX375883.1, read as the reverse complement.
TAAATTGATTTTGTCCCTACAAATAAAAAGCGCGCGTCTGCCAATCTTCGAGTTACGACACCAATATAGAGCTTTAAAGTAAAGATATAATGTATTCTCAGATATAACATGAATTCAGTAAATATAATATTGAGTATGCAACATATTTAGAAAACATAAAGCTGATTTTTTCAATACAAAAAAAAGACAAAAAATACTGTCTGTAAACTTTCTATTTACCCAATTTTTAAGGCACTAATAAACTATAAGACTATAACTCCAGAAAAAACTTAAATAATTTTTGAATTATTTCGAAAGAAATTGTGGGATTTTCTTGACAAAAAAAATCGTCGCACAGTGTTGGATTCGGGGCACCAATATGGAACTTTGAGTAAATGTATAAGGTATTCAGAAAAACATATGTATTCAGTAAATATAATATTTAGAAAATATGTGACGTATTAATTAAAAAATAAAGCTATTTTCTTACGACCGAAAAAAGAAAGAAACATAGTGTCTGCAAACTTTGCATTCGCATAATTTGCTGCAAGCGTACTATTCTTCCAATTTGTGAAGCACTTATTATTAATTTCCAGAAAAAAATTAAATAATTTTTGAAATATTTCGAAATAAATTGTGTGATTTTCTTGACAAAAAAAATGTAGCCCGGTGTTGGATTCGGGGCACCAATATGGAACTTTGAGTAAATGTATAAGGTATTCAGAAAAACATATGTATTCAGTAAATATAATATTTAGAAAATATGTGACGTATTAATTAAAAAATAAAGCTATTTTCTTACGACCGAAAAAAGAAAGAAACATAGTGTCTGCAAACGTTGCATTCGCATAATTTCTGCAAGAGTACTATTCTCCCAATTTTTGAGGCACCTATTAGGAATTTCCAGAAAATACTTAAGTAATTTTTGAATTATTTCGAAATAAATTGCGTGATTTTCTTGACAAAAAAAAATCGTCGCGCAGTGTTGGATTCGAGGCACCAATATGGAACTTTCCGAGGGCACCATCGAAAGCAATGGGGCGTTCGATAGACGGAGCCCCCCTTTTCGATCGGGGCGGACGGTTCCAGGACGTGACGTCACAGCCTTGCGGTCTCCACCGCCATCTTTTCCCGTGACGTCACTCTCCCACACCCTCCCACCTTTATAAAGGACTCGAGATCTCGAAGAGCGACGTCAGACTCCGGAATCCTCTCTACCAAATATGGCGGCAACGGACAACAGGCAACAGCTCGAACAGGTAAGCCTCTCGTCCTATGCTCTCTGCATCATCCGGTCCGCTCCGTTATCCGCACCCGAGATCTCTAATCCGCACTCTCCTTCATCCGATCCCGTTTTTACATACCCCACAAGGGGATTGCGATCCGGCTCGCGTTTATTGATTGGTTCGATCTGGGTATTATGTGGAGGACTCCGAATCCTGATCTTTTCCCGTTTAATTGAATAAGCACGGGACTGTTTTCCCGATCTATTGTGTTTCCCGGAGCTAATTCCCGGTTTAACTGATGCCGAGTGCATTTTGCCGTTTTCCCGGAGCCAGAATTTAGAGGTATGGTCGTGGCAGCGTGGTAAGAATCGTTTGGCGGTCGGAGTAAAAGCCGGTGTTTCGTTTGACCTTTCCTTGCTGTATCCTGTCCACAAGGTTATTGCTATGGCTACCGTTCTTAGTCAAAGTTCTAACGATGTGGAATGAAGATATATTATGGGGGAAACTTCTCAGAATTTGTCACAAATATGATCGCATTGCATGCTATTTCATATTGATATTAAAAATATTGTTTTTTTAAGGTATGAAACATGTATGGAGATAAATTAGCGTGCTGTTTCCTAAATGATTCTTATCGTGCAGAGGTCATAAAAGGATATATAACGCGAATTTACTTGTACCATGAATACATTCTGTATTTCTTGATGCATGAGTTTTAATAATTTCGAAACAGTTGTTAGCAATACTTGTTTGACCTTACATAACCGTCACTATTTCTGAAATACTTTAAAGAAAGATTATAATCGGGCAGAAGTCATAAAATGATATGTATCGAAAAATTACATGTGCTATAAATATGTTTAGTATTTTTTAATGTTTAGAATTTATTAAATTTGGAAAACATGTTTGACCTCACATAACCGTTACTTTATTTCTGAAAGAATTTAAAGAGTAAGATTCTTATGGAGCAGAGGTCTTAAAAACTATAGATAGCGTGAAAACATTTACTGTAAATATATTTTGTATTTTTTAATGTATGCGTTTTTTTTTAATTAGGAATCGTTAGTAATACCTCACGCAACCGTTACTTTGTTCCTGAAGGAATTTAAATAATAACATTATTATCTAATAGAGGATATATGTCATGAATTTGTATTATTACTATAAATAGTTTTTGTATTTTCAATGTATGCGTTTGCTTAATTTGGAATAGTTCTTAACAATGCTTGTTGGATCTCACATTAGCGTTCCTTTACTTCTAAATTAATTTAAGTGGTAACTTTCTGTTGAACAGAGGTCATAAAAGGTGATTTGATATAATAATTTATTTTACATTTTTTTATATACATGCGTTTTATTCAATTTTGAATATTCGTTAAGAATACTTGTTTTTCCCCAAATCAAAACGAATTTAAAGAATAAGATCCTTATCGAAAAGAGGTTATTAAAGTATATATATTGGGAATTGGACATGTGCTATAAATATATTTGGATATTTTTTTAATGCTTGCGTTTTATTTAATTTTTAGCAGGTTTAGTAATACATGTTTGACTTCATATACCCGTTACTATATTTCGAAAAAACTAATTAATATATATGGATTAATGTTTACCGTTTCGTTCAAGATAATGGTGTTTGTGTGTTTCAATGTAGTATTTTAAAAAACTTATTTTTGTATCAAATATATAAAAAGTATAAAACCCATATCACTAGGAATATCCAAATTATTAAACTATTGTATTAATATTCATAACAAAAGCTAAAAGGATGTTTATAGAAATATCTGATGCCTCTTTTCATAAACTGCTTTTTGTACTTGAAATATATTTTATTGATTTGCTCCTCCTTGCAGTAAACTATAACTGATTTTACCTTTTAAACAATATTCAAAGTGTAATACTAAGAATAATGTATATCATTATCTAAATATATAAAATATCTTGTTAAAAGGTACTCTTAGGCTTCTCACTGTTTTCAATGATACCTGATTTTTCGTTTAATTTTTTAAGGGCCTTTAAGAAGAGTTAATATTTGATTACAAACCTTGAAACTTTTTATTAAATCCTAATTTTTTCGCTATTATGGTCATGCATTACTTAAATTTCATATTTATTTGCCCACGTACGCTCAAAATCCGAGATTAATAGTACTTGACCAAGGTCAAATGATTTTGATTGCTAGTTGGGTTGGATTTTAGGACATTTGGCCCTTCTGCGCCAAATAGCTCCAAGTAAATGAACATGCTATCAAGGAGAGTTTAACTGACTCGGAAGAGAGAAATAGACCCAGAGAGAAAACGAACTAAGACATGTGTATAAAGTGAATAAACTACAAAGAGCAGGTCTGACAAAACGTCATATGGTAGGAGCAGATATTTTTATTCCTGTTGCTACAAAAAAACGGCAACATGCAGAGACACAATTGCGCTTTTGCTGAAAGAGCCAGAAGACTATCTGCAAAAGGGATGTTAACCGATGATTGTTTGAGAACTGGTTTTCTTTAAAGTAGGCTTTGCTGGCAAAACTGGGTTTTTCGTGCTTTTTATCCACATAGATCTTTAATTAACGTAGCCAAAAAATGAAAACTGAACCTTAAAAAAATCAAAATTTACCATGTCCAAAAATATAAGTTCAATAATGAAGGGGGGTAGAAAGTAATATTTAAAAACATGAGGCTCCTCGTCTTTATTATTATCAGCAACATCTCACCTTTTTATTAAATGAAGTGACGATATCTTACCCTCCAGAAACATGTTGCCAAGATATTACATATTCTATGCTTTTGAAAATTAAAGAATACATATTTGTTTCTTGTGGTTTTATATTTTCATCAAAAATCTCCTTTCCATACATAAATTGTTATTACTTACGAAACAGTAAAACGCCTTTATAAAGGCAATGTAGTAATAAAGGGAATAAAATCTTCAACGAATCAATTTTCCAAGTATTTTATTTTTAATAAATTTGTTTTCGCCTTGAGTTGGTAGTTGAATTTACGTCTCACTGGAGCTGCTTTTAGTTTTCAGCTTGAAAATAGTGTCTTACTTTTCTTTGTAACTGTTCGAAGAGTATTTTTTAATTGATTTAAAGATGTTGATATTCCATCTGGAACCTTTTGTATGCCCTTTTGTGACTAATTTTTTAAAGATGTGTTTCTTGCGACCTTTAAAAAAATATACTAAACATTTTATGAAGTAATCTTAGGACTCAGATGCGCGTTTTAACTGAAGCTTTTAATGTATTTAAATGTATACGTAAAATATAAAAATTTTAATGAAAAATTTATCTTTTTTTTTTAAATATTTTATGAATTATTACATATTTGAATTATCTAACCAGAAAGAATCTGAAATCAAAGTAGAGACTGTTATAAAAAGTCTACAGCTATGTTATGAATATTCAGAAAAATATATGGAGCCCATGAAATTAGAATATTTTATGAATTATTACATATTTGAATTATCTAACCAGAAAGAATCTGAAATCAAAGTAGAGACTGTTATAAAAAGTCTACAGCTATGTTATGAATATTCAGAAAAATATATGGAGCCCATGAAATTAGATTCTTAAAAAAATATGTATCAAGTAATACTCGTTTTAACATGAGTAGGAATGGGGCTATAAACTTTGGTCTACCTTAAAAGCATAATAGATAACTTATGGTTTTCCCTTCTTTATTTTCGATAAAAATACAGGCAATGCTACTATCCAGTATTTTTCTTTTGTTTCATAGCAGTGCGAGAAAAATTGCAGTTTTATTTTAGCGAGGTACCATAAAGACTGAAGTCTGACCAAGTGTATCGATGAGATATCTCGTCCAAGACCTAATCAATTTTTCTAATGACGAGATATCTCAAGAGTTAACTGAGAAGCTGCTGTTAATCCTCCAAGAGATTTAGATCAGATATCTCATCCACCAAGATCTAACCAATTTTTGTAATGTCTCCTCCACGATCTAGTCAATTTTACCATGGACGAGATTATCTCGTATAGACAAAACTGTCCTATTACTGCAAGGGGAATGAAGATCTCAGTAGAAGAAACACTGTCCCTTGCCCAGATCTAATGATAGTTTGTAGCAGTTCTTTTTCTACACACTTTCGAGAATCAGTTGAATCTTAAACCTTATGAATTTGCCTTTTTTCAAACAATTTTGAACATATTTAGAAACTAAAATTAAAACTATCTAAGTCAAATATTTAATCACATCTATTTCGTCTTAGAAAAAATACACTTGTTGATTCAAACGTTTAAAAATACAACATAAAAATTGCAAGCATACAGGTACTGTATATCGAAAAGCCTCATAATTACCCTATGTATTAAATACAGATAATAACTATAACAATCGCTAAGTCAACTATTCAATGGCATCTTTATATCGTCTTTGAAAAAATACACTTTTTGATCTAAACATTCCAAAATTTGTTAGAAAAAAACGGAATATATATGACGGTACTAGTAATTCTAATTAGGAAAATAATCTTTTGTGAAACGATAGAAAAGTTGAGTCGATATCTAAAAAGAGAAAAATAATTTTTCTATTCTTTTTTATTGAAAAAAAAAAAAGAAAGAAAGCCAAAAGCTAAACACAATTAAAACAACGGCTTTAGATAAGGAGAGTCAAGTACTTAGAATTGACTCGCAGGATCCCTTAGAAGTGAACGAATCCCTATAAAATCCATTGGAAACTGGATTCGTAGAAGTTTATGCATATCTCTCACGATACCACAGAAAGCCAACTAAAGTCAGTCATTGAAGAGGATGCAGAAACAAATACTGCCACGTTAGAGTCATGATTTTGATGTTTCCTATAGTGTAATTATTTCTTGGCTTGAATAAAAGAAATTCCATTGAAATAACAGCCCACACAAAGTAGAGCCAAGGATTTAATTTGAGTGAAAAAGTCCTAATTTGAAATATTTCTTTTGTAGTCCTAACGAAACCCTATGCCTTAATTCTTACTTACTTTTAAAAGAAAATAAAAAGTATTAAACCTCCATTAGAAAGACTTTGGAGGGCCTTTGTGAATTGGAAGCTTAGATTCCCGTAATGGATCAAACGAAAACTCAAATAGATAATTTTTCATGTCTGACAGAGAAGTATTGACAAAAATATGCAGTGATAATTTCAAATAGTCATTTCATTTTGATATTTCCTATAGTGTAATCATTTCTTGACTTTCATAAAAAGAAATAACCCAAGGAAAGTAGAGCTAAAGATTTATTTCGAGAGAAAAAAATCACAAGTTGAAAGAATTCTTTTGTAGTCCTAACGAAACCCCATGCCTTATTTCTTACCTACTTTTAAAAGAAATAAAAAGCATTAAACTTCCATTAGAAAGACTTTGGGAGGTCCTTTGTGAATTGAAAACTTAGATTCCCGTAATGGATCAAACGAAAACTCAAATAGAGATTTTCCATGTCTGACAGAGAAGTATTGACAAAAATAGTTGGTAATATTTTTTCAATTGGTCATTTCCTTTTAAAAATTTCACGTTTACATGTACAATACTTTCATCTGTATAAATCTTTCTTATTTTCTATAGGCTTTATTTGATACTAATTGTAGCAACAACTGAATTTCATGTGTGTGTATGTTATACTTCTAGGTTTTTAGGGTTATATCGTATATATACTACTTTTATTGCCTTACCTTGCGTTTGGCACAGCTGGTTCTTTTTGGACTTTTAAGAATACAAGGCTGAACCATGATGAACAGATCATTTACTTTTGGTTGAACAAATGAACCCCAAAATACTTCATCTACCTTTTTGCTGAAGCTGCAGCTTGTCCATTTTTGGACCTTGCGCCATTAAACACAAATCAACCGTTCTTGAACCATGCGCCATAAAACTAAACAAACCAGCATAATTTTTTAGATAAGTTGAGATTGAGATATTAATGTGTGAGACCCTTATAAATCTGTCTTATTTCAATATTATAGTTAACTAACAGCCCCAGCGAGACGTTGAAGCATGATTCACCGTGCCACAATTAATAGTGAAGTTGCTTATAACGTTATAAGCAACGTTAATAACGTTGCTTATAACAGTATTTAAATCGTTATTTTTTTTGTTGTATTGAGATTGAGGAAATTGTGAATTTATTAGACATACGTTTTATTTTTTTTACTTCATTCTTCAACTCTAACGATCCTAACAAGACTTTGTAACATGATTCTTCCCACCAGCATACAGTTAATAGTGAAGTTTTCAATCACGTTATCATTGTGTTGCTTCCTTGTGACGTAAATTCAACTAACCACGTTGTCTCTGGAAAAACATTAAAATACAGTCAGAATTTCTAACTCTACAACCAGCTGCAAAACAAGGTCTTTTTTGTTTCCTTGTCATGTTATCAACTCTTTCCTTGTATATTTAAACTTTTTCCTATACTTTTAAGACTTGAATATTTTTGTTGTATATAGGTTAAAAAATTAAAGTATTAGGCATTACAAATGTGTCTCTCTTATTTTATGTAATACACTTTTCTACTCTAGGACTCCTAGTGAGACATAAACATAATCCTTCCCACAATATCATAATCAACAGTCAGGTTTCTAATCACGTAGCTTCCAGAAACGTTTGCATACAACAGGAATTGTAACTCCACAATCATCTACGAAACGCGATCTTTTGTCTTGAGTTTGGTCAAATCTTTCCTAGACGATTTAAACACTTTCTTACACTACCTAGACTCTCCTAAACTATTTAGACGTATGATTTTGTATTAAGTTTGAGGGAAATTTAAATCTAAGATATTTTAAATATGTCTCGCCTTAAAGAACAATTCAACTCTTAACAGTTCCAGCGAGACTTTGGAACATGATTTTCCCTCCATCATATAACTAATAATGAAGTTTCAAATCACGTTTGTCTCCGGAAATATTTAACATACATTCAAAAATGTAATTCCATAAAACCAGCTGGTATACACTATCTTCTTTTATTTGCTTGTGTTGTCAACTATTTTTCCTATAGACTATTTAAACACTTTCCTACACTATTTTAGACTCTTTCCTATACTAATAACACCGTTAAATAATTTCCTGTATAAAGATTGAACAATTGTAACATCAGATTTATAAATTGTTTCACCTAACATACAATTCAACTTTAACAATTCCAGCGAGACTTTGAAACACGATTCTTCCCACCATCATATAATTAATAGAGAAGTTTTTAACCACTTTGTCTCCGGAAACATTAACATACAGCCGGAATCGTAACTCCACGAACATCTGTGAAACACGGCCTCTTTTTTGTTTCCTTATCGTGTTATCAACTCTTTTCTAGACTATTTATCATCCGGTATGGATCCTTGCCAGACCGAGCATTAACTCTTCGGGCTCTGCCAACAAACTATCAATGAACAAGCAGGACGACAGATGTTTCGAAAGCTTCGCGTTTGTGTTTTGCGCGTGATTTGGAATGGACGTGACTTCATTAGTAGTGCTGTCCTGATGATTTCGGTTTCATTCATATCAACTGGTGCTGTGGCTGTACTTAAGTGTTTTTGTCCATCTGTTTTCATTAAGTGTATTTATAGCACTTGCAAGAAAAATGATCATGTGGTACACAAGATATTACTGCAGTGAACACAAGACTTTATTTTTTTTTCCATAAATGATTTACTGTATACATATTTATTGCATACAACAGAGCATTATATTTTCAGACTAAGGACATCGCACTATCCACTATGAATATCTTTATTCTAAACTCAACTTGAAAAACTATATTTGCCTCATTTATCTGTTGTCTTTTACGTTGCTGGTGGACGTTAAGTCTGCCATGGCCACAAATGTCCTCACGTTGGCGTGGTGTGCAAGTTTGGAGAGTGAGGTGCCAGTGAAGGTGTTGTCCTCGTCATCTGACCTCGGTTCAAAATTACGAGGTGTCGACCGTGTAACTTTCCTTTCGGGATTGATCCCTGACCGTCACCAGTAGCCCGTTGTGTTACGTTAGTTAACTAGCTACCTGTCTATCTTATCTGAGGCCACGCGCTGTAGACCTGCCAGCATTTTGTTTATTGAATTTTGATTTATTTATATTTTTATCTACTGTTCACATATTTCACCAGTCTTCACGTGGAATCACTGAGCAAACCTGATGTGACTCTCACAGCACTAATACAAAATAGAGGAGACGATTTAAAGAGTTTTGGCCATTTTGGACCTCAATACTTTTATCATTGACCTCTCCACACACACCAAAAAAATTAAATGCATTGATTGGGTTTTATGAAGCAAGGTAGAAAAGGGTCATACAAGTTGCGTCAAAAGCTCAAAATAAAAGCAGTATAGGTATACATTTATTATTAAGAGAAAGTGAGTATAACATGTCAAGTGGAGGATATTTATAGTACACAAGATAAAATAGTAAATTCAAGAAGCATCTAAGTCATTAGCATAAAAGATAGATTAACTTGAAAGATAAATGCATTACATTCGGTATCGTAGTGGTAATATTGGTAACTGGGAATATCAAAAGCAAGACAAGGTAATGCTTAACTTAACCTTATACGTTTACTCGATTCGCCGTTGTTTCGTTTCCTTAAAGCCAATAAAATCTAAGTAGTTTAAGCCCTAAGTTTGTTGTTGTTGCACATCCCCCTGGTGTAGGAAAGCCTACACCAGGTCCAGAAGGCCCCGTCGTGCCAGATCCCCATATACTTGCAAAAAGTCCTGATCAACCAACAGCTGCTTATACGAAGCGCCAAGACAGAGAAGAAGGTGATCAGGACTGGCAGGTAGGGAACAGGAACAAGGAGGGAAAATTCTCTCCCCGTTCTGAAATTTGATACTTTTAAGATGGCCACTTCGAAATCTGGCCATGGCCGATTGGAAAGGCCGAGGGCCACAGCATGAGATTGATAGTCCAGGGCAATTGCCAGCATACCAATGGTGGGATTGCGTACGGCGCCACACGGAAAGCAAACGCTGTTTTCCCAGGGAGAGCTCTAAGTTTAAAAAAGCTAAAGGAGCTATTAAGCTCAATTCTGAAAACTCCGATTACAAAAGGAGCGAAAATGAGATAGAACAGGGAGGGAATGATACACCATGAGTAGAATATGCAAAGTATGCATACTCACAGTATGCAAAGTTTCATGAAAATATATTAAACCGTATGGACATGTATAGGGCACACACGTACAGACAGACACCAAACGCAAATTATTCATTAAACTAATAGACAATGTATAAAATAAAACACATTACAATCCAATAGCTGGAATAAAATTCATGTGTGATGCCTGCACAAACACAAAATCGAACACAGAACACAAAGACGGACAGACAGACTTTCGCAACCAAGTTCACTCACTAAATGAAGATAAGTACTTACTGTATTCAAATTTCAATGAAAATATATTAAACCGGGTGGACGTGTATAGGGAACATACAATATAGACAGACAGACACCAAACGCGCAACAATCTAACAGGGAGGATTTGGCATCAGAAGGGTGAAAAACGGATAAGAAACTTGAAATGGGTCGAAAATATTCAATGTACAAACACGCCATTCTTATTTATATATATATATAAAAAGTTTCAGTAATTTATATTCATGTATGAAATAATATGTGTGTGTGTGTGAAATACTGTAAGTATTTGTTTCCCTTTCAAAATATCTTTAAAAGGAGTAATCATTGCCAGGTGAATGAATTTCATTAAAAAAAAAAAGAAGCTAAATGGTGAATAAAGATTCTAAATTTTTTTTAATCTGCTTAATAACTTATAAAAACCACAACGGAGGAGTTAGTTTTTCATATCATTAAATGTTGGAGTGGAAAAAGTTTCATTTCGAATTAACTCAGATGTTAAATCAAAAGATTAATGACGTCACTGAAGTGTGAAATAATGATTAAAAGCTCTGAATTAAGCAAAATTAATTTTAAAAAGTGAATATAGTTGAAAGTAAAATAGTTCCTGTCGCAGAAAAATCTCATGAAAAAGTAGCAAAAAGATATGCAATCAGGTAGTTGAATTTACATTACACTGGAGCAACGGGCATCGGGCTATTTGCATAAAGGTGAAGCTATAAACTTTCATAGAGTCAAACTAGGATGTATGGGTAATCATAAATATAAATAAATAACGTTTATTTATGAATCGATTTTTTTTTATTTGCTGGTGTCTGGATATGAAACGACTTGAACCTGTTCCATTTAGCAGATTTGACCAATTTTGCTAATGACGAGATTACCAATTTTTGTATGGTGACGAGATCAAGATCTGGTCAGTTTTCTTCTAACGACGAGATGTCTCGTCCATCAAGATAAAGTCAGTTGTGCTAATGGCGAGATGTTTCGTCCATCAAGATAAAGTCAGTGGTGCTAATGACGAGATGTCTCGTCCATCAAGATAAAGTCAGTTGTGCTAATAACGATATGTCTCGTCCATCAAGATAAAGTCAGTTGTGCTAATGACGATATGTTTCGTCCATCAAGATATAGTCAGTTGTGCTAATAACTATATGTCTCGTCCATCAAGATATAGTCAGTTGTGCTAATGACGATATGTCTCGTCCATCAAGATATAGACAGTTGTGCTAAGGGCGAGATGTCTCGTCCATCAAGATATAGACAGTTGTGCTAATGACGATATGTTTCGTCCATCAAGATAAAGTTAGTTGTGCTAATAACGATATGTCTCGTCCATCAAGATAAAGTCAGTTGTGCTAATGACGAGATGTCTCGTCCGTCAAGATATAGTCAGTTGTGCTAAAGACGAGATACCTCGTACAGACAACCACCAGGAGGTTAAATCTAAATTGCCAGATTTTAACAGCACATAGTACACTTATATGCTAAAATAATTCAATCCAATTCAACAGAAACTCGCAAGACTACTTTATAGAATTCTAACCCGATTTCACTTGAAAACGACTTCAAGAGTTAGCAGATAACCATTCGTGCTTTATGTGCAGCGTATTTTTATTCTACAGAAGAGTTATTCCGTTTTACGAGAGAAACTTTCTTTGCAGATACTTGTGAAACTCATTACAGTAATTGCGTTTCATGCGTTTGGATTTAGCTCGGATCGTAAAATTCAAATACATAAACTATTCTATTAGGAAGATTAGAAAGGAACACTGAGCCAGACAAGAAAAGAAAAGAACGCTCGAGCGAAATAATCTTTGGGTGCCATCCGAGCAACGAATAGGGAAATAATATAGGGCGGAGTGTAACAAATTATTTTAGAAATTACTTCGAAAAGGCTTAAACAATTGTGACGTAAATCTTCATTGATTAAAGCATTTCAGTTTTCAGATGTAATGAAATTGGATTTCTGTAGGATTTTATGATGCCGTCAACCTTTTCTAAATTGATTCTTGAATAAATAGGTTTGTGTATGTCTTTGTACAGTTGTGGAGAAAAGATAGACTTCGTTTACAGAAGAGCAAATTTCAAGATGCCATTTTGTAGAAGACAAAAAAAAACGTTTTCTGCAATTCATAAGCATAAAATTTCGATATCAAATTGCTCATAAACTTCATAGTTTTCAATAGCAAGACCTGAGTGTGTCGTCAAATTTTTGTATCGCATTTTAACACTAGAAGATTCAAGTTTTATACAAACAAATCCCGGAAAAGTTGTATGAAATCACTTAAAATAGCATACGAGTTTGAAATCCTATAGAATTTCAACCTCCAAATGTTGTACAATATAAAGTCTAGTGTTTCAATTTGATGCCTGGGACTCTTAATTTCATTTTGTTTCGGCGAATGAAAAGCAGAAAAGGGGTGATGTTACTTGTATTGATATTCTAACAAGTAAAAATCATATTTCCGATCAACCCTCCTTGGGATTACGATGCAGGCATCTATTTTGCTTATTGCATTCTTTCCTGCATTACGTCTAACCAGTTTTGACCTTGATCAATATAATCCTCCCTAGGATTCTTTCATTTTTAATCCTCATCTCATATTATATTAATTTGTAATTAACGTCGTACTAGAGCAACACAACGGGCTATTGACGACGGTTCGGGATCACTCCCTTAAGGGAAAGATCCTAGCCACGGTCAGATGACGAAGCAACACCTGAGCTGGCACTCCACTCTCCAAACTTCCACACTAACCCAACGTGAGGACTTTCGGCTACGACAGATTTATGGTGCACCTTTCTGCTCAACGCCAACATGATGGCATGATACATTTAACGTGAACCATCTCATATTCCTGCAGTACTCGAAAATCTAAGACTCAGTCTTAGGTACGACAAGATTGAACTCAAATCTTTAAGCATCACCTTTGGAATATGAGGTAAGATCTGTTTCTATGACGACAGACAAGCACAAACATAACGGGGGAAGCGGTTCTTCAGTAATTAAAACTACATTATATGCTTAACAAAATATTGTTTTCTTTAACAATGTTACTTTAAATAATACTAGCTGAATAACCAGGCGTTGCTCGGGTTTCAAATATGACAGCTATAGCTAAAATATGACCGCGACATTTCACTGTGTTAATTCATATATAAACCCTATAGAACGCGTTTCCTTATCCATGTCGAATTATTGCAGAAAAACAAACTTCAGATTTTAAAATTGGGACTTCGAGGGCACTTTTAAAATTACCCGTGTGCCAATTTTCATGGCTACAGATTAGTCTGAAGATAGGAAATAAATAGCCTATGTTTTCAGCAGTGTTTCAAAGTATAAGTGGTACCAAATTTGGTGTGGATTGGTCAAACAGTGTAGAATTGTATAGAGAATACACAACACGTCCTTTTTTATTTAGATTATTTGTAAAATATTTATTAATTATATATATTGCAATTTGACAAATACATGTGTAGATAGTGGAGCATATTATTTTTATGAAATCTTTAAAACAGCGGTTTTACTCTGTAGGATGTCTTTAAATCATTAAAAATAAACAAATTTGACTTTACGATGGTTTACTTATTATATGAGAAGAATGTTTTATCAAACTAAATTTTGATGTTTAGTGTTTCTGAGGCTGAATGTATTCCTGTACGTATTCCAAAAGTTACGTCACTTTGCTCATTTTTTGAATGATTTCAGCACTTTATATATGCAAATTCCAAGGAATAAATTTCTAATTTATGTATTATAGCCTATTAGATTACACACCAAACATCTCCAAAATGGTAGTGGAATACATTTAAAGGCTCACACTGGATTACAGTTAACGTTTCTCTCATTTAAAAAATAAATCATGCATCTTCATGCTGATTTGAAGTGTAACAAAATAATTGAAGTGAAAAATTGTTAAAATATATTTACCATGGTAGCGGTCTTACTAGTATTTTAAAAGATTTTGTGTTGGGGGGAAAGTATTTTAAACAAAGACAGAGAAGTATGGAAAAAAAGGAAAAGAAAACTATCTTTATCTCAAAGAGAAAGATTATTTCAAACGAAAATTCTTTGCATCGATTTTGGGTAGTAGAAAATGAAGAATCGATTTTTTCATCAATCTAGTCTTCAATTTATTCCAGAATCGTTATCTCTCAGAGGCATTCTATTCTATCTTATTTTTAGTTTACACTTAATTAGAGCTCCCTTTTCGATTTGTCCTTGCGTTAAACTGTCGAGGATAATTTTGAAAAAAACCTCATTTGCTGGAAAAGAAATTAATAGTTTTAGAAGTCGACATACATTTAAAAACGAATGTTGGAGTTTAAAAAGAGGTTTCGAAGGTCTTATCTTCTTCATTTGGGTCTTATCTTCTTCACATGAATGAAAGTGATTCAAGTCCCATTAGAGTGGTTTTTAAACTGAGAGTATATACCTTGAATTTAAAAGAAGGCCAATGTTCAAATTGTGGGAAACTCCAAATAAAAATTTTAATTTTTAAAATTCTCCTTAAATTTGTACATATTTTTTTTATATTTTATGTATTAATTTAATGCTGTTTACAGATAGTTTAACAGTGTTAAGCTCTATTTCAAGTTATGATACATATTTCTTAAATTAAACTGGAATTCAGGAAATTTCGGCATTGGTGGCTCTTTTAGCTCCATAGCATTCACATGTTTAAGAAACCACAAAAATTGGGTTACTCTGAACATTTAAAACTATTTTCAATAATACTACTTGAGCCTGAATTATCCTTTTTCTTCAAATACTAGAATAATTTATTACATCAACATTCTTCAAATAGCGTGTTATCTTTTTCACTGTTCACTAATGGCTTGGTACAAAAATTCCATCCACCAACAACGAAATAAACAAGAAAACCTCGAGTTAAAATATGTCATATTCGAATAGTGTTACCACCACTGGACTTTTTAATTAACTCTATCCAGTTAAAGGCAGGTAAGCACAATAGAAGAATTATATTTATATAAATAGAGTGAGAAACGGTGTAACCTATTTTTTTGCCCAAGATCATATGACCAAAAATAGTAGCAACGTGATCTAACATTCATCATGTGATAGGTCCATGGTACTGAAGAAGACGCCCATCCATTGATTCGTCATCCGATTCGTCCATTGATTGATCATCTAATAGTGGTAGGCTTTGGCGATTTCACCACTTTTTTCAGAACAGTCACATCAATACTAGTCGACATATTGGTCACACTTCTTGAAGCCCTTCTCAATTGTAATGCTCATTCTACTTATTTCTCAACTTTAAGGGAAACACTATTATCATTCACTAGTATGTCGGTTTAAGTGGTAAGCATCCTCATAAGTTTTTATTTTATCCGTCCACAAGTAAGATAGTGTCTCCCCGCCTCTGTATACGTTACCCACATGAGCCTAATTAAAATAGCGAGTGGTGGTAACACTGATTAAAGATAACATATTTGAACTTGAGATTTTCCCTTGTTGGATCACCGATTGAAGTTTCTAAAAGTACAATTTTAAACTTGTGGAAAGTCCCGATTCAAACCTTTAGTGAAGATGTGTCCGTTGTCCGAAGATGATACTTTGTCGCAAAGTAGTTTTTCTCGCCTTATGAAAATGGCGGCCATCTTGGCGATTCGATTTATTTTTATGGAAGTGAAAATGAGGAATGCAGAAATAAAAGTAAAGAATAATGTGACGAAAACTTTCTAATTCTGTATAAGCAAAATCGACACGGTGAACCTTAGCATATACAGAGGTGAAAAAGAGAAATGCACATATCAACACGGTTGCCTTAAAGTTGGATCAAAACATCAAGGTTATTATATTTAACGATAAATCGCCGTTGTCTCGGATCCAACATCTCCACCAAACTTTTTTTCATTTTTACGTGCCATTGGCTTTTTAAATTTCATTAAGTATTTTAATCCTTGAACTTTTACCCATTCACTATCATACATCTTTAGATTTTACACCATGTTGCTGGCCCATCTTGTTGTAAATCATAAATTTATATTCGTTTCGTACAGGGCAATCGTAGCCTACTTTATGTTGTTGACCAATAATTTTTAAATGCCCAAGTCACCCATTGCTTTCATAGCTTTTTAATAATGTGGACCACGATGACCCAGTTGGAAGAGTCCATGGATTAGCAATCGGAGTGTGGGGTGCCAGCGAAGGTGTTGTCCTCGTCATTTGACCGTGGTTCAAAATTACGTGGTGTTGTCCACGAAATTTTCCTTGTGGATTGATCCCGGACCGTCGCCAATAGCCCTTCGTGTTGCTCCAGAGACGAACGTTAATTAAATACTATCACCATTTTTGATACTAAAGCATCATGTTGTTGATCGGCCTTTTTTAAGCCAACTAGTCATTGAATTCATTTTGTTGTGCTCTTTGTTTTTGCAACTTAACATGATCAACATGTTTTTGAAAGTACTTATTGGCGACCTGTCTGTATTTTGAAATTAAACTGTTTTTCATTGCTACATAATTCCAATGCTTGGTTGCATCCACGTTTTCTAAATGTTTTCATATATACACTTATTTTATTTTTTTTGTCTGGTGCAAACTTGCCGTAGCTAGTCCGTTTGTAGAACGTACACCATAAACCCGAAATTTAATCCCATTCCATTTTCTTGGTTATTTTGCTCCGGATGATGTCAAAAGTATTGTTCCACAGAAATAGCTATTGTAAGCTGTAGTGTAATAGTTATAATAATCTGTACTGTAAAAACTATAGTAATATGTAGTGTAATAGCTATAGTAAGTTATATTTTGTTCCGTATGATGGTAAAAGTATCGTTCCACACTAATAGCTACTTTAAGCTACAGTGTAATAGTTATAGTAATTTGTGATGTAAAAGCTATAGTGTAATATGTAATGTAATAGATATAGTAAGTTATAGTGTAATAGCTATAGTAAGTTATAGTGTAATAGCTATAGTAAGTTATAGTGTAAGAGCTATAGTAAGTTATAGTGTAATAGCTATAGTATGTTATAGTGTAAGAGCTATAATAAGTTACAGTGTAAGAGCTATAGTAAGTTATAGCTATAGTAAGTTATAGTGTATTAGCTATAGTAAGTTATAGTGTAAGAGCTATAGTAAGTTGTAGTGTAATAGCTATAGTAAGTTATAGTGTAAGAGTTATAGTAAGTTATAGTGTAATAGCTATAGTAAGTTATAGTGTAATAGCTATAGTAAGTTATAGTGTAAGAGCTATAGTAAGTTATAGAGTAATAGCTATAGTAAGTTATAGTGTAAGAGCTATAGTAAGTTATAGTGTAAGAGCTATAGTAAGTTATAGTGTAAGAGCTATAGTAAGTTATAGTGTAAGAGCTGTATTATACTGTAGGATAACAGCTATTGGAGGTATGGCTACATTTGTTGTGTGTTAAATTGTCTATTAATAATTCTCAATTGGTTTTCCTTTTTACGTCTCTCAAAAATTTTCACTTAACGATTTATTTTTATTTTTAATAGAAGCGTAGAATGCTTTTGGAATCGCTCTGCAAATTTCATTCCATTCCACTGTAGTCATTCTGGAATCCAAAATCCTTCAAACGAAATGAAAATTCCAAAAAAATATGCAGTACGAAATGCCAAAAAAGTTAATTATTTTCTTGAAAAGTTCGGGGAATAGGAATAATGAGTAAGGAAATAAAGTACTAAAATTCCTTTTCCCTTCAATAGATTCTAATTATTAAAAAAAAAGTTTAACACATTTTAATACTGTTTTCTAAGTAGAGTAGGAAACTAATTTTCGTGAAGACGAATCAATTTCAGTTTTCATTAAAGAACGCAATTACCCAAGCGACTCCATATTCTGTATCTCCTTGAGAGAGGATTCTCTGATAATGGAGAAAGGTTTTTAAGTGATTCTAATCAATCAGAAAAATTAGAATCTTGAATAACGAGTTTTTTTCGCCATTGTTGTGAAATTAGAAGCATTCTGTGTGAATTGTATTAGTGAGAAAATATAGCACTTCATTTTTTAATGATTATGAATATGAATATCTATTTAAATTACGATCGCACTTTTTGTTGGATGAACGTAATGTAAGGATAAGCCAGTACTTGTAATTGTGTGAGTTTATTAGACAATTACAAGTACTGGCGTTTTTTACGTTAACTACTTTACTAACTTTACGTTAACTTTAAAATTAATGCAATAAATTCGTATAAGTAGTTCTATTGTGTGTGATCAGGCCATCAAATGTTTTGACATATTCTCTGCCTTTATGTTTGGTTTACTAAATATATCCTTTCTTCTTCCAAACTTTCATTTAATTTCCTTTCTCTCAAGATTCTACATATTTGCACACTTGTACCCTTTTCTTATTGGTTCCACGACATGCTTCTCATTTCTTTGATTATTCTTTCTGTTTTTCTCTTTTTCTGCCCTTTTCTACCATTTTTTTATTCCATTTCCTTCCTATCAACTATCTTTCTTTCTTGTTCTAACAGATTTGTCTTGCTCACTTATATTTTACTTCTCTCTTACTTATGTGTACATTTTTCTCATTTTCTTTCTTTATTATCCATTTTCTGTTTTCTCGTATCTTTTTTTCTCATTTCACTCTTCATCTATATACGGATAAATATAAACAATCGTGCTTGAGGTCAAACTATGTCAAAAATACAGAATGTCACACAGATAAGTATTTTACTACAATGTTTGATTTAATTTTTTAAATCTTGTTTTGGCGCAGTTTGTCTGCTTTTGGACCTTGCGCCATAAAACCCCCAAAATCCACAAATAGGTAAAAAGTCTCATGAGCATATATGTGACGCTCATATTTGCCAAGAGTAAAAACACTCTAGATACGTCACTCACTTGAAATATTTTATTAATTGAAAGTTTTATGATGTAAAACAAGTCAGTAAAAAAAATCAAAACATTAACTTGTAAAATTGTTTAATTAATATTTTCTTTTTTATTCAACATCTTATTCAGCATATATTTACTAAGATAAATTTGTGTTGTTTCAAGAACTATATTTTTATGGCAGAGTAATTCACTTTAGTGAAGTACATACAATCATGTTTTCTCGAAATGTAGTTTGATAGCGCTATGATATGAAGGTTTCCATAGCTATCAACGTGAGCAGGTAATATAATAATTTATACGATACAAAAGAATTATTATCTGTGCAAGTAATTCCGTAGAACTGACTGTTATGCAGTTGTGAAAATACTATTTTTACTCTCCTCAACAGATAATTCTCAAAAATAGAGACAAATATTAAAAATTATCTGTTTTACGATACAACAGAAAATACCTAACATTTTCAAAATGCTTTTTAAACATTTTCAAAACCATATATAATTTGTATGTCATTTATAAACTACGAAAGAATTATTTTCAGTGTAGGTAATTCCATAGAACTGAGTGTTATGAAGTTGTGAAGATACATGTTTTACTGTCCTCAGCAAATAATTCTATGAAAAGGAACGAAAAAGTTATGAGTCCCTGTTTTACGTTGCAAAAGAAAATATCTGATATTTCTCACGTAGCTTTAAAACATGTCATTTATAAAGTTCGAAAGAATTGTTTTCAGTGTAGGTAATTCAATAGAACTGAGTGTTATTAAGTTGTGAAGATACAATTTTTACTATCCTCAGCAAATAATTCCATGAAAAGGAACAAAAAAAATAGTTTTACGTTGCAAAAAGAATATATCTGATACTCCCACATAGCTTTAAAACATATTCAAAACCATGTAATTTATAAAGTACGAAAGAATTTTTCGATGTAAGTATTTCTATAGAACTGAGTGTTACGAAGTTGTGAAGATACCATTTTTCTTATCCTCAACTAATAATTCTAAAAAAAAAGGTGACGAAAATTTAAAAGTTCCTGTTTTACGTTATAAAAAAATAACTGGCACTTTCAACATACTTTCAGAACAATTTCAAAGTGTATAGCATGTTTTTGTACACCGAAATCTGAAGTACCATTCTCCTAGGTAGTATATATTACGTTCTGTCTTTAGGCCTTACCGCTTAGAATATATGATCTCGCTTCTGGCAGGGGACCAAGTAGTTCTGTAAGAAAAATATCTTCCAAAGAAATCATGAAAAAATACGAGTTTGCCTTCTCAAACAAATCATCGAAACAAAAAATCTCAATTCTTTTCAACAAAAATGTTTATTGAGTTATTTTTAGTAAGGGATTTATAAGGGACTCGGGAGTTGATTTATTCGACTATCTTAGACTTTTTTGACTACATTCTTTATGTTATCTTACACGAAAATGATTGGAATATATTTTGATGTAACACATTATCATTATATGTAGAATCTAAAATAAATCTTTGTTGTCTCATTATTTCAAATAATTTAATTTATTTTTACAGTTTAGACTTCCTATTTCACCACCTCAGTTGTATCCTTATTATAAAATTTTATCATTTGCAGCATTAGCATCTTGTATAATCCCTCTGGATGCAACTATAAATTATTTATTTTTCGTTCGCTCTGATTTCTGACCTGGGTTTCTTTCGTCTTGTTCATTACCTAGTTTAAATATTCTCGTTTCATATCAATGTTGTCAGACACTATTCACTTACAATTATTCAAAAGTCAACCAGTTATGAATTCAGTAAACGTTCCTTAATGTCTTTGAGGACTCGCCTTGCACACAAAACTACTAGGAAATAAATTTATGAAGCTTACAGTTTATTATATAAAAATATAGCATACATAATGTGTGTTTTCAAATCTTTCCTGTGCATAATAGTTTAACAATAACAGTAGTACGTCTAACATACATGATGTGTTTGAAGCTCTCTGATTCACAATAATTTACCGATAACAGTTTTAGTACACACTAAACATAATGTATGTAAACTTTCCCATTTACAATAAAGTTTACATTTTTTTTCATAAAACAATTTTAAATTTGCAAGATTTGATCGGGGAAATTCCGTATCGAAATCTTTTTAAATTTTTGAGAAGCTTACAATTTTTAAATTCCATCTCATGTGTTTATCTTTTGTGTCTTAAACTTCATAAAAATTTCTAACTACAACTACAATAACCTCATATTTCCAAATTTTATATTATTGCATTTGAATCTATTTTCTTTATTTTAATATTTATTATACTGTCACGTTTTACATTTTAAAACACGCTCATATTTTATTTCGGTTGGACAAATGAACCTCGAAAAACTTCACCTAAATTCTATTAGAATAATTCTGTCATGTTTAACGCAGCTTGTCCTTGTGCCATTAAACCCAAATCAACCAACCAACCCATTTGCAATAATTTAACAATAAGATAAGTAGTAGAAGTCCAAATAATGTGTTGAGAATTCCCTCGTTCACAATAATCCAACAATAACATAACTAGTACAAGTTCAACACAACATAAAAATCTTCATTCATTTTACGTAAGTCTAAACAAGGTAATTTTCTATTTGATTACTTCTATTGGTGACTATTTGGTGCCATGGTATTAAAATTTTTCCATAGTGTAAAATGGTTGTAAATTTTGGCAAATTTTACTTACCCGTTTTAAATATTTGTTTCATTTAAATCTGGATAAAACTATTAGTCTGATATGTTACTCTAATAAAAAAATCAACATTTAAAACTATCAAATTTCTTACTCTAGTTTTTCCTAGACTTTTTTTTTATCTTATTTTGTAGCCAAACTGGCTGGTAGCTCTCTGGCCCTCAGTTAAACTGCCAAGTTCGATTCTTTGTCCATTTAATATTCGTAGCAGTTCAGAATAACTCAAAAATGAACGTCGTGATCTAATTTGCTTGATATAGATATATATATATAACTGACTGCACATAGCCAACTAAATGAAACCTCTTATAAAATTCTATTGCGAAATAAATTTCATTGGAAAAAATGGGTATTAGAAACATTTGATCTTGTTGTTAATAAGTACTTTATGATATCAAAATGTCCACCTTATAACGCTATGTCTGGTCTATAGAAACAACACACTTCCTTCATTACTCGTTGGCTTATCAGTGAAATACTAAATCGAAATTTCTAGGATTTGAATTTTTTAGCTCGTTGAACCCAGGCGGTGGTAATCATTAGACTGGTGAAGCTTCCTAGTCATTTGATCTTGGTATGAAGGTCATATTTCTTCTTGAGAAACACGCATGGTGAGTAGAATTTACCGTCTGTTTTTGACTTTGTGTATTCCACTTGCAAACTGACAACTTTTGGTTTCACAGCAAACAACCCCTAAAACCTCATTCTCCTATAAAACAGTTTCACCCAGCATAGATTAAAGACTCATGAGCTGCAATTCGAGAAATCACGCTTTGAGAAAATGTGTTGACAGCAGTTACTAGGCTTGTTAAACATTGATATGTTGACAGCTCCTCTCAAAATAGTCATGTATCGCGTGTGTCCCCTTCTGAGCATTACCAGTGCAGTCTAGGAGCATTAAAAAAGCAATATTTATCCAGAGCGCTTAAAGAGGTAACACGAATGTGGAACGAGGGGATCAAACTGTATTTTGGGTTCCTCGATTTGTGAGGAAATACGACCACTTGATTCACGCTTTTCAGTTGCTATTTTTTACATTTCTTTAATTGCATCGATAAATTTGAAAACATTTCTTCCTATGGGGTAGGTAGTTGAATTTACGTCACGCTAAAGGAACACTATTGCCGAGGTCCGGTCTCAATCCCGAAGAGTTTTCCCTTTCAATGGGGCAACCACACACCCCTTTGTTTACAAAAGCAGACAGTGGTAGTACACAACAGACTACCCACGCCTTGATTATTAACTAAACACAAACCAAGGGTCCTAATCAGCCGCTCTTTAACCCTCCAAATATTTCGTCCATCAAGATCTGGTTAGTTTTTGCTAATGATAAGATATCTCGTCCATCAAGATCTAGTTAGTTTTTGCTAATGACGAAATGCCTCCAAGAGACCACCACAAGGTGGCACAACCCTGTTTTGACTAGAAATCTCGTCCAACACCATCTGGTCATTTGTACTAATGACAAAATACCTCATAGAGACAACCAAAGGAGGGTTAAACCTCCAAGTGGTTTTTGACTCGATATCTCGTCCATCACTACCTGTTCAACTGCGCTATTGAAGAAATACCTCACAGACATCCAAGAGGGATAACCCTTGAAGTGGTTTTGACCAGATATCCACTATCTGTTCAATTATGCTAATGACGAGATACCATCCACATTTTGACGACTGTTTTGATGAAAGAGTAGATCAAGACTCTGTCAATCTTCGTCTTCTGACGAGATATCTTGTCCATCAAGACCCCATTCAAATCTTTTCGCGTTATTACGTTTAGTTGGTTTTTTAAACTCATATTGTTCTTTTATATAAATCACAATATTTATATCATCCAATATTTCCATACTTTTTATACCATGTTGATCAGCATGTTTTAAACAAGGCATTCGTCAAGATTTCAAATCTCTTACGCAAGACTTACATGCACCTTCTAATAAATGTTTTTGTATCTATATTGTTTTTATTTATTTTATCTTGCATCTGGCGCAGTTTGTCAGTTTTTGGGCCTTGCTCCATAAAATCCCAAAAACAGGATCCACACAACAGACTACCCCACACTTTGATCATCAGCTAAGAAAACCTACACTCCTTATCAAGCGCACCTTAAATTAAGGAATGAAGTAAGTCGTCTTCAGTACCCGGAGAAAAGGGTTGACGGATGAGAGCTAAGTGTAATAAAGAAAGGGGCGTGGGCGGTACGCACCAGCTGCATCATATCGATCTCGCCGCAGTACGCCAGTCTCGTTCCCTTCGCACGGTCTCCCCTCGTCGTTTTTCAGACGATATAAATATCCCCGAGGATAGTATGTGAGGCAGTACAGCGCCACTGCTTCAGATGTACCTTTGACTTGGGTCGGACGTTCATGACTTGGGGTTATTTTGGTTTTTATGTGTGTTTAATTTTGTTTGGTGTTTGAAATTGCACACACTTTATCGGATGTGGAATAAATAGTGGTGTGGCGAAGCAATATAACACCAGGAGTGCCGTTGCATCAGATGCGTACTAGTTTTGAGTCGAATGTTTAAGACCCGTGGAAGGCTTGGATTTGTTTGGTGTTTTAAATTGAGACATTCGTTTTTCAAGTGCAATAAATGTCTTCTCGGAGATGGTAGTGTGCGATGATAGCACCGAAAGTGGCTTAGCTTCAGAATCATACTTGGTTTGGGTAGGTTACGTGAAGATAAGTAATAATAAAAAAATGGACTCAAAAATGGGTGACTCAACAAATCTGATAAGATGGTGAAGAGGTGTTTAAAAACTGACGGCACTAACGCTTAAGACGAGAAACAAAGATGAAATATTACTCATGGTAAAATGTTGTTGACAATGCTGGTACAATGGAGCTGTTTCACTCGTCAATAAACGTATATGCTTGTGTCATAAATTGGCAGTACGAACTTCGATTGTGTGACGCTCATGACTAGGAGTTATTGTAGGGGAAGGTTGTTTAATTTTGTTTGGAGATTGGTTTTGAAACACTGTTCTTTAGAGGATACATAAATATCTCCGTAAATGTTGAGGACAAAGTGGGAATTTTTTAGGAAATACTCTGACGTTCATGACGCTGGGGTTTATTAAGGGATTTTCCCCTTGAAGCTAGGATATTGTTTATTGAGACAATGTAAAAATCAGCAAATCTCAGATAATAATAATATGTGGGTTAATATAGCACCTAAGTGACAATGCTTCGGATACATATCTGAATTATGGATAACGTTCATGAGACGTTATTTTAGGCAGTAGTGTTTGGTTTTCTTTAATTTCAGTAGGTGTTTGTGAAACGACGAATATCCATGCTTGTTGAAAGGAGAGTCAGAGTTTCTGATGGTGGAAAAAAAACTTCAAAATGTTCTTTAGTCGCATATTGTTGGATCAGATGGTGTTCATTTTACTCGTTTCTACTTATGCAAGTTTAGATTAGTCCATGTATTCTACTGTTTTCTTTTTTCTTGCGGTGTATGTTCATTATTTGATGATTTTGTCTGACTCAGCTCCCTTGATCCATAGTACCCAAAAAAAACTTACTCTTTTTTTTTTGCTTTCAATGTCAGGATTACAAAGACTAGAAGAACCAAATATACAGTGAAAATTACATATAATAATGTAAATATTAACATACTAGCCGGGCTGCGCCGGCTAGCGCTCGGCGGTGTGTAATAGTGCTTTTTTTTAAACTTTTTTACGCACCGTAATCAAGCATGTTTTGATTTGTATATTTTATTTATTTTTATGAAACAGTTCTTCAAATCATTGCGAGCGTATTCAATCAAATATTTAAGGAAAGTTGGTCGAAATATACATATACCGCTACAAAATTGTACATGTCTAGTGATAGTTTGCAGGAAATAGACATATCATTAAAATCTAACTCCTAAATAATATTTCTACAATAGGTAATATACCAGAACACATAATGCAAACAAAAATAAAATTCCAATCCTTGAAAAAATGCAAAATTCCGAAGAAAAAAAATACGTACGTATCTATTCAAACGTGTTGAATTTCGATTTCCTGAATATATTGTGAAATAGAATAATGCGACAAAAGACTTTTCAACGATATTGACAAAGACAATAATGATTTATTAACAAAAAAAATATACATTTATAATACTTGGGAATCCTCAAATATGTCCACAACATCTCGCAGTCAACTCAAATACGCAAACACGGAATTCTAAATCAAATTAAAAAAGCAAACATTAATTCTGAAGTGGCCAGAAACCGGGTAGCAAAATTACGTTTAAATTACTTTTACATCAAAGGAAGAAATAAGAAGTCAGTTCAAACATAAATTTTTACAATTTAATTCCTTACTTTGCATAGAAATTGACCTCGGCTATTTAAAAACAGCAAGAATTCAAAATATCTGGGTTATTTTATTTACGTTGATTGTTGCCATTCGACGATACACAAATAACGTCGTTTCGGGTCCACGTACGTTAGTGTTTTATATATATAGATTGTCACTCAAAGTGCAAAAGGTTGTATGGCTAAAAGCTGCATTTTTCAGGAGCGAAAAACTTTATAGTTTTCCTTGTGATTTGATTCTATTATTATTTTGTACATTTGGCTATAACTTTTATTGCGATCATCTGATGCTTTAAGAGATTTTTCCACCAGGTGGAAATCACTAACTGCCACAGATAGCAATTATAAAAGAAAAATGGAATTTTTGAAGTACGACCTTTTGCTCTTTGAGTGACAATATGCAGTTTAGAGATGTTTTTTTGTAAGTGTTTGAAACCACAAACATCCATTCCTGTTGAAAAGAGGGACAAAGTTTCTGATGATGAAAAGGAACTTCCAAAAATATTTTTAGCCATGTATTGTTAGTCAAGATTATGTTCCTTTTGGTCATATTTATTTATTTATGTATGTATTTGTTCCTGTACCAACTCTTTTAGAAATAATTTTTATTTCTAATGTCAAGGTTAGAAAGACTAAAAGTACAATAAAATTCATAAAATAATGGAAATCAACATTTGGTTTTTCGAAATTTTGTAGGAGTTTGAAACGAAGAAAATCCATGCTTGAAGATAGCGCGATAATTTACTATGATTGAAAAAGACTTCACAATTTTCTTTAGTCATATATTGTTGTTCTAGATTATATTCATTTTTATTATTCTATTTATGTATGTATTAGTTCTTGCATCCTAGTCTTTTCTTAGAAATATTTTTTTAATTTCTAATGTCAGGGACACAAAGACTAACGGAGTAAAAAATTCAATAAAAATAACGTATAATAATGCAAATATCAAAACAAGAACAGATACCGTCAATAAGTCTAAATGGTCCTTGATTTCCCAGTAGCGATCGAAAATAAAGTTTTTAAACCTCCAAGTGGTTTTCGCGAGATATCTCGTCCATAAAGATGTGATCAATTTTGCTATCGACGAGATATCTTGTCATCAGGATATTGCCGGTTTTCTTATGACTACAAGAGCAAGATCTGGTCAGTTTTTTTCCTAAGGACGAGATATCTCGTCCATCAAGATATGGTCAGAGTTATGCTAATGACGAGATACCTTGTCGAGACAACCACAAGGAGGGCTGGGAATGAATCGCACAAATCTCGAATTACATTGAACTACTTCAAAAATTGATGACTCTAGAGTCTCTTAAATAGTTATTTTATTATCACCTTTACAGACCCTAATAATGTATGAATAATTCTTCCGGCTCCATATATTTATACCATTCATGAATAAAATTCCTATACAAAGAATCTCGAGTATAAAAAAAAATTATTTTTAAACAAAACAAACCGGTTAAACAGAATGCTTTTCTATCGACAGGTGTTAAAAAAAGTTCTTATGTTCAGGATTTTGTTCTGAGTAATTTTATTCTGAGGAATTTTAATAGCTTTATTCTGTGGATTTAATGGAAGGACACTGACGCTGATGGATAGTTGTCAACAGAGGGTGCAAAGTTTCAAAGTAGGAAAATGTGTTTTTAAAGTTTGAAGTTTTAGAAAGTTTGAGGTTTCGTTAAACTTGAAACAAAATACTCCGTAACAATATAAATTCTCATGGGAGGAAGGTGTTCCGCCTGTGTATTGTCTTTAGTCACTCTCAATGAGTTCATTGAAGGTGACTAAAGTATTTTGTGTTCACATAATTGAACAGGAAATATTTTCGAGGATATATCTATAGTCAGTCAAAATGTAAGCTTCGGTTGGTTTTCTGTCTTATATTCATGTTCAAATCACAGAATATTTATTTCTTCACGTTATTAATCTTTATTGATGCAAGTTTTTTTTCCACCGTGCAATCTAAAGCTGTTTTCGCTGCCTGACTTCTAACCAGGAATATGCTATAGAGAAAATAAATAAGTAAAGTAAGCAATTGTAGTTTTTTTCCACCGTGCAATCTAAAGCTGTTTTCGCTGCCTGACTTCTAACCAGGAATATGCTATAGAGAAAATAAATAAGTAAAGTAAGCAAGTGTAGTTTTTTTCCACCGAGCAATCTAAAGCTGTTTTCGCTGCCTGACTTCTAACCAGGAATATGCTATAGAGAAAATAAATAAGTAAAGTAAGCAATTGTAGTTTTTTCCACCGTGCAATCTAAAGCTGTTTTCGCTGCCTGACTTCTAACCAGGAATATGCTATAGAGAAAATAAATAAGTAAAGTAAGCAATTGTAGTTTTTTTCCACCGTGCAATCTAAAGCTGTTTTCGCTGCCTGACTTCTAACCAGGAATATGCTATAGAGAAAATAAATAAGTAAAGTAAGCAATTGTAGTTTTTTTCCACCGTGCAATCTAAAGCTGTTTTCGCTGCCTGACTTCTAACCAGGAATATGCTATAGAGAAAATTAATAAGTAAAGTAAGCAATTGTAGTTTTTTTACATGGGATCCATTTACCTAGGATCATGTGACCAAAACTAGTAGTAACACGTCAGCTGGGTAGAACAATCACCTTTCTAATGAAATAAAAAGAGCATGCGCGCGCATTCTTATGTTATTTCTTCCGGACACACGGTTTGATGTGATTGTTCATCATTCAGTTACTTGACTTCCTGGATTCTAAATTAGTTTATCTTTATTTTTTCAGTCTAAAGTTTTCGAAGTATATGGTAACAGAAGATTCAAACTGATAAATGTATATTTCATTGCTTCATTTTAATAGTACCAAATCTCTATTATTCTTTATTGAAGTAGGGTAGCAATCTGCGTTAACATCTCTGTGCGGTAGCTCTCTGTCCGTCCGTTTCACATACAAAAGTACCAACTTCTTGCCTTTCCTGACCCACACAGCTTCAAATCAAGATATTAGTTTATTTCACGCATTTATCAAGATTTTATTTTTATGAACCTCAAGCAATTTTTTTTAAATACATTTTGACACGTATTCATTTAGAAACATGTTTTCTGTGTAAGTAAAAACATTCCTTGTGTGTATATGTGCGTGACGTTGTTTGTTCTGCGTAGCTTGGGCAAATATGACCTTTTCAGACACAAAGCTCAATCCAGTCAACTGAGTTGTGTCGTTTCTTTCACAATCTCATCTCACATACTGATTAACAAACTACATATATTGATTGAAAGAATTTCAGCGAATATTCTGTAGGTTGGAAGAATCTTATGGGAATATTCTATTGGTTCAAAGAATCTTTTGGAATATTCCATTGGTCCAGGAGGTAAAGACTGGTTCGGAGTCGTGTAGGGTAAATTGGAAGTTGTGGAACAGGTATGTGCGTGTGAACCCTTCAAAAGGTTAAAATACTGAATTGCATAACTCTTTTTCTGATTGTTCATTGATAAAATGTTTTAGCTGGTCTCCTTTTATCTGTAGAACGTTAGCCTAATCATTGAAGCTCTCTACATTTTTATTTACTGAACATATTTCTGAAGTTTGCCGCCTGTATATTTGCCTTGCCTCTGCGCAAGTGCACGCCCAGAACCCTATTCAAGAAGGACCCTGTGCGTCTTAACAGATAAAATTGTATCACGAGTCCAACAAGTCAAAACAGGTTCTGCACGTTGAGAATGTTGGAACTCATCCAAGCTTCTAGCCAACCACAGAAAGTAAATCCTTGTTCCTGGAAAGACAATTTTATATCCTACAAGTGGCTTTCAATTTTGGCTTAAAGTCTCAATGGAAATTAATCTGAGGAAAACCACTCGGAAAATGATCATCTTCTAAAGTGGGAAATAAACTTAGCTAAGCTTCAATCTCTGTTAAAATTCTCTCTAATACTTAAAGACAACAAAGGATTACCATTTTAAATCTAGCATAGATTTTGAAAGACGTGTTTTAACTCTTGCATTTACCTTAAATATCAATAACTACATTTTAAACTTAGTCTATAAAGTTTAGTAGGATTGTATTTCATAAATTGTGAAAAATTATTCGATTGAGTAGAGTAAAAGATAATAACTTTATCCTAATTAATTGTCAAATTTTAAAAGATTCAATAAGTTACTAATAAGGATAAAATATGATAAAATTGATTTATTAAAAATTGAGTGAAGACAACACTGCTCAAAGCCAATGCATTTTGAACTATGTCACTTTTCAACCAGTAAATATCTGATGATAGAGTAAGTTTTGTTTCACAAAATGATTATAAGATCAGTGGTGTGTTTCTCTCTCACCTCTTTTAATACTTTTATTGCTTTGACTATTTTGCTGTGCTAAACTGTCTATTAAAATTATATAAATATATCGGATGACTTTTGGATCTGCAATTAATTTCAATGTTACCCTTTGGAGCGTTAAGACCTTCAACAGTCCAAACATACTTCAAATTTCAGAAAATCTGCAGCAAAAGAAGCACTAAAATGTTAATTATTTTCGTCAAAAGTTCGTATAAGAATAGTGAGGAAAAAGTGCTAAAATTAATTTTTCCTTTAAGATCAAATTGCAAGTATTATTACAATTTACTGTTTTGTTATGATCTTTAAATTTAATTTAGTTTAGCGTTAATTGCATGGTTGACTAAAGCTAACAATTAATATCTTTAGTTCGTTTCATTAACAAAATATGTAGCTGAATCAAAGGATTAATTTATCTTAAAGGTAACTTATACCAATTCGTATTGTACTGCTGTTAAAATCCATCCGCTTTCTTAGTATGATTTTCGATTTACATTGTTTTTATTGTTTTATCTTGCGCTTGTTCGTTTTTGGACCTTGTGCCAAAAAAGAACATTGAACCGGATGTCGAAACTTATTGATTTAATTGCATTAACCTTAAAAATAACTTCAATGTTCTTTGAATCTTTTTAGTCTACTGAATAACTTGGTTCTCGTCTCGCCGAAAATCCAATGCCTTATTAAACTCCATTTGACAAAATGCCGGTCACAACCGACGACAAGAGAGCCATTTGTCGCGAACAAGTTAGCCCGTGTAGTCAGTGCTGTCGTCTCTTAGCTGAAAATGGCGCCAAGGAGATTCTGCCTGGAGCTGCAAAATGTTCCGAGAAGCCATGAACGTCAGGAAAGGGATGAAAACCGAATTAAGGACTTCCAAATGTGTATTCGGAATTAAATGTTTGTCCTAGTTTTCGAACGAAATGAGAGAGGAGTTTTTTTTTTCGCCGGATCTTTTAGCTTGTCAGGCTGTTCTAAACATTCCGGGGACTTGTTTTAGATGTTGAAATAGCTTTCTCTTTTTGATGTTATAAAGAAATAATCTGGGTTGTCTATTATTCTTTCTTCACTGACATTATTAAAACCGTTTGCTACCAATGTTCTATTCATGCATTCAAATGTTAAACTTGTAAGATTTGATTGGAGGAAAACTATTCAATTTTTTTAACTATACATTATTAAATTTTTTGAAACGTTTTTATCATTTACGTCGCACAGCACCACTATTTTCAACAACCTTTTTTCGTCTGTCAAAATTTCAACATGTTTAAAACTTAATTTTTAATTTGTTTTAGATTGATAACGATACATTTTAATCCTACTTTTTCTGTTCTCGTACTGTTTTTTTTTTATTAAATTTTTGTTCTCGTGTTGTTCATCTACATGTTATTTAACATTTTTTTATTGTTGGTTTGGCTACTTCTTTTATTTTTTGCATGGGATTTTGTGTATATATGTATGTATATATATATATATATATATATATATATATATATATATATATATATATATATATATATACCTTCTTACAAGTATATTTAACAGCCTTTTTAAATACCTATTCAAAGCCTTTTTAAATTTCTATTCACAGACTCTTTTATATACCTATTCATATACTTAAATACATATTCATAGCCTTCTTAAGTAACTATTCGTAGCCTTCTTAAGTAACTATTCGTAGCCTTCTTAAAAATCTAAATCATTTGATGACATTCTGGTAATCAATAGATATAAACAATTAAGACAGTTAAGCTCAGATTTTATGAGTGGGACTGCCTGCATTTATAAAATTTAAAAGACTATTTATGATTGTAAAAATATATCCCTTTGTCCATAAATTCATTTTTTGAGAATAATCATTTCAATTGATTACAATGTGTTTACTTTCAATATATTATACCTTTTCATCGTAATATTTTTAATCTTAGCTTCGTACTACAAATAAAATATATAAATAAACACACAAATATATAAAATACACCACAATAGGAATTAAAGTTTTCGACTGAAGGATTATTTTTCACCTTAAACAGTAGAAGTTTTTTAAGGGGGTCTAAAACTCAAAATATGAAAAAAAGTCCAAGTTTTTTTTATTATCTTAAAAAATAATACTTAAAAACCAAACAAATGACGCTTAAATTTTGTATCTGCCATAATAGAACCGGAAATATTCAACTTTTTATAAACATTACAGTTGTAAATCAAACGAGCCTACCTAATTTTAAACACACTTTTTCTCATTTTGTGTTGAATGGGATTTCAATAGTAAAAATGGATATAACTTAAAAACTAATTGTCATAAATGAATGAAAATTTCAATATTTACTTTTCAAATATATTTCTTTTAATTTGTATTCAGCAATTGTGTGTATATATATTAGGTTTTTTTTCTATAATTTTTCGATCTTATTATACTATGTGTTTTATGTAGTTTTTGAACAAAATATTTTAAATTTATAATTGCATTAATGAAAAATCGCGAAGACAATTTATAAGTATGAATTTTTAGAAGTTAATTAATCCAAAAATGAAATGTTTTTTTATAAAATAGTTTAAGATATATTTGTCCAACGTCAAAATTTTGAGATTTTTTTAATTTTAATAAAAAAATATTTAAAGTTTTGTAAATATAAAATAGTTATGATAATTGAAAAATACAAAATGTATACCTACAAAAAAAGTTTCAGAACAAAAACTTTAAAATTGCAGATTTTAGAATTTTGAGTCCCGTACCCCCTTAAAAGAGACTTCCTTCTTAAAATAAAAAGCATTGAAACGTTCACTGTGTGATATAATCTTTGTTTCACCGGATATTGGAAAAGAAACCTTTAAAAATGTGTATCATTTGCTGTGACGTACCTGCAAAATCCAAACAGAACGATCCTACAAACTAAACATTTGTTTCCGTTGTCCAAAAGGCAATCACACGAGTATAATAGAAACGTTGACACCCTCCACCCTCTCCATAATGGAACACTTTTACAGGATTATTCTTTTATTCTCTCGAAACAAAAAAAATCTATATAAACGACGAGAAATATAAAATGGCAAACAGCTTTCTGGAGCGCGATGTATATGAGAAGTGAAGGGTATTGTTGTGTATGATGGTACGTGCTTCCTGTACTTTTCTGGGTGTTACATCACTTGGTTTGTTTTTCGAATTCAATGTCTGTTTATCACAAGTAAACATTCTAAAGATTGAATTCCGAATTAATATATTGGAGTGGTGTGGAAGTTTGGAGAATGGGGAGCCAGCTCAGGTTTTTCCCTCGTCCTTTGATCGTGGCTCAATATTATGAAGTTTTGTACTCTCATCTTTCCTTTCTGGATTGATCACGTCGCAAGTAGCCCGTTGTGTCAGTATGACGTTGATTAACTACCGAATAAATGCATAGTTTATTGGTCAACAACAATGAGAAAAATGGCCGACAGTTCCAAAATGGTGGCAAACTGTGTTTTAAAGTAGTATCACCGATGTATATCATGCCAGAGCATTTGGGTAACAGGAAGTAAAATCTCCGTTTTTCGTCTGATTTGTTTGCACTAAAACTCGAAAGAAAACAACAAAAAATTTTCATTTAAAAAAAAACACGTTAAGTTTTCATTTAAAAACGAATAATGAGAGGGAACTTCAGTGTAAAAGAAAACAGACTATTTTTCCATCCCTATCCAATTCTCTCGCAAGTAACATATAAGAGTTACATTAAATTATAGAGAAAATTTTTAGGTAAGGTAAAATAGTTTTAATTAGCATAATACTAGAGCAACACAACGTGCTAATGACGACGGTCCGGGATCAATCCCCTAATGCAAAGATCCGAGGACAACACACGTCATTTTGAACCACGGTTGGATGACGAGGGCAACACCTGAGCTGGAACTCCACTCTCCAAACTTCCACATCAACTTTCGAAGACGGTCGGCAACGATAGAGTTAAGGTGTCCCAGCCGCTTCTACAGCATACTCTTACAAATATACATGTACTGACCCGGATTCGAACCAGGAACCCTCGAATTTCCTACGTGGGAATAACACGTGGACCACTCTTTGGAAACACCACGGTCCATGCACTAACCCGGATTTGAACCAGGTACCCTCGGATTTCCCACAAGCGAATAACCCGTGGACCACTCTTTGGAAACACCACGGTCCGGGATCAATCTCCTATGGGAAGGATAAAACCACGTAATTTTGAACCACGATCATATCACGAGGCAACACCTAAGCTGGCACCCAACTCTCCAAACTTCCACATCAGCCCAACGTGAAGACTTTTGGCCACGACAGAGTTAAGGTAATCCAGCTGCCTTTACACCATACGCTTACAAATATCCATGTACTGACTCGGATTTGAATCAGGAACCCTCGGATTTCCCTCAAGCGAATAACCCGTGGACCACTCTTTGGAAACACCACGGTCCGGGATCAATCTCCTATGGGAAGGATAAAACCACGTAATTTTGAACCACGATCATATCACGAGGCAACACCTAAGCTGGCACCCAACTCTCCAAACTTCCACATCAACCCAACGTGAGGACTTTTGGCCACGACAGAGTTAAGATAATCCAGCCGTCTCTACCCCATACGCTTACAGATATCCATGCACTGACCCGGATTCGAATCAAGAACCTTCCGATCTGGAGAGTACCACCTTAACCACCAGACCGGTAGGTCGGCGAACCTTTTTAGGAATTCTCTTAAAGAAAATTTGTGATTCATCTTCTAGTCTTACCGTTTTTCTAATGTTCATTTTATGTGTCGCTTGTTTATCGAAGACATCGTGAATTCGGTCTTAATCCGCCGGATTCATGTATCAAGATGTAACAACTCCCATTCTTTGATCACCAGACGCCGTTAGATGGCTGCATTTTCCCGGACTGAATCTTTCAAGCCGATCCGTAGCTGCGCAAAGAGCTTCACGAATATCGATTGGTTCTGTGAGCAATTGTTTGAAATCGAAAGAGAAGAACTCTTAAGGAGTGGTATTGACATCTGAGTTTTTTAATGAATTGTTCTCAAAGAAACGAATTTTTTGTTGTCTGTTCACAAAAGATACATGTGCCCCTAGGTTTCGGTTCAGTTGAGGTTTAATTTAAGAAGTACAAAAGGCCAAAAATTGCTTATTGACTTTTGTGGCAATATGGTTTGTATCAATGCATCTTGTTTCAAACTGATCTCATGTTCTGTAATAGCGCATTATTGGAGATATTTTAAGAGTGGGGGTTATGAAAAATTATATACTGTGGAACCTGGATTATTCGAGCTTTAATTAACCGAGTGTTGTGTTTTTCTAGCGGAGTTTGATAGTTTCCTTCCTTTATAAGTATTTCACTATCACAGGGGATAACAAAAGTAAAAAAATTTAGGAGCCAGAACCCTTGCAATACATATACACTCAAACCTGTTTTTGTGCGATCTTTTTTATAAATATATGAAAGGTATATGAAAACAATTTATTCAGTACAATCTACTTACAGTCCTTTCAAAATTTCAATCAAATTAGAACATAATTGACAAAGTTATCAATAAAAATAAAAAATAAAATTTTAATACGTACTTAGATTGCTTTACCAGTACTGCTGAAAAGGCAATTTTTTTCCTAAAATTATTTGTTTTTTATGGAATTTCAGCTCTGATACTTCATTTATTTCGAGTCTTTTTTTTTTTGTTCTTTACGCAATGTAAGCGATTTTCGAATATTTGGGACAGACGATATTTTTCAACGAACGAGAATGAAATGGAAACTCCTGAAAACTGATCACCGTCTACATGGTAACTGAAAAAAGTCAACTCTAAATGAGTGCAAGGTAGTATCTTCAAGTGACGAAAGTAATTTTGAACCAGTTCACCACAAGGAAATCTGCGTATTGTCAGACTACGAAGGATAATGGTTATACATTTTGAAAAGTTTTGTATGTGTAAAATAAGTACATGAATAAAATATTTTAAAATGTTCGCATGTGTATTTTTTAAATGAAATTCCAAAAGGTTTGACGAGTTTCCAAGTAGTTGCCAAGCCTCGTGTCTTGATTACGTTTAAAAAAGCAATTTCTAGTTATTTCGTATGGTTTTGAGTTATTTTCTGAGACTTTTTTTATGCGGTCCCTATTCACCGCATAAAAAAAAACAATACTTTTTAAATGTGTTGCGAAAAATATTTATTATACTTGTGAAGTTTTGGAATATTTTTTTTATGCTGTCCCT
Organism: Metellina segmentata; assembly: GCA_947359465.1. Classification (NCBI taxonomy): domain Eukaryota; kingdom Metazoa; phylum Arthropoda; class Arachnida; order Araneae; family Tetragnathidae; genus Metellina; species Metellina segmentata. The sequence continues at coordinate 83,739,702 of OX375883.1, read as the reverse complement.
ATCCACCGCACAAAAACAGGTTTGAGTGTACTAATATTTTTTGGAACGCTGAGTATATCGCAGAACTCATTACACGCACAGTAAATAATATTATTTATATTGTAACTGAGGCAATAAAAAATAACATTTTTATTATCTACATTAGACATTTTGCTCCATTTTTTACCTTTTATGGCCTAAAAAATCAAATTTCTTTTCATGAAAATAAACGTTTTTTTATAGAAACAGAAAATCTTGGCCCCAGACTAAATTTTTTAGGTAACCTGGCGCCCGGGATTTGTCGTGCCCTGCATTAGTAGTAATAGTAACGTGTACTACATTTTTCTGTTGCTCATATTGGCCTATTTCGTCCTACTACGTCTGTATTATCCGATTTTCTGAAATCAAAAAGTAAAGGAAGAACTTTTGAGGAGTGGTATTGACATTTGTGTTTTTAAATTAGTGTTCTGAAATCAACGGCTTTGTTGTCTGTTCACCAAAGATGCATATGCCCCGAGTTTTCGGTTCAGTCGAGGTTTAATTTACAAGTAAGAAAGACCTTATCTGCTTATTGACTTTTGTGAAAATAAGGTTTGTATTAATGCATCGTGCTTCAAAACGATCTCATGTTCTGTGAGGGAGTTATTTAAACTGTTATACAGAAATGTCTGAAAATAATGGATCCTAAACGATTACATATTTTCTAAAGGGTATCTCAAAGAGAGTAGCTAATGGGATGGTGTGACAGGTACAGCTGCATCGGATGGCAAATGTTGTAATAAAAATCACGAGTCCATAATTTTTGCTCGACAAGATGCTTGTTGTGGAATTCGTTTCAAGACCCATACAATTTTTTCACATCTATTTGTTGTAAATGACAGGACACTTTCACAGTGACTAGAAACACAGAAAATAGGTAGATACACTCCAGTGTGGCTTTCCTGCCACCATATCCCATTTCCAATTCCCTTTCATAGGGATTATCAAAAATATGTGGCTAAGTTGCCACTAGTGATGCGACATCGTCAGCAAAACATCGATGTTTTTTTTATAAAACATCAATGTTTTGAAAACATCGACATCGATGTCGCATCCCTACTTTTTAGACCCTTTCACCCTTGGCCAATTTCGTGTAAAAGTATGGTCAATTTGCTAATTATAAAAATTATGCTAGTTGGTTATTTTTAAATTTTTATAACGGTACTTCTTTCATTTAAAAATAAAACATCGACAAGTATAAACATCGATGTTACAAAACTTCGAATCCAATACATCGATGTTAAAAACATCGATGTTTTTTAAAAAACATCGATGTCGCATCCCTACTTGCCACATCTGTGATGGTTTTTCAGAAATCTTATTAATCTGGTGGTTTTCGTGTAAAAATATGTTTTCTGCATAACGTTTTGTGTATGTTCTCTTCTGACTTCACAGAATGGTTAAATTAGTGAGAGTTATTTTTGTCGAGACTAGCTGTTGTAAAGTATTAACGTGTGGACAATATAGAGTGGGTCTAGACACGCCTACTAACAGCTCATTGTTGCCGTAAGAGTGACAGTTGTCCTTCTGTTATTGGAATGCCTCATTTATATTTTATAATTCTCATTAATTAAAAGAAGCTTTATTTGAAGACAAGTGCAACAAAATATAATAGTGTCACTTGCAACGATAAGTGTTTGGTAGGAAAATTAATCGAAATGTCCTACCTCATTCGAAATCCCGGTTGAGTGGTGAATTGGTCCGGTCTTTGTCCACTAAACTATGAAGACACTCCAGTTCGTGAAATTAGACAAACGCAAAGAAGACAGGAACAGCGATTAAAAGTTAAATTGGAATATAATTAAAAGTATTAATGTATTTACAAAATTTAGAAGTGCAAAATAACAGAAAAAGAAGAAACCAACTGCTCGCATCAATAATTCATCGTAATTATATCTTTAGAATCTGCATCCGACATCGCAACAGCGTTGCTATTCACAGTTTCGTAGTTGTTCAGTCAGACTAGTACTCGAATTAATAGTTCGTTTTCGACAAATAGATTAAGACGATTAATAAATAAATAAGAATCAACGAAATAGTTTTTGAGAAAAATTGGTTTTAACCATTCTTACTATTCTTTGAAATTTAACACACGACAAAAAATATAAATACCATAATTTTTAATAATATATCATTTTATGTACCCTAGTTCTTAAAAAATATGACCGTTACAGGGTGCATAGTATAGATTTCGTTGCTCAAAATAAGAAAGCTAATGATGGCATTGCAGTATATAAATCGCATTACAAAAGAGCATGACAAATTAAATGGAAAACAATGCAACAAATGTTTTCGCAAAAGTAAATATTTTGATCCATTTATGAGTTCTGGATTAATTTACGAAACTTACACATAATTACGTATTTTCGTATACCATAAATTATCGGAAGTTTGCGATAAAAGCCCCCACTTTTCGAGTACAATAATATATGCTCAGATATTGATTACCATTGTTCCAAAATGCATATTTTTGTCGGACCTGCCAATCTGACAATGAATAACTGTCACTTACAACACTTGGATACTGAAAATCGATACACACAATGACATTAAATCGATTTCTTGCTTTCTTTGTTGTATATATTATGCATAAAGAACCAAATATTAGTTTTGTCAACAGATAATTCTTTACATCGAAACAAACACAGTTACAATATAAAAACTGTTTGGGAAACATCATGAAGATTGAATGGGTACATACATTGTTAATGTATTTGCAGTGTAGCTCTCCTCATTGTTATCGCACCTTGATAAATCGGTATTTTTTCTTGTTCCCCAGTGAATTTTCGGTTTGTGAACACCAGAAGGAAATCTCAATAGACTTCTTTTGACTCGGCAGTTCATGGGTCGCTTGTTTCAAGAAGTTATCTAAAACTGCATTGATTGAAAAGGTTTTTGAACCAATACAGTTTTAGATAACTGCTTAGGTAGGTAAGAGGAAATTTCTGTTTTCAAAAATATATTCTGCCATGCTTAGTGGTATTTTAAAATGATTTGACCATTTATTTTGTGTTATACATAATTTAAGTTGTCTTAAGGAGTTTTAGTTGTTTTGTTATAGTTTTTTAGATAATTTTAACTCGTTTTCTTTCTTTCCATTATAGAAGAAAAATTTTCAAACTTTTCCAGGTTTATTCGCTTTGTGATTGGTAGATAGCGAGTCACGGTGATAGTGAGTCTTGTGGTTCAACGGGCTAATGAATTTGGAGCACGCGAAGACGATAAACATCAGTTATATGTTTTAATTAATTCATTCATAAAATTTGAGAGTACGCGCTAGAAAGTTTGCGATGTTTTCAGAAGAACCGGCAAATTTGATCGCAGTTTCCATAGCAACAGTCGAATATGAAAATCTTAAAAAGTACTATTGTCACAACAAACAACATGGATCAGTTAAAACATATATATATGATTCGGTATTTTTATGCGGTAGCGGAGAAAACGTTTTTTTTTTTTTCTCCTTAGAATAGATTTTAGTGTCCTTTTTTTCACCTTAATGCTGTATATTTAATATTTATTACATAGATTTTAGTGTCCTTTGTTTCTCCTTAATGCTGTATATTTATTATTTATTACTTAAAGCTTTATCTGTAACAATCTTTTATCTGTTTTTCTCCTTAGGATAGATTTTAATGTCCTTTTTTTTTTCTTTTGTGTAAAAAACTTTATTAGGATCCCTTGTACCCAAAATACTATGTCCTATTTATGTAATTTTTTTTCTTTAGTTTTCGCTGGTAACCTAATTCAGAACAATAGAAGTAAAGCCGTCTCCTTTGCTACAGGACAAACTTAATTCACTTTTGTAATAATAATAATTTACCCTTGAATCCTTTTTTCAAGTAAAAATGGGTCGTACAGCGTTGTCACACGATGAAAAAAGTATAGTTCGCGAATCGAACTAAATATGATTGCGTAACAATCATTGGGGGTTGCCGAGCGATAGCGAGCAGGAGGAGAAGCCCCTTAGTGTTAAAATTTTTAATTCTATATCATTTTAAGCTGTTCTGTTAACAAGTTGCAGATTTACGTAATTTAAACTTGCTTTGTTAGCAGATTGTGGTTTTTGATAATTTTAAATTGTCGTGTTAACGACTTTTAGTTTTAATTTTAAGTTTTGATATAGGATAGTTTTACACAACCTTAAATTTAAAAAAAACGTAATTTAAAGTATAATTTATCTGTGTTCAATTTTAATAAATGTTTCTCAATCTTCTCTATTTCATGATCTATCGTGCTTTTTCTTGTCTCCTAAGAACCGGGGTTTGCCAAGTAGTTATTGTATCATGTGTTGCTTGCCAATTAAACAGAGTTCTCGATTCTCCAACTGCTAAGCCGACCAACCGGTATAGTGGTTAAAGTGTTAGCCTTTAGATCGGAAGGTTCCTGGTTCGAATCCGGGTCCGGGCATGGATGTTTGTAAACGTATGGTGTAGAGGCGGCTGGTGCACCTTAAATCTGTCGTGGCAGAAAGTCCTCACGTTGGGTTGGCGTGGAAGTTTGGAGAGTGGGGTGCCAGCTCAGGTGTTGCTTCGTCATCTGACCGTGGTTCAAAATTACGAGGTGTTGTCCTCGTATCTTTCCCTTAAGGGACTGATCCCGGACCGTCGTCAATAGCCCGTTGTGTTGCTCTAGTACGACGTTAACTAAAAATTACCAATTCTCCAACTGCTAAATTGCAGCTGCCATTCTCTACTTTAATATGGAAAGGAAATAAATGAAATTACAAAAATATACGCTCTTATTATTGTTATAAATACACCAAAATGACTTTTTGTATTTCTGCTTTTTTCATCCAAAATTTGTTTTATGTACATCCTTTTATATTGTGCTGTAAAAAAAGTTGAGTTTATGTAATTTTGCTGATTACGTGTGATTGAAAAAACTACAGAGCACAATCACACAACAAATTAAACCAAATCAATCTGCTGTAAGAGTTTTTCTCTGAAATTTTTAAATTAGGTATCTCATTAGTAAAAATGCATTCAAAGTTCCGCATTTTTAGTTCTTATACAACTTTTTACCTCTTCAATTAGTTCAAAACTTTTCATTTATTTTTTCTTAATTATTTCTAAAAACACGATTTTAAAGCTTTTACCTTCGACAAATTGCTCTTTCAGCTGTTATAATTATTTTTTTGCACTTATCAATTTAATTCCTCCTAGATAAAAGATTTTTCTAAAATTCCAAAAACAAAACACCGGATTCTTTCCAACAATGAAATTGCAAAACAGCTTTTTACTTAAAGCACTTCACCTTATGTGGGAAATGCAGCTTATAACAAAACGTAATCGTAAAAAAGACATTTGGCTGTCAACTACTTAGAATAATTAGATTATCACCTTAACTTCTCCCATTTAGGGAAGTTCATTATTCACTCGTGGAAAAAATATCCATTCGTCGAAACTGCGACACAAGCGGAAACTAGTCATAAAAGTTGCACAACTTGCGACCATTAGTTGCAACGGTGGCTATTTTTGTCACAACTTAGGGTGATAAATTCAAGAAATTGAATGTGTGCTTCGTCCGCCGTAAGGTAATTTAGTGGCAAAAGTTTTAATAGTTAAAGCTAGTGTTAGACTTTTATATAACTTCGTTTCATATTTGTGAGAATGTTATATTCAGGTAATCTCGAAGTTTAATGGAGTAAGAGATGTTTACTTGCACGTGAAACGTCTTCACACTATGGGTAAAAATAATTTACTGGCAATCGTACACACACTTATATATGCAGAACTGTATGTCTGATGTAAATATAATGGGTTTTAGTTAAGTTGTTGGTAAGAATGTTTTTATATTCAGGTAGTCTCGAAGTTTAATGGAGTAAGATATGTTTACTTGCACGTGAAATGTCTTCACACTATGGTGTACGAATAATTTACAGACGATCATACACACACATACATCTACAGAACTGTATGTCCGATGTATATGTAAGGGGCTTTATTTAAGTTGTTTGTAAAAATATTTATATTCAGGTAGTCTTGCAGTTTAATGAAGTAAGGGATGTTTAATTCCCTTAATCCATTACCAGGTTGTGAAATATTTCCACGTTATGAGGTAAGAATAATTTACAGGCGATCATTTACACAGAACTGTTTGTCACATGTAAATATCCAGCCATTTTGTTAAGTTGGCTCTTTAATTACAAAATTGAATGAGAGTTCATGAGTACGAATTGAAATTTTATTAAATATCATGAGTTCATGTTAGTCGCTCAGTAGATTTGCCACTGCGCTGGGATGGTAGGTATTTAATTAACGTCGCGCTAAAGCATCACAAAGGTCTATTGACGAAAGTACGGGATCAAATCCAAAGGAAAATATCCTAGAACAATACCATAAATTTTGAAACACAGTCACATGACAAAGTCACACATCTATTGGCATCAGCTCGGGTATTGACTCCGTCATCTGACCACGATTCAAAATGACAAGGTGCTGTCCTCGGATCTTTCCCATCGGAGTCAATCCCGGGCCATTGCTAATACCCCGTTGTGCTGCTCCAGTGCGACGCTAATTCAACAATATACTTATCCAGCAATAGAATGTTTAAGATTCTTGCAATCAATAGATAAAGCTCTTTAGTCATACAATCTAATGTAGTGCAAAAGTAAAATACTACACTGCTTGGTAATAAGCTCCACCCACCTAGAAGGTATCAAGACTTCTGACTGATGCATCAACCCCTACACCTCATCGCCAAGTCCCTGTGAAATCTATAAAAGGTTTTGATTCGCTCAGTTCTATTCAGTCCATCCACAAGCTTTACAAGAGATAGAGAGCCTTGGCCCAGGTTCTCCACTTTAAATATGTCTTGGCCACTCGTGTGGAAGTTTGGAGAGTGGGGTACCAGCTCATGTCGCTCAGTCCTTTCAACAACGTCATATCTCAAAAATCGGCGATTTTTAGTTATGCCTGTTTTCAGAATGGTCTGACAGAGTAGTATATCCCTGCGAGATCGTCATATCTCGCCACTCAATATTTAGCAGCTAGAAAGCAGAAGTAATATGTATTTTTAATAAATTCAAATCTACTTTTAAACTTTAAAATTACCTTTTTTGTAATATGACGTTGTTGAAAGAAGTGAGAGATGTGTCGACTTAGTCATCTGACCTTGGCTCAAAATTTCGAGGTGTTGTCATCGGGTCTTTTCCCTCGGAATGCATTCAGGACCGTAGCCAATAGCCCATTGTGTTGCTCCAGTACGACGCTAATCAAATACTTACCTGAAAATTTTAGTTTTGCCCTCTTAGTTTTCCTCATACACACTTCATACGTTGCAATTAAAAAGGTACAGCTACACTCTACGTTTATGACTGATGGCAACGGCCTTGGCGATTTTTTTTGGCGCACTTCTAAGTCGCCAAGGAAAGAATTATTTCTTAACTCTTTTCCTGTCACAATTTTTTTTTCTTTTTACAACACACTTTTTAAGCACATTTTAGAACGTATTAAAAAGTATATTTTTAAAAAACTTTCACAAAAAGTAGTAATATTAATCACATATCAAAACACATTTGTGAACCAGCAGAGAAACTAAGCTACGAATGGTAAGAATACCCTGAAACTTATCAATTATACTAAATACAGTGGGTATGTTGAAAAAGAAAAAGATCTACAAAAGAAAAAAAAGCAAGAAATAATACAACCTGATAACGTCTGAATTCTTTCGTAAAAAAATAATGAAAACGAAAATGGTCAAAAAAAAAAAACTCTTAATCATTTCGTGAAAACTACTATAGTAAAATAACAATTCCACAACTGTCAAAATACAAATAAATGGACCAATGGTATCACAGAAAACGATTTTAAAAGGACGAATGCAATCAAAGGATATTTTAAAAACAAAATAACCAATGGGAAGAAAGAAAAAATTTCAAACGAACCAATGAAATCAATCGACTTTAACGGATTTTGGAAGAACTTTCTACAATATTCAAAATGAAAATTGAAAGTTTCCGTTTGTCGAGGTTGCCATGAAAACCACAACAACCGTAACGAAAGATGGGTTGCCTTAATTTATCGTAACTCGCTACTAGAAGTGCGCCAAAAAAAAATCGCCAAGCCGTTGCCATCACTCATAAACGTAAAGTGTAGCTGTACCAATAAAAAATCCATTTTCAGCATAAATCTCCTTTAAAAAAACAACAACCACGTCTGAGCTTCCAGAAAAACGTCGCTCGTGGATGTCTAGCGAAATAATGCGTGCTCGTGGGAATATCTCCCGTGTTATCGCATTCAATAAAAAAAAATCTAATCCTTTTCTGCATCTAGAATGCTTGCTGTTCCGACGCATAGCAGTAACAGCCGCGATTTGCGTTAAGCATCGAAGCACGTATCGCATAAAATGTGTTGGTGTGTGGGAGAGAAAGTTTTATTCCTTCAGAGCTCTTTTATTAGTATGGCTGTAGCCATTACTCCTCTACCTTTTTGGCAGTTAGTGCTAAGGACCACTGCATAATTCAATGGTACCTATGGTTTAAAATCGATTCTGAACCGAAATCGCGTCTCATCTCCAGAGTTCTGAAATAGTTCGGAATAATCAGATGTGAGCTGAATATCAGGTAACTCGGTGGTTGAATAAACGTCCCACTGGAGCATTACAGTGGCCGATAGACGACTGTACCGGATCACTGCCGACTAGAGATATCCGAGGACAACACCTCGAAATTTTGACGAGGTCACAACTCAGTTGGCACTCCACACTCCAAACCACGCCAGGGGTGGTAATTAGGGATGCGACATTGATGTTGATGTTTTCAATACATCGATGTATTGGGGTCGATGTTTTTGTAACATCGATGTTGATACTTGTCGATGTTTTATTTTTAAATGAAAACAGTACCGTTTTAAAAAATTTTAAATAATCAAGTAGCATAATTTTCATAATCAGCAAATTGAACATACTTTTAGACCAAAGTGACCAAGGGTGAGGGGTCTGAAAAGTAGGGATGCGACATCGATGTCGACGCTTTCAAAACATTGATCTTTTAAAAAACACATCTATGTATTGGAGCCGATGTTGCATCACTAGTTGCTAAACTAGTTTTAAGAAATGGGTAAAAACGTTTGAATACACTGAATTTTGAAAACATCGATGTTTTGGGGACTATGTATTATCAACATCGATGTTTTAATTTTGAACATCGATGTTTCGCTGTCGATGTCGCATCTCTAGTGGTAATAAGTATGCTCATTGTACTAGTAGCCTGCGAGTTGTAAGTGACACAGGTTCGATTTCTGTCAGGAGCATTCTTCCATGGGTGTATTTCTCTCTTCTGTGTAGTAAAATTTTCATTATGTGTATGTCTATTACTTGATATTTTTTTACCGCGGGTGACCCCCTTCCTTCTTGACATACACTACCCTACAATAATGGACCGGACAGCAAAATGTAATGGTATAATGGAAGGAATACATGCTTTAATAGTGTGGTGATCCCCCAAGTGCTGCAATTACACTAGCAACCCTTCTTGGCATACTTTCAACAAGGTTTTGTTACGCAGCTATGGGTATTTGTGTCCATTCCTGCTGCAAGAATGTCGCCAGGTCAGCTGTGGATTTTGGACGTGGTTCCCTGGTCCGTAAGCCACTCTAACTCGTTCCACAAATGTTCTATGGAGTTTAGGTCGGGAAGACATGCCAGCGAAGACGTTTCACACCCATATCCTGATACCACTGCTTGACAGAGGCTTCAACATGACATGGAGCGGTGTCCTCCTGGAAGTAACATTCGTGCATTCCATAAAATTGCCAGAGCGTAGGAAGAACCTGATTGTCCAAAATGTTCATGTAGGCGTTGGCTTTCAATTTACCAGGAACAAGATAAAAAGATCCCAGGCCATACTACAAAAAAAAAAAAAAACCTAAAAACAATTAGTTGAATTTTATGCAAATCCGCTGACGTACGGTCCATTATTGTAGGGTAGTGCATATCGAGTTGAAGGTAATAATGGATGTACGTCTTGTGTATGCCGCAGCCGGCACTATATATGTCCCTTGCGCCATAAAAACCCCAAATCATAACACGCCAAGCAGAATATCTTAATCAGGTTTACGAAATAGTGAGCATATCTAGGACTACCCATAGGCTTATGTAGTGAGAATTCAGGTTGGTAGTTCGATCCACGTCGTACTAGATCAACACAAGGGCTATTGACGGTAATCCGAAATCTATCTTCCCCAAGGAAAAGATTCGAGGGGAAAACCTCAACATTTTTTAACTGCGGTCAGTAATGGTAATGCTTAATAATTTTTAATTAACGACGTACTAGAGAAACATAACGGGCTATTGACGAGATCAATCCCCTAAGGGAAAGATCCGGGGACAACATCACGTCATTTTGAACCAAGGTCAGATGACGAAGCAACGCCTGAGTTGCCACAAAACTCTCCAAACTTCCACACCAACCCAACATGAGTACTTTAGGCCACGACAGATTTAAGTTGCAGCATCCGCCTCTACACCATACGCTTACAAATAACCATGCACTGACAAGGATTCGAACCAGGAACTTCCGAACTAGAGGCTAACACCTCAACCACCAGACTGGTTTGTCGGTAAGGAAGTCTAGGAATTCAATGTTATTATTCATTTTCTTATAACAGGTTAATCTAACGAAAAAGTGAATTTAAAAGTATCTTCCAAAAGTGTATAGTCATAAAATAAAATGCTAAATTTTTTCACAAAAACGGTGTTATTTGTTCATTGGTGACTGCCGACAAATATGTATGAACAATATGAAATCAATCTCTTTATTTGAAAATTTTGCCGATTGGTTTAAATATGTTTAATTTGAGCTAGAAGCTGCATAATATTGTTAGAACTTCGGGATAGGTATTTTTAATTTACGTCACACTCGAGCTACACAACGGGCTATTGGAGACGATCTGGTATTCATCCCGAAGAGAAGGATCCGAATACAACACCTCGTCACTTTGAACCACGGTCAGATGACAAGACCATGCCTGAGATGGCACCCCACCCTCCAAACTTCCACGCCACGTCAATGAGACAACATTTAAGGCTACAACAGATTTAACATTCATCAGCCCCCTTTGTACACGATGATCTTTGGTTAGATTCGAATTATCAATCCTCCTGTTACTAATACGTTACTCTACAAACCAGACTACTGCGGGAAGAGTACATACTCTAAAAAATTTATTTATCTGTCATTCTGATAAAGAAATGAGAAATCAGAAATATAGAAATCTTAGTATATATACAGAGAAATTTTGCTTCTCGGACCATTTTTAATATCCTATAATAAAAATAATAATTTCCCACTTTGATTTATTCGAATTTCCCAAACCTTTCTATGCACAGCTTTTCAGAGAATAAAGCCATCACAAAATAAAACAAACAAAAAACACAAACTCTCAATCTCCTCTACTAAAATACGCTTTTTAAATAAAGCTGCCCGGGCACTCCAAAAATTATCTCCCTCGCATTTCCTCCGGAATTAACCCAGTTCCCTCTTCCCGCGATTAATCGATTACCCCACGATCAATTGATTGACATTACATCATTTAGGAACGCGCGCACAAATACCAAATATATCCACAAAGAATTCCACTCGGCGGAAAGTGAAATAAAGATAGGGGAAAAACCGTGAATTCGCAGGGAAAAACGGGAATAAAGGACAAATGTAGGGAAGGACAAACTATTTCGACGACAAGGACTCCTGAAGGACTTTCAGGACGACGATGGAACAGAGTTAGTTGGTTGACGCCGCTTCCAAGAAGAATGGATTTTCTGGGCGCAGTCGGCTTCTCCAGACTCGTCGTAAACTATCTACATCACTTGGCGGAGATCATTACTTAGAGCGAGATATTACTTAGAGGCACATATGTGTAAACTATTTCAGATTCCCAGTGATTTAAATTGGTATTGCGTTGGATATATTGTAGCAGGCGTGTGACGATCAATTTGATGTTGATATTTTGTTGAAAGAATTTTGAATGAGTGGGCGGATTTATTTGAGCATGATAGACATTAGAATAACTTACCAACAGTTAAATTATTGTTTCAGATTTTATATAAAATTCCTTACACTTGCGATATAAAATAATTCTCCGAGAATTCTTAGTAATCAATCATGTCTGACGTTACACCGTCATATGGATTATGTAGATTAAATCGTCAAGCGAAGTTTCAAGAGCTAATTAATTCTACTTTAAGATGGGAACAATTAATATCGATTAACGATTTAAATTCGTATTGCAAATATTTAACTATTAAATGTTTTGTATAACTATCGTTACTTATATTCGTTAATAACTAATGATGATACCCATTCTATTAATTTTAGAATATATTAGTTTCCACTGTCATACATAGAAATATTGAAATCTGAAATATTTTCAGAAATAATTAGACTTTTGCTTAGTTGAATTACTAGTTTTGTTTTTCATATGGTTATTTAATAACAACTATTTATGATAAAATGATTTCAAGCTATCTTAAATTCGTCATATTTAAAAGTTAAACGCAAGATACTTGTGATTTTACATATAAAAATACTTATAATTACAGAATGAAAAACACATTAAACTTTGAAGAAAGAAATACATTTTAACTCATTCAAACAAATGTTTAGGAAAATGTTATATAATTATGATCTAAATGATTGTTTTAATAGAATTTATTCAAATGCTACCATTGTCAATTTGATAAATGTAAATTTATTAACACACATTAACATGTATTTCTACCTTTCGACCGATCTGAGCAATGTAAATTTATTCAACTTCTGTCATATTTACAAGAACACAAGAAAGGTATCAAGTTAAATTATCATCACCATAAGAATTTTCTCGAACTAAAAATATATAAAATTCCCTACTTTTATGCTGATTAATATAATCGATATATTTTCGAATACCAAAATATTTTCTACGAAAATTCCAAACCACAACTTTGACAGCCTCAAATTTAATGTTTCCGGTCACTGTTGAGAAAGGCTCAGTTAGGAAATTTTTTTACTGACCATAAGTCACCAATTACTGACCAAACACAGATTCCTTCATTGGATAGATAGTCTTTACAAAGAAATTCCATTCAAATCAATTTGGATTCCACTGGGAGATATTTGAGCAGACATTTTAGTACATTTTTCTAATAATTTCAGTAAACTTGTATTTTTCCCATAAGGGTAATTTGGTAATTTTTAATTAACTTCGTACTAGAGCCACACAACGCTATTGACGAAGGTCCGGGATCAATCCCCTAAGGGAAAGTTCCGAGGCAACACCTGAGCTGGCACCCCACTTTCCAAACTTTCACACCAACTCTACGTGAGGACTTTCTGCCACGACAGATTTAAGGTGCATCAGCTGCCTCTACACTAGGGATGCGACATCGACAGCAAAACATCGATGTTTTGTTACATCGATTTTGATAAAACATCGATGTTTTTAAAATTCAGTGTATTTAAACTTTTTTCCCCATTTCTTAAAACTGGTTTAGCACCTAGTGATGCTACATCGACAGCAAAACATCAATGTTCAAAATTAAAACATCGATTTTGATAAAACATCGATGTTTTTAAAATTCAGTGCATTTAAACGTTTTACCCTATTTACTATAACTGGTTTAGCAACTAGTGATGTGACATCAGCTCCAATACATCGATGTTTTTAATAAAACATCAATGTCGATCAATGTTCAAAATTGAAACATCGATGTTGATAATACATCGCCCCCAAACTTTCGATGTTTTTAAAATTCAGTGCATTTAAACGTTTTACCTCATTTATTATAACTGGTGATGTGACATCAGCTCCAATACATCAATGTTTTTATAAAACATCAATGTTTTGAAAACATCTACATCGATGTCGTATCCCTACTTTTTCAGACCCTTCACCTTTGGTCAAAAAGTATGTTCAATTTGCTGATTATGAAAATTATGCTACTTGGTTATTTTTAAAATTTTTATAACCGTACTTTTTTCATTTAAAAATAAAACATCGACAAGTATAAACATCGATGTTACCAAAACATCGACCCCAATACATCAATGTTAAATACATCAATGTTTTTTTTTAAAACATCGACATCGATGTCGCATCCCTACTATATACCATACTCTCACAAACATCCACGCACTGACCTGGATTTGAACCAGGAACCCTCGGATTTCCCACTAGGGTATAACCCGCGGACGACTCTTTGGAAACAACACTCTAAATTTCTTAGGTGTTTTTGAATTATTAAACACTTAAATGATATCTTCATCAAGAAGTTGCCGTTTTTTTTTTTTTTTTTCATAATGACGAGATCAAGATCTGGTCATTTTTCTTCTGATCACGATATATCTCGCCCTTCACAATCTGGTCAGTTTTGCAAAAGACAAGATAACTAGTCGAGACAACTACTAGGAGGGTTAAAAAACATAAACAAACACGAACGTTCTCTCAAAAAAAAACTTTCTTGTGTGATTAACAGTCTTAAACACAAATATTTTTTATCAGAACAAAAAGAGTTGATTCAAAGTTATTCCCTTCAATAGCCTCCATGCAACAAAACAGAGCGGCAATGTATGGCCAAACTCCTCCAACAATTCAATTCGATTAAATCAGTTAATTTAACAAGTCTGAGCATCGAGGAATCGTTGAAACTCGCTACGATTAGCAACCTCAATTTACATGGAATTCTATCTCATTACACTTTAACTCTCTCCGGGCATTCATCTGGGTCGGGAATAGTTTTGTCTCCTTATTACAAGTTTAGTTTAATACCGTTGTTCCGCGTTTAGTGAAATGGACGTTGGAAAATTGTTAATCTAAAAATTCGAATTCGAAATATTTTGTGAAGATTGTTTTGTGGCGATGAATAAAAGGATATTAATGAACATTTCGGAATATGTGTAAGGTTAATGTAGCAATTGGGTTCTCTAAATATAAATCGTGTCTAGTGTATATAAGTATGCTAGATTAATTAGTTTTGGAAAACCCTATTTTCAATAGCTGTAAAACAACAGATCACTTTCCTTTATATTTACGATAAAATATATTTATTTCGGCAAGAAGTAACATAAAACTGTTGTTTTTGAAAAGGTTACTATATATAAGTATCTAGATTTTTAATGAGGATGTATTTTGTATTTGTGAAGCAATATATATATATATATATATATATATATATATATATATATATATATATATATATATATATATTATGGGATAACATTTTTCAGTTACTTCGACCATATTTGTGACAAAGAAAATGGTCCATTTCAATAAAATAAACTAGTTTCGAAAAGGGGGATAGTGTATATAAGTAATCTGGATTTATTAATTTTTTAAACTTACATTTAAATTGTAAAACAATAAAATGATCATTTTCAAAACATGCTCTCACTTTCTTTTAAGATATCTGCGACAAAAGAAAATATTTTATCAGAAGTAATAAAAGAAACTAAATTCGAAAAAGTATCGTGTGTATAAAAATTCAAAACTTTTCAATGAGAGTTTATTTGTATTTTGTAATCTTAAAGCAATTATGGGATTTTTTTTTCGAAACTTGTCTCACGTATGCGACAAAAAAGTGATCCATTTCAATCCAAAAAAATATAAATAATATAATAAACTCTAATTTTGAAAAAGTCTAGCAAACGCAGTCTAGGTATATAAATATTCTAGATCCATTAATTCTCTCTCTCTTGAATATCTATAACTACATCCAATGTTTGTAAAAAAATAACGAGATAATATTCTTCCGAGACTTACCTAATATCAGTGACGAAAAGTACTTATATCATCACAAAAAAAGGGGGAGGAATGAACCAATTTCGTAAAAAGGCTAGGGTGTATAAATATTTTATAAACATTTTTTATGAGAATTGTCATTTTGTAATCATATAGCAATTTCGGAATGGCATTTTTTTTATACTAAGTGATATACTAAGCGACTAAGTGATTTATTTTAATCAAAAAGCAATAAAAAGAGCTCTCAATTTCGAAATGGATTAGCGCGCAGAAGAATTTTAGATTTAATTATTCTTTAAAATCTACGTTTCGATAGTTGTGTAACATAATAACAGGATCACTTTCTTTCGAAACTACGACAAAAAAAAACTTAATTTCATCAAAAGCAATAAAAGAAACAAAATTTGAAAAAGTCTAGCGTACATAAATATTCTAGACCTATTAATAAATAAAAACCTATAGCTATACTCAATAGTTGTATATGAGCAATTACGGAATCACTTTCTTCTGAAACTTGCCAGAAATATATGACAAATATTATTTACATCATCATAAAGTTAAGAAAAAATCAATTTTGGAAAATAGTGTTTATAAATATTTTATGTTTTATAAATGAGATATTATTGCATTTTTATAATCGTAAAGCAATTACGGAATGGCATTTTTTCGAAACTAGCCCCATATCTGCGACGAAAAAAAGTGATTCATTTCAATCGAAACAGCGATAAAAAAAGAATCCTGGTCTCCCGAAAAACCTCATTACTTCCTCCACCTGATTTCCTCGTTGAGGTTCCATCAATCCAAGCAAAGAAGAGTCAGCCCGGAAACCTTTTAAATTCGTTATGCATCACTGCAGTCCCCAGAACTGCACCTCTACCTATCATTCCGGAGATATCTCCTCTAGGTGTCCTTTCTACAAGCATATCTCCCAGCAACTTGGTATGGATCCGTATCGATCTTCACACGCTGTCCCGAAGCAAGGACGCCGGTGAGTCTCCAGACCTTTTACACAAGTGCCATTAGTTCAAAAGCACCTCTGACTAATGGTCCTGGTGATACAAGCAAGAAAGGCGTTAACTCTGGATATTGATAGAAGGGTTCTGGACCTCTCCGGATGCTTTGCGATACAGTATGGGTGTTGATTTCGAGATTGAGATGACTTGACTTAGAGGGGTTTTTCTCTCTTTTCCTGAGAGTTCTGAAGTCAGATTATAGTGGTAAATAATTTTTCATGCTTATAGGTATAACTTTGCTGCTCAAGGAGCAAATTATGTTAAACTGATGAGACGCGGCAAAGAGTTCAGTGCTTACTCCCTAGACACTTATTATGAGAAGAGCCTGCTTCACTGTATAACCAATGCTGTAACACTAACGAGGCGTGATATATTTTACTCGAGACACTAATGAGAACCTACTAGAGTGTGCACTTACAGATATATTGTACTCATGGAACAAAATGCTGTAATTCTAACGAGGCGCAGCATAGAGTACAAATATTTTACTCCATAGATAAATATTTGAGAACCTACTCCAGCGTAGGCTCTTACAAAATAAGGTAGCTGTTAAAATAAGGTAGGTAGCTGAGTGTAATTATAGATATTATATACAATGGAGACCATTTGATGTAACACTTAAATTTAGACACAATGGAGTCCATTTACTGTAAAACCTATAATTATACACAATGGAGTCCATTAACTGTAAAACCTATAATTGCACACAATGGACTTCCATGTCTACTCGAGTTTTAAACGCTGTTAAATTGTTGAGTCATCGCCACTTATTTTAGACGTGGATATTTATGAGAAGAATCTACTCTAACGTACTAAATTGTGTGCATTTATAGATATTGCATGGATATTCATAGAACAAAGATATAGGAATTGAATGGTTAGGCATAGAGTTTTGATATTCTGCTTCAATACACATATGAAAACCTACTCCTGTGTGCTCCACAGTGTACACTTGTAGATATTGGCTACTCATGCAAAAAAAAAAGAATTAAAACTGACCCGGTGTCTTTTTACATTTTACTCCATAGACACTATTTGCGGGAAGAATCTACTTCAATGGGCTCCACAGGGTGCATTTATAGTAATGCATACCTTTAGCATTTATTTTGTAGAGACTCTATTCAAATATGCTCTACTTGCAATAGTATTTTATTATTACATTTTAATAAGCCACAGAACAAACCGATTTGGTGTTATTATGCTTACCTTAAAATATTTATTGAGAAATTTCTACTCTTCAATTATTGTATAGACATTAGTTTTATAAACTATGCTTGAAATTTATATTTGGACCTTTGATAAGAGCTTAGTGTTTTTCCCTAAAAATTTGTAAAGTTGGAGTAGGGTGTAAAGTACTTTCATACTTATATACGTATATATTACATGTATGCTGATGGAACTAATGGTGTTAAAATGATAGTCTATCACGGCGTTCAGATAATTTATTCGTAGGATACTCATGAGAAGAACCCCTTCTTCACTGTACATAACCTGTTTCAGCTTTTTATCTCACTTAGACTTTCACTTTTTAAATGTCTTATTTTAATTCTTCCCACACTTTGGTTAACAAGTCCGGAGCAATAGCCTCTTCAATTCTGTGTCTCAACTCTGGCAAATCATTTGGTAGCGGCGGAACGTAGACACGATCTTTTATAAATTTCCAAAGGAAAAAATCTCATGAAATACTAATGAGAAGAACCCCTTCTTCATTGTACATAATCTGTTTCAGCTTTTTATCTCACTTAAACTTTCACTTTTTAAATGTCTTATTTTAATTCTTCCCACACTTTGGTTAACAAGTCCGGAGCGATAGCCTCTTCAATTCTGTGTCTCAACTCTGGCAAATCATTTGGTAGCGGCGGAACGTAGACACGATCTTTTATAAATTTCCAAAGGAAAAAATCTCATGCAATACTAATGAGAAGAACCCCTTCTTCACTGTACATAACTTGTTTCAGCTTTTTATCTCACTTAGACTTTCACTTTTTAAATGTCTTATTTTAATAATTCATGGACTAAACCAATTCGGTTATTCATCTGTGCTTTAAAGTCTTTTGGGGGATGGAACCCTTGTAGAGAAGATGAAAAGAGAGGACAGAAATAAAAAAATTACAATATATCAAGGTATCGAATGTCGAAATTGAAGATACTGCTTCCAGGATTTGTGGTCAGCATCATGAAATCATATGTGTTGAATTGAAAGGGTACTGGATTCGGGATTATGTTATGTTAATGAAAACAAATAAAAACGAAATATTCAAATGGATCAAATTAATACGATACTTGAATGAGTGCGAAAAACTTGGCATTTTAAGATAACATAACCTCTTAAATAATAGTAATGTCATTATAATTTTGGAAAATTTTTAAATTGGGAAAGTTTTTACTTTGAGAAGTGGTTTATCATTCTGTTGTGTGCCCTAAGTTCTTCAATTTGTATAACAAACTATTTTTCAAAAATGCTCTTAGGGAACTTTGGACAACCTTCAGGGATTTGTGGATGGGAAAGATTTTAGGGAGTCACTGGGACGTTTGTATTCACTTATGTTTCAGAACTATATAATCTTGTTTGATGTGAAGACCCTGTCAGTTTTTTCTTCAATATAATCTTAAGCGAAAAACTTTGGCATTCAAAGTTCCAGATAAATCTGAAAAGGCACTGCGATTTTTTGATGGACCACTTTTATAGTTTTCATTTCTCACAGTTCCGTCAATAAAACAGGAAATCTGACATCAAACAGCGGACGTCTGACGCAAAAACCATAGAGCATGTGCAAATATAAAACATCACCTATCGCAAACAAGCCATCTTTATCTCCAAGTTACAGCAAGCGTAAACAAACCCATAAAATTTTACGAATATCTATTTTAAAACTAACTTTCGAGGAAAGAAGGGCTGATATATTTTGAACCCTGTTTACCAGGCAGTGCGGTGTAAAAAAGAATTTTACTTTTCATGGCGTCTTTTTTTTGTTGCAAGAAAGTGACATAGATGGCGTTCATGATAGTCATAAAGTGTCAACTTTACGCTAAAGTAATTTGCATTTGAAAGCGTTGCCATCGCGGATGACTTGACTCCGTGTTAAGCCGGAAGGTATTCAGGATCAAATGTCAAACGATGTTTTCGGACGGAATGAATAATAATCGATGGTGATGCCCTGATATATTCTTAAGGCATTCTGTTCCCTTCAAAATGAGACGAAACGGGCCAGCCTTTCTAAAAATACTCATCCAATTTTTTTTTTAATTTACATTGGATTTTTAAATTCTACTAAATGTTTCACTCTATCATGTTTCATTTGTTTTGACCCTCCAAATGTTTCTATGAGATATATCGTCAAAGATCTGGTCAGTTTTTCTATTGTCGAAATACATTTTCGAGACAAACTGCCCTATTGCTCCAAGGGGAATGAAGATCCGAGTAGGCAAAACGTACTGTCACTCAAAGTGCAAAAGTGGTAGGTCAAAAATTATATCACTAAACGGGCTAACAAGTGCTTTTTTATTCTATTTAGTAACGGGTAGGCACTCCTTCTGCTTTTATCACAGCTGCAACACGTCGATGCATACTTTCCACAAGTTCTCTATAAATCTGGGCAGGAATAGTTCGCCATGCCTCTTGCAAGGAAGGCTGTGAGAAGAGATTGTTGTGAAGATGAGAGTGCGTGGCGATGCCGTACTTGTCGCTCCAATTTGTCCTACCAGTGCTCGATCGGATTGAGATCGGGGCTCTGAACAGGCCAGTTAAGATAATTCACCTCATTTTAAGGAAACCCGTACAGCACACATCTTGCAGTATGATATGGAGTTCGATCCTGTTGGAAGAAACAACATAGTTTTTCCATAGTGTAGACAAGGGCGAATCATCCAGAACGTCGAGGTACACGTCAGCGTTCATGGAACCAGGTACATAAAACAATGGCCGAGTCCGTACCAGAAAAACCACCCCACTCTAAGATGGATCGTCCTCCGAATTTCTGCAGTGTCCAAATACTTTTGTCCATGCAGTGTAGCACTGTTTAAAAACAGACATAGCACGGTGAGACTTAAAAGTTTATTAATTGATATGTATACTTTACATTAAAAACAGCATCAAAAGAAATCATAGATGACTACGATCTGACATACGTTGATGTAAACCAACTCCGCTTATATATTGGTCTTTGACGAATCAAAGCATAGAGGCGATTCATACGCAAATCGGGCCAGATTTGCATATCTTTTGAAAGATCCGATTCAGAGCAAATAGCTACGCATGTGTAACCCACAGTGATCCGATCGATCAATAGCGACAGTATCTCAAGCTAAATCTCATTATTTACAAACAGGCATGAGAATACGAGTATACCAAACCCTAGATGTGGCATTTTGTGATTTCCACTTGGTGGCAAAATCTATTATGTCATCAGCGGATCCAATAAAAGTTACAACCAAATGTTTATAATAATAATAATAATAATAGAATCAAATCTCATAAGGAAAGCCTATTAGTTTTTTTGCTCTCCTGTGGAAAATGCTGATTTAAGACATACGACTTTTTGCACTTTGAGTGATGATAGTGTCTCTTGCCCACAACTGGTGATATATATGAATACGTTTTTTCACCAGAGTCTGGATGCAACAGGGGGTTTTTTTCGAAGCCAACCTTAAAATCAACTTGTTTTGATTCTATCATTAGATGACTTTTTTACTTTGTTGAACCACATGTGTGGCATAACCTCGTGGTGGTTGTCTCGACGAGGTATCTTGTCATGAGCTAAACTGACGCGATCTTGATGGGCGATATATCCCATTAGGAAAAACAAACCACATCTTAATCATGTCATCGTAAAAAAATTCGACTATACTGTTCTGGATCCAAAATTGGTAAGTTCTTGATGGACGAGATATCTTGATTATTAGTGTTTCGTCATTTGGAAAACTGGACTGATCTTAATGGACGATGTATCTCTTCGAAACAACTTGGAAGGTTGATCTTGAGACCATTGATTTAAGGGAGATTTTCAGTGTAAAAAAAATAATCAGACGGAAAGTGAAGATTTTACTTCCGTTACTGAAATGAGGCATTGAAAGCAAGAGTGACCTAACCAACCAACATATTCAATGACCATACTTTTGCCACCATTTTTTACGTATTCGTATTGATCCACAAGATAATTTAAGATTCTGAAAATTTGTTTTCAGTGTGGAACACTAAGTTATTTGACAGTTTTAGAATACTTGAACTTGCAAATTTAATAAATTAATGAAAGGTGATAAAAAAAATTCGCATTTTTGTGGGTTAGACCTTTCTTTCTCTGATAGCCTCAAATGTTCTAGCATGATACAAATCTGGATTACCCCGAAATGTACTTCTTTTGTCGACGTTTGCCGTTTATTCTAATCGACGTTGACCAATCAATTAACATACAAAGATTCGAGATCAACTTTTAAGAATTTGTATTTGCGACATGCTACAATCGTACTCAAAAACAAGTCAAGCAACGTCACATTTGGTATATATATAGGAAACACGTTTCACCTCAGAAGCATTACTACACGCTTCATTTAGCGCTTGTTTTCCGACACAAGATTATTAATCCCAAAGAGTCATGAGATTTATCAGCAAATGCAGGATTCATTTTACTCTACTTTTAATGACTAAGAAACCACATCTATTGGTCATGAAGGTCAAAATAGTTAAAGGTCATGCAGGGAAGACTCGCGTGTGAACCACTCACGCACAAAGAGGATTAATTTCATTTTCTTTCTCTGTTGTTGATCAGTTTACCTCGTGTTTGTTTCTTTTAATACTTTCACTTATTGTTAATATAGTTCTGTTGAATTTCCTTTGAGTTTGCGTTTCCTTTACCCTGTTCGTTTTTGGACATTACGCCATAAATCCTAAACCAACTACCAAACTTTTACTGTAGCTAATTTCGCACTTATATTTGAAAAACTTTAAACTGTTTTGATGTGTATTAGAGCCATAAGTTAAGTATAAAAAATCCAAGCATTGTCACTTCTCGTATGTCGTCACATCCCACTGTAATGTTCTTGTTTGCTTGTCTCCTAATGGATTTTAAGTTTACGAAAGGCAAATAAAATTCCAATAATCTACTCCTTTAGAATTGGGAATGATTTAAAGGCTATATTAATTAAATTAAAATGATTTAAATTTCACTTATCTTGAACTGAATTGGTTTAAAAGTTCTCAAAAGTATGGATGAGATAATATGTCTCTTCGGACATATTTCGCCATACTAACAAACGTAAAATGTATAATCGATATTAAAATCAGATAAATTAAACTAAGCTTTAAAAATGTAAACATTGTCACATCTCGCTATATCACAGTATTCCGAAGTATTGTTCTTATTTACTTGCATATTACACAATCAAATTAATTTAACCTAAGAAACTAAGGGTATTTTGTCGACATTTGTAGAATCATGTAGAAGCTATTCCCCTGCTCAAATCAAAAAGCTTCTAAATAAATTATTTTAATACTAATAAATTGTTAATCAAGTATGGATAATTTAAGTGTTCACTTGTTAACAACAAGTCAACCAATCCTAACTATAAAAAACACAATATTATCCCATGTATATTAAACGTATTCAAAATCCCTCTTCAAATAACATGTAACGTAAACACACCAAAGAAACATTTATTACTTATTTCCAACAAACATACACTCTGCTCAAAACTGAAAAAAAAATTTTTAATTTGCAGTTATTAGTAATATCATTTGGGAGTAACCCGAATTTGCGTATACTTAGGTGTAAAAAGAAGTTTCTGGCTAAAGTTTAAGTTGATTTTTACTAATAAGAACACAATATCTATGGCAAATTTAACATGGGAAGTTTTGATACACAATCAAATTAATTTAACATAAGAAACTAAGGCTATTTTGTCGATTTTTTTTGTAGAATCAAACACAATCGATTTCGCAACTAAAATTTAAAAACCTCTATGCTAAATGAGCTGTTATGATACGAAAGCTGTTATGATTTGTTAATAAAGTATGGATAGTTTAAGTGTTGACTTGTCAACAACAAATTGACCAATCCTCACTATAAAAAACGCAATACTATTCCATGCGTATTAAACAAATTCCAATTTCTCTTCAAATAACACACAACGTAATTGGATACTCCGAAAAAACATTCCTTACTTATTTCCAATAAATACATACACTCTCTGTACATACTGCCCAAACCTGAACGAAAGAAATCGTCTCTTCCTACTTCTTCATTACAGTTATAAGTAACATCATTTGGGAAATGCGAGTAATCCAGATTCGTGACATCAGAGTTTCTTACTCGCAGTCCCCGTACCATTAAAAAGTTGAAATGAAAGTCGCCATTAAGCCTCGTTTTAATGGAATGGTGTTCCTGGAACATTTTAATGGGATTCTTAGAATGCGATGGTGGCCTTATTCAGCCTTATTATCGGAAGAAAAGAGGAGACCACATACAATTTCATATTTGTCTGTAGATGGAATCTTATTCTTTTTCTGTTAAACTAACTGTGGTGGGCGAAAATAAAGTTTAAATAGGATGAGTAGATTTTCAATGAAATGGTGTTTCGTTTGTGTTGGGTGAAATTTCATTCCGGTGTAGGAGCTTGTTTTTGTAAGCGCATTAAAGCAATTTCTTTCAACTAATTCGTTGATTTTTGTAGAAGTAATTTTTTCGTAGTTTTTTAATGTCCTACTACGAAAAGTAGATTAAGATAAGAAATGAAATTTTTTAACTTAATTGTACACGAAGCGTGTAGAAATAATTTCAGTTGACTTTTGTTTTTCATTTCATTGGAGTCAGAGTACAGTAAGGGAATGCGATTAATTAAAAGATGTTTGAGAAGAAAAAATAAAACCCCGTGTCACACTGATTTCAAAAACAAAGCGCTTAAACAGTAGTAAAAACCGAAAATAGTTTTTCATCTTGGTTAATTATGGAAGAAAATTAGTATAATTTTTTGTTTTGATTATGCTTTGTGAATATTATTCTGATAATTTAATTATTAATAAACTTAATCGAATAAAAAAAAGGACAAGATATTTTTAACTAATCAAATTAATTAATTACTCTACTTTTTTAGCTAAAAATTAAAATTTAATGACGGGATCATTGAAGAAACAAATTGAAAGTTAAAATTTTCTATAAGTATAAATAATGAAAATATTGTAAGTGTATTATATAAAGTCTATCAATCGTTAATCGTAACTATCAAATTTCTTGCGTTTATATTTCGTTAGTTCTTTGCGTTATTATTATCTCACTAAGTTATGTTGCATACTTAAATGGTAAGTAGTTGAATTTACATCCCACTGAAGTAGCAAGACGTGCTATTGATGCTCGTCACCAACCCCCAAAGGAAAGATAAGAGGATAAGACCTCGTAGTTTTGTATCACGGGGGAAGTGAAATGGAGAGGTCTATACCTGAGGTGATTCACCGCCCTCCAAACTTCCACATCACATCAACACGAGGTCATTTGAGGCCACGACAGACTTAATGTGCCCTATACCCCCACATAAATGACAGTCTTGGGTGGATCAAGTATCAAATTCGCAACCCACCCTGAAAAAGGTAGAAAATTCAATCAAATATTTCGATTTTGATCATTCTTGTACATAGAAGAAATTATTCTAGTGATTTGTTAAAAATGCTAATATTAGCAAAAGTATTACAGGGTGTCCATAAAAGAATGTCTCAGTTTCAATGGTATATTATAACAGTTTAATTTAGACTATTTACAGAAAATCATATATCAAATTGAAGGTAAACTCACCTAGTTTTTCTTACAAATGTTCAATATGTGCATCTGTAGTTATACGGCACACATTCAACATAAAGTCCAATTCTTCCCACACTTTGGTTAACAAATCCGGAGCGATAGCCTCTTCAATTCTGTGTCTCAACTCTTTTATAAATTCCCAAAGGAAAAAATCGCAAAGCGTTATGTCAGGTGAACGTGGAGGCCAGCGAAAACGAGCTCTGTCGTCTCGACCATTACGACCCATCCAACGGTCAGGGACTTGGACGTTCAACCATTCTCGTGCAAAAAGATTTCAATGGGGAGGGGCTCCATCCTGTTGCCAAATAAAGTTTACAGGTTCACCCTCTACTAATTGGGGAAAGAGTCATTCTTTCAACCTATCCAGATAAGCCACCCCTGTTACGGTAAGAATTTAACTTCAGGTTGGATGTGTGCCGTATAACTAAAGGTTCACATATTGAACATTTGTAAGAAAAACTAGGTGAGTTTACTTTCAATTATATATATGATTTTTTTGTAAATAGTCTAAATTAAAATGTTATAATATACCATTGAAACTGGGACATTCTTTTATGGACAACCTGTATATCGAGAGATATAAAGTAAAGTTGTTGGAATATCTTCAATTTCCTGAATCATTTTACATTAGTTTTAAATTTTTATGTCAAGAAATATCATTTATCCTTTTACATAAAGTAAAAAAACTTAAAAGAAATATGCTTTTAAAAACATCCAAACAAAATCATAGTCTTTTATCCTCCGACTGCCGTTTTGGGACAAAAAAAGAAGAGACGTTTTGTGTGAGATGAAAGAAAAGATATAAATAAAATAGAAAAGTAAGAGACTTGATCTGGAGAGTAATAACAATTCTAGATTCCAGTAAACAGAAATAGATCAACTGGTTTTGGCAAAATGCCGGAGTCATTTACGGTTGAATGCAGCAAAAGGAAGTGGACGTTGTCTCGAATGTTTTCCGAAAAGCAACAGATGCTGAATTCTCGAAAGCTAATATTTAGTGATAGCGAATAATTCCAGGTATCAAATCCTAACAATTAAATGTAGAGTTATAGATATTTAAAATTCCTATTTGTCCCTCAAGATAAAGAAAAGAAATAAGCCCCATTAACTCTTATTAAAAACAATTTGTATCCGAAAATATAAGCTCTACAGAGCTAAGTCGTACACCTAATTCTGTTTTTGCACTCACTTTTTACACGAATTTGACTAATACGAATTCAAAATAAATATTTCATTATCGTTTACGCGAGTATTAATACAAGCAGGCCAAACCAATTTCTAAGAATTTTTGTGCCTATATTCTAAGAAAAAACTTTTAATTGTGGCACATTAGTATCATTTCTATATTACACGTACTAATGAGGAACGCTCTGGGAAGTTTCCAACGTGATCTCAATTATATAACGGCCTAACCAAATACCAACGATGAATAACTGAATTCGTTCGTAAAACCGGTGAAACATCAGCACCAGGCGAGTCTCGTGTTCAAGAGATCGCACAAAGAAATTTGTTAAGACGATGTCCACAACATTTCTAGTGATAACAGTGATTTTCCAGTCCTACTATGTATTCCAGTCGTTTATTGGCAGAAATTTGAAATGAATAAAATTATAAGAGATTTTTTTCATTTCGAATGCCAATTAGCGTTAATGCCCTTTCATTACATATTACATGTGTATTTTGTAGAAAAAAATAAAAGCTTAAAAAATTACTTTCATACAGTTCTTTTTAATTATTTTTACAGATTATTTAGATCCGGAACCAATGTTTTCTTCTTCCATAGATACAATCTATATATATAATTCTCTTACGTGGCACGCAAAAAAGACGTTATTTGTAATCGCGTTTTGGCAACACTGTACGATTGTTTGTTTATCGCGAAGTCTCGCGCATCGATTGAATTTATAGCGTTATCGGATGAAATTTTATTGAAAAAAAATGGAAATTTTAATGAGCTGTTGCAGTTAGTTTGTAATATAAATCAAAGAAAGCGGAGGATCTTTTCAGGGCCATTTAAAAAACGGTCCTTTTCAGGGCCAACAATTATAGTTCAACAAGACGCTTGCACAACAACTTTCGGCAACAAGCTCAATGAAAAAGTGTGGGTCGTTTGAGTGCTGGGAAAATGTACACACAAACAACATGCTGGGTATTCAATTTCCAAAGCAACGCTCACATTTCGAGTCAAAATTTGCACAGTTTTCATTTGAATTCTGATTTTAGAGATACTGTATATATTTTTTCTGTTATTCAGCAAATTTAGATTGAAAAACATTTTTTTGGTAACATATTTTGTAAACAATCCTTTCTGCTAGGACACATGTCTTCATTGAGGCGAGCGAAGCGAGCATAGGTTCGCGCAGCGAACCAATGAGGATTGCGAAGCAATCCTCCGGGGGTTGGCGAGCGTTAGCGAGCAGGGGGCAGGCCCCCTAGTCTCTTTTATTACACGAATTGTTTTTACACGTATTCTTCAAGAACGTATATATTGTGTAAAAACAGAATTAAGTGTATATAATTTATGTCATCCTAATATAA
Source organism: Metellina segmentata (assembly GCA_947359465.1). NCBI lineage: Eukaryota > Metazoa > Arthropoda > Arachnida > Araneae > Tetragnathidae > Metellina > Metellina segmentata. The sequence continues at coordinate 83,711,637 of OX375883.1, read as the reverse complement.
TTTTAAAAAATTATAATAGTACTATCATAATTTTAAAAAATTATCATAATTTTAAAAAATTATCATACTATTATAATTTAAAAAAATTATAATAGTACTCGTATGCCTACATAAAGTACCAACGTTAGGCAAATTATAAGTTATTTAATCTAATATTGTGAGGGGCGCACACAAATATATGCGTTTTACAACCAGCTGTCTTTTCTATGAGACTTTCAACCAATATAGACTTTCTTGAGCAATAGGAAGCTAAGCAATAGACCTAAGATTCTTTCAACCAATAGATATGCAACTAGTTACCACCGGCCCAGATTAAGCCATTCGGTGTATCGCTACGTAATTTTGAACCACAGTCAGATGACGAGGCAACATCTGAGCTGGCACCCCACTCTCCAAACTTCCACACCAACCCAACGTGAGAACTTTCGCCCACGACAGATTTAAGGTGCCCCAGCCGCCTCTACACCATGCGTTTACAAACATCCATACCCGTGTGCACAATAAACTACATGTACACAATAAACTAATTCTTTTGTGGGACGTATTTCATAAAGTCGGTTTTATTTAAAATATTTTTAACAAAATTTTAATAATTATTCGATTATTTTAAAGGTGAATTAAAATAGGAAGACAGCTTTAATGTGTTGGTGAGAATTTAAACCATTATTTAACTACATCTTTGTGACACTAAATATTATAATGTATATTATAAATACAACCATATAAAAGATTAATGAGCTTTCTTGCTTTATATTATGCGAACCATTACAAGAGGCTCGTAAGTTTAGCTTACCAAAAATATCCCAACGGTTCAAATCATGTTTAAAATCGCCATTTTGTACTAAATTTTTCAATAAAGAAAGCTTAAATTACTTAGATAAGGGAGTCATTTTCTGTCAAGGTAAACGTTTCTGGCATTTGTGTTTCTGCGGTGATCGTTTTTCATGTACTTATTCCGAACGTTACGTCAGTTGGCTTGTATATCATGCTGAAAGATTGAGACAAAAGAAGCAGAATCTTCGCAAGCAGTCTGATTTGTTTCTTTACACTTAAAATCCCTTTCGTAGACAAATTAGTCACCTTAGAACACTCTAATTTACACAACCCTACTCATCACCTGAAAAAATACCCAATTTGTGTGTTATAATTACCCCGATATAAGGTTACAAATTTTTCTCTTACTGTACTATAATGCGAACCATTGTAAGCGGTTATTGAATTTAGCTTATCAAAACCTTTTTTATCTCACGATTCAAATGAGGTTGAAAATTGTCATTTATACCAGTATCCATTTAAATTAAACTTAAATATGTTGATACGAAGTATTTTTCCTCATAAATACCCTTTCTACAACCATATTGATCACCAGAAACCGTAAAAATACGTAACTTGTACATTATGAATACCGTAATAGAGCTCAGATTGCAAAACCCTGACTTTTCCTTATTGAATAACGACTTTAAAGAATTAAATCTCCCTTCTTTGCCATTGGCTAAAGAACAAAAAGAGCTGATTTTATTGGACGGGCAAACTATGTCACGCTATTAGGTAGATTAGATTCGCAAACGCTAGATTTGATTTGAGAACGAACGTCGTACGATTTCATGTAATTGAATAAGCAGGTTTGATTCTGATTTGATTTCATGTGTAGGGTTAATGTTTTGAAGAGAAGTTTTCAGGGTTCAATTTTGAAAGCAGTGCAACTTGATTTGCTTATTAAATAGCGAGGAATTCTGATATTGGCAGATAAAGCTCAAATCACTCTATACTAAATTTTTTTACTGTGTTGAAATGACAAAACTTTCGTATGTTGTCAGGGGTTACTTTTATTTCAGTATTTCTGCCTTGAAGTTTAAATTTTATTTATTTCGTATGCAAAAACTAACAAACTCAAATCAAATTTTTCTGTTCGCGTATTTTATGTGTAGTTTAACAGAGTAAGATTATTTTCTTTCAAAAACGTCCTTTAAAGTAGCAACGTTGTGGGATAAAAACATTTCTTACTTCTTCAACACAACTTCATCATTATTGCAAGTTAGAAAAATAAATTGTTTCAGCAATTTGATTTGAAGACGATGCAACTATTATTTATATAGATTTACCAAAACGTTATTTCCAATATCGTATCTTTGAATTTGCTCTACTATGAGCAACATTCAAATCAGAGTGTCGATTTCTCTTACCGCCAGTATACCTATTATAACATACTGTCCATTAGGGTGGGCCGAAAAAAGGTTTTTCTTGCTATCACATTCTAATAGTGCGAAAAAGTTGGTTCGTGGAGAAAAACTAATGTGTAAAAATTTCATCCCAATTTATTAATATATTTTGCCTTCCCAAGGGGTTCAAACCCTCCAAAAAGATCAAAATTCTGGCATTTTTTATAAAAAATAAAAATGTTTACAATTACGTTCTAATAGCGCGCAAAAATAAGCTAATACATTTAATATAAACGGTAAAAAAATTGTTTAGATCGGTAAGTCTAATCGGGCGTCTTGTCCTGTCCCATGAGCCAATCAGATTATTAATTAATGTATGGGTGTCTTGTCCAATCCCATGAGCCAATCAGTTTATTAATTAATGGATGGGCGTCTTGTCCTTTCCCGTCCCATGAGCCAATCAGATTATTAATTAGTGGATGGGCGTCTTGTCCTGTCCCATGAGCCAATCAGATTATTAATTAATGGATTTGCGTCTTGTCCTGTCCCATGAGCCAATCATATTATTAAATAATGGATGGGCGTCTTGTCCTGTCCTATGAGCCAATCAGTTTATTAATTAATGTATGGGTGTCTTGTCCAATCCCATGAGCCAATCAGTTTATTAATTAATGGATGGGCGTCTTGTCCTTTCCCGTCCCATGAGCCAATCAGATTATTAATTAGTGGATGGGCGTCTTGTCCTGTCCCATGAGCCAATCAGATTATTAATTAATGTATGGGTGTCTTGTCCAATCCCATGAGCCAATCAGTTTATTAATTAATGGATGGGCGTCTTGTCCTTTCCCGTCCCATGAGCCAATCAGATTATTAATTAGTGGATGGGCGTCTTGTCCTGTCCCATGAGCCAATCAGATTATTAATTAATGGATTTGCGTCTTGTCCTGTCCCATGAGCCAATCATATTATTAATTAATGGATGGGCGTCTTGTCCTGTCCTATGAGCCAATCACATGACAAATATTTGTTTCCACTTACCAGACGAAAGTAGTCTAATGGTTTCTACTAGTTTAGGTCACATGATCATTGGCACTAAAAAAGCATACCATTGCTCTATTCTACTTTTTGCTCTTGCTCTATACTAATTCTATCTCCCCTATTCTATTGTATTTCCTCCATTATGGAAGTTTGTAGAGTGGGCTGCGTCAGCTCATCTCATTTTATCAAGGTTCGAAGTGGCGAGTCTTTATCCTCGGATCTTTCCCTTCGGAATCGATACCAATAACCCGCTGTGTTGATCCAGTGTGACGTAAATTCAACCACAAACCCCAACCACCTTATTAAGTTTTTATTTCAATAAATAAATAAAGTCAGGAGAGTTGTCAGTATATTTATTATTTCGCAGCTAGAAAAATATTACTGACTCTGCTACCGACGAAAAACCCCAATCCGAAGACTCAGACAAGCCGCCCTCCTCCTATCACACTGTCACTTCCCTTCGAATTCCGCCATTTATGATTAGTTGACACATTCCCAATTCAATGGGCACTTCTCTGTTCTCTCCACTTCATTTCATTCAGTGGGGCTGAAAAACGACAGTTTTCGTGCCCTCCCCCATTCCCCACCCCTCGATAAGTCCCTTTCACACTGTCACGTACAAAGACACCGTTCCGAAGGCGATATAGCCTCTTGCGGGGTTTTTTCTTTGGCGATTTCTCTCGCTTGGCTCCTTTTCAATTAAGTTGGGGATTTGTAATTGTTTTGCTGCGGTTCACTTCCAATTTTCGCGTGACGTGAAAATTGACGAGAAGCGATGAGTTATAACCTCATACCGATTATATAGGAGAAGTAATTTCTGGTTTACAAATGGCCGATATGGGAGGGATTTTTCATTTGTTATTAGCGTTGTGCTGGTACGAAAACGTTACCTGACCTATTATACGAGTAGTATGTACGCCACAAACCAGTAGGTCTAAAATGAGTACATATAGCTGATGTAACTGAATATAAGTAGCAAAAAGAATTTGTTTTGTAAATAGTTGAATTTACGTCGCAGAAGAACTATTAGTGATGGTCCAGAATCAATAATGAAAGGTGTTTGGTATTTTTTTAATTAACGTCGTACTGGAGCAACCCAACGGGCTATTGAGGACGGTCTGGGATCAATCCCAAAGGGAAAGATACTAGGACATTCACGTAATTTTGAACCATAGTCAGATGACGAGTCAACACCTGAGCTGGCATCACACTCTCTAAACTTCCACACCATGCCAGTATGAGGTCATGGCGGATTTAACGTGCACCAGCCCTCTTTGTACATGACGGTCTTTGGCTGAATTCGAACTCGCAACCCTCCGGTTGCGAATTCAATGTTTTTCATACCGGGCTACCGTGGCCCTCGATCATGAAGGGAAAGATGCTAGGTAAGTAGGTAGGTCTTTTCATTAAAGCCGTACTAGAACAACACAACGGACTATTGATGACGGTCCGGGATCAATCCCAATGGGAAAGATTAAGACATCACGTAATTTTGAACCACGGTCAGATGACGAGGTTACCTGAGCTGACACCCCATTCTCCATACTTCCACGCCACTTCTAAGTAAGGGCATTAGTGGCCACGACAAGTTTAACGTGATCCATGTACACTACGACCTTTAAATCGAACTGTCATTCCAATGTGATTAAATTCAACTACTTACCATTACCAAATATGACCATTGAATCATAAAACCTAAAAACTAAAACTTCATAACTTTTAAACAACTTCACTCATTTTGATTTTGATCAATATCTTTTCAAAAACAATTGTTTCTTTTTTTTTCCGCAAAAATCATGAAGTTACATTTCTCACGGCCTAACCATTATAAATCGCACTCCAGTCTGCAAGAAGGAAGGCGTTCCCATTAATATTGTAGTATTATTCAGTTCCATTTCTGTTATAGCCTAGATGTATTCCTCTCTTCTATGTCAATTAAACCGTCCTTCTGGTTATGTGCCCATTACTTGGCGTCTTGTGTCTGTAGCAGCTTGGCCCAATTTACGTAGTCCTCGGATCTTTCCCTTGATCGCAGACCTTCGCTGCAATACCACGTAAAGCCTTTGTGCAATAAAACACGAAAACCAAAACAACAACGCAAAAAAAATTTCCCTCATTTGGGACATTTGTTTCCTTTTTATCAGCGAAAAACAGTCTCCACGACCTAACCATCATAAGTCACACTCAATTCTACTATGGAGACGCCAAGTTCCCATTAATATTGTGGTAATATTACATACCAAACAATGTGTGTCTTGATGGCCGTGTGTCACGATACTTTGCGTGACACATTGTGAAGAAAGCATTCAGCGTCGGACTTGACATATGTGGTACATGGTGGAAAAATCTTGCTCTTTTCTGCGTTGTGAAAGTAAGGTCTACAACGCAGCGAAACAAATCTTTCCAGTGGTGAGTAATGAATTGAGCTAATAATTTATTTACATGACGTGTTGAGTGCCAATGTAACATCTGTGATTGACACAAGAAATATTTTTCTACTTTTCGTATATCTGTAGTTGTTTTCAGAATATAGCAAACCAATTATCTGTTTCTCAACATTTACTGAAATTGAGAGTGGTAGATTTTATGAAATTTGAGTCCATTGTTATATTGTGATGGCAGATCTTAGTTTACTAACTGCACAAGATTGTCTGTTCACACATTTCCATTACTTTAGCATGTATGGTAACCCAAAATATATCCTGTGCAGAGGGATGGCTAACATGGACTGTAAACAGCTTTTGTAAAGATTCCCTTTCCTGCTTTGGAAGGCTAGAAGACTTGGGGCAACTGAAATCTTGTTCGGTTTCTTACTACCTTTCTTTTATCTCTATGCCAACTTCAAGTGTCACATATTGATACTTGGGATTAATATACTATGTATTTGTCTAAGCGCTCTTTGCAGTAAAAAAAAACATTTATTGAAATGAGTTAAGAAGAGCAAGTAACCCTTTTTAGGGCACATTGCATTGGTATGAAATATTATGCTCTAAAGTCATTGACTTGTAGATTGAATTGGATTTTGGTTTTTCTGCCGCAAAGTCCGAAAACAGACAAGCTGCACCAAATGAAGATTACAGGAATAAACTATTGAAAGCAGTGTAAAACAAAGTAAAAATGTTATTGACTTATGATGTATTTGGAAGATGAAATGAAAAAATCTTAATCTATAATACGTTAAGTTAAACTAGAGTTCATTCTGAAAAACAATGCTCTTTATTCAAAAGTGAAACCTGGCACCTTTTTATTGTAAAATTTAAACCATAAATCCTTTTTGTACATTCAAAACAGAGATACAAAAATAACTGATGCTTAGTAAAATAAATTCGTAATTCCTTTTTACATAGAAATTTTTTACCAAAACTTTTTATACAACTAACAAAAACATAAATTCACATTCATACAATTATCAAAACATAAATTCATTTTTATACAATAATAACCGAAAACGATAATACAATAATAACGATAATTCATCTTATGCAATTACTAAAAGCATAAATTGCTTTTTTGTATGCAGCAATTATCAAAAACGTAAATTTATTTTTATACAATTACCAAATACATAATTTAACTTTTATACAATTACCAAAACTAAATAGTCAAGCATATATAGTTAAATTTAACTTTCTGCATAAATATCAATCTTATGAGCTATAGAAAGTTGAAAAAATATTATCGAAACACTTATTCAGTGTGCTTGAAACAGCTAGACACGTCCAGTCAAATGTTATTAAATTTTTCTATGAATAAAAGACGCTAATCTTTCTGATGTAAATGCAGCTAATCTATCATTAGTTTCCTAACTTGCATTTGGTACCATTAATCATTGGTGCTAATATGTCAACTTTATTCGACGGAGTTTTATGCGTTGAAGAATAAAGTTTTTTCGAGTTGTTTAATAGAGCTTTGAAAAGAAAGAAATATTTAGCTTATACATCAGTTTTATTTACGTTGTCACTTGATGAAGATTTAAAGGGGTTTATCTGACAACAAAGTGGAAATGCTGTGCGAATTTATTTTTTGTACAACGAAGTTTGCTTATAAATCTAAGAGATCTGGAAATAATTATAATATATTGTTGCTGTGTATACTTTTCAAGCATGAACATATCAATTCACGAAATACTGATATGCAGCATCGTAAACATAAAAGTCAGCAAGCAAAAAAGCATGATTGATGAGTACTGTGCGTCTTTCTATAAAATTAAATGTTTTTTTTTTTCTCAAAAGATATAATAACAATTCGCAAACATGATATTATGATCTACTGCTTTTTTCTACTCTCTCATTTTCTATAACAGTAATCATTTTTAAATAGTTATACAAAGTCCAATATACTAATAAGCAATACAACAAACTGTCTTTATTAATTACTATTAATCATTTTTCCCCTATGTTCAATTACTTCTCTTATTTTGCCTCTAATCTTATCCTTTCTTTTTATTCTATACCTCTATTTACTTTTCTACATAAGTAATTATACTTTAGTCATGCATAGTCGAACATACTAATAAGTAATACAACAATCTTTATTTTCATAATTTACATTATTTTCTCTCTCAAACTTTCTCTTTCACCTCTTATATTATCATTTCTCTTTATTCTTCACATTTTTCTTTTTTCTGTTACTCCTATCTGTTCACTCTCTAGCTTTCTACATCAGTAATTCTTTAAATAGCCATGTATAATTGAACATACTAATAAGCAACACGATCATTTTGATTAAGCGTTCTAGTGAGTAACAAGACATCATCGCATAAATCAGTAGCCTTTCCACAACAGTTGAATTGTTAATCATTTAGACATTAATGGGTCACTCATCCTCTAGATTACTAATCATTTTTAACTAACCACGCCCTACTGTTAACATCATGATTCAATACATTAAATAGTCCCTCAAACCTTTCTCTTCCATTATCCATTTTGTTAAATACACCCTTCATGTCCCTTGTATATAAGCTATAGAAAACAAAAATATAGAACGGAAGTAATCTCATTATCGTGACCAGCCGATGTTTCATTTGCATGTAAACTATTGTCATATCTAAACAACCGTGTTAATCGAAAAGTACTCCCTCGACATGAGAAACATTTTTTTATCTAACTAAATGTAGGTGGAGGTAGTGTTAGTGCATACTTTATGTACGCCATCGAATTTTTAATGAAATGGTCAAGGCATGTACGATGTAAAAGAAATTTACCAATGTCAAAGCAATAGTAAAGCATTACGAAGTCTGTCGTAAGATCTCTGAATGGTAAATTAAGTGGACTTTGGAATCGACTTGAGTCGATTGGCTATCAAGGCGTAAACGTGTATTTTTTTAATCATGCTTGACTATAACTTTAAACCAATGAATAATTTGGCCCACATTAGGATTATTTGTGCGTTTTCCTACCAGCTCGTGTCAGATCTTCAAACTTGGCGACCGGAAGAAATAGCATGAGCTATGTGCACGTTCTTCGTCTATTTCATTAGAAGGTCAATGGTATAGCGAATATGACATCACTTGACTTGTATTTCAAACACCATTTCAGCATGTAGTCAATACAAATTCCAAAGGATGACTTTCGAATTGATGCATATAACAGTTGATTGATCAACATCAATTAGATTCAAATTCAAGCGTTCCTCAAACCCGCAATAAACTATATTTTAAGGAAACCCCGAATTGGAAGCATTTGGGTGATAGGAAGTAAAATCTCCTTCTCCATTTGCTTACACTGAAAATTCCTCCTCAAGAGATCCGCTCCTTAACAAAACTAAATTTTTTTTGTCCTGGGAGAAATACTTCTTATAAGGAATGCACTCATCAAGTTTTTTTTATTATCCAAAACAGTATTTGCACAGCACTTCAAAGGGTACAGTAAAGCAGAAATGCTACCCCATAGTGATTTAACACTCGAAGTAGTTTCGACGAAATATCTCGTCATCAAAGTATTTACGATTTTTTTATTGATGACAAGATCACGAACTTGTGAGTTTCCTTCTAATGGCGAGATATCTCGTCTGATGGCGAGATATTTCGTCATCAAAGTATTGACGATTTTTCTTATTGATGATGAGATCACGAATTTCTCAGTTTACTTCTAATGGAGATATATCTCGTTTATCAAGATCTGGTCAGTTTTGCTGATGATACCTCGTCAAGACAACCACCAGGAGGTTCAAGGCCCGATGCACACATCCGGTTTTTCAACGTGCGGCGCCGCTGCGGCACCGAAGCCCAGCTATTCACATATAACCGTTAAATGACACACAAGTACTCATTTCGTGCCATTTCCGATAAATATTATTACAAGTCACGCAAGTTGGAAGCCCAGCTATCCACACATAACCGTGAAATGACACAAGTACTCATTTCGCGCCATTTGCGATAAATATTCTATCGAAGAAAACGTGTTTATTTCGCTTACTTGATGTAAAAAAAAAGTATATTTTGAAACAAAATAGACGTTACTGGATACAACCATTCATTAATTATTATTTATATTCCATTTATTTATGAAAACAAGGTACTTCAGACCGAAGACGCGTGTGCGGCGAGCTGCGGCGCCGTGAGGAACTGCGGTACAAAATGCACGTAAGTTGGACATGAGTCGCCGCAGTGGCGCGCCGGAGCCATGTGTGCACTACTCCATTGAATCTAATGCATCTCAGACCGCACTTGCGTTGCTACAGCGGCGGCGCACGTTGAAAACCGGATGTGTGTACCGGGCCTTAGATATCAAAATAATTATAAACTTACTCTCATACAAGACAAACACTTCCATTACACAAAACCACGCTAGACCAATGCTACTTATTCACATCCAAAACCAATACGAAAATCAATACGAACCAATACAAAACGCCCGATATATATTAAATAAAAAGTCCTTTCAAACTTTTTTTCCCTTCTGAATCGAGGATAAAAACCCTCCTCTCGTAATTTTATCAAACCAATTGATACAGCAAATCCCTTTTCCCTTTGAAGAATTAAATTAAGAAGGAAAAAAGTCCAGCTGTATGTATCTACACCAGACGACAAAGCTGACTCTCATAATCACATGACTCCCATACCTCGACAAAGAGCTTGGAATTTCGAGACTTTTGTAGTCTCAGTCGGTATTATGAAGCCTCAAAGACCTTTTGGGATGATGCTTTCTTTTTACCTTAAGAGCTTAAAATAGAAACTCCCAGTTTATGCGATTTGGATAGGAATGGAAGGTTTTAAAGATATTGCTCTCGAAAAAAGGTTTACATACTTTTCAGCTATAATCCAGTTGTAGGTGAATTGAGGTTTCTTTTCATGTACTAGTTGATTTGTATTTATGATACAAGGATCAGGCCTTGGGATGGTATTTATGGTACTGGGATATCAACACCGGAAGACAAAGTTGACACCCGTAATTACATGACCGCTTTTTTCGACTGAGCTTCAAATTTCGAAACTCTCTTAGTCTCAGTTGGTTATGAAGCCTGGAACTTTTTGCAATGATGCTTGCTCTTTACCAAAAGAGCTTAACTAGAACTTAAAATAGTTAAAAACTCTGAATTTATGAGATTTGGAAAACATAGGATGGGAATGAAATTAAATAATAAAAATTAAAGATGGTTGCTCGGGTATAAAGGTTGTTGTTGCAGTTATAATCCATTTGTATATGAATTGAGGTTCTTTCCGTGTACTAATTGGTTGGTTTTTATGATACATATATCGAATCTGGCCAAGCAATGTATACAGTCCTGTCATGTTTAGGCTTCTATTATAAATAAAATCTTGCTTAATCTTCTGGCCGTGTTCTATGACGCCGGCGCTGTTCCAAATGTAATTCTTTTCGACGGGTAATCTAAATACTTAGTCTTATTTTCACGCCACATATTTACTGTTCTATTTACGGGTGGAAGCTGGAGGATTCAGTGCCGATTTCCAAGCTACTGACGCAATAATTGCGGCTATTAGAACATTATAACAATTCTACTAATAAACCTCTCATCGTCATACCCTGTCAATCTATGCATTTATACGAGAGAACTAACTTTCAAGTTAAATCCTAACCAAAAATCGTTTGGTTTCATACCCGATGCCAAAATTCTAAAGTTAAATAAAGAAGGGTAGAACGGCCCGCCAACTCTGACGGCAATAATGGGTCATATGCACTTTCTTAAATAATGGCACAAATTTAGATGAAATTGGTAAAATACAGTAAGTTGCAAATACAAATTGCACGTAAGTCAAACTATCGAAATACTTTATATCTAATTGGGCATTCAGTCTCTCCTCTCCGACTAGTTAAAATCACCATAGTTACCGGGAAATTCCCAAAGTTCGATTTGTTGGTTGAATTAAATTTAACCCTCCTGCTGGATGTCTCTATGAGATATTTTGTCATTAGAAGACTGACCAGATCTTGATCTCGTCATCAATAAAAAAAAACGTCACTACCTTACTGACGAAATATCTCGTCATTAACAAAATTAGTCCCATCTTGATAATGATATATCTCGTTATCATCAAAGTAGTCTTAAATCCTGATGGACGTGATATCATGTCAAGTCTCGCGTAAGTTGCAACAATGGACAAGCTTTTCCAAAAGAAAGTCCAAATAAAATTCCAGCAGATTTTAAAAATCTGAAATAAACAATCAAACCAATGTCAAGAAGTAGAGTAAAACATATAAGTACGCAATTTAGATAGTTGTTACCATGAAAAAAATCACTTCGAAAGAAATGTATTCAAAGATATTTTTTTTTCTATTTCAAAAAATGATCCCTCTAACTGTATATTAGACGTAGCGTTTGTCTTCCAACCCAGTACTTAACTGGTTCAAATCTCGGTTTCTTGAAACATGGATTTTGTGGAGAAAAGTATCCACTGGTTTTTCCTTCACAAATGACCGTCCGCTTGACCCCTGTACTAACAAAGACCAGTCATCGGGCATTTGAAATTTAATAATAATAATTTTTTTAAGTGTATTCCTGCAATTTTCCTCACGCTAGAGTGGTGTGGAAGTTTGGAGAGTAATATGGCAGTCAGTCTTTTAACTTTGGCTATAACAGACGCTATTCTTTCTTGGCGATAATCTTATAACTTTCAAGGTACAACTGCTGTACCAGCTGAAATCTAAATTTTTTCATGGCGTGATTCGTATAATTTTCAAGATACGAGTGATGTACTGGCCGTTGTCTAAATTCTTACTTGGCGTGATCATGGTACAACTGATGTACCGGCCGTAGTCTAAAAGTTAAGGTAATGACCTCGTCATCTGACCACGGTTGGTAATTTTTAATTAACGTCGCACTAGAGCTACACAACGGGCTATTGAGGATTCCTGTCGAGTGCATTCTCCCAGGGTGTACTTCTCTGTTCTGTGTCACTAAAACTTTTATTATGTGTGCTGTCTATTACTTGATATTGCATGTCTTGTGTAAGGCGCAGCATGGCCAAATATGACCTTTGTGTCATAAAACCCCCAAAAACAACCAACCTGATGATTTTCTCAAAGAGATACCTAGTCATTAGAAAAACTGACCAGATCTTGATGGACGAGGTATCATCAGGAACTCCGTCATCCGGAAACTGACCACATCTCGATCGTCATAATCAAAACATCGGCAATATGACGAGATACCTCGACATTAACAAAATTGGTGAGTTATTGCTGAACGAGATATCTCGTCAAAACCACTTGGAAGTTTTAAGTGCACCACAGTCCTCGCATATACGACGGTCTTCAGACCGAATACCCCACATACTCTGGCCAAGACCCAATTTCGAACTCTCAAAGCATTCACTAATTCATTGCTCGTCTAAACGATCTACAGCGGCCCTTGTTAATTAGGTGAAAAATTTCCTGAAACAGAATTTTTATTTTCCAAAAATATAACAATTGACTTTCAAGCAATATATAAAATTGGATCCTGAAATTAAATTCAAAACTTTAAACTAATAAATCTGCATGGAACACAATTAATACTACTAGTCAAAACGCAATCAGTTTCGTATTTAACTACTAGAATTAGTCCTAACGCTAACTGAAGAGCCAATAAACATCCAGACCAAACGACAAATCAGACGACATTAGCAATCGACGTCCCTCCTTAAAACTCTCTCCCAACTTCCAACAAGCACCCTCCACTTCATGTCCCCTCTCAGGACGGTCCCAGACCGGCATCCGGGACGGTCTGCCCTCCTCCAAAAAGGGGTTATCTACCGTCCGCTCCCGTTAAGGTCAACAATCCGGGCACCGCGCTACGTCACGCCGCGCGAGGGCTGCTGGGAAAACTGGCAAGTGGCCAATCCGGGATCGATACTGGAGCGCAAAATGTCAAGGGTAATACGGAGCTCTCTCTTTTGCAACGGGGAACGATAGAGGGATGAAATATGGACAGTGGGTGACCCTCTGAGATTTCGAGCCAACCCCCGTGTTCTCTAAAGGGGTTTTGATGGAAAATGAAGTCTTTTTTTTTTTTTTTGGTTATGAGTTTTATCGAGGATTCAAAGGCTGCGCCAAGTCCCATTTCCGTTCGAGGGATTCTTTTGCTTTGGTTTGTGTGTGTTTAAAAGCAGGCTGGCATTTGGAACTGACTGTCTGAGTGGATCGAACCACATGTGTCGGCGGATTGCATTACAATAAGATACTTTGAGGTTTGCGAAATAAATTGACTCAAATGGGGTTTGGGAGTTTAGTTCAGTCTCGATAGCATTTTAAAGTATCCATACAAAACTTTTTTCGAGTCTAGTCTGGTCATTTAAGAGCAGGGCTCTCAAAAGACCAGTTCAAAAGATCGGTTCAGCTGCCAACACCAGCAAATTCAACTGGTATTAAACGTGACAAATCGGATGCTGGAATTTTCTCAATACATGTTCTGTGACCACGCCTAATACGCGCCAATCGAACATTTTTTTTATAATGGCTCAAGAAGGGTGTATTTGAGAACCACTTTGCTTTACCCTAGTGCACAACGTGGGTTTGGTCTGTTACACCTCACATTCTAGGCACAACACGTTTATAGAAAAGCCAAATATTCATTGAAGGCGAACATCTTTACCCTGGTGCACAACGTGGGTTTGGTCTGTTACACCTCACATTCTAGGCACAACACGTTTATAGAAAAACCAACTATTCATTGAAGGCGAACATCTTTACCCTGGTGCACAACGTGGGTTTGGTCTGTTACACCTCACATTCTAGGCACAACACCTTTATAGAAAAGCCAACTATTCATTGAAGGCGAACATCTTTACCCTAGTGCACAACGTGGGTTTGGTCAGTTACACCTCACATTCTAGGCACAACACGTTTATAGAAATCCAACTATTCATTGAAGGCGAACATATTTACCCTGGTGCACAACGTGGGTTTGGTCTGTTACACCTCACATTCTAGGCACAACACGTTTATAGAAAAGCCAAATATTCATTGAAGCTAACATCTTTACCCTGGTACACAACGTGGGTTTGGTCTGTTACACCTAACATTCTAGGCACAACACGTTTATAGAAAAGCCAACTATTCATTGAAGGCGAACATCTTTACCCTGGTGTACAACGTGGGTTTGGTCTGTTACACCTCACATTCTAGGCACAACACGTTTATAGAAAAGCCAACTATTCATTGAAGGCGAACATCTTTACCCTGGTGCACAACGTGGGTTTGGTCTGTTACACCTCACATTCTAGGCACAACACGTTTATAGAAAAGCCAAATATTCATTGAAGGCGAACATCTTTACCCTAGTGCACAACGTGGGTTTGGTCTGTTACACCTAACATTCTAGGCACAACACGTTTATAGAAATCCAACTATTCATTGAAGGCGAACATCTTTACCCTGGTGCACAACGTGGGTTTGGTCTGTTACACCTCACATTCTAGGCACAACACGTTTATAGAAAAGCCAACTATTCATTGAAGGCGAACATCTTTACCCTGGTGCACAACGTGGGTTTGGTCTGTTACACCTAACATTCTAGGCACAACACGTTTATAGAAAAGCCAACTATTCATTGAAGGCGAACATCTTTACCCTTGTGCACAACGTGGGTTTGGTCTGTTACACCTCACATTCTAGGCACAACACGTTTATAGAAAATCCAAATATTCATTGAAGGCGAACATCTTTACCCTAGTGCACAACGTGGGTTTGGTCAGTTACACCTCACATTCTAGGCACAACACGTTTTTAGAAAAGCCAAATATTCATTGAAGGCGAACATCTTTACCCTGGTGCACAACGTGGGTTTGGTCTGTTACACTTCACATTCTAGGCACAACACGTTTATAGAAAAGCCAAATATTCATTGAAGGCGAACATCTTTGCCTTAGTCCGGATTCGTCTTGGTATGGTGTTTAAGTTAAGAGAATGGGGTGCTTGCGCAGGTATTATCTCTTCATAGGACTGTGGTTAAAAATCGCGAGGTGTTGCCTTGGGAACTTTCCCTTTAGAACTGATCCCAAACCGTCACTAATAGCACGTTGTGTTGCTCCAGTGCAGTTTAATTCAAATACCTGCCTAGCTTGGATTCAGACTAGGAACGTTTCTAGGTCTAAGTCCGCACACTGACTACTAGACCAATTTGTCGATGACGAAAACTTTCATTAAAAATTTATTTGGAAATTTTTTTAATGTTCTGAAAGGATACTACCCATTGAAAATATTTCAAATGAATTAAGTGCAAGTGTTGAATGGGAGAGGTAGGTAGTTGAACTGACATCGCACTGGAGCTACACAACGGGCTATTATTGTAGAGATGGATTCAAACATAGAGGAAATATACAAAGTAGAATGAGCAGCAGCCTTTTTATGTGCCTAGGCTGATGTGGCTCAAACTAGTAGTAACCTGTATCTTAGATTGCTCTCCCGTCTGCTGGATGGAACCGTACAACAAATTAACATACTCGAACTTTTTTTCGAAATGGGTAATTGGTGTGGTTTGGAGAGGTGAGGTGCTAGCTCAGGAGTTGATCTCGTCGTCTCAACGTGGTTCAAAATTTAGAGGTGTTGTCCTCCGATGCTCCCTTCGGGACTGATCCCAGACCGTCACCAAGAGATTGATCCAGTACGACGTAAATTCAATCACCTAACGAAATGGGCAGATTCACTTTCATACGGTACATTCTTTTAAAATGTCTCTGATGTCCAAGAAAACATATTACTTTGGTGAATAAAGGGTTGGTACTTTAATTTTATACTAATATTTTTTTAATAAATCAACATAAATTGTAACTGTTTTATACTGTCAGATAGGTAATAAAAGAGATTTTTGATGTGCCGCAGAATTTTAGAAATTTGTTTATGTGCCATGAAATGATAAAGGTTGAAAATCGCTGACTTTGGCTAATAGGTTAAAAAAAAACTAAAGGTTATAACATTCCCCACATTTTATACCGAAATCTCTGCTCACATCGAGAAAGACCTTAAGAAAGTAGAAATATCAACCTGGAAACCACTTCATTAATCCCCAAACTTCCAGATTGACTCATCTTAAAGCGAATCCTAGCACGCTTCAAACCACTCGGTAACCAAGTCTCTCAATTTTGCGGATAACAAGGACACTTAAATACCTGGCCTGCCGAACCAGCGTGGTACGCTTTATTAGCTTCATAAACATCCTAGATGGGCCGTTAATGACCATTAAGTTGAAGCCGCGGTAGATGCCCCAATCCGAATTCATTAATCTAATGATCCCGCTCTAATGAGATTCTCTTTTATATCTTGTCTTTTGCTACCGAATTGCACGTACACAAGCGGATTAGAGCCAAATTTTATGGAAATATTAATTTTTTTGGATTTTATTTTGTAACGTTTATAATTGAGATACGGTACTTGGATCTAAGATCTTCCGAAACTTTCGTTCTCGGAGTAAGGCACTTTAAAAATAATCAGTGCTGCCCTGATTAATTGGATCACTTTAAGTCGAAGCGATAGGGTCAGTAGGATTGTGTTAATTTTAAAATCTTTAGGCAGGTTGGTTTGTCACTAACGGTCTTTTTTTCGTACACGACGGCTAATTAAACCGGTGTAGCAACACAGAGCAGATGTACTCTTTGGTTAGGGCAGGCCTCGAAATATATTTTTTAATACAGGTGCACCTAAGTTTTTAAATTAGGTGCACAGATTATATTTTAGGTGCACATTAAAAAAAACGTAATATACGGGCATTAGTGTAATGTAAACTACTTTATTAGTTGAGTATGTTTGGATATGTTACTAGTAGATAGGAAATAAAAAAAAATTCCTAATGGCGGGCACATTTGACCTAAGTCATTGGCCACTACAAGAACTTAAGTGATGGAGCACCCAGTGGGAGGACCATCATTGCCCCTAACAATTTATACTTCGTAATTTTGAACCATGTTCAGATAACGAAGCAACACCTGAGCTGGTATACGCTTACAAACCATCCATATTCGAACCGGGAACCTTCCGATCTAGAGGCTAACACCTTAACCGCTATACCGGTTGGTCAGCCGGAAATAAAAATATTTAAACAATTTTTTTATCTGCGAAATTATTACTTCAAATATTCAGTCATCATCAGTCATTGGTAGGCAATCAGATGGTAATGGTAATTTCAGTTAACATCGTACTAGAGCAACACAACGGGCTATTGACGACGGTCCGGGATCAGTCCCTTGAGGGAAAGATCCGAGGACAACACCTCGTAATTTTGAACCACGGTCAGATGACGAAGCAACACCTGAGCTGGCACCCCACTCTCCAAACTTTCACGCCAACCCAACGTGAGGACTTTCGGCCACGACAGATTTAAGGTACACCAGCCGCCTCTACACCATACGCTTACAAACATCCATGCCCGTACCCGGATTCGAACCAGGAACCTTCCGATCTAGAGGCTAACACCTTAACCACTATACCGGTTGGTCGGCGGTAGGCAATCAGAAACGTCTACGTTTTTGGCAGATCTTTACCCATAAGGTTTAGTGACCATCCTTCTTTTTGTATTTTTCCTTCATTGCAACATAGCTTTTTCTGGATTAAAGTTTTCGCATACTGTGTATTTAGGAATTTTAATTACGTTTCTTTAGAGCGAGAGAGTTCGATTCTAATATTTTGTTCAGGCATCAAAATAACATAAAATGCGTTTTCCCCGCTTTTTTTTTAAGAATGAGCATTGCAAGCATCTAGAAGGAAAAAATTCGGTGCACAATTTTATTTTCAGGTGCACAGTGCACCAGCTTATTTCGAGCCCTGGGTTTGGGTCATATATAAATTATGCGCTGAAACTGAAGATTTTTATAGTTAAGAACGCAACATCTTATTCATCCAGTACTTGGAATTAAGACATTCTGAAACTTTCGTTCTTGTAGTAAGGTACTTCGAAATTATCAGTGATGCAGTGTGGTGGAACAAGTTTTTATATGCCAGGTTCATGTGACCCTTAAACTAATTTGTCTGTCAATAGTAAGTGAACATACACCATCTTATTGGTGCACGGAACAGGAGATGTCGCTCATCCATTGATTCATCTTCTGATTGGACATACTGGTAATTTCACTATATTGGTCGCCACTCTATAGAAATGAGCATGCATACATGGCCTAAAATGTTATATCGCCAACCGAGTCGATAAGATGCCAAATCTGCCATCCATGTCAGTTTTTTTATGAGCAGTTAAGTGACTGTACTACTTGTTGGTCACACTTTATGAAGTTTCGAACAAAAGCAATATTGTACACTTGTATTTCACCGGTCTGATGGTTAAAGTGCTAGCCTCTAGATCGGAAGGTTTCTGGTTTGAATCCGGGTCAGTATATGGATATTTGTAAGCGTATGGTGTAGAGGCGGCTGGTGCACCTTAAATCGGTCGTGGCAGAAAATCCTCACGTTGGGTTGGTGTGGAAATTTGGAGAGTGGCGTTCCATCTCAGTTGCTGACCCCGTCATCTGATCATGGCTCAAAGCTACGTGGTGTTGTCCTCGGATCTTTACCTTAGGGGATTAATCCCGGACCGACGTCATTAGCCCGTTGTGTTGCTCTTGTACGACGTTAATTAAAATTACCTTAGCGGTTTACAAGCATTGATCTTCAGATGAAATAGATGGATCCTGTGCGTGCAATTATGTTATTTGTCCCCATCGCTCGATTATCCGGGTGGAAGTCACTATGTATTGGAAGAAGGTGTGAATCCTAATGTAAGATTAATTGACGTGCATGATGAAAACTAGTTTTCATTTCGATAGCCAATTGGGCCAAGTCAATTCCCAAACCCTCGGCACAGAGTTTTGGGATCTTACGACTATGACTCCACCACGTGCTCTGTGTATTTCATAGTAGGTCGATACTTACGAGTAAATCGCAGAAATCAAAATTTTCACGATACTAGTTTTTAGCTATTCTTGAGAAGACAGGCTTTTGACTAGTTAAGACTTCTAAGACATTTTTTCTTTTCAAGGAGGTTACTTTTTGAGGGACACACTTAGTGAATTTAGACTATAAAGTAGAATTTGTGAATATAATTTTTCTCAGAGCAATATTTTTTTTACTTGTAAGTCAGCTATTTAAATATTTTACTGGCGTACGTGGCACCGAAATCGGTGCTAATTGTGCATTCGCAAATGGCAATAAATGGATATAAAAGCAATATAAAATCAATCACCCACTACACGTTTCATTCTTAAAATTTTGGTGCAAAAAACTTAAACATGCTTAATTTGATGATGGAGCTGCATACTATTCATAGAACTTCATGGAGAAACTTTTGCCGCTCTAATGAAATCCATCAGCAATCTGATTACAGATGGCAATCAGAATTTTGGAAGATAGAAGTTAAACCGAATCGAAAATATAAGCCAATATGGAAATAGGTTTAGAGGTCAAAAAATTTCTTATCGCCTTTGAACGAGCTTTTGAAGTACAATGAAGTGGACGTTCAGAAACTGACTATGGTAACATGACTGAGGATTGAGCTTTTTACCTCGCAGTTTATTCAAAAGAAGAATTATCACTAGTAAATAAATATTTCAGTGCATTTGACTTACTAGTATGTATGGAGTACTCTTACATACTAGTAATAGTACATTTGTAGTATGTTAGGAGTACTCTTACATAAGAGTAATAGTACATTTGTAGTATGTATGGAGTACTCTTACATACTAGTAATAGTACATTTGTAGTATGTATGGAGTACTCTTACATACTAGCAATATTACATTTGTAGTATGTATGAGTACTCTTACATACTAGTAATAGTACATTTGTAATATGTATGAGTACAGGTGTAGTATGTATGAGTACAGGTGTAGTATGTATGAGTGCTCTTACATATTAAGTAAGAGTACATTTGACTTACTAGTGTGTATGACTACTCTTATGTACTAGTAAGAGTAGTACATTGACAGCAAGATAATTTTGTTTCATTTAAAAATATAAACACAATTCCATTTAATATTTTCACTTAGTTTAATTTCATTTGGATGTATTAAATTTGTATATCGATGCTGGATCTAAATGAGGTATTAAATTTGAGTAACGTTGCTGCCATCAATATATATAAGCAATTAAGCAACCTTTCCCCAGAGGCTATGCGTGGGTTTTCTACTATATACTAAATGAAAGTATGTGAAAGAAGACATACATAACCCAGACAAAAAGCGAAAACCATCCAAACCCAGTGGACAGAAAAATACCTCATTCTTCGCCGAAAGAAGATAAAAATTTTCCGCTAGTAAAACCCTCCCAAACTGTTTCTCCGCTCCCAACAGCCCGTTGCCATTCCGGACCGAGGAACTCCGAGAATAAACATTTCCTCTGCATGCGCCGCACGCAGTGAGGTAGTGCCTACAACACATTTTTATTAAAGAATCCTCCATATTGTGTTACGTGCCCTTTGGCTACGGAGCACGAAAGCGGTTCCAATTGGTCGTTGGTGGGTGCTTGAGCAACCACCTGAGGGTTTGGGGGAGTTATAAGAGCGGTGTAGGTTTCTGCTGATGGTTTCGAAAGGAAGTAGCAGACGATAGGAATGTAGGTCGGCTCCTAAGATTGGTTAGATAACTGGCGTAGGATGGTAATTGAATACCAATTCATGTTTAGAACTAAGTTATTTTGGTATTCCCCAATTTCGTGCAGTACTTTTAACAAGACGATATTGTTTCATATGAATGTGGTATTTGACAACGTTTCAGGGGTGATCGTATGTCTAATGTCCCATCTCTTTGAAATGGTTAAGGATAGGATATTTATAGACAGTCTGTGGTTTAACCTCCAAGTGATTTTTCTATAGGATATCTTATCCATCACAATCAGACCAATTTTGCTAATAACGAGATATTTCGTTCTCAAGATGTCAATTTCTTATGACGAGATCAAGATTTGGGCAGTTTTCTAATAAGGAAATATCTCATCCATCAAGGTTTGATCAATTTTCTTCTAATAACAAAATATCTCGTCCATGAAGGTTCGGTCAATTTTTTAATGGCGAAATATCTCGTCCATCAAGGTTTGATTAATTTTCTTTTAATAATGAAATATCTCGTCAATAAAGGTTTGATCAATTTTCTTCTAAAAAATGAAATCTCTCGTCCATCAAGGTTTAGCTAGTTTTGCTAATGAGCGAAATACACTACAATATCAAGACAACCACAAAGAAGTTAATGATGCTAAGGTATATAAATATTATCTCACTAGCAAAATAGCCGACTCTACTCGGTTTGAATTGGATTTCTCTAGATAGAAGATGTGATCAAAATATATAATGACTTATGTCTTTCGTAGAATAAAATGATATTTTAACACCTTTCGCCATCTTTATAATTTCTACAACTTACTTTGGACACAAATCCTACACATGCATATCCATTCATGTAATACCTCACAGACATCACACCCTTGTTGTATGACAAAGCTACAAAATGACGTAAGGTGACACTAAGGTTACTACTACAAAAGACGATTTTGAGGAAGGTTTAGAATTCCCTTTCTTAAGTTGAATTCATGTTTAATTCAATTAATAAAAATGACAGTTTACAGCGAGTGCTCTCGCACTCATAGTCAACAAAACAATATTTTTTTTACTTGTGGCACTCTTGCATCAAGCATGCGACATTGTTGAATTTCGCCATCTTTTTCTTTCATTGTGACAAAGAATTTTTTAATGTTTGAAGAGTTTTAGTTCGGATTTCTTAAACATTATTATTCTTTCAATAACGGCATAATTGCACTTAAAATTTGCTTTATTACCGGCCTTAATTAACTTGCTTTATAGCCTGCCTTTATAACGTGACTTAAAATTGACTTTAAGTCGGATATTTTGTGGTTGGGTTGCTTGTGATGAACAGGAAATACAATTTATTAAAATAATATATATTTAAAACAGAAAACAAAAGAAAACAGCGAAATAAAACAAAATAAAAGTTGTCGGTAAAAAATTGTTTTAATGATATTAATTATTGATTCTTTTTTATCTCTTGATCTTGCACAATTACCAATTATAATTAAAAAGTTCACAAGATTTATAAATGCGAAATTAATTCCGAGCGATAGAATCAGAAAATATCATTGCACGATCAACCAACGCAAGCTTCTGTTTCATTCCCGTTTGTTGAAAAATATCGTCGGTCCCAAATATTTGGAACTTATTTACACTGCGCAAAGAACAAAATAAGATTTGAAATAAATAAATTATCAGAGCTGAAATTCCAATTTAAAAAAAATTGTTTAAATGATTGCTTTTTTAGCAGTTCTGGTAAAGCAATCCAAGTAATCGTAATATGCAATATACATTCCAGTTTTGCCAAAACTACCAAATTTTGGTTGATTTAAGTATACTTACTCAGGTGTAATAATCATCAGGTTTATAATTATAATGTATGTATAATAATTAAGATGTATATACAATAATACATCAGGTATATAATTCTTGTTAAAATAATTGCAAGCGGATTTGGCATCAGAAGGGTCCAAAACGGATATAAAACTTGCAATGGGTCGAAAATATTCGAAGTACAAACAAACACTCCATACTTATTTATAAAAATTTGATATGCTAAAGTATTAGATTTCTTTAGACGGACATAATGAGGACTACCCCCCATAAAAAGTTATTTAATCTGAACTTTTATACACAGAATACATTTATATAACAGGGTTCTATGCATAACAGTTATTTAGTTGCAAACAAACACTCTATTCTTATTTATATAGATTTTATGTGCTAAAGTATTAGATTTATTTAGAAGGATTTATTGGATTTATTTTTTTTATTTTTATTTAGATTTATTTAATAAGAACTACCCTCCAAAAGTCCTATAAAAAAATTTTCTATCTGAACTTTTATACACAGAATACATTTATATAACAGGGTTCCATGTATAACAGTAACTTAGTTACAATTTTGTACTATATATACAACCAGAATCCATGAGAGGGAATCATATTATAATTTAACCAGTGGTTACTGTCTCTGTGTCAACACCCGAGACTAAAATTCGATCCTGTACAAATACTCAATCTCAATTGCGCGATATAAAACAGCTTTATTATCAGAGCCATAGATCCTCACTCTTAATGATCACGCTTTATTAGCAAAATGTCGTTCATCCCAATCAGTTCGATTCAACATGAAAGGCAGTCACAGATCGCGTGGATTACTTTGCGATGGGTGGAGTTCTGTGTCAATGTGGACTGCCTTCTATATTTAATGCCGTCCAACATTTGCTTAGTAATCCGAGAAAGTGACCTGGACATTCATTGCACGATTATTCCCGACCTCGCTTCTGTGTGTGTGGAGAAGACTCCAGCGCTGAATTAATTATTTATCGGTCCCGAGTCGATTACGTTCTAATGAAAGTGTTCGGTATCTCCCGCTTCATCAGACACACTGCGAGCTGGCTGATGAGTTTAATGTGACTCGTGCTCGGTCGCCGTTTTTCATCAGGAGTTGGGAAACGGATGGCCTAGTGCTGCGATGTCCAAAGGCTTTAATTGGATGGATGCCTTGGGGTCGTGTTGGGTTCAGAAATATAAGTAGACTGAGCATTGCAGGTGGTTGGTTGAGGTTTTATGGCGCAAGGGCCATAGAGCATTGCTTTTGAGAAGGAGTAGGTGAATTAACGTCGCACTGGTGCAAAACAACGGGCTATAGGTTGGGGTTCCGGGTTCCATCCCGAAAGGAAAAATTCGATGACAACACCTCGTATTTTTTAACCACGTCCGATGACGGGGTCAACACCTGAACTGGCGCCCACCCTCCAAACTTACCATGCCAACGCGAAGACATTTGAGGTCAAGACTGTATTTGATGCACCAGTCCCAGAGTACACTATAGTCTTTGGTGTGATCGAGTTTCGAACTCGCAACACTCCGGTTGCTACGGATTCTTCCGATTTCCGGGATCTTCAAGACGTGTAAACATATCGACTAGTAGACACGTGACTGCTCTATGAAAATTTGACATGGTTGGCTGATTTGGTATATTATCGCCTGGTTTGGCGGTGTAGAATCTTATGACAAAGTTGATGTATGAATGCGCCTTTCTATGGTGGCGAACAAAATGGCGAAATTGCAGTTTTCTACCATGGTCGAGCATACAAATTATATGATGAATCATAAATAGGCGTTTTTTCCCGTTCCGTGGACCAATCAGGAGATGAATGTTAGGTTCCAACCAGCAGACGAAGGTAGTCTAAGGATCATGTTACTACTAGTTTTGGTCAGATGATCCTAAGCACATAAGAAGGTCACCATTGTTCACACTACTTTTATGTTTCTTCTATGGTTTGGCTCAGGTCAAAAGTGGCAGCATTCTTGATGTTCGGATTTGTTTGGTCTCTGAATTCCAGAGTGTTATTCAGTAGTTGAATGAAAATTTAGAGGCTCAGCATACCATTTTATCTCTGGCATCCCAATAGAGCTTGTATAGTATAGTATTATAGAACTTGGATAGAGTAGGGTGCCAGCTCAGATGTTGACCTCGTCATCCGACCGTGGTTCCAAATTACGTGGTGTTGTCCTCGAGATTAATTTCGTACCGCTTTCAAAAGCCCGGATGATGGCTCTCATCCATCGTCTAAAATTCTAAAAACATTCTTGAATCACGAAATAATTTTCAAAATTGAATCTCCTACAGTTAAATCGCATTCTGTTCGGTTAGAATACATTTCCAGAATTTATATTCACCTGGTCTCCCTTAACAGAAAAATGAAATAAATAGTACTTATCAAGTTGCCTTGACAAAATTTATTAGAACTTTCAAAACTGAATGTCCTACGATTGAGTTATATTTGGTTTGATTTACATTTCCGAAAAAAATTCCCTTCACAGTATAATGAAATTAACCATATTTATCAAGTTTCTGAGCCAAAATATGTTCACATAATTCAAAGTACTACACGATTCCAAGTATTTAGAAGTCTCAAAATACCAAACATAAGCAATAGTAGCAATATACTTTCCAAAAGACACGCACTCACTGATGAAGAGACTATAAATTACTATTATGTTCTTTCCTATATTATTTGCAACGCAAAACAGTAGCGTCTCTGTTTGTTCCAAACAAGAGTACACTCTCGAATATCACGTCAGCGATAAATTCCTCATTCCCTCGGCTTATTCCAGACGGTAATAACTACAAATGGCTCGTCGGCGCAGACGATGAATATATTGCTGCCATTAATAAACCACCAGCCATGAAACTGAAACAAAAAATTGTTGGAGTCAGCAGTATACGTCAATGCTCGAGTTTTCAGTTATTATTCATGCTTTGATTTAATATTTCATTTTCTGTAATTTAAGCATTTTTATGGGTTCTTGATAAGATGCAAGGAAAGAGCACCTAAATGCTACTAGGCTTAAATTATTTGGTTAAAAAAATTAAATAAATGAACGAATTCAGATATTTTGAAAATTTTATGGTCATGGTAATTTTAGTTAACGTCGCACTAGAGCAACACAACGGGCTATTGATGACGATCCGGGATCAGTCCCTTAAGGGAAATATCCGAGGACAACACCTCGTAAGAAAATTTTATCACAAATGCTCAGTTCTGAATATTTAACCAAAACCATGACTGACTAAATCGAGCTCTCTTTAGATTATACACGTACAACTAATCTATATCTTTAAAAATTTCACCGGCATTGCACCAAACTAAAATTTGCATTTTTAGGCTTTTTACATAAACAAATTTGTTAGTTATTCAATGTTTTATTCTGTGCCAAAAGTATTATTTCGTTCCTAATCTAAACTGATATGCCTATAATTTCAATGTAATTCAATTTTACCCTATAACGTCTAAAATTTAAATATATTTTTCTGAATCAATGTTTTTGCATATTCGTGTTTTTGGCATGATACCAGCGATATATCACTATCGCTGGTACTATTGCACACGTAATCCTCTAAATGGTGTAGACGAGAGGGATATCGTCTATACTACCACCGGAGGGTTAATAAATTCGCATTTAGTTAATCAAAAAAATTGAGACTTGTATTAAAAATTTACCTCAAATATAGATACTTCGCTCTAACTTATCGATCAAGAGTGACTACTTTCTGCATCACTAACCGCGATCACTAATTTCGTGGCGCCCTACATATTTCATCGGGGGGTGTTGATGTAGGAACATCATTGGGGTCAACAGATTGGTATGCAGGTCGCTTCAGAGTAATGATCCATAGCGACCCGTTCTGAGTGGATGGTAACTAATGGTCAGTGTAGCCAGAAGACGAAAGAAATAAATCGATCAGAGAGATCTATGACATTTCTCAGACGCAGCAACTACTCCTTTAGACTGAAATGGCGACGTTAACCTTAATCCAACCTCTCTCACTAAATTGCACATCTCGGAAACTTTATTATATCTAAGGAAAAGCTTTCCTGATTGTTTCTCTTCAGAAATAAGAATGTATTTTCTAAGCAGTGAGAGTGAAACAACGTTTATAACCTTATTTCAAGTTGTCTGGGTAAATTGTATCAATGAGAACAATTTTCTATAATTCAGGAACTGCTTTCCTGATTTGTTTTGTTGGGATTTATCCCGGACCGTCGTCAATAGCCCGTTGTGTTTCTCAGTACGACATTAATTAAAATACCTACCTACCTGATTTGTTACTCTTCGATTGTTATAAGAGCATATTTTCTAAACTGTGTCACTTAAACAACGTTGCTAACCTTATTACTATGTCTTTGATTAAGCTATGCATATCATATATTCCTACTGAGGATCTGTTTTCCACCTATTCTTTCTCTTCAAAAGTTATAAGAATATATTTTCTAAGTAATGTGATTTAAATAACTTTTCTAACTTTATACCTACGTCTCGGATTTAACTGCGCGTCTAAGAACACCTTTCTCCAACTTAGAAACTACCTTTTTTATTATTTCTTCAGAAGTCGTAAGAATATATTTTCTAAGTAATGTGACTTAAATAACTTTTCTAACTTAATGCCTACGTCTCGGATTTAACTGCACGTCTAAGAACGCCTTTCTCCAACTTAGAAACTACTTTTTTTATTATTTCTTCAGAAGTCGTAAGAATATATTTTCTAAGTAATGTGACTTAAATAACTTTTCTAACTTAATGTCTACGTCTCGGATTTAACTGCGCGTCTAAGAACGCCTTTCTCCAACTTAGAAACTACTTTTTTTTTTCATTTCTTCAGAAGTCGTAAGAAT
The DNA here is from genome assembly GCA_947359465.1 of Metellina segmentata. NCBI lineage: Eukaryota > Metazoa > Arthropoda > Arachnida > Araneae > Tetragnathidae > Metellina > Metellina segmentata. The sequence continues at coordinate 83,683,821 of OX375883.1, read as the reverse complement.
ATATTTTCTAAGCAGTGTGACAGATAACCCGTCGGTAACTGTATTTCGATTCTCTATTGAATTTCATGTCTCGGAACACCTCTTTCGCCAACTTTGAAACTTTTGTCCTGATTCTTTCTCTCCTGGTGTTTAAAGAATATCCTGATGTCGTCGACTTGCAAGTAAAACGCACGTAGTCAAAAGAGATAATTCGGAAAAAACGAAGAGAATAAATTTTACTCCCTGCACTCTTTACTCACTAAATTTGTTTCTCAGGATGAATTCATTGAAAGAAAAATATAACTTAGTGGACTTCATCAGTCGACGAAACTCCACTATTCTGGTCTATAAAATCTAAATTACTTAGATTTTAGAATTTTTGACTTAGTGTGTCACTTGAAAGCGACGGTACGTTCTAGGCAATGTGACTCAAACAGTGTCTTTAATAGTATTTCAATGTCTGATTAAATTGATAGTCTCAGACAACATTTCTCCAATTGAGCAGCTGCTTTTCTTTATATTTCTTATTCTTTCTTCAGAAGTCATTAAAATATATTTTCAAAGCACGACTGAAACAACTAACTGTATTTGAATGCCGGATTAAGTTGCCTATCTATGAACACTTTTCTCAAAATTCGGAGCTGATTTCAGGATTCTTTCTTCAGACGTCATAAGAATATATTTCCTAAGCATCGTGACTGAAATAGCGTCACGAATCGCATTGCAAATTTTGCATTCAAGCATTTTTCCTAACAAAAATTTTCAATAAGTTTCTCACCATATTATGGGGATAAGGATTGTAGAGGACGACGCCTATCCTACTATCATCAATCATGAGTATCCACCGGTACAAGATAGTCTTAACTTTTTCAATAACTCTCCTGGTGGTTATTTCAACGAGGTGTGTCATCATTATCAAAACTGACCAGATCTTGATGGAAGAGATATCTCGTCATTCGAAAAGAAAACTGGTCAGATCTTTATCCCATAATCATAAAAAAATCTGCAACATTTAAAATTTCTTTTTGGAGAAAACTGATCAGATCTTGTTCTCGACATCATCAAAACATCAACAATATCTTGATTACGAAATATATCGTCTTTAGCAAGATTGGTCAGGTTTTTATAGACGATATATCTCGTCATTAGAGGAAAACTGGACTCATCTGGATCTCGTCATCATCAAACAATCGACAATATCTTGAAGATGAGATGTCTCGTCATTAGCAAAATTGATCAGATCTTGATGGAAGATATCGCATTATATGACCAGATCTTGATCTCGTCATCATCAAAAAACAAGTAATTACTGGATGGCGAGGTTTCTTAACAAAATTAGTCAGATCTTGATGGAAGGTATCTCGTCACACATTAAATGACCATATCTTGATCTCGTCATTATCAAAAATCAGGCAGTATATTCATGAAGAGGTATCTCGTCATTAGCAAAATTGGTCAGATCTTGATGGAAGATATCTCGTCACTCATTATATGACCAGATCTTGATCTCGTCATCATCAAAAAACATGCAATATCTTGATGACGAGGTATCTTAGCAAAATTGGTCCGATCTTGATTTAAGAGACTTTTCGTCGAAGTCACTTGGAAGGTCAAACCCGAATCCCCGTGTAACTCACTCCTTAAAGCCCCACTCCACCATCAGCTCCGTTAATCTATTACCAAACACTCAGCGCTCTCACGTCTTGGGGTGACATTGTGGCACGGGCTCCGGAATGAAGACCAGAATTGGCGATTGCTCTCTCCCCTGGAATTCCCGGCACGTCGCCGAATATGTTCCTCCAATGATCCCAGAAGAGGGAAGAGAGGATGTAGAGCCAGATTATACCGGATTGAAGGAAGGGGAGTGCTTGGAATAAGAAGTACGGAGATTACAGGTTATTGGATGCGGTAAAAGTGGGCTAAATGCCGCCGGTCTGAATTGCCGCTGGGTTATTTTCAGAGCCGATGGAATATAAGGGAAGTGGTGAAGCGAGTTACGTAATCAGTAATCGATACCGCTTCGGTCGGTCGATTGCTTGGGTTTTAATCTGACGCGGAGATTAAGGTTCTGAGTAATCAGATAAAAATGTTTGTTTCGTTTCAGTTGAGCGGGGTTTGGTTTCATTTTCTTTTAATTAGTACCATCTCCAATTTTTAATTAAATTTGTTTAAACTGTTCCTGTTTGTAGAGAATAGCTTGAGAACCACGAGGTGGTAAGGGTGAGACAGGTTGGTTGGGGATTTTAAGTCGCAAGGGACATATTTGGCCTAACACAAGATAACGTCGAGTAAAATATGTCGTGATTACAAAAAAGAGTGACTAGGGATGCTTAGAGGGATTAGATGAAAGCAGAAAAAGATCGCTTGGGTAGCCCTGACGTAACCCTCGTGTTTACTAGAGACAGTAAATCCCATGCCCATACATACCTACACCTGTAGATGAAGTAGTTTTTAAGATAACTCCGGACCACAATTAGCGTTTTTAAGTTGCTATTTAGTCAACATGTTTTAAATCATCACTTCCATTCATTAATTTTTAATGTAATTTTCCAACATGTTTATGCTTGTCTGCTTTTGAACCTTACGCCATAAAAACCCAAATTCCAATCCATCATGTGTTTGCCAACTTTAAGAATAAAAATTCTTGCGTTTGATTTTTCCAACTTTCCTCTCTTTTAAAATTTATTTTTACATTTTTTTTAATTATTTTTATCTTGCGCTTGGCACAGCTTGTCTGCGTTTGAACCTTGCTCCTAAAAACCCAAAGATCCAATCCAATCCATGGACCACAAAACTCTAAAAATAACATTTGGGCAAAATTAGTTTTTCTATTTATTTTGTTTTCATACTCATAAAAATTTGAGACAGAAAAGTGTGTGTGTTTTAAAGTGCTAAAATACAAAATTCAGAATATCAAAGCTATGCATTTGAAAGAATTTATCAAAATATTTCTACAAAACTCTGAAACTTTTACCTTTTTCCACTGAAGTAAGAGTGTTAAACCTTCTTGTCTACTGTCTCGATAAGGTGTCTCATCACAAGCAAAACTGACTAGATTTTGATGGACGAAATATCTCGTCAGTAGAAGAGGATAACTGGCCAGATCTCAATAGCGTCATCATTTAAAAAATTCTTGGTGATGAGAAATCTTGTCATTAGCAAAATGGATTAGATATTGCTGGACTAGAAATCTCGTTGTAACCACTTGGAGGGGGAAAGGTCCTGTCCCTGCAAGCAATGTGATAAATTTTGTGGTAAGTAACCTTTTTTCGCCTCCAGAATTGACCATTGGTAGGGCCACTACAGCCAAGTTGGTAAATCTACGAAAGCTGCGAGTTCGAAATTATATCCAATCACGCAGAAAATGACAGACTATTTTAAAATTTAACAATGTACGTACGTCTAGAGCGTAAGTTCATAGATTGTTTCTATACAATAAAATACACGTAGGTACAATATATGTACAATTCCTAAAGGAGAATTTTTTTATCATTCGTTTATATGCAATGGATGGGGGTAAGTTGTTGTTTAGGGGCATGGTCCCGACCCTGATGGTTAATCGAAGTTTCACTGTATTTTGTTTTCGTTTACTTAGTACCATCTCCAAATGTTGATTAATATATTTTTGATGCTGTAAAGTGCAGTGTATAGTTTGAAAACACAAGTAAATTTAAGCTGTGTAGTGCGTTTTACGATCTTATTGCTTTCATAATTGCCATTGCTCTTTCATTGTTAAGTGTAGAATAGTTTGACAACCAAGTCGATTTAAGTTTTGATTATTTAACTTTCGTTACAAGTTATTACAATTTTTTTTCGACATTAACTATTATAAAAAAAAAGAAACTGTTTTTCAAAATTGCTTTTTTCGTTTTTATACAATTTATGGATTGTTTTTTCGTAGTATTTTTCTAAAAATTGATGTCTGCTTAACGTATCTAGAAATAATAATTTAAAGTTCAATGGGATGCTCTCGGCAATTAGAATTTAATAAAATAAAACATGATGGAGTTTATAGTTTTTTTTTCATTTGCGCGAACATAAAATTGAATAATTAGTTTTGTTCCTTTTTGTAAAAATATTTATCCTACTTTTTATGCATAGGAAATGTAATTCCCACTATATTTGTTCAAACATTCAGAATAAACAAAACAATTGCGCTTCCAACTGAAGCTATATTTTATTCTGACTGAATCTAAAATTACTTTACACTTTAGACATAAAAAAGCGGTTTACCATTTTAATCGTTCAAACATTCCAAGGAAACCAAATATGCACCCTTCGTGCAGCAGCAATATTTGATTTGCCTTTTTGAAACAACAAAAGAAAACGTAAAGTCTCAGACCAATGCCAGATTGAATAGCCTTTGTGTAAACTTGAACGGGATGCCAAAGTTCTTTAATTAACCTCGATCAACAAAGAACTTCACGGAGTTCCTGTAGTTTGAAGCTTGAGAGTGTAACTGCTTACACAATGGTAAATCATTACTAGCTAAACTTTTGGGGTGAAATTGTCTTTGAACTTCTGAACTTTCAGTCCTCGGCCCCTAGCAAACGCCTCGTTAATTTCATTAGCGTTAATTACGCCGCTGGAAGTCTTGACAGCAAGCGGCATGATATTCCAATGATTCTTCTTTCCGCCATTTGCTTTTTGTTGTCTTCTTGACTTATTAAGGTTCCAGTTAGTTGTTTTTTCAGCCTCTGCTTTGTGATTTTAGGTGAGAGTTCGTTTGACTTGAATGCAGATGGGGATTGACTAGGATAATTTAATTGAAAATGTTAATTCTTAACACCTGAGAAAGCTCAAAATGGCGAGAATTTCGCTACTCTTGTCACAATTACATGGCGGTTAACACGATGGCAAATCATTACTAGCTAAATTATGGAATGAAATCATCTAATGAATAAACCATCAGTGGCTCACATGTTTAAATCCGTTATACGACCTGCAGACTTCTCTGCTTGACTTCTAGCCAGTTTTCTCCTGTTTAACCTAAAGAATCTGAGCAGAAATTCGACGAATCGATGTAGGTTTTTTTCGTCTTTATGTGTGTTGTGCGGTAAAAGTAACACTACACTACTCGCAGCTATCGTGACACTCTTGAGTGTTAAGGTGTTTCAAAACTTTTACTTCTTAATGCATGTAATTAATCAAGTAATAATTTTATTTCTTAATGTGTAAACAATAACAACTTACGAAATCCCCAATTGACAAGAATTTCATAACCAGTCACAACAGCAGAAGGAAATAATGTCATTACACACATTAGACTAGCCAGCCATAAAAACATATAGAAGGCTAAATTAGAGTGAAATAAATAATTCACTTCTTAACGCTTGTTCAAGCTGAAATTGGATACATTTTAATTACTCCAGCTTCAGCACTTGAAACAATTCTGAAAAGGGCTCATTATTTCATTATGTCACTTGATTACAGATTGATAGTTAAATACTATTTTATTATTCTATCCCAGCAATTGGAAGTGTTTTAGAATCATATGTACACAAGAAGATACTCACACTATGAGTAATTATCTATAAAAGTATAGAGTTTAACTAGTACTAAATTAGAGTGAACTCGATAATTTTTCTTCTTAATGCTTATAAACACAAATTGGGAAGAAATTTTACAACAGTTTAAGGAATTGGTGGATACAGTGAATAATCAATTACTTACAATTTGACAAGAGAGGTTTACTAGAAATTAATTAAGATAAATTTCACTTCTTAATGCTTGTGCAAGCTATAAATGACAAGGATTCCATAACTACAAACACAGCAGATGAAAGAATTGTAAGACAGATTCATTCTACTACTAATTGATTGCTTAATATTATTTTCTTACCCCAGTGTTTGAAAGAATCGGTGAATCTTAGGAATGTATTCTTTATGGTATCCGACGATTCTTCCAGTGTATCGATGTGGTTTCTTATTGTTACCATGTGTGTTATGGGGAAAAGCAATATTACACCTGCTGTGAAATCTCGGTAACAAATATAAAATCCACCGTTACGACATTCGTTCGACAATTTTGCCACTTAGTTTCAGTATACTTATTTTGAGCTATAGATCTCTATAGTATTGCTATAACTACACGGAAGAGCTAGACACTAATGAAGCTCTTCAGGCAGTCTGATTACAAAAAAAAAGAGAAATCTGGAAGATAGTAATCAGCACAGAAATGAAAATATGAGCGGAAAGTTGAATAAACTTCGAACAAAGGAATGGGATGAAATAGACTTTCAGAATTTAATTGCGGTAACATTAATTTGAGCTATGGATCTCTGTAGTATTGCTATAACTACACGGAAAAACTCTACACTCTAATGAAGCTCTTCAAGCAGTCTGATTGCAGAAATATTACCGGAAAGTTGAATAAACTTTGAACATTGGAATGGGATGAAATGGACGTTTAGAATTTAATTTCGGTAACATTGTTTCGAGCAATGGATATCTATAGTATTTCTATAACTACACAGAAGAGCTCGACACTCTAATGAAGCTCTTCGGGCAGTCTGATTACAGAAAAAATGAGAAATCTGGAAGACAGAAATCAGCACATAAAAGAAAATATGAGCGGAAAGTTGAATAAACTTCGAACAAAGGAATGGGATGAAATGGACGTTCATAATTTAATTTGCGGTAACATTAATTTGAGCTATGGATCTCTGTAGTATTGCTATAACTACACGGAAGAACTCTCCACTCTAATGAAGCTCTTCAAGCAGTCTGATTGCAGAAAATATGAGCGGAAAGTTGAATAAACTTTGAACAATGGAATGGGATGAAATGGACGTTTAGAATTTAATTTCGGTAACATTGTTTTGAGCGGTGGATCTCTATAGTATTGCTATAGCTACACAGAAGAGCTCGACACTCTAATGAAGCTCTTCGGGCAGTCTGATTACAGAAAAAATGAGAAATATGGAAGACAGAAATCAGCACATAAAAGAAAATATGAGCGGAAAGTTGAATAAACTTTGAACAAAGGAATGGGATGAAATGGACGTTTAGAATTTAATTGCGGTAACATGAATGAAGTGTACTCTTTCTTCCTTATTATTATATGATTGGAAATAAGAAATTGCACCAGCAAAAGTTAATGAAATGATGTTATAAATTTTCATTTAGTAGAATGAAATCAATTTGTGTGAATGTAGATACTGTTTCCAGTACAGACTGAAATAACATGAAATTAGTAACGACGCTTTCCATCAATAGATACAGACACTTAAGAAACTTTAGATGGGTGGGTCTACTATTGTATTATATTTCAAGACATACTAAACAACAATTAACTGCGAAAAATGTATTATTTAGATTTATAATTAATACAGTTTTCAGAACTCTTTTCATTGCGTAACATTGTGAAAAGTCTACATGCGCCTGCAAGATCAATGCGACTAACGGAGGGTCAGATTTTCGTCCAACTTCTAAAAATACCTGCCCGCAAAACCCCGATTGACCGAGACAAATCAGACTGAATAATGCACGAACGTAATATACCCGGAAATGATCGCCACAGCAAGATCACAAGTACAGCGTAGTACCGGTACTGCGAAAGGGAATGTGATATAATTTCCAGGCGTTTCCCAATAGCATGGAATCGATTCAAACCCCCTCTCGAAGGATGGGGCGGTACTGTCCCAAACCTATCACCTATCACGCACATTTACTCTTAGCTTTTCATTCCTATTGGCACAGTACCCGTGTCCAGGTCTCGCACCAAGTAGACCGGCGGCAAAAGTTTGGGATAATTAGCGGGCATCGACCAGCCTGTATCGCTAAATATCATTGTAAATCGATAGTTGCTTTGGAGACGTCCTGGGGATTTTTGTATCGATTAAGGGATTTGCTTTTTGCATCGGGAAATAAGTCGGGGAACGAGGTCTTGAAAGGTCGGAGTATTTGGATAGAGCTCAGAAGCGGGTTTTGTCTAGTGAAGAGTGTATCTTTCTTGTGTTGACTCGAAGAGCTGTGATACTGATACTAGGAATATGCAAGTGGAATACCGTTAGTGGCTGGTTTTTTATAGTTCCTTATTCTAGGTGAGTGTTGAATGGTTTTCATTCTCTTAAACATTGTAAAATTCGAATTTTTAGAATTATTATGTAGTTGCCTGGAAATGTTTGTATCGATGAACGGGAATTTGCTTCTGCATTGCAAGATATGTTGGGGAATGGGTTCTTGAAAAGTCGGAGTATTTGGATAGAGCTCAGAAGCGGGTTTTGTCTAGTGAAGAGTGTATCTTTCTTGTGGTTCGGTTGACTCGAACAGCTGTGATAGTGATACTAGAAATATGCAAGTGGAATACCGTTTGCGGCTGGTTTCTATAGTTCCGTATTCTAGGTGAGTGTTGAATGGTTTTCATTCTCTTAAACAATGTGAAATTCGAATTTCTGAATTATTATGTAGTTGCCTGGAAATGTTTGTATCGACGAAAGGGAATTTGCTTCTGCATTGCAAGATAAGTTGGGGAATGGGTTCTTGAAAGGTCTTAGAATTATAGAGAGAGCTCAGAAATGGGTTTTGTCTAGTGAAGAGTGCATCTTTCTTGTGGGACAACTTAGGTTGACTCGAAGAGAGCTGTGATAATGATGTTTGTAATGTAGAAGAGGTATGCCGTTAGCGACTGGTTAATATAGTTAAGCTCTGGGTAAGTGCTGAATGATTTTCATTCGCTTAAAAAAATATACATTCAAAGTTTCAAATTTCTTAATTATTACGTAGGTGCTTGGGAATATTTGTATCGATAAAGATATTTGCTTTTTCATCGGAGGATTTGGATAATACTTAGAAGCGGGTTTTGTCTAGTGAAAAGTGTATCTTTCTTGTGGTACAACTCAGGTTGACTCGAAGATTGGAATAAGGATATTAGGAATGTGCAAGAGGAATACAGTTAGTAACTGGTTTGTATAGCTCTACAATCTGGATAAGTGTAGAATGATTTTCATTATATTAAATAATAGAGAATTCAAAGTTTCAACTTTCTGAATTACTGTGTAGTGAATGACATTGATAATATTTGTATCGATGCAGACATTAGTTTTTTGAATCGGTGGATTAGTTAGGTACATGATCTTGAAAGATAAGATGCTATGGGTTGTGATCAGAAGCAGGTTTTGTCTAGAAATGAGTACATATATTTCTTATGATACGGGGCAGCTTAGATTGACTCTTAGAGCTATGCTGATGAGAATTCTACTAGTAAAAGCGGTGTTATTTTTTAGTGACTAGTTTCTATAATGAAGAGTTTATATTTCTTGTTAAACTGGACAGCTTAGGGGTTGAATCAGAGCTGGGCTAATGAGAATAGTACTAGGAATATACAAGTGTTATTGTTTCTTTTTAGTTACTGGTTTCTATAGTGAAGAGTTTATCTTTCTTGTGGGACGAAACAGTTTGGCTTGACTCGAAGAGTTGCACTAGAGATCATTGTACTGGGAATATACAAGCAGTGTTGTTTTGTTAGTGTCTGGTTTCCATAGTTCTATATAATGAATAAGTCTGAATTATTTTCATTCTCTCCCCCTCTTAAAGCAATGATTTTAAACCTTTTTCAACACATTGCTCGCATAAACTATTAAAATTTTGAGGTACACCAAAAATATTTCGTTTTATCTATTTGACAAAGGACAGGTATAACTTGTTTTTTAGATTTACAAAAGAATAATTGTAGTAATTGCTTACCTTTTTTGCTCCGAAGTGGCTTTTTAAAAAAAATTTTGAAACCTTTTATAATTTGCAATAAAAAGTAATACTCAAAATTATTCACATGGGTATTAATTATACAGGTGCTATTTGAAATTATTGGTTTCAAAAGATCAAAACTAGTAGGTAAGTAGATAAATTTGTCGTTGTGCTGGTGCAACACAATGACTATTCAAAACTAGTAAACTGTTTAGATGGAATTAAACTTACTGTTTCACCTCCCATGAGACACAAAAGCCATTCTTGTGGTACACTTTTAGAATTGCTACAAGAATGTGAAATACGAATTTCTGAATTACTATTTACCTTTTGGAGCATTAAGTAGAATATATAACGTTTTGTAACAATCTCCGAGATCTATTCTTGAGTGAAACATCAAAGAAACGTTTTTTACGTTATTAAACACTTGTGTTTCCTCGTCTTTACACATGGACTGGAAAGGATAGACTAAAAAAGTCAGGTGTGGTAACTCTATTCTAGAATCACTTAAACTCTCGTTTTAGTCTCTTGACTTCCGGATGATGGTAGGTTCACCAAAATGGCAATAGACGTTTTTCCACGTTTTTAATCTTTATTAATCAAGTTTTATATATTTACTGTGTTTAAGCTTAAATAAGTACATAAATTTGGAATGTTGTTTTTGAAGTAAATCGGTGATTGGTTTGATATGTTAAGTGCATACAATTCTTTATTTCATTCTTTCATATAGATTTTTCTTGTACATAATTTTATAGGAAGTAAAATACGTAAACATTGGTTTGAAATAAGGATACAAATTTTGAATGCTATCTTTTAAGTAAATCAGTGAACACTTGTGTATAGATTGTGTATAGATTTTTGATGTTGTGCTTATGTATGTAGTTTCATGGTATGTAACCATATAGAAAGTAAAATATGTAAACTTTCGTTTTAAATAAGGATAAAAATTTTGGGAATATTTTTTTTTATGTAAATGAATGAGCATCTGACATGGTAAAAAGTGTATGCATTTGTTATGTCGAGGTTATGTGCGTAGTTTCAATGAACATAATTTTACAGAACACTATAAATTCTTTTTTGAAATACGAAGCTTATTTTCATAAATATTTTCTCATCGGACATTACATAAGAAAACCGTTTGTATACAATAATAAGCTATCTATGTAAGTTTATAGGCAATAATTTTGCATATAGACTTGCATAGTTTATAAATGCATAATTTATATGCTATAACATGCAATATAAATATATACGACTAAATTTGAATCGAATGCAACATATCGCACCCCTGCAAGAAAAGTGACACAAATAAAAAAATTTGATGTTATGTCATTGAAAAATATTTATGAGGTGCACCAGCGTGTTATATTACTATTCTATAGAATATAATAGAAGTTACCACCGCGTAAATACTTACCTGAAATTTAAAAGAAGCTTATACTATTTCAATATAAGTTTTAGAGTATCCTTTAAGTTGATGTTCCTCAAATTATGCAATTTTGAGTTGTGTCAAATTTCTTGTCGGGGTGCGATATATTAAATCGAATATAGAGAGACATAAACACTGATTCTAATAAATAATTGAATAAGAATTTAATATTATTACACTTTAACGTACGATTATAAGAAATTGTGTGTGGCGATTTTATATTTATTTCTTTATATTTTTATTTATGATAAAAATTTATCAGTATAATACATTCCATGGCATATGGTATTGTTTCGTTTTTGGTTAACTCGACTGGTATCCAAAAGAAACAAAAGTACTGCTTCTAAGTACATAGAGTACTCTATATTTTGTTGATAGATATATAACTGCAGGAGGTACCAACATAACACAGAATATTAGCAGTCGAATTAACATTGTGAAGCAGTTTGAACTTACTGAAGGTTTTAATACGATTATAGAAAGTTGTATTATTTCACAATTTATAGCGAATAGTTTCTTTCTATTCTATTTACGTTTATATTTTTCTAACTGTAACTTTTTGGTTTATAGCTTTAAACATTCACGCTTTAAAAAACTGTTTTCTTCTTTAATTCTTTACAACTCCAGTGATATTCAAAAGTACACAGAATACACCGATAACTTGATATTTTACTGTTAGATATACAACCGCATCGGTCAACATAAAACAGATTATTAGCAGTAGCTACCTTATGAAGCAGCTTAACGTATTTAACAAATTTCGATTAAATCTAATTAGACATAATCGTGTTTGTTTGCTCCTGTATGTTTATATATCAATAAAAATATAGATTATAACTTCCATATTTTCATTTGAAGGGAATTAAAGCCAATCTTTAACATCCTTTTACCTCTAAGAAATCACCAAGAGAAATCTTCGATAAGTATTTTATTTAAATCCAAATAAATTTCTCTAAATTACGTATCGTGAGAAATTATTGCCAATATTGGAAAATAAGGAGTCGGTATTGAACTATGCAATATACACCGAAAGGAATGTAGCTTTACTTTTCGATATGTGATAAGATGCTGGGTTGGAATCGAGTAAAATCGAGAGAGAAAAGTATTGAACTATGCAATATACACCGAAAGGAATGTAGCTTTACTTTTCGATATGTGATAAGATGCTGGGTAGGAATCGAGTAAAATCGAGAGAGAAAAGTATTGAACTATGCAATATACACCGAAAGGAATGTAGCTTTACTTTTCGATATGTGATAAGATGCTGGGTAGGAATCGAGTAAAATCGAGAGAGAAAAGTATTGAACTATGCAATATACACCGAAAGGAATGTAGCGTTACGTTTCGATATGTGATAAGTTGCTGGGTAGGAATCGAGTAAAATCGACTTTTCATATGCAAACGCAACTTATTAATTCGAACTCGGGGATTTGAGAAATTCTTTCGGACTAAAAATGAATATTCATAAAAAACACAATCTGTAGAGTTTTATAAAATAAAACAGCTTTAGTTTTTAAAGCCCAAGTATATTGCGATAATACAATCTCATTCATATATTGAATACCGATTGCTTTAGTCCATTACTTCACTCGTGGCTTTTTAAATCACCTTAAAAATCGTTTTGTGTTGAAATTCACTTCATTTTTATGTCAAGCTCTTATTCATACTAAGTATAAATTGCCTTAATAGTTCGTTAGTTCAATCGTTAAGTTTTTCAATCATTTTGAAATTCGTTTCCCTGATTCAAGTCTTTATTTTTGTATTTAAGCTCATATTCATACTAAGTAATAATTGCCTTAAACAGTAATTAATTCACTAGTTACCTTCTCAACCTTTTTAAAATTTGTATTTGGTTTTAAACTTCAATATTTTTGTATTTCAAGCTCTAATTTATACTAAGTATCCATTGCCTTAATCATTAATAAAATTCACTCGGTACCTTTTTAAAATTTGTATTTGGGTTCAAACTCACTTTATTATTGTACTTAAAACTTTTATTCGTACTAATTCAATCATTACTTTTTTCAATAATTTTAAAATTCATATTTGTGTTTAAAGGCGATTTATTTCTTGCAGTTAAAACTTTTTATTCACACGAAGTACCAATTTCCTATTAACCATTAGTTGATTCACTCATTTCTTTTTCAATCATTTTGATATTCGTATTTGTTTTAAAGTCATCTTATTTTGTATTCAAAGCTCTTATTCATACTAAGTACCGACTTCCTTAATAATTCATTCACTCGTGGCTTTTTAATGTCTTTAAAATCGGACTTTGTGTTCAAAGCCACTTTATTTCTTATATTTAAAGCTTAATTGTGTTGGATAAAGTTGAATTTTATCATTTAAGAAGAGTTCCTTTGACTAAGTTGTTACTTTAGTATCAGCAACTGATTAACACTTTTGTCAAAGATAGCTTTATGATTAATAATGCATCTGAATCATAACAAAACTATTCCATGGTAATTATATCTCATCGCTTCTTAATCTGCTGATTAAATATAATTGGATCTTTGCACTGAAAAGGTAAAATTACTTATGCAAATACCTTTATTATTTATACAATACAGCATTGTATGCTTATCTAATGGCATAACACAGTTTCTACCTATTTTTCTTCTAATGCACTTTAATAACGATATATTTGGCAGAAAACATTTCTTGGTGGATATTTTTTCCAGCTGTGAGAAAGAAATATTTTATAATATAAATGATAACATTGTGTATGGGATTATTTGTCGCATCGTCAGCAACTGAGTATTTTAAGAAATAAGTTACACAACCATGAGTGGATATTTTAATTCTCTAAGATTCGTAAATACCTAAAATAGTATAACAATGTTTCCGCTGAGACAATGTTACTTTAGAGCACTTCTTTGTTAATGGGAAATTTACCTGTTATATTATTCATGATGCTATTATATTGATGTTCTATATTATGTCCATTTCATGCAATGCCTTTATATGTTGCTGTGTATAGTATAAAAAGTGTTTATCTCGTATATGCATGTTTGTCTTTGCATGAGATTTTAATGTTGCACGTCAAATGCATTTAAAAAATACTTTTAGTGTCTTTAATATTTGTACAGAATGTTACTGTTGCATGTTGAGTACATAATTCATATATGATTGCACGCATACAATAGAGCACATGCACAAAAATCTAGTTTTACCCTATTTTTTCATTTACATAGTTAAAGAAATTTATTAAACATTATTGATTAAAAAAATAAACGAATTTTAAAGAAAGTTGATATTTTCTTTACTTTTACATATAAAAAAAATGAATTAAGAAGTAATATATATCTAAGTACCTCAAAAATTCCTTTAAATGTTCTTGCTCGATAGTAGAATAACATTGAAATACCTCAAATATCTATCTATAAGATCAAAATTAAAGCGCAATATAGTAATTGCATCTATGGTTGAACTAATAAACAGAAAATATATATGCTTTTTTAATTTTGACATTTCAAGTTAACTTCCCATTTTGTCTACACAAATTGCAATCCACCCACCTTTACATAGGTACAAAAATCAAATTACCTGCAGTTGTAGATTGTAGAATTCGTAGAATTTAGAAATTAGAGCTGATGAGAGGTGTTTATAGTGTAGAAAAAGTGCGGTGTTAGGTTTCTGAAGGAATCGTTTTATTTCAACAGGTTGACTGAATGAGCAATCAGGATCTTCGAAGGAACTTATCATCTAAATGAAGAATTTTTCCTGAAGTGAGTAAATTCTCCCAAAAGCACTACACATTTAAAACCTTTGCACATTCAAGTAGTTATTTTAGAAATTACTAGAAACTGCATTTATAATGATCCAATCACGGTTTAAACAGTTTTTAGAATCAACCAATAGTGGTCTTATCCACCTATGGCTACCCATATACTATACTTTGGATAATGATGGTCGCCCATTGGGTGCTCCTTCACAAGTGGCTATCACTTCTTGCCTTGTAGTGGCAAAATGATTACAAATCAACAATGCCCGCCATTGGATAAAAAAAATATACTACAGTGACTACCCACCTATTTATATTTTTTACTCAAACTTGCATTGACCGTTATTACAACTGTGGTGAACCTAGCTACAACTACGAAAAGATGGTGAAAAAGTAATATAAATCGGTTCGATTGATCTTAATCATGAAGCACTTTTTTCTAGATTGAAGTTGCATCTGTCTTTCCACGGTATGCTACATTGGTGACTGGCAGACGTGAATTTGAACATGCTCAGTTTCAAATACTAACACTTTCGGCAAGTACCAAATGACACTCGCCATAATCAGCTCGTACTTCAATGAACAATTGAATTGAGATACGATGTATGTCACTTCTAACGACTGTCTGAAGCTCTGTGATAACTGACACTTCTGTCACAATTTCAATATGCGTTCCCGTTCATCTTCATTTAAAAACTGTCCTCCCTCTACTTACACTCGATTTCTAAAGGAAACACAAGACAGTCAAACGATCGTATTCCACAATGACTTTGCCTATCTTGTGTTTGTCTCAGCTAGGCAAAACATGGCCCTTTTGCCATGAAATCTATCCAACCAATCTCCATTGCACGACCACGCATACACAAATACATTTCTTGTAATGCAGCTCTCACGCAATCTATCGAATTGAGCTACTGCTAAAAACCAGAGGGAGATCATTGTAGTGAAACTGACCTACCCTTATAATTCAGTGCTCAGCCTCATTTAAGAACTTCTCAATGCAGTAATACTCGGCCTGCTAAAGGCAACACAAAGACAGTCAAATGGTCCGAGTTCTCCTTTGCGCATTGGTGTTGTATGTCTTGTGCTTGGCTTAGCTTGACCAAATATGACCCATGCCCCATAAAACCACCCAGTTGGCCTAAATTGCACGACCAAGTATACACAAGTACATTTCTCGTAATGCAACTCTCACGCAATCTATCGAATTCAGCTACTGCTAAAAACCAGATGGGGAGCATTGTAGTGAAACTGAGCTATTCCTACAATTCAGCGCTCAGTGTCATTTAAAAACTGCCCTCTGCGGTAATACTCGGCTGCTAAAGGGAACACAAGACCGTCAAATGGTCCGAGTTCTCCATTGACGTTGTAAGTCTTGTGCTTGACCAAATATGACCCGTGCGCTTTAAAACCACCCAGTTGGCCTCCGTTTCACGCGACCACGCATATACATTCCTCATCGTAATACAGCTCCCACGCAATCGGCAATCTGTCAACTAGTGGTATCGTCCATCAAATTCAGCCACTGTTAAATTCTAAAGGGGATTTATTGTGGTGAACTAAGCTATCCTTACACAATTCAGTGCTCAGTCTTATTTAAAAATTGCCCCTCCTGCATTTACACTTACACAAATCTTTGTCGTGTCATTTATTGTGGTGAACTGAACTATCCTTACACAATTAAGTGCTCGGCCTCACTTAAAAATTGCCCCACCTGCACTTACACTTACACAAATCTTGATCTCGTCATCGTAAAAAATTTTGCAATACCTTGATGACGAATATCTTGTCATTAGCAAATTGGTCAGATCTTGTGAGACGAAAGATCTCGTCAAGGTCACTTAGAGGGCAAAATCTCCAGACCTTTATTTGCAGTGGTTTCTCACTTTAAAAAAAATCAATGGAACACTGGATCGAGTGTCTGTAAGGTCAAGTGTATAAGCGTTTGCTTTAAAATGTTTAGGCATCAATCTGTAGCAACTTTTTGTCCACTCTTGCTCCTCGATGTCCTCTATCTTCCCTGTGTCCAGTATCTCCCCCTGAGACACCTTCAGAGCCCAAACGGGGCAGTAGCTCCCACTTTGAAGAACAGGTTTAACACCTCTATCTATTTTTATTCAATATATTCTTGGAATTCACACTTGTAGAAACTCGGTACATAAATTAGTTTTCACCTCTGTAGAAACTCGGTATATAAATTATTATACCTTCCTTAACCAGTCTAATTCTGTGTTTCATAATTCAATGAAACTATGAAACAACATTTAAAAACAACTAGAATGGTAGCATTTCTAATACATTCAATTAGAGACAATTATCCAAACCTAGTCGAATTGATTTTTGTTGTATGTGATTAATCAAGATATTGATTTTTAATCAAGCAACTCACATTTTATTTAAGAAATCAACAGCATTTATCGACAAATCGAATTTGGGTACATTTACAACATTATTAGAGTTCGTTTGTTTCACTCAAATAACTCCGATGTGCAATCAGAAATTTGTAATTAATTTCGTGAGTTCTGAATTCGTTTAAATAATTTAAATTTTATCAATGAATATTCCAGTAGTAAATTCAATTGTGTTGTTACTTATTATTTTATAAAAAATAATGAAATCTAGAACATTTATATTCTTGATAGTTATGCTTTAATTATAATCTCACAGAACAACAAATATAAATAAACTCATTTTATTACTAGGCATTTCTCTAAATTTCTGAGTCTTATATTCTTGAAACCCATTTTGATTATGTGGAATATAGTGGTATTTCCATAAGTTCATAAGACTATTTCAAAATTGATGGTTGATAAAAAAGAGTAACATTTGCAACCTTTACGTCATTTTCCCAAATTAATCAGTTTAAATTGATGTTGTTTAATTTATAATTATACACTGATAATCAGGTTTTGGGATGTAAGTGATACAGTGAATATGTGTTTACATTTATGTGTCAGTTTGTTTCTTATCTTCATTAAGTTTCTGTGTTTTTAAATTTGAATTTCCGTGTTAATAAATAATATTTCTATCCAGAGATAAGCATCCACATGTTCAAAATTTAAGGATTATTCAATCCGATATTAATCCCTTTCCAAGTACCAATACAGGAGTACTTCAAATGTCGTATGAATATTCGCAAGCTATGTGTAACATAATAAGAACACCCACATAGTTCATGTTGCATTAATGAATAAAAGAAATGAAGATAAAATGATTAGGTAAATTCGCAATGGCTTATGGTTATTGCGGAAAACAATTTTTTTTTGCCTTCTCATAACTATCTGATGGGAAATGTACTGGCCTGTGACCTTAATACAGGCCTCAGAATGTGCAGATATGTTGTCCATAAGGCTGTCCAAGAATTTCTAAAGAAAGGAATCTCATTCGCGCGTTAGATCCCATGTTGTCTCTTATGTTGTCCTTAGTGATGTTGCGCTGGCTGCAATTCGACGTCTGAGAGCATCACAAGTATGCTTCATTGCATTGAGAACATGTGACCTGTGTTGTTTCTAATTCAGAACTATCCTTAGCTTTTGAACATGTGTGCATTTAAAAAACTGTCAATCCTCCTTCTGGCATGTGAACAATTAATGAACAGCATGAATATGTGAGTCCTTTCATTTTTCATTCCATATATTTGAATGTAATGATTATTCCTTCATTTTATAAATATTTCTTTCAGTTAAATGTTATGTGAAGTGGTTTAATAGTTTTGAAAATGTTTTAACCTTATCTTCCTTATTTCTATGTGTATCTGAATTGTAAGCTGAATGGTAAGAGCCTTACAATGAATGGTTATGCTATGTTTAAATCTATACTAAAAGCTTCAAAAATATGACTTTCATGAGTTTGATATTGCGTTTTAATATTAGCTTCTTGATCATCAATATTATGATGATGAAATACGACATTGGTGTAAGATGTTATCAAACGGACAGTGAACAGGCCTAAGAACCTTTGTTCGAAATAGTTTGAATCACTGGAAAATCATCAAAAATAGTGATAAAATATTCCACTATCTTGAGAATTTTACTTACCTCGAAAATCATAAGATTTTAATATCCCTCTCCTTTTGTTGAAAAGATTCAATTTACAGAGTTTCAATTACCTAGTTACACTCCAAATCATTTAAATAAATACATACCAACCTGTGATGGAAATTTTCAGTAGTACCAAAGGAAAAAATCCAGTTTTAAGAATTTTTCAGTAGTCTAGTAAAAATTTAAGATATCGGCTTTAATAACACACGCATATATCATTAATTCAAATACTTAATTACAAATTTGAAACATATATGCAACACATTATATTATTTATAATTAGTAAGGTATATCATACATGAAATCACATATCGCACCCCTGCAAGAAAGGTGACACAAGTCAAAAAATAAAAATGTTGATGTTACGTCATTGAAAAATATGTATGAGGTGCCCCAGCGTGTTATATTACTATTCTATAGAATAAATAATATTTGTATCCAGAGATAAGTATCCACATGTTCCACCTATAATAGTATCTCTATAGTTCTACTCTATAATAGAAGTTACCACCATGAATACTTACCTAAAATTTAAAAGAAGGTTATACTATTTCAATATAAGTTTTATAGTATACTTTAAGTTGATGTTTCTCAAATTCTGCAATTTTGAGTTGCGTCACTTTTTTTGCCGGAGTGCGATATGTATAGAATCAATAAGTGTATGAAAGAATTATATGCAAAAAAAAACATTTAATAATTAATATTATTAATTTAATTTTAATAATTAATTAACGCTCTCCCAGTTACCAAAAAACATATAATAATGAAAAAATACAGAAAAGAGCAAACTAATTGATGTGTTGTGAAAAATAAATAAAATTGAATTTTTCCGTAGAAAAAAATCATTGATTCCGTAATCCGTAGTATCCGATTCACTTCCGTAGATACTACGAAGAATCCGTAGTAGTTGGGATCTTTGGAAATATCATATCTCCGCAATACAATCCTTATATCAAGGCTCTGAAGAATGCTGTGGAGAACTTAACCAAGATGGGTACATACGATCTACCCTACTTTTACGATAAGTCAAACCCATAATTAACTCCCAAATTAGACTACACAAACCTCTCAAGCGTTAAGAACACTCCATGTATGGATGAGAGGGAATGGAGGGAACTCGACGTCTAAGCCATGTCTTCATATTGAGTTCTAGGTTGTTTCGAAATGCACCGGTACAAGTCTCAATTTACGTATTGCACTTTAAATATTAGACGTCTTGAAGTAAACCTGATAACTTTTATGGACGCGTACTAGTCCTTCTAGGATGTCTTCAGTCAAACTCAGTGTCTGTGATCATTTCTACGAAGATATGACTAGGTTCCATTTCAATGTTTGACACTAATTGAGCTTCTTAAAATGCTTCGTAAATTCTGTACGATTGGAAACCATTGCTTTTGGTCACTTTAACACTGCTGGAGGGATATCCGTCTCTGTCGTGTAGGACTGACAAAACGCTAGAATTCGAGAACTTCGACCACTGATCTGTCCACTTAGATCTCATTTAGTTTCGAAAACATTTACAGTTATGTTCATCTCAGTTGGACCACCAAACTGTTTTAGCTTTTAGCATTTTTTCAGTCAAAATTTGACAGTTTCGGCCCACTCTAGTATACAGTGCTGATGTAAGAAACATGACGCCCTTTCTTTAATCGACATTTCATGTCTGCTAAAAAGGCAAATAGGATTTCATAACATCTTTATATGATAGTAATACATTATCACTTTCGACTATTGGTCAATCCCAAATGGAGTAGAAAGAACGCTTCTCTAGCTTACCTAGCTACGTGCGAGCTAATATTTTCCACTCTATTTTAGAGGATTTAGTCAATTAATAAAAGCCAAACGCGAATATTGTGCGCGATTGAGTTGTTTAAAAAGCAGGCTCTGCATCAAATGGATATAACTTCTTATTGGTGACTTCCTTATTAACCTTCTGAGAGGTTTATACACATATATCCATTCTGTAACCTGCCATATACCCAGCATAACTTATTTACAGTTTGAGCAATGGGATCTTAACTCTATCTATCATCTTGCGCAATAGGATCTTTCATCAATCTACCATCTTGAGCAATGGGATCTTTCATATCAGTCTTCTAACTACTAGATGAGATTATTTAGCCATTATGTGTGTTTTGAAAAAAAACTTTGCTGCACAACTAAACCCTTGTTACGCTCACAGATTTGTCCCAGAAAAATTTGAATTTTTGGTTCACCCTAAAACACACATTTAGTACATTGTATGACTATCAGACATATCAACGATAAGTCATATTGTGTTAGCGATTTCTATCAGAGGATTAATTTTTTTTGGCAAACTCTAGTGAGCCCGCTTTATAAATGGAAGGAATTGATTTTTAATCTGAAAGAAATTACCGTAACTTTGCAGGCAGACCTCATCGTATTGCAAGCATATTTATATCTATAAATTGTTTGGTTTGGATGATATGATGAAAAATAACCCCTTATGAAACACTATCGAAGAAACTACCCTCTCATTGTCAAGTGAATTGGGACAAATATTTCACAATTCTCTAATTAACTACTCGTAATTCACAGTCGTCTAATCAACTCTCGTGTGGTAAAGCACCAACCATAGAGTGGGAGAACACCAAAACATGCATTTTATGTGTTGCCTTATCCTTGAACAAAACATAATCTGAGTTCGGAAGATGATTACATCCTATCTTCACTGAGAGTCTATCTCAATACTATTACTGTTTAACTATTCTTCAATTACAACTCCACCTACATCGATCCATAATATCTCTATGGGAAGAAAAACGAATACAACTGAAGACCGTCGTGGGCACGAGGGATGGTGTACGTTAAATCTCCTGCGTCTGCAAATGTCCTCATGTTAACATGGTGTGGAAGTTTCAGAGTGGGGTTCCCGTTCGAGTAGTACCTCGTCATTTGATCGTGGTAATATTGTCCTCGGATGTTTCCCTTCGGGTTTGATCCCGTACCTTCGACAATAACCCGATGTGTTGCTCCAGTGCGACGTCAATTAAATACCTACCTACCTTTTAGTAATTATTTTGAAAGGAAAAGTCCATTCAAGTAAATTCTCCGACTGAAATTCAGATCCAAAGTTCAGGCAAACAAACACTTCCTAAAAGGATTACCTAAATTATATATTACACGTAGATTGTGCATAAAGGCCAGTGAGCAAAAACAAATTTAAAACTGTTATATTCAGCAGATATCTTAATAAAATTATCATGAAAGTTATAGATAAATTAATATGGTCAGTACTCGTAACTGCTTTTCACCCCTTTAACAATACCGAGGGAAAGTAGAGTAATTAATCAAACCAAAAAGAAAAATCCAACTTCTCATCCATATGCACTACCCTACAATAATGGACCGGACGCCAGCGAATTTGCATAGAATCCGACTACTTATTTGGGGGACTACCGTGGTATGATCGGGGACCTTTTCATGTTGTTCCTGATCAATTGAACGCCGACGCCTACATGAATATTTTGGACCATCAGGTTCTTCCTACGCTCTGGCAATTTTATGGAATGGACGAATGGTACTTTCAGGACGACAACGCTCCACATCACATTGCAGCCTCTGTCGAGCAGTGGTATCTAGATATGGATGTAAAACGTCTTCCCTGGCCTGTTCAGTGTCTCGACCTAATCCCCATAGAACATTTGTGGGACAAGTTAGTGCGACGCTTATGGACCAGGGAACACCGTCCGAAATCTACAGCTGAGCTGGCGACATTCTTGCAGCATGAATGGACACCAATACCCATTGCTGTGTATCAAAACCTTGTTGAAAGTATGCCCAGCAGAGTTGCTAGTGTAATTGCAGAACGTGGGGGACCATCCCCCTATTACAGCGCGTATTCTTTCTCTTATACCACCATATCTTGCTGTCCGGTCCATTATTGTAGGGTAGTGTATTTCATATACCGAAAATCCTAAAATAAAACAACTCTTAATTTTCGATGATACAAGGTCTGTCCAGAAAGTAATGTGACTGATTCCATAAAATTCGTTTATTTGAAGATAGTTTTACCGACACAATATTCTTCAAAATAGCCTCCTCCGGCATTAAAACATCGCTGCCAAAGCTCTGCCACCCATTGATGCCCGCCTGGAAGTCTTCAACTGGAATGCTGTTCAGATAGAGCGTTCCGTTTTTCTGCAAGTTCTTCGGATTGTAAAAACGATGACCTTTTAAGCTGTATTTGAACCGAGGGAATAGAGAAAATTCTTGCGGTGACAGATTGTGGCTGTACGGTGGTTATGACATTGTTGCAACGTTGTGTTTTACCAGGAACTGAGTAACTTTGAAGGATGGATGAGCAAATTTTCCGCATCTAAAGTTCTTCCTTGACGATTTGATGCACAATCGATTTTATAAGTCCCAACGTCTCTGCAATCTTTTGGACACTCATCCGACGATCAGAGTCCAAAAGCGCTTTAACTGTAGCCCCATTGTGTGAAGTTGGAGAACATGATGGACGTCCAGCGCGTTGTTCGTCATTGACGTCCTCTCTTCCGTCTTTCAAGGCTTTGTTTCACCTAAACACTTGAGCCTTGGACAAAGAATCCTTCCTGTAGGCTTCTTGTAACATGGAAAGCGTCTCAGTAGCCGATTTGTTTAGTTTTACACAAAATGTAATGGCGTATCGCTGCCCGACACTCCTCTGCATTCTGAAAATCTAACACCAGTTTCAAAGCTGCTTCACGAGTGATCCATGCGCTGCAAAAGCTCAAGGCCAACTGACTTCCGCCAGACTGTAGCTGACAACCCCCACCACCCGTTCGCTTCTTTGGCATTCTGCTTGACGAGAGAAATTCAGTCTCATAACTTTCTGGACAGACCCTGTATTTATACCGTTCCTCCTCTCACACCACCTGACTATACCCCCTAACTATTCTCTAACTATAATTGAATCCACATCGATCCATCACACTCCTTCCTAAGACACACTTCACCTAACACTATTCCAGCTGTCTCCACTTTTGTAATTATTTTGCCAGAAAAAGACTATTCAGACAGATCAATCGATTGCCATTTAGACGCAAAGCTTGGACGAGCCGACAATCCCTAAAATCCTCAACCATCCAGACACTTGGAGAGTTAAATCATATATTTTTTATGTCGCCCGAATCCTACAAAAATACAAATATGAATTTTTGATGATGGGTTTGATCTCTGACACTATCCGAATGTGCTAATTATTCTACAACTATAATTCCATCTCACATCCATCTATCTCACTCCATCGAAAGAAAGACTCTTCTCCCTATACCATTCCACCCGTCTCAATTTTGTAATTATTTTGCCAGAAAAAGACTTTTCAGGTCCTACTGCTATCCAGGTACAAAGCTCGGGCAAGCGGACATTTCCTAAAACGATAACATAATTTATGTGTATAAATCAGGGCTCGAAATACCCGGGTGCACTGTGCACATGAAAATAAAATTGTGCACCTAATTTTTTCCCGCTAGGCGCACCTGTGCACCTAATTTAAAAACTTAGGTGCACCTTGTGCACCTGTATTAAAAAATATATTTCGATGCCTGGTATAAATAAATGTCTATTGAGTGCACAAATTATTTCAAACCGTTATACTTAGTATGTTCTGAAAAGTAATCATATAAATTAGGTGAATTAGGATTATTTTACCCCTCATTCCCTCCTGTAAAAAAATATTGTTCTTAAAGCCACTATGAAGTCAAAACAATCCAACTCTCCTTAAATCATTTGTTTTATATGTCGTCTAAATCCTAATAGGATACAAAACTTGAATTTTCGGTGATAAGTCTCAGTTTTCTGACTCCATCTGAATGTGCTAAATATTCTCTAACCACAATTTCCTCCACCTCACTCCATCCAAAGAAAACTCTTAGTCAAGTACCATTCCAGCCGTCTCTATTTTGCCAGAGATAGACTTTTCAGGACCTTTGACTTCCATCCAGTGACAAAGCTTGGGCTAGAGGACATTTCCTCGAACGATAGTCTAAATTATGTAAATGTCTATTGAGTGTACAAAATATTTCAAACTGTTACATTCAGCATAATTGTTGATGAATAGTTGCAGAAATTAGGTGAATAACATCATCGTACTCCCAACACCTCTTTCCCTCATGCAGCAAACAAATGGCCAAAGAGCCCCCTCATGAAATCAAAATAAAATAATTCAACTTCCCTAAAATCACATACTGTATATATTGCCTTAATCCTAGAACAAAACGAAATCTGAATTTTTGATGGAGGTATCATCATCTCTGACGCTATCCGAACATGCTAACTAATATCTATATAACTACAATTTCATCCACCTAAAGAAAACTCTTCGTCAAGTACCATTCCAGGCGTCTCGATTTTGCAATTATTTTGCCAGAGAAAGACTTTTTAGGACCTTTGACTTCTATTCAGTCACAAAGCTTGGGAGAGAAGACATTTCCTCAAACGATAGTTTAAATTATATAACTGTCTATTTCGTGTACAAAATGTTTTAAACTGTCATATTCGATATATTTTGATAAATAGTCATAGAAATTAGGTGAATAACATAATCGTACGTCCAACACCTATTTCCCCCCTGTAGCAAACAAATGGCCCATGAGCCCTTTTATTAATTTGGAATAAACAAATCAACTCCGCTAAAATCATATACTTTATATATTGACTAAATCCTAGAACAAAATGAAATCTGAATTTTTGATGGAGCTCTCCTCATCTCCTGACACTATCCGAACATGCTCTAACTATAATTTAATCCACCTCACTCCATCTAAAGAAACTCTTAGTCAAGTACCATTCCAGGCGTCTCTATTTTGCAATTATTTTGCCAGAGAAAGACTTTTCAGGACCTTTGACTTCTATTCAGTCACAAAGCTTGGGCGAGAAGACATTTCCTCAAACGATGGTCTAAATTATATAAATGTCTATTTCGTGTACAAAATGTTTTAAACTGTTATATTCGGTATATTTTGATAAATAGTCATAGAAATTAGGTGATTAGCATAATCGTAAACTAAGCACCTCTTTCCCTACTGTAGCAAACAAATGGCCATGAGTCACTTTATGAAATCGGAATAAAACAATTCAACTTCGCTAAAATCATATACTTTTTATAGTGCCTAAATCCTAGAACAGAACAAAATCTGAATTTTTGATGGTAGGTCTCCATCATCTCTGACACTATCGAACATGCTAACCATTCTTAACTATAATTCCATCCATCTTACTCCATCACCATAAAATATTCTTCGCCCACCACCATTCCAGCCGTCTCTATTTTGCAATTATTTTGCCAGAAAAAGACTTCGGGTCCTTCTACTGCCATTCAGTCACAAAGCTCGGGCGAGAGGACACTTCCTAAAACGATAACCTAAATTATGTATCGATTTTCCGTCCCGAAATGTGGCTCGTACCCTTCTAAAATAAGGTATCCAGGCCTTCGATGTAATTGGGCGCCGGGACACATGCGTGCACTGCTTGAAATTGAAACTGAAGACAACGCCCAAATATTGACCCCATCCGCGGAAGAACCGATGGCACAACCTATATCATAAGAGCCGAAGGAAAAAATTATGGAGGAAATGGAGCTAATAGTTTTCATCTATGCAGACTGCAGTTTGAGTTACACTCAACACTCCAAATTTAGGCTGCCATCAAGGATAATTAAGAATAGATGAAACGGAATCGATGTTTTGCGATGGTGAAGGCCGCATTGTTCGTGTTTTTAATTGTCTTTCTGAAAAGCTAATGACAGGTACAAAGAGTAACAGTTAAGTTTCACGTTTCTATCGTTGAGTCAAATTATACTTTGAAAGTACCTGGAGTGCAATTAAGGATTCATTAAGTGCAATTACGAAAGACCAATAACGCTGTATCAATCCTAAACAGAATTGGTTCTTTCCAATGGTGAAAAGCCTGTGGTGTTCGTAACGAACTTAATGATTTTCATCTATTCGGACTGCAGTTGCACTTCAAATTTAGACTGTCATTAAGAATAGATGAAACAGAATCGGTATTTTGCAGTTATGAAGGCCATATTGTTCGTGTTTTTAGTTGTCTTTGCAGCAAAGCTAATAATTAATTCAAAGTAGCATTTAACACCGTTTTATCACTGGGTTAAATTATGTGTCAATTAAAACCAATAGGTGCAACTAAACGTTCGTTAAATACACCGATAAAAGACAAATAATAATACTTTATGTTTGTAAAAATAGGAGTCGGTTCTTTGTGATAGTGAAAATCCTGTGTTGCTTGTAATGAGGTTCGCATATTTTCATCTATGTTTGACTGCAGTTGTGTTATACCTAACACTTCATTCCTTCGGGATACTCGATGTCGGACACATCTGTTTATTTGATAAAGTCAGTTAATTATCTTCACTACATACTAGACTGCAAGCTTACGGCGCACCTCCTAGAAGTACTAGAATTCATAAGATGTCAACCTAGAGACATTAACCCTCCAAGAGTTTCAACGAGATACCTCGTTCAAGATCTGGTTAATTTTGATAGGGATGAGATATCTCGGTAAAACAAAACTGCCATATTACTCCAAGGGGAATGAAGACAAAAGTAGAACAAATAAATTGTCCTTTTTCCAGAACTAGTGACAGTTTGGAATAGGACTTTGCATCTGTGACTGGCCACTACAAGGCATTTTTCGACACAAAGGTAAACCACCAGGAGGGCTAGGTATCACCCAATGTGTCTCCAATGGATAAACCGCTTGGGTATATTTATGTGGCAAACAATGCAGTCCTCCCCAGGATTAGGAAAATGATTCAGGCATCGGAACCAAGACATTGCACAGTTCTACACCTAAGTCAAACTTTTGTGAGTTCACTGAAATCAGACTTAGATTTCTTGTGTGAAATTATCACCTTCTTGCTGAATAACTTGGCGTTGCTTGGGTTTTTCGCGACATTTCCGCCTCAACCGTGACATTTTTCTAAGTTAACACAAATACTACAAACCCTGTAGAACGTGTTTTCTACCTCGACAGCTAAAATATGACCACGACATTTCCCTGTGTTAACTCAAATACACACCCTGTAGAACGTGTTTCCTTGTCTATGTCCATTTATTGCAGAAAAACAAACTTTAGATTTTAAAATTGAGGCTTCAATTCTACCGCGACAGCTAAAATATGACCACGACATTTCCCTGTGTTAACTCAAATACACACCCTGTAGAACGTGTTTCCTTGTATATGACCAATTATTGCAGAAAAACAAACTTTAGATTTTAAAATTGAGGCTTCAAGGGGCACTTTTAGGACTACCTGTGGGCCAATTTTCATGGCTGCAGATAGCCTATGTTTTCCGCAATGGTGGGCCGAATAGATAGAGTTAAGACTCTATCCATCCCCGATATAAAAAGCATCCATTAGGGTCCATGTAGAGTTGACCTAAGGAATACCTACCTTCAGACTCATGAGAACACAAGGAAGATATCTTGCAGATGTTCAAAGTTCAATTTTCACGCCCTGTGGAAATCTATTCTCGTACATAAACATTGAGAGCTTTGTCAGAACTCCTTGGGGTCTTTCCAATGTCCGTTGGGACTTAAGATACTCGGTGAGGTGGGGCTACACCCCAACTGAGAAGAATACTTCACATTTATGCTGCCATCAAAGATAGTTAAGAATTGATGAAACAGAATGGTGTGAAGCCCATATTGTTCGTGGCTTTAATTGGTTATGTTGAAGCATCATTTTGAAGAATATTTAACCCCGCACTTTGGAGCTTACTGAAGACAATGAGATCGAGGTACACTATTTTATTCTATAAAAATGACTTTAACATACATAAAGGCCATAGGACCAAGCATTTTTAATGCTCTTTTGTCTTAATTATTCTCAGATTTGATGACCCAAATGCATTTTTATTATTAAAAATGAATTAAATCGTTATAGTTAATCAATAAATTCTTTTTTACTACAATAAGTATTAATATTAAACTAGTGATGAAGTATAACGAGAAATATATACATATTTATTAAGTAGAATACCAAGCATTTTTATGAAATTTGTGTTTCCATTCATTGTCCTGGTTGAAAAAAAAACGTACATAAATCTATTGTGTTTAGCACTACATACTGGAATTCCTCTGTTAAAACAATCTCATTTTTAATATTTTTCACGAAGTGAAATAATTTAATGTTATATAAAATTTTCACTCGTTCTTCAAAAATTATAAATTTTTAATATTGCAAGTGAGTTTTTGACCTGTTTTAGAAAGAAGAGTTATTTTTTCTAATTCTGGGAAAGTTAGATCAATTACATGAGGACCTGTGAAAATGTCCAAAAGATACAAATACAAATATTGACGACCAGCAACAGGCTCAAGCCCAACAAGGCTGGTCCTTTGTTTATGAATTCCTTAATTCCCACTGTCTATCCAATTGTATCTTAAATTCGTACACTCCCTTTGAATTAACTATATTTTCTGGCAACGCGTTCCAACCTTATTAAAATAGTAGTTTTTTCTTAAATCCCGATTAAAATGTGTCTTATTCAATTTATACCCATGGCCCCTTGTTCTGTCATCCCTATTGAAATTTAAGCCCTCTCTGTCCCCTTGTTTTACCAATTTGAAAAGCTCAATCAAATCCCCCCTCTTTCTTCTTCTTTCCAGTGTATACATGTTTAGCTTACTTAAACGTTTATTGTAGTCGAGATTTGCTATCCCCTTTATTATTTTTGTAGCTCTGTGCTAAACCCTTTCAATTAATTCTATATCCTTTTTCATATATGGAGCCCTGAATTGTACAGCATATTCTAGATGTGGTCTTACTAAACCCTTATATAACGGCAAGATTATATTCTTATCCCTTGAAGTTACAGTTGGATCATGATTAATATACTTCCAGACATTCCGAAACACTGGAGTACGTGGGTAGGCCAGAATAAATCTTTATTACTGAAACATATTTCATTGCCTTGGTGTGACCAGTTCTAAATCTTGAAGGTACTGTCTATTCTCAACATAACATGAAATAGGTTTCTCCGGGTCTTTGTCCTCTATACCAGAGATTTTCAACCTTTTTCATCTCATGCACTTATTACTAAAACCCTGCCGTACACCCCAAAATTTTAATGCTTTCGGTCCATCTGGGAAAGAAATAGGAATAAAAAATAATAGCAATAACCTTCCTTTTGTAGAGCAAAAGAGCTATATAAATAAAGTGTTTCACGTGGGCTTTTAAAAACACCTTTTTGAAACAGTTTTATTTATGGTACTTTGTAATAAAAATAATACTGTAAACTATATACGCTGAGGGTATTTTTGAAGTGTAAAAGAAATGGTTTTCACAAGTGAAAAATAAATCGCTGAGATGAAATAAATCTTACACAATTTAAGCTGTTTATCCATCGGTATGGCACGCAGGTTGAATGTACCATTGGTGATGTGGTTTCCTATGCCAGACTTTCTTTTCTTTCTGTACAAGGAGTCTATTTCTTCGTAAGTAAGGGAATTTCTCTATGGCAAGGGGAAATTACACTACGCCTTAGCATAACAGTCCGCCATTTCATTACCCAGTATTTCTAAATAACAGGGAATCCACTGAAAACGAAACAGTTGAATCCACTGTTTAAATTTTAACTCTTTCCTATGCATATTTTCCCCTGCAATCTTCACTGCATGACTTCTAACCAACTTTGACAATCTTGTCCAATGGGATTTTTCCAAAGGATTCTATTCCAAAGAAAGGAATAATAGAATATTTCCAAATGATCTATTCCAAGCAGAGGAACAAATAGAATATTTCCAAAGAAACGATCGATAGAATATTTCCAAAGAAGCGATCAATACAATATTTCCAAAGAATTATATTGTAAGGAAAAGAACAATACTCAGACTTTACTAGATCAAATTAAAAGCTTTCCATATTACCACAGACAGAATAATTGCATATTTTCCCCTAGTAACCTGCAATCTTCACTGCATGACTTCTAACCAACTTTGACATTTTTGACCAATAGGATTTTTCCAAATGATTCTATTCCAAAGAAAGGAATAATATAATATTTCCGAATGATCTATTCCAAGCAGAGGAAACAATAGAATATTTCCAAAGAAACGATCGATAGAATATTTCCAAAGAAGCGATCAATACAATATTTCCAAAGAATTATATACACAGACTTTACTAGGTCAAATTAAAAGCTTTCCATATTACCACAGACAGAATAATAAACCATAATTTATACAAAAATACATATTTGTGCTTTTCCCATATATAGTTTTAATTGGTTATCCTAGAACTACACTAAATACTCTCCAAGAACGTATAAAGGGATCCCCATATTTATCCAAGATATATGAGCTAGAAATGTAAAGGCTAAACTTGAAATTGCAGCATACATTAAGCTTACGTATTCCAGAGGTACTTAAGAGTCAAGGCCTCGAGTAATTTCTAGTATTATGGTGAAATGTGGAAAAGCATTATCATCTGTTTGAAGTGTTGGTAATAAATACGATTCGAATATCATGTGTTGCGAGAAATAAATTAAATTCAGTACAAACATTAAATGAGTTTTGGTGCATTCCGAACACGATACTTATTCCAATTGATGCTGCAGATTGCATCGCAATTATTATTAAACATTGCTTTCAAATGCAATAATTTTAAAATAAATTTTGTATCATATGTAGATTTAATTATTAATCCTATGCGTTTATAGCTTAAGCTTGCGAATAGGAATTGATCATATGCATAGTATATAAATGGAATTTTGAATTGAAATGTGTTCTAAACTCTCCAGTTTTATTCAAAATAGCACCATTATTAATTTCGCCGGCATAATACCTAAAATAATAATAATAAATAATACCATTAGATATCATAGCAAATTGTCGAAGAGTTGATTTTACTGTTGTTAATGACAAGTGTATTAAATATAACACACAACACACAGTATATTTTCGATTTTAAAGATGCACATGAATAAAAAATAAATGAACTTCAAAATCATTATGCAAAGAATTTCAATCATTTTATTAACAGGTACAATAATAATTTAGTAACAAATGGATTTATCATTGTCAATATTATAGCCGGGAGTGCTATTGGAATACTTTTGTTTCCAAGTAACAGAATGAATTGCAATTGTTTCACACAGTCACATAATTATATAATCAAGTACTGTGTGTATTCAGTGTTAGAATAATTGTGTTCCCCATGGTCAGTAACAGAATGCGTTGTCATGGTTTCAGCATAACGACTATCGTACCAATTACTGCTTTAAAGATTTTATTTTATTTTTATAACAGACTAGCAAAATACCCGACCTTACTCGGTTTGAATTGGTTTACTCTAGATTGAAGAGATAATCAAAATATATAATGACTTACGTATTTTTTTTTGAATAAAAATTTATTTTAATATCTTTCGCCATCTTTATATTTTCTACAACTTACTTTGGACACAAATCCTACACATGCATAATATCCATTCATGTAATACATTTCACATACATCGCACAATTGCTGTATGACAAAGCTACAAAATGACGAAAGGTGATACTAAGATTACTACTATAAAAGACGATTTATAGGAAGATTTGGAATTCCCTTTCTTAAGTTCTTTTCAACTCAATTAATTAAAATTACGATTTACGGCGAGTGCTCTCGCACTCATAGTCAACAAAACAATATTTTTTTGCTTGTGGCACTCTTGCTTCCGGTATGCGACATTGTGAAATTTTGCAATCTTCTCCTGTCATTATTACAACGAATTTTTTAATGTTGGAAAAAGTTCCAGTTTGGATTAATAAACATTATTATTCTTTGAATAACGGCATTATTCTTTGAATAACGGCATTATTCTTTAAATAACGGCATTATTCTTTAAATAACGGCATTATTCTTTCAATAATGGCATAACTACACTTAAAATTTACTGAAAATTTATAGTGACTTACCTAGCATTTTTATGTCTAATAGTTTGTAGTGCTGTTGCGTGTGATGAGAAGGAAAACACATTTATTAAAATAATAAATATTTAAAACAGGAAACAGAGAAGTAAAACAAAATAAAAGATGTCGCAAAAAATTGTTCTAAAGATATTAATATGTGATTCAATTTTATCTCTTGATCTCGCACAGTTGCCACAACTTACAACTAAAAGTGTACAAAATTTAGAAATGTGAAATTAATTCAGAGCGAAAGAACCAGAAAAAATATCACTGCTCACGCGATCTTGTTCATTCTCGTTTCATTGAAAAATATCGTCTGTCCCAAATATTCGGAAATCGTTTTCATTGCTCAAAGAATAAAAATAAGACTCGAAATAAATGAAATATCAGAGATGAAATTCCATAAAAAAAAAAAAAAAATTTTGAAGAATAATTACTTTTTCAGCAGTACTGGTAAAGCAATCGAAGTAATCGTAATATTCAATAGACATTCCAATTTTTCCAAAACTACCAAATTATGGTTGATTTAAGTATACTTACTCAGGTGTTTTAGCATGAAACTCAACTAAATATAACAATAAAGAAATGTTTAATATTGCATTCACTAAACTAATAGATAATGTATAAAATAAAGTACACTGCAATCAAATATCTGGAATACAATTCATGTGATGTCCACACAAACACAAAATCGAGCATAGAACAGAAAGACGCACAGACAGACTTTCGCAACCAATGCCACTCACTAAATGAAGATAAGTACTCACTGTATGCAAATTTCCATGAAAATATCTTAAACCGCGTGGACGTGTATAGGGCACAACATACAGACAGATAGACAGACAGACAGACGGACAGACAGACACCAAACGAGAAAAAGGCGGATTCGGCATCAGAAGGGTCCAAAACGGATAGAAAACTTGAAATGGGTCGAAAATATTGAATGTACAAACAAACACTCCATTCTTATTTATATAGATTGAATTACTATTGGTTTCAATTCAACGATTAAAACGTTAGAATATTTTTGTTTTCGAGTGTTAGTTACAGAATGAATCGTAACTGTTTCAGCATAACTTGTGACTGTCATACTGTTCTTAACAGAATGAACGAATTTCTATTGTTTCAGCATAATTATCTTACCAAGTGCTATTCGAATATTTTTATTTTCAAGTGTTAGTAACAGAATGACTCAATTGGCATTGTTTCAGAAAACGATTATCGCATCAACTACAACCTTTTTTTTATGCTCATTCCAGTGTTAATTGCCTGTGTTTTAGCACAATGACTATCTGACTAACTTCTGTTAGATTATTTTTGTTTTTAGTTTTCATAAACATAATGAATTGCTACTGTTGCAGCATAACGACTATCATACTAATAACTATTAAAATATTATTATTTTCAAGTGTTCATAACAGAATGAGTTGCCATTGTTTCAGTATAACGATTATCTTACTTAGTACTGTTAGAACATTTTTATTTTCAAGTGTAAGCAATGAATAAATTGGCATTGTTTCAGGTAAATAATTATAGCATTAAGTACATAAGAATGCTTTTAAATGTTAATAACAGAATCAATTACCTGTTTCATCACAACGATCAGCTAACTAATTTCTGTTCGAATATATTTGTTTTTAAGTGTTTACAACCTAATGAACAACCAGTTTCAGAACAATGACAGTTATATCAATCCCTGTTTGAAAATTTTTGGTTTCAAGTGTTCATAACACAATGAATTTCCATTGTTTCAGCATAACTATTATCGTATCAAGTACAATTAGAATACTTTTTGTTTTCAAAGTGTTCTTAACCCACCAAGTCGTTTCGACGAGATATTTCGTCCATCGATACCCGACCTATATCGCTAATGACGAGAAATCTCGTCAAGATACTACCGTTTTTCTGATAACTAAATCAACGCATCACCAAATCCTCCTGATGGAGACAACCGCCAGAAGGGTTAATCTTCTAGGTGGTTATTGTCTCAATAAGGTATCTCGTCTTTAGCAAAACTGACCAGATCTTGAGGAACGAGATATTTTATCATTGGACGAAAACTAACCAGGTCTTGATGAACAAAATATCTCATCATTGGAAGAAAACTGACCTGATCTTGATCTAGCCAACATCAAAAATTGTCTATTCTTTATGACGATATATAGGTGGTTATCGAAATAATAGAAACACCTTTGAATAAAAGTGACATTTAAGAATGCGCATCGTAAGCATTAAAATATAATCCTAGCTACCAGTTTTTTAATATAAAAAGTATTATATATCATGGTAGTATGAGGTAGCTTTAGTGAAGTTGTATACGTCGTGGATTTTTGTCAAAAGCGTAAAATGTCGGACTTTCAAAGAGGCCGAACTGTAGGAGCCCGACTAGTTGGAGCAACTGTGACCGAAACATCCCAGCTATTAGGCGTTTCTAGAGGTACGGTGTCTAAAGTCATGACAGCGTACACACAGCGCGGCAAGACAAGCTCGGCAAAGCAAAATAGTGGACGAAAGAAGAAGCTGAGTGAAAGAGACCGACGGGTGTTGAAGCGGATTGTAATTAGGGATGCTACATCGATGTCAATGTTTTCAAAACATCGATGTTTTTTTTAAAAAACATCGATGTATTGGGGTCGATGTTTTGGTAACATCGATGTTTATACTTGTCGATGTTTTTACGTTGTCGGTGTTTTATTTTTAAATGAAAAAAGTACCGTTATGAAAATTTTAAAAATAACCAAGTAGCATAATTTTTATAATCAGCAAATTGAACATACTTTTAGACCAAAGTGACCATCTTCTCCAGTGTCAATAATTACAGTTGGGAGGCACCTTCATAAACAGCCATATTAGTAAAGGATTCCTTATTATAAATCCAGTGTGTTTCCATTATTTTGATAACACCCTGTATCTCGTCATAAACAAAAACTTTCAGATCTTAATGAACGAGATATTTCGTCGAAACCACCTTGGAGGGTCGACAGGATGAATGAATCGACAATATTTCAGTAAAACTATTATCGCAGCAAGTACCGTGATAACATTTGCGCTTGCAAGTGTTGCAGAATGAATTGACATTGTTTCAACTTTGCAAATGCAATTAGAGTAATATGCGAGCACTTTTGTACCTAAGAATGTTTGGTTAACGGGAATTTGTCGTTTCAGCCTAACGATTCGGACAGTTACCGGGCGGCAGTGACTGCCAATAGTACTTGGAGTGAAGAACAGACCAAAAAAAGCAGAACCATGTTGAACAAAGACAAGAAGAAGGGGAAACCCGACCTCAATGACCTCAAGCAGGAGGTCGACATGGTGAGTTCCTTAACCTACTGCCCATAAAAGTGAACAGTGGGTTTTATCTTAAAGAAAAGCAATATTTCAGAAAGCCCCCCAATGGCTTTTTTATACCCCGCAATAAATATTTTTGATGATCGTCCTTTTTAAATTACCGGACATATATCTTTAAAATAGCTCGTTTTTATTATACCCCGGCATTTTAAATATCAGTTCTAAAAACCATTTGTGCAATTGAATTAGAATTTAACCTGAAGTATTTAATACGGCCATTTTTAGAGGATCTTTTATAGAAGCCAGCATTTGTTCTCGAATTGCAATAAGGGCGGTTATTCATTATAAGCCATTTATTCTATTGAATTGTAACTTTATCCTTAAGTATTTTTATGTACCCAAGTGGTAGGATACTTTATAGAAGCTAGTTTCTGTTCTTGAATATTGTTTATAAACGAGAAATATTCATTATAATCTATTTGTGTTCAATTGAATTGGAACTTTATTCTTAAGTATTTAATGTACCCACGTTTAGGATGCTTTATAGAAGCGAGCTTTTGTTCTCTAATAGCGTTTATATACAGGAAATTCATTAAAAGCCATTTGTTCAATGGAATTGTAACTTTATCCTTAAGTATTTTTATATACCCAAGTGGTAGGATACTTTATAGAAGCTATTTTCTGTTCTTGAATATTCTTTATAAACGGAAAATATCCATTATAATCTATTTGTGTTCAGTTGAATTGGAACTTTATTCTGAAGTATGTACCCACGTTTAGGATACTTTATAGAAGCTAGTTTCTGTTCTTGAATATTCTTTATAAGCGGAAAATATCCATTATAATCTATTTGTGTTCAGTTGAATTGGAACTTTATTCTTAAGTATGTACCCACGTTTAGGATACTTTATAGAACCGAGCTTTAGTTCTCTCTAATAGCGTTTATGTATAGGAAATTCATTAAAAGCCATTTGTTCAATTAAATTGGAACTATATCCTAAAGTATTGAACATTGCTATGGTTAGGAAATTTTATAGAAGATGGCCTTTGTTCTCCAATTGCTTCACGGGCTGCTTTTACGGATTGTACAAAGGTTAATCAAATTTAGTCGTGTCTACATCATTTTGCATTTTTGTGTGACTACATACAAATTTTTAAACTGTCTTAATTTTCAAAATGTATAGTTTATTTAATGTAATGCGATTAATGCTTTATATGCTTCAGGTTTTCACTCTGAAACCTCAATCTCGTGTATTTATTTTCAGGAACCAAAATTGTCAATTTATTAAAATCGAGATCCATACTTCTCATTATCCAAATACCATTTATAACACCTTTATTTAACTTCCACTATCATAAATGCAACAGAAACTGCAAATAATCAAAAGGTCAGAAACGCATTACACGTATACATTTTTTAGAAAACA
This sequence comes from Metellina segmentata, assembly GCA_947359465.1. Taxonomy (NCBI): domain Eukaryota; kingdom Metazoa; phylum Arthropoda; class Arachnida; order Araneae; family Tetragnathidae; genus Metellina; species Metellina segmentata. Next base: position 83,646,333 of record OX375883.1, on the reverse strand, counting down.
CCCCAATACGATTTCCTTAAGTTCTGGTAAAAGTTTATTTTGATTAAAACTTGCACGAAACTTAACTCTCAGAAAAACTAACTTTTTCATCTGAAAAAAGCGCATCAATTAAACCAAAAAAGTTGTTTTGAACAAGAAACTCCTTACTTTAAAAATATTTATGTACAGAAAATCGAATGTACTAAAACATTAAACCTTCTTTTTTTAAAACAGTTTTTACTTCCTCTAATACTGTTCTCTTATTTTTTCAGAGGTTCATTAATTAAAATCCCTTTAATGGTTCAATTAACCTAATTTAGTCTTCAAGAGGTGTAATTAATTCAGATTATGTAGTTAATCATAATCTTTAGAGTATGATTAATGACGTCATTGCTTGACACGCTGAGTAATTTTAACGATTGAAAATAAGGCATTAGTCATTTATTTATGAGGAAATAATTTTATACATGGATAATATTCTTTGTCTCAAGTACTCTCAATAATATTTTACTTTTGTGTGAATAATTTTGACTCTTCGATAACTTGAAATCTATGAAAATTCCATTGAAAGAGAACACTCTCTCAGAAATCAAAATATGTTCTATAATTACCTTTAAACGGAACTTTAACTTTTTTCACTACGCTAGGATGGCAAAAGTTATTCTTATCAATATTGTCAATTCAACGTCAAACCTTATCATAGATTTGTTAAATTCTTACTGTGATTTTTAAACCAATATACAATCAAGCTGGTTCAGATGAATACAAATTAAGGAAGTTTTCTGTAACTAATACACAATATACATTTTAACGTTCATTTTCATATCTAGTTTGATTTTCAAGCTTTATTTTGAAACCCAGACCTATTATTCACACGTTCTGATAGATAACTACATTCCAAATGTTCTAGAATTCATTGATTAAAAAAATCGCACTTTATTTGTTTCGAATGAGGCTAAGTAACTTTAAAGTTTATTTTTAAACGAAGATTTTTCCTAATAAAATAAAATAATTTGAGCGAAAGAATGTCAGGTTATTCAAAATAATGTTATTTCAATCGTAAGAAATTCAACATGGTACTAAGTCTAACAGTTTAAGTGTTTTAATAGCTAGTGCGTAAAATTGGGCTGACTAAAACGAACAATTATTGTTAAGCACTTCGGAACATGTTTCTAGGTAATAAAATTATTTAAACAAGTATTATTTTTCAATTTGTAATATAAGGTATTGTGTTTACTTCAATACGTTTATCGCTTGATTAAAAAAAATTTTAAAGCATAAATGTGGTTTTCATTAAAATAAGAAACATCCATAGTTAATGTGAATATCCTTTAAGCAACTGTAGTAAATGTATTTAGATTTATATATATTAGGTAAGTGTATTTAATTTATTTTATAATTATCATCACTGACAAACAATTAAATGAAAAACACAACTTGAAGAGATCTTACCTTCCGAAATGACGCTTTAAAAGCAACAAAAGAGTTTTACTTCGACGTTCTCATTCATAGAAGTGGTTTTAACAACGTATTATGAATGAAATATGATAATTAAACTGAGTGTAAATAGGGAAACAAATTCATTTTACTACTGGATATCGTCCAAATTACATTCATTTCACAACCTCGTCGTCATTAACGTTCACAACAAAGACAAAACTGCACACACAACTCGAAGGGAAGTGATCTTCATAAATTAAGTTTTGAAAGCAACAAAATAGGTTCACGCTACTGTTCGCGTTCATAGCAACGGTTATAACAAACACATCGTGAATGAAATATGGTAATGATGGTGAGTAAATAGGAAAAAAAAACTCGTTTTACTACTGGATATCTTAGCGTTATCAGAGCGTACTCACGCTCTGATACTATTAAAACAAAACCTGTTGCCTGGGATAATAATCCCGTTTCGCTGCTGTGCGTTTTACTATCCATTGTCTCCTGGCTTCGGTTCAACACTCCTTCTCTTGGCACTCTTCGAAGTCCATTCATGAAAATGGATTCACAAATTCATTCATAACTTGCAACAAGTAAACACAGCATCTAGATTTGAATTCATACAACTACTTACAAGAAGTATTTCAATGAATGAAGAGTAATATACAGAGTTACGATTCATTGAATTTTATCGATTTAGTGTTACTCATTCAGAATTCAAGATTTGTTAGTGGATGCAAGTCGTAAGAATTTGTTATTTATCACAGAAATTGGTTTCTTAAACTGGATTTAGAATTTAAACTGTGATTTGATCTCACTTTAGAATCCTAATCTGCGTTTCATACTTTATAGAGGTGCCATTATTGTACTTTAACTGACACAGTTTGTTAAAGTAATGGGCGTTTGTCGCAACTTGACTAATACTGGTCTTTGTGACTTAAAAAAGATACGCTTAAAATGTTCATTCATATACCCAGTGCCGTGATGAGAATTTATATAATATGAACTCAGAATAAATATCTACGAATGAGCCCTGATTTTAAAATTATGCTTCTAAATGTCCAATTTAATTGCATCACATTCACTTGTTCTATTCACACTTGAAGTTTATGTCAATCTCCTAACTTTTTTTTAAATTTACGGTTGCTATCTTTCATATCACTACTGAGAAGTTGGATTAGAATGGCAATCATTGTCAACCATATTTTGTTGTTCCAAACTTGAATTTAACTACATTAACTGATATTGTAGATCTATTTTCTATACAGTATTTTAAATCCATGAGTTTGCATTGTAATGAGAGATATAAAATACCGAGATATTTCTTTTTTGGCAATAACTTTATGCCCAGGAACATCATCCTTCGGTGTCACAGGATATAGGTATTGGTGAATCTGGTACATAAATAAAAGGCGAAATAAGTGTGAAAGGTAACCTGCTTAATGCTCTTTTCTGGCAGCACCATGATCGTTCCAAAATATTGATTACGGTACATAATGAAATGCATTATAAGTGTGTCTGCAGAAAAACAAATACGAAGATGTTAAAAAAGACAATCTTGGTGTCCAGAATACGAGTCCACTCATCTATCAATCTGACTCGACAATCCCATTTCTTTCGCACAGCCTGTCTGGTTTGCTGCCAGATCTTAATGTTAATACACCTCAAACCAATAACACACAATATAGACAAACAGACATCACATACATGAAAAAATTATTTCATAGAGCTTTCAATCGAACATCATAATTTGAACCGAGAATTTTTGAAATATTCTAACATTTGTTACCATCGTTGATAGTTTGTATTAGAACAGAACTTCAAATACATATTTCAAGAATAGATATAACGATATATTTCATGTCGTTTCCAAAAGTCAAATTCCCTTAAGGAGTTCTTAAAAAGTGTATTTCTATGCTATGTATTTGTTAATTTCTTTTACAGGACGAGCACAAGATTACCTTACAAGAATTGTATACACGCTTAGAATCGGATCCTGAAAAGGTATGATATAGAAAGAAATCAAATTAGCATTATTTCCAAATATTAAATTTGCATTATTTTCAAGTATTGAATTACCATTATTTACAATATTACAATGAAATTACTATTATTTACAAAGTATTTCAATGAAATTAGTATTATTTACAGAGCATAAAATGTAATTAGTATAGTTTACAAAGTATTATAAAGAAATTAGTATTATTTTGCAAAGTATTGTAAAAAAATTAGTATTATTTACAAAGTATTACAAAGAATTTAATAATTATAAAGAAATTAGTATTGTTTACAAAGTATTACAAAGAATTTAATAATTATAAAGAATTTAATATTATTAACAAAGTATTATGAAGAATGTAATAATTATAAAGAAATTTGTATTATTTACAAAGTATTACAAAAAATTTAATAATTATAAAGAAATTAATATTATTTACAAAGTATTACAAAGAATTTAATAATTATAAAGAAATTAGTATTATTTACAAATTATTACAAATAATTTAATTATAAAGAAATTAGTATTATTTACAAAGTGTTACAAAGAATTTAATAACTATAAAAAAATTAGTATTATTTACAAAGTATTACAAAGAATTTAATATTTATAAAGAAACTGACACATTGGCACACACACAAATCATGTTTTGTTTTTATCTAAATATAGTTTTCGTATTGAATAAACAGAATAAATACATCGGGGAAGTGATTTTGTAACTGTTACTTGGCATGTATATTTTGTAAAATAATTAATAAATTTAAGTAATAAGAATCTACATATATTAGAAAATTATATTAATTAATTTTAATGAGAATGTTTAAATCATAATTTCTTTATTACATTTTCTAGTCAGGTTTATTTCAATAGGTATACTTTTTTTCATTGTTAATCGTACATTGATTATTATAAATGTCAACGTTGTGTTACATCGATTCTTAATATTCAATTTCTAAGAATTTTTTTTCATTTTTTAGAAATAACACTTTTTTTGTACATTTTAACTTTTATCGTTCTATTTAATTACTTCCTACGAAATGTTGCCCTAAAACATGAAAAAATGGAACATACTCTTGAAAAATTGTGAAGATAATTAAAGTTTCTTAGACATTAAATTTTCAAAACATCCCATTTATATTTTTACTATTAATTCCTCGAGGAGTTTTAGATTTTGTAATTATATAAGCCAATTTTCAGTTAGTTAGAAGACAAACAAAGATATTAATGACGTGTTTTGTAGTCTGCGACACTTTGTAAGCACGTCGTTTGTTATTGAACATAAATTAATTTCAACTTCTTAATGAATTAATTTAATTTAATTCCAATAATTAAATTAATTTCAGAGACTCATGCTGTAATTTTGTTACGTTCCCATAGTTTTCCGATATGTTTACAGGCAGTGTCTTCGATTGTTAAATTCAAGAAATATGGAAGGATTAATGTGATACATGATAATTAACTTTTTAGACAAATGTATGAAATGACTATTTTTAATGACGTTTCTTGTTTTCTGTGACATTTTTATTACAAGTATTGGGAAGAAATCAATTAATTATCGGAAGAATTTTCCATCAAGCTAAATGTAGATTGCGATAGTTTTTCTGCGGCGATTTGTGTTTCCTGAACGTATTCTGACTATGATGTGACTTGGCTTGGCTTTCGAATACGATTTCAGCACTTCATCAGTAAAAATTCCTAAGAATTATTGGTCAACACCCATTAAGTTAAAAGCTTCAATATTACGTTTAACTATATTTTAATACATCCCCGTCTGTGTCATGAGAGAGCATTTTGGTATCGAAAATAAAGTCTCAGTCTGGTCTGTTTTGCTTACACTAAAAATCCCTCTGATACAACTTTTAATCAGAAAAATTCGTCTATGTATAAATTATTCATCTATACCCCACTATACAGATATACCCCACTGTACAGATATACCCCACTGTAAAAGTTATACCTACATGTATACCCCACTCTAGAAGTTATGCCTACATGTATACCCCACTGTAGAAGTTATACCTACATGTATACCCCACTGTAGAAGTTATACCTACATGTATACCCCACTGTAGAAGTTATACCTACATGTATACCCCACTGTAGAAGTTATACTTACATGTATACCCCACTGTAGAACTTATACCTACATGTATACCCCACTGTAGAACTTATACCTACATGTATACCCCACTGTAGAAGTTATACCTACATGTATACCCCACTGTAGAAGTTATACATACATGTATACCCCACTGTAGAAGTTATACTTACATGTATACCCCACACTGTATGTTATACATACATGTATACCCCGTTGTCTACGTTAGGTGAACTAACATTATCAGTATTTACTTAGAAGTAACGCTTATTTTCTTAGAAGCATGTACATTTGTTCCTTTGAACTGTATGCCTGTATCCGTTCTTCCAGGGATTAACTCAAGCTCAAGCCAGGAAGGTGTACGAACGAGATGGGCCCAACTGCCTGTCACCACCCAAGCAGACCCCCGAATGGGTGAAGTTCTGCAAGAACCTATTCGGGGGCTTTGCCCTCTTACTTTGGATAGGCGCCATCCTCTGCTTCATCGCATATTCCATCCAAGCTGGCACTTTTGAAGAGCCCCCAGACGACAATGTAAGTCTATCTCATGTCTTCCTGCAGTACAGTCACGGCCCCACATGAATTAGGTTCCGATATCAAAGGGGATGAAAAAGTTCTAGTGCTGCAATTTGCAATGTTTTCTTGTTTGAAAAATTACAAACAGGAAAAGCTATAAACAAATCGCACCCCGGCAAGAAAAGTGACACAACTCAAAATTGCACTATTTGAGAAAAACATCAACTTAAAGGAAACTATAAAACTTGCATTGAAATAGTATAAGCTTCTCTTAAATTTTAGGTAAGTATTTATGGTGGTAACTTCTATTATATTCTATAGAATAGTAATATAACACGCTGGGACACCTCATACATATTTTTTAATAACATAACATCAAAATTTTTATTTTTGAATTGTGTCACTTTTCTTGCCGGGGTGCGATATGTTCTTCTACGGAAACTTTTTGCTTACACTTCGTTGACAATGCCCGTATTGATAAAAGTTCAATTTCTGATCTCCTGATTCGAGATATGCAATTGTTTTAGGTCGCTTTTGTCATTATTGCGGTATTATTTGTTTTAATGTAATTCTTTGTTTCCCCGAGATTTTCCGATCATTATCGAGTTAAGCTGGTCACTTTTAGTCTGTAAGTGGATTCCATATTTGAACTCTTTTGCGACGCTGCTTTGAAACAAAAGGCTTTCAAACCTTTTGTTCAATGGTCACGAACATGTTTTCATTGCACGTATGTGCCAAAAATGAATATATGTATTTTTTATTTTCAGACAATTTACCTATAACAGAAGTTGCGGATCGAAAGCTTATTATTTAAATTAGCGAAATCCATTATCTATATTGGTACTTCGGCCTCCCTCTAACTTGGTCATGAGAACCAAGAGTTCAAATATGTGATGGAGGCTGAAAGCAGTATCCATAACTATAACGTATCCATTTCTCAGGATTTATGATTCAATATCAGAGTGGAACATAATGGTTAATGTGTCCCATAACTCCAAGTGGACAATAATGTGGAATCACACGTCTGCATTCCAGCATCACACATCACTTTCCATGTCATTAAATTGATCGCTCAGAAAAGGTTAAGCGAGGTTTCGGATCACCTGATAAAACTTAATATTTACTGATGTGATTAGTTAAGTCTTAGTTAACATTGCTGGTTTGTCCATTACACTTGAATCTACCTGTAAAATTTGTTTCTCCTTCACTACTGTCTTCCAACAGCGATGCCTTCCGCATATTTTGTAGAATTGGTTTCTCCTTCAATACACTCTCCTAGCAGTGATGCCTTCCGGTTATTCTATAGGATTGGCTTCTCCTTCGATACTCCCTTTGTGTTGTGTGGCTTGTTTTACTATGCTGTAAAATTATTTCCCCCTCAATACACTCTCATAGCAGTGACGCCTATCGTCCTTTCTGTAGAACAGGTTTCTCCTCTAATACACTCCCATTGCAGGAATGTGTATTCCGCCAATTTGTATGTTATTTAAAAAAGGGAGGAAAAAATTCACGTGTCTTCAAATTCATCTTACCTTGTCGATGTCACTGAAGTGTCAGCATCCTCTGGGTCAATGAGTTACAAAGAATGAAGATCCTTTTGTACTTCTTCTATTGAAAACTTCTATAACATTTTCTACGGAGCAAGATTTATTAGATACCCTGAAGTCAAATTCCATCGATTATCTAGAGGGCATTTGATCCTCGTAACATTCTGGACTAAATCGGACATAATTTCTACGAACATTTGTATTTGCGATGCAGCATTATTTAATGTCAATATTTTAAGTTGATCATTGAAACTCTAATTCCAATAGATCATCTTTCCTCACTATGATGATACTATAATCTCCATCCATATTTATCAAATAAACAACAAACTGTACAACTGCTGCTTGAATTTAGAACATGGTTCGATTGAAATTAGGATAGGCCCCAAAACGATTTCCAAGTTCTCTGTCAGTACCAGTAAGTTTAAGATGCTAAATGAACGTTTATTCATTTTCCAGGAATTCTTCTTTTCATATTGAAGAGCTTGCATATTGAGTACTAAATGGTACATAACTCAAAGCTCAATAAAAACTTGTATAGACGAGAGTTAGTCTAGCTAGGGCATCCAAAGACAATTTTTCTGTGTGGCCATCCTAAGACAATTTTTCTGCGTGGCCATCCTAAGACAATTATACGGATTAGGGATGCGACATCGATATCTATGTTTTCAAAACATCGATGTTTTTTTAAAAACATCGATGTATTGGGGTTGATGTTCTTGTAACATCGATGTATTGGGGTCGATGTTTTTGTAACATCGATGTTTATACTTGTCGATGTTTTTACGTTGTCGATGTTTTTGTAACATCGATGTTTATACTTGTCGATGTTTTTACGTTGTCGGTGTTTTATTTTTAAATGAAAAAAGTACGTTATAAAAATTAAAAAAAAAAAAATAACCAAGTAGTATAATTTTTATAATCAGCAAATTGAACATACTTTTAGACCAAAGTGACCAAGGGTGAAGGTTCCGAAAAGGAGGGATGCGACATCGATGTTGATGTTTTATAAAAAAAACATAGGGACGATGTATTATCAACATCGATGTTTTAATTTTGAACATCGATGTTTTGCTGTCGATGTCGCATATCTAATACGGATCGAGGGCTGAGTTTTATTTTAATGTCTGATCCTAATTTGACTGTTTACTACGAGTGTCTAAAACTAAAAAAAAACACAATTCTAAGTCATTTTAACACTGCCTTGAGAGAAGAACCTCTTGATTAGTGATTTCAGATGGTGTGGCGGGTAAAATCTTAAACGACTGAATTCGATTACTTCGACTGACGGTCCCTACATGAAGCTGTTTAATTTTAAAAATCGAAAAACTCGTGTTCTGAGGTGGTCTGTCTGGGGTGGCTGGTGTGATTAGAATTTGTAACTGTGAATTTTGTTGACCTACCCAACTGAAAACTCCTTTAATGCCCTGAGCTGTCCTATACTGAATTAACTAAATCATTTAAGTTTCAATTAAATATTATACTATTTTATAGCACACAAATAGCTAGTAGTGTTGTGTTTGGAAATAGATAATAGTGTTTCGTTTAGAAAAAAAAAATTGGGTTATTAAAGAAAATTATTTTAATCATATTGACAGAAATACAAATTTTATTTGAATATTGAAACTGCTAACGACTAATATTTTTACATTCACCTAAACAATATTACAGTTATTTCTTTGTTTTGTGTTTCTTTCAAGCAGTGATGAAATTATTTGTTTTCAATCTGCTTACTATAAGTATTCTGCTTTATGTGTAACTAATGATTATGTCTTACGTACAAACTGATTTCAATTATTATCCTTACAGCTGTATTTGGGTATCGTGTTGTCGGTTGTAGTTATTGTTACGGGTTGTTTCTCCTATTACCAAGAGGCTAGAAGCTCTAAAATTATGGAATCTTTTAAAAACATGGTTCCTCAGGTAAGTCAATTTTGATTGTATGCGTAATATAAAATCTCACTAGTAATTGTGACTACTTCCTATTTCTTAAAATTAACTGTAAACCACAAAAACTAATTTAATTTATGTCATTGAAAAATAATAGATTCGTTGTGCTCGCTATTTTTTCAATGACCCCTCAGATATTTTCGAGCTTGAGCGTTTATTTACTTATGGACGCGCACGAAATCTTAGTTTTACATATAAAATTTGTAAGTATGTGTTACGATTGAATATGTTTAGCTATATCTGACTGCTGTTTGATGCCTGACAACGAATCACGACCTAGAAGACTGTTTAGATCTCCATATTATTTTTATTGACCTTAGATTGCAAGGCCAAATTATTTAATTTCTAGGCAGGATTTTAAAAATGTTCTCGTAAACTACCATGTTAAGCGAATTTTTATAAATTAGACTAGTTGTTTATACAACAATACAGCATATATGAGCAGCAAAAGGAGCATACATAATTGTCTTCTTACATCCGATACCCCATATCTATAATTCCACCTTCATATCCAGATCTATAACTGTCTTCTAAGCTTTTCGTTTCCCATATCTACAATTCTACCTTCGTATCCTTATATACAATAGTATAGTATTAATGTCGCATATCAATAATTTTAATTGTCTTCTATATAATTCCATAGCCATATTTCATAACTATAACTGTCTTCCAAAATTTTAATTCCATATCCCTTAACTATAATTATATTCTATAATTTCAATTCTCGTATCTATAGTATCTCTTATCTTCTATAATTCACAAATCTTATATCTTTAATTGTCTTTTATATGTTTATATAATTCCAATTCCATATCCCATAACTATCAATGTCTTCAATAATTCCATTCCCCATAACTATAATAGTCTTCTAATTCCATATTCCATGTCGATAATTGTCTTTTACAAATAAATCTGGTAACAATATCAATATTTACAAAAGAAGTTTAGTTACTTTTCAAATAGTGATTGCATGTTTAAGAACCTTAAATTGCTTTTCTTAAGTTTCTTGGTGCCTCAACAGCGTGTAACTCTCTTTGCAGTATGCGACCATTCTTCGTGAAGGTCAGAAATACACAATCCCCGCTGAAGGCGTTGTGATAGGGGACGTTGTGGAGGTGAAGGGAGGAGACCGGATACCTGCAGACATCCGCATTATATCCGCGTCCTCTTGTAAAGTAGATAATTCCTCACTGACCGGAGAGTCCGAACCACAAAGCCGATCACCCGAAATGACCAATGAAAACCCTCTAGAGACAAGAAACTTGGCCTACTTCTCAACGAATTGCGTAGAAGGTGAGCACTTTATCTCTGTGGCTATTTACTCGGAGCTTTATGGTTAAAAGGACATGTTTGGCCAAGATGTGCCAAACATAAGATACTAGATGTAATATGGGAAGAAAATATCAAAAGGTAGAACTATACACCATATGGAAAAAAAGTTTTTGGACACTTCATCTTTTTCAGAAAAATGCTTTATTATTATATTTAGTAACGGGTAGGGACCCTCCGTTTGCCTGTATTACAGCTGCAACTCTTCGAGGCATACTTTCCTCAAGTTCTCTGTAAGAATGGTCAGGAATAGCTCTCCATGCCTCTTGTAAAGCTGTGAGAAGAGATTGTTTGGCAGTGTCGTACTCGTCGCTCCAGTTCGTTCCACACGAGTGATCGATCGGATTTAGATCGGGGGTCTGAGCAGGCCAGTCAAGCAAATTCACCTCATTTGCAGGAAACCAGTCCAGCACACGTTTTGCAGTATGACACGGAGCTCGATGCTGTTGGAAGAAACAACCATCATCTTGACATTCATCCAGAACGTCAAGATACACGTCAGCGTTCATAGAACCAGATACTTAAAGCAATGGGTCGAGTCCGAACCAGGAAAAACAACCCTACACTAAGATGGATCCTCCTCCGATTTTCTGCAGTGTCCAAATACTTTTGTCTATATAGTGTATGAAGGATGTCCTAAATAGAAAAATGCACGAAAAACGTCAAATATCATGGTAAAAAAATATTAGTATGACAATATTTGCAAGTTTTGCGCTAATAAGATCGGGCACATCTTTTGGAATATCATGTTCTACTGTTGAAGACATGGTTGCCCATCAAATTTGATTTTATGTTCGATTTGTTTGTTGCATCGTTGATTTCACTGCTTCCAATCCTTTAAATACATATAAATTATTTTATTGAAGAGAAATTTTATCTGATATAAAATTTTATTATCTCATACATGAATAAATTTTTTAATTTTTTTTAAACTGTAAAAGCTTTTATCTTGTGCTTTTCACAATATGTCCCGAGAGGACTCAGAGCTACAAGTACCAACCAACCAATCATCAGGTTCTACAAGAATTTAATGAGGTGCCCTTGCATAAATTTGTCTGCATATTTTATTAAATTCTTTACTACAATATTGCTATGGAGGTTGTAAAAAAGTGTTACATGTTCCTAAAAATTACAGAACGAACGAAAATACAGAAATTAAGTTTTTTTTTCAAACTTAGAAAATTAGACTTAGTTTCAGATATTTTTGAAACATAATTTAGTAGACACAGATTAGATTGAGCTGATATCCTCTCTTCCTTGTTCATTGGTAACGTAATCGACACTAAGAAAAACATACGCATCTGGGCATCTCGTGAATACAGGTTTCTTTGGAGTCTTTCGCTTGTTCTGTAAAACTAGTTTCTCCTTCAAGACACTCTCAATGCAGGAATTGTTACTTCCAAGTCTTGTTGGTTGGTGAGTTAGTTTTAAAAATATATACAGGTTCAAGGTCCAAAACGTCGCCAGACACACAACCGACTAAAGCAATAAAAAATTCATAAATATTTTTTTTTATGTTGACCAACCCCATTTTCTTATGTCTATGTAAACGTGCATGCTTTGCACATCACTAAAAAATTTATAGGAAAATGTACCTTATAGCGTATACATTTCTTATCATGTGTGTCATCCTTCATTAACATCTCTGTTCCATGTTAATCCTTCAGAGGAAGGAATGACACAGGCCATGTGGATCGCAAAAAGAAAGATAATTTATTGAAAACACAATGCTCATATATATATACAGGTTAGAGGAGATTGCAGGACTAACCAATAGGACTGATGTTAATTGAACGGACATCCAAGAGTCCTCCACACGTCCGGACACAACATTTACACGTGCTGCCAGTAATGTATGAATCACCCCTAGCAGCACAAAGAAAGATGCAGACTTCTATGGGCGATTACATTATACAACATGCCACAAACACCATGTGAGGTATCGTTTCAAGCTTGTGTGGACACAATAAACTAATAGATCAAATAAAGCAATAAAAACTCCATAAAGTTGTTTTTTATGTTGACCAACCTCATTTTCTCCTGTATATGTACAAGTGCATACCTTGTATATCACTCAAAATTGGCTGGATGATGATGTACACCATTCGTTTCTTATCATGTATGTTCTGGTGGGTAGGACTAGGGGTGTTTGATGAAGATTCAATTACATTGTATTCAATGGATTAATCATACTGTCCATTTAGGCTGTTAAGCCTAACAAAAGGAGGCGTCAAGACGAAAGCGTCAATGAGTGCTTAGCAGCTGGTGAGTACGCTGTTCGCTCTTCGTCGTGTATAGGACATGTATGACTTGCTGTATCGGCATCTCTGTGCCACAAGTGAGGAATCGTTTCCAACTCGTTTGGCATTCTCATTCTCTGTTTCAGGTACCTGCCGTGGTATCGTCATCAACACCGGAGACCGCACCGTAATGGGTCGCATTGCTAACTTGGCGTCGGGGCTGGAGATGGGCGACACGCCCATCGCCCGCGAGATCGCCCACTTCATCCACCTGATCACCGGAGTGGCCGTCTTCCTGGGGATGGCATTCTTCGTCACGGCCTTCATCCTCGGATACCATTGGTTGGATGCTGTCATCTTCCTCATCGGCATCATCGTCGCCAACGTGCCAGAAGGACTACTCGCCACCGTAACGGTAAGCACCCTCTTCAATGCGACAGGCTCTTCGTTAATCAGTTTCCGTTGGATTCATGTGGACCCAAATTCTATTGGTGTGACCCAACTTGACGCCCCACTTGTCTTGTTAATTCAAACACGATTTCAGCAATTCGTCAATGAAATTCCCAAAGAATTAATTCCGAATTCATGTATGATAGTGGATAGGGGGCCAACACCAATTATATTAAACACCAAAACGTCGATCAGGTACATCTTAATGTAATTCTGATATGATCATGCGTGAGTATTTGAGAAGCGGAAATAAAATCTTCGCAGTTCATCTGGTTTGTTTGTAAACACTGAAATTCACTCTCATACATATCAGTTCAATGGATCTCAACCATGAAAAACCTTTGTGTGTATTGAAGTTACGCTGTCTAAACATAAGCTGTGTTACATTGGACTGGTTTATAAACTTTAGTGGAAGTAAAATCTTCGCAGTTTATCTGGTTCGTTTGTTGAACACTGAAAATTGCTCTCATACATATCAGTTCAATGGGTCTCAACCATAAAGATCTTTCGGTGTATTGAAGTTGCCCGCTGTCTAAACATAAGCTGTGTTAAGGTGCGTATACATTGCTCATGAACCTTTCGTTGAAATTATTTTCACAACGAACTTATATATATATATATAAATATATATATAAATATATATATATATATATATATATATATATATAAGTATATATATAGTATATATATAAGTATATATATATATATAAGTATATATATATATATATATATATATATATATATATATATATATATATATATATATATATATATATATATATATATTATATATATATATATATATATATATATATATATATATATAGTTTGTTTCTTGAACACTGAAAATCGTTCTCGTACATATCAGTTCTATGGATAACTCAACCATTAAGCACATTTGGTATATTGCGGTTGTGCTGTCTAAACATAAGCTACGATACATTCGACTGGTTTACGAACATTAACGCTTTCAAACGAGCTCGTTGGTGATTCTGATAAACAACAACCGGGTGCAAGCCATATGAAGCATACACTTATTGAATAGTTGAGTAGCTAATACTATACAAACCACTCCCAACAACACCGAAACCATTTCGCAGCAGGCATTACTTCAGTATTACTTCACTCTAGGTTGCCAATCAGCCTCATTTCAAAACTGCCGTACTGCACTTACACTCGGCTGCTAAATGCCACACAGGACATTCAAACGATCACAACCTTCTATTGAACGTTGACGTTGTATGCCTTATATTTGGCACAGCTTTGTCAAATATGGCCATAAAAGCCTACCAACCTCCATCGCACGTCCACACATGTGCAAATTCACACGTGATCATAATACAGATCTCCGATCTCACGCAGTCGGAAATCAGGTAGCAACTAATGATAGCATCTATCGAATTCAGTCACTGCTAAATTCTAGATAGGGGAGTTTTGTGGGGAAACTTAGTGAACACTATAGTAGGTAATTTTCGATATTGTTTTATATATTAGCGGTTGAATGGATCTCTTCCTTGAAGTATTTTTTAGAAGATTGAAGTTGCGAATTTACGCTGTCTAACAACACTCACATAATTCACGCCGCTCAATGTACCAGAAGGTCTTAAATTTTGTTCAAGAGGTAACTTGGATGACAGTCATCAGACACCAATAATCCTTGACGGACATCTTTACTCACATTAATCCTCTCATAGTCAGGATGTTTCCATGTAGTGTAGTTTGGCGTTTATCCCACTACGCAAAAATGAAGAAATAATTTTATCCCTAGGTTGAAAGAGCCCGTGTATTTTTACAATCATTAGAAATATTCTTTTCTTTTTTTTCACTTCCCTTACAATCGAATCATTTGAAAGGATTGTATTGATATTTTCATAAGAATAGCATCATTTGGAAAGATTTCATTGGTCTTTTCCTGAGAATATAATTCCTTGGAAAGATTATCTTGGTTTTTCTCATAACAGAATCCATTTAAAGGATTCTACTGGACCTGAATACTTTGGAAAGATTATCTTGGTTTTTCTCATAACAAAATCAATTGAAAAGATTCTATTGGACCTGAATCCTGTGGAAAGATTATCTTGGTTTTTCTCATAACGGAATCAATTTAAAGGATTCTATTAGTCCTGAATCCTTTGGAAAGATTATATTGTTTTTCTCATAATAGAATCGATTTAAAGGATTCTATTGGACCTGAATCCTTTGGAAAGATTACCTTGGTTTTTCTCATAATAGAATCAATTTAAAGGATTCTATTGGTCCCGAATCCTTTGGAAATATTATATTGTTTTTTCTCATAACGGAATCAATTTAAAGGATTCTATTAGTCCTGAATCCTTTGGAAAGATTACCTTGGTTTTTCTCATAACGGAATCGATTTAAAGGATTCTATTGGACCTGAATCCTTTGGAAAGATTATATTGGTTTTTCTCATAACAACTTATTTTCTCGTTAGATATGGCTGATATTGCATAGGCACATGTCGTGGTGTTTTTGTGAAATTGTGCTGTCCATATGCTTTCAGGTGTGCTTGACCCTCACTGCTAAAAGAATGGCCCTGAAGAATTGCCTTGTAAAAAATCTCGAAGCCGTCGAGACGCTGGGTTCGACGTCCACTATCTGCTCGGACAAAACAGGGACCCTCACCCAAAACAGGATGACAGTTGCACATTTGTGGTTTGACAACCAGATCATCGAGGCCGATACCACTGAAGATCAGTCAGGTAACTCGTCCTTTCCTCTGCTTTATTTAAGGTGTAAGAAATAACAACGAACTAGACTAAAGGATTGCATTCTTTTATTGAATGAAAACTGTTGTGACTCGATCCTTCGTACTGGTGTGGTCTCCAAAGTTCTTGAGACCATGGAAGTCCAGTTGGTAGAGTCTCGGATTAGAAGCGGTAAGGTTGCGAGTTCTAAACGATATTACCAAATATCGTAGTTCTGTTGGGAACTGATACAAGTGTTAAATCTGGCCTGAAATGTCCTCATGTTGGCTTGGTGTGGAAATTCGGAGAGTTGACTCATAGACATGAAATAGAAGTGCGCTGAACATTTCTGCTGAGAGAAGCTTCAAAATGTGAGACCAAAGTGTCGATTACGCATACAATCACATCAATTGAGAAATTCGAACTTTAAATTTAATTTAAATTTAAATTTTCAAAAATATGTTTTGTAATAACAGTATGGTATTTAAAACATCCAAAAATAATTGACGAGTTAAAATTTAGTTTAAAACCATCCATCTCTTTTATGCATCAGACACAAACAGGTTGATATAAATCTTGAAAACAATGTGCTATAAATTTTTTTTATTCAAAATTACCGTTGTTTACTGCACCTGGAAAGTAATGGCTAAAATGCAAGGTACTAATTTTATTTCATTGTTTTTAGGAATGCAGTACGATAAAACTTCCATAGGTTGGAGAACATTAACTCGAGTGTGCTGCCTTTGCAGCAGGGCAGATTTTAAAGCTGGACAAGAAAATATTCCCATTCTAAAAAGGTATGTAGTTTTTGTATGATGTGTAACATGGGATAGATAATTTCATCCGTTCATGTGAACAATTTTGCTGACATGTGTGGATAAATATTTGTTTGGGATTATTGGTGTTGTAAGTATCCGCTAAAATACGCGCTAGATTGCTCTAGTTGTCATCACAGTCGTACCTCACCCCGAAGCAACTTCAAAGCTGCAATAATCCCAAAATGTAAAACAAATGTCGCATAACCCTTTAATCCACTCACCCCTTCAACTGTTTTCAATGTTATGACGAGACTTTCTTTTGGAAAAGAGGCCGCGATTGGAAGAAGAACGGATTTGCAATCAGAGGGTTTCGAGTTCGAATCCAACCAAAGACCATCGTGTACAAGGGGGCTGGGGCAAGTTCAATCTGTCATGTCCTAACGTCGGCGTCGTGTGGAAGTTTTTAGATAGGGGTTCCAGCTCATGTGTGACCTCATCATCTGACCGCGGTTCAAAATTACGTGATGTTCTTCTCAGAACTTTCCCTTCGGGTTTCATCCCGGACCGTCACCAATAGCCCGTTGTGGTGCTCCAATGCGACTTTAATAAAAGACTTCTTTTGGAAAATAAAACTGTTTCTAAAACACACCACGACACAAAAACACGAGATTGATCTTCAAGATAAAACAAATATCAGTACAAAGAATACAATATAAATACAGTACAAAGTATACAATATAAATACAGTACAAAAAATACAATATAAATACAGTGCAAAGTCCCAAATCCGGAATTGTTGAAAATCCGGACGTTTTGCTAACCGGCGTTTTTATTTTTCTCGCTTTTTTATATCTTTCCGACAATTTTTAAGGAACATAGAGTTAAACCTGGACCTAATTGATGAACAAGATCAAAATAACGGACCTGTTCAGAGTAAATACCACACAGAAAAATTAGAAGATTTGCAAGTAGAAGATGTATTGCATTGTATTAAAAAGGTTTTTTCCTTTTTAAAAAGTTATTACTATATTTATATATCTGCTACCTTACTATTGCAATAGCAGAATTCGCACGAGACGGGGAGGGGGGGGGGGTAAATTGAGGGGTTTTTGACAAAAAATGCAAATAATTCGAAATCCGGAATGGCCGAGGTCTGGAGGATTCCAGATTTGGGACTTTGTACTGTACTAAATGCTGGAAATGTGACTGTCGCAATAATGTCCCTGGCAATATGGAGAGTGTCAGGTGCGACTTACCACCTGGCAGAAAGACATGACTGTGTTACCACTTATTACCATCGGTTAGGTATATCCACCGAGTCTTGCTGTAGTTCTAGTGAAGTAATTGACAGAAACCACCTGTTTCGAAGAAGAAACCTCCACGTACTTTCTGTAGTGTCTAGGTATATTGGGAGGCAAGAGACCTTTTAAGACAATGTAACTTCGATCTTTTCATCCATTTTGCGTTATGTATGTTACATAAAATTTGTTTTAAATTTTTACTGTTATCGTTCGTGTTGTCTGTCTTTATGTGAAGTACTTGATCTTCTCTTGTTTTATAATATTAGGCATTGGAAATTTAAAAAAAAACGAATTGCTTGTTTAAAAATCTGTTGAGAGTTTTGAGAAATTCAGATCAATCGAAAACAAGATGAATTATTTAATTGATGCTAATTTTTCTTTCTTTCAAACAGAGAATGTGCCGGTGATGCCTCAGAATCCGCTATCCTTAAGTGCATGGAATTGACCGTCGGAAATGTGACAGCATACAGAAACAAAAATCCTAAAGTCTGTGAAATCCCCTTCAATTCAACCAACAAATATCACGTACGCATTCCTTCTTATTCTGACTTCTTTAATAACATCTATAAAACCTGCGATAAGATCTTAACAGATCATAGAGAAAATGCTTCAAGAAGTTACAGAAACTTTCACCCTTTTATACTTTCGAAATGGTGAACTTTCTTCCACCAAGCCTTTTAATATTTGGTGCAACAGTCGAACCATTTTGAAAATGGGATAAAAATCAATGCACCAAAAGTTAATAGCATAGAGGTATAAAAGGTACAAAAAGTTTTACACTAATGTGGAAAATAATTCACCCATGATATTTTAGTACCCCCTTAAACCTTCTGATAGTTAATATTTGCATCTAAAACTGTTCTCTAGTGACCAGACAGCGCAAAAGTGTGTTACAAATTGTCATCAGTTCAGCTTTTCTCACTCAGATCTACATTCCCTTGAAGTAATAGGATAGCTTTATCTCAATGAGATATATCCTCAAAAAGTCATATATCAATGGACGAAATATCTCGTCGCAACCACTTGGAGGGTTGAAGACATGACCCTTTTACAGATTTTCTCAGTGTAATTGAAATAAATTATAATGTTTTGTGCATAATGAGTTTTTTACAAGTGCCTTAAAAGTTTTCTTCAAACAGCATACAAACCATAAAGAAACTTTCGATTAAAATCAAATCCTTTTAAACAATGAACGCTACGCTTAAAAGTGTGACTTCTGTAAATATAACTGGCGCGATTCTTATAATTTTCGAGGTATAACTACTGTACCGGCCGTAGTCTAAATTCTTTATTGGCGCGATTCTTATAAATTTAAGGTACATCTGCTGTACTGGCCGTTGTCTAGATTCCTTGGTGCCATCAAGGTACAACTGTTGTACCCACCAGGGTCTAAAGGTTAATAAACAACAGACTGCTTTGTCGAACGAACCACGATGATATAGAATTTCATAAAAGCTTTGAATTCTTTTACCTCTACAAATGGTTTCGACGGCATATCTTACCCAACAAAGTCTGACCAATTGTGCTAATGACGTGGTATATCATCATCAAGATATTGTCAATTTCCTTTATGATAACGAGATCCAAATCGGATTCGATTTCTTTTAATGACGAGATGTCTTGTCCATCAAGATCTGATAAGTTTTGCCAATGACCTTGTCGAGGCAACCTAAAAGAGGGTTAACATAAGGTTATTGTTTTCTAAGGTGATGCGATCATGAGATACTGCTCATTAATCAAAGCTGCCGGCGTAAAATACAAATTTTATCTCCAGATTCGAAACAAAAGAAGTGTGACGAGCAATTCGCGTTTCAAAAACAAATTTAAGTTGAGCTGTCAGGTATTACATTCGTAGAACGAACGAATGCACAATCAACCATAAAATTAATCCGTTGAAGAAAGCTATTAAAGGTAAAACGAGAGAAAATAGGTTCATTTAGAAAGCACTTCCGAAATACTGAGCTGTCCTAATGTTTCAATAATATTTGGATTTCGCAACCGTAGAATTAAAAAAAAAACTAAACAATTATCTACAATGTATCAGACAAAATAATTATTCAAGGATAAATGGAATTTCTTTTACTTCCATAAGTTTCCCATGGATGTGGGTTATACAGTTTTCAGGATACATGGCCAGTATGAAAGTCCTAAATGGATAATTGATAAGTTTCTATCTACATTAATTTGAGACGGACTAGAGTTTTGAATCTTCCCTACCATACAAACGTAGAATTCACATTCATAAACACCAATACCAAATTTTATGTAATAATATATATATATAATAACAATACAATGCAAATTCAATATATTAATAATGACAATACCAATGACAAGAATAAACGCCAAATAAAATTACCACAGTACAGATAGAAGCCATATTTACAGTGTAAAAAGGATCATTACTTACACATAACACTATTTTCGTAACTGGATACGGACTATAGTTTCAAATATTTCACAAATACTATACGTAGAATTCATTATACCAATTCATAAATACCACCACCAGAAATGAACCGCCGAACAAAATGACTGCAGTATAGATAGTAACTATATTTACGATGTGAAAAGGTTCGTTACTAAGACGTACACAAGCACTATTTTCTTAACCTAGCTCTTTAAGTAACCATTCAATCCACAACAGAAATTTGTTGGGCATTCGGGTCCTTACGCAGAAACAACAGCGGACATCAATACCAATTCATAAATACCACTACCAAAAATAAACCGCTGTACAAAATGACTACAGTATAGACAGTAACCATACTTACGATGTGAAAAGGTTCGTTACTAAGACGCACGCAAGCACTATTTTCCTAACCTAGCTCTTTAAGTAACCATTCAGTCCACAACAGAAATTTGCTGGGCATTCGGCAGAAACAACAGCGGACATCAATACCAATTCATAAAAACCACTACCAAAAATAAACCGTCGAACAAAATGACTGACAGAAAAGATAGTAACCATATTTTACGATGTGAAAAGGTTCTTTTCTAAGACGCAGCACTATTTTTCTAATCAGAAACTAACTGTAGTTTCGAGTCTTGTATAAATTGCAAAAGCATAACTTTTCTCTGTTTACCTTTGGTCAGGTCACAATCCACGAGATTGAAGAGAACAACGAACGCTGCTACCTCCTCTGCATGAAAGGCGCCCCAGAAAGGATCCTGGACCGCTGTTCCACCATCAACATCCAAGGAGAAGAGAAGGTCATGGATGACGAGATGAAAGACGCTTTCAACAACGCTTACCTCGAGCTTGGAGGACTCGGAGAACGAGTCATAGGTGAGAGTTTGAGTTTTGCTAACTTCTATACAACAATGCTTAGTCCAGAAGTTGTATGATTGAGTGATGTGTCAGAATTGATATTCGGATAGTTGTGTAAGTTCCATAATCTATAAACCTGTGCATAACGTTTCGAATTAGGATCCTGGTTAAAGTTTATGATGTGAGAAAATTTAATTTTTGAACATCCTTCGAATTTTGTTTCATGCTATTTACAAACGTATGCAACTTTATAACAATTGCTGTTATACAATTTAAAACCAATGGTCACCGAATGAAAATTAGAAAAAAGTAAACATCGATTGGGAAAAATACATAATCTAACCAAAAGTTCTCTGTGGTGCAGAGAAATCAGATCTGTTCCAATGTTTCCTTTCATTAAATGCATTATTTATGTAAAAGGCTGTTTTTTTCCTTTTACAATCAATAAATGTAAATTTCCAAGCCAAGCTTATCTCTTTACGTTCAGTGAATCCCTTGGACGTCCCATTCATGGTTTGCTTTCAATTCGACATTTTTTCGATACTTTACAATTATGTTATGAATAATAGCTTAACCTAGATCCAGCATTTCACTAATTTCTTTCGAATTTTCTTCCATTCAAGTTTCTTAACACGAAAGAAATCGTTCATTTTTATCGAACACATACTCTCAAATTTGTTGAGAAAACTTGAACTTACCGATTTAATTTTTAAAAATAGTTTAATGGATATTTCCTGGAAATATGTCTTATTTGAAGCACTTCTACAAGAATGCTCCGGTATATTTTTACCACTACTTCAATTTCGGCAACCATGACTTCAACTATAATGTCCATGATGTAATGTATAACTGGTCTTTCCTGTTTCAGGTTTCTGTGATTATATTCTACCTGCTGACAAATTCCCTCCCGGATATCCCTTTGAGGCGGATGATCAAAACTTCCCTCTATCGGGACTCCGGTTCGTGGGTCTCATATCCATGATTGATCCACCCCGAGCTGCCGTGCCGGACGCCGTGGCGAAGTGCAGAAGCGCCGGCATCAAAGTAAGTCTTCCGTCAAACAACGCTGTTTCCTTTGAACAAAATTTAATCGCGTAGCTGCTTACTTGGTCAAGGACGGACACTTTTTTTTTTACTCTGATCACCCAGCCAACAAGGGTTTACGGTCAGACAAGGGATGGCTGTGAGGGGACTCCTCGCTACACAGGAGACGGCACTAGAAGCTAGGCAGTATTTACTCATATTCATTCAAAGATATTACATACATATATACATGTAGGACTTTCCATCCTGCTCGTTCGTCTAGGGTTAACGTTTCTTGTCTTTCCAATGCCACAATGAGGACTAGAACGCCCCTTAACACAAAACAACATTTATTTTACTAACGTAACAAATACAGTAGCCTACATCAATTAACTATCAACATCAATACTATCTGAGCATGTTGTTGTTGTTGCACATCCCCCTGATGTAGGAAAGCCTACACCAGGTCCAGAAGGCCCCGTCGTGCCAGATCCCCATATACTTGCAAAAAGTCCTGATCAACCAACAGCTGCTTATACGAAGCGCCAAGACAGAGAAGAAGGTGATCAGGACTGGCAGGTAGGGAACAGGAACAAGGAGGGAAAATTCTCTCCCCGTTCTGAAATTTTATACATTTAAGATGGCCACTTCGAAATCTGGCCATGGCCGATTGGAAAGGCCGAGGGCCACAGCATGAGATTGATAGTCCAGGGCGGTTGCCAGCCTACCAATGATAGGATGGCGTACGGCGCCACACGGAAAGCAAACGCTGTTTTCCCAGGGAGTGGACCTCAGTGGGAGTGAGACTATTCAAACAGTCCATAGGGATATCACAGCCATTCTTACAGTACATCGGCTGTCTCGTTGCCATACACCCCGATATGCGATGGAATCCATTGGAGGCTTATTGGTGTTTTCAGGCCAATCTCGCAGAGAAGCTTCAAAATATTCTGGTCTGGGATATCAAATATTTTTGGCCAATTTTTGAAATACTGTATAGCACTTCTACTATCAGTCAAAATCCAAATACAATTTTTATCAGTGGACTGTGCATAATTAAGGGCTGCACCAATTGCTATGATCTCCGATCTAAAGACTGAACAATGGTCAGGGTTTCGGATGCTGCATTTGACCTTGTCCTCAGCGCTGTTGATGAAAACACCACTCCCGGTTCTACCGTCTTCAAGTTTGCTACCGTCCGTATCTCTCTCTCTCTCTCTATCTCTATCTGAGCATAATGCAACTATCAACATCAATACTATCTGAGCATAATGCAACTATCAACATCAATAAACTATCATCATCAATACAATCTCAGAATATCAGTCAACTATCAACATCAATCCTCTCTCCGCATCACCGTCAAAAAACTTTTATTTTTGCATTTTCTTCAAAAAACAGAATATTTGCACGCGCTCAATATCCGCGCGAAGTGTAAATAGGAACAGCTACACTCTACGTTTATGAGCGATGGCAACGGCCTTGGCGAATTTTTTTTGGCGCATTTCTAAAGTCGCCAAGGAAATAATTATTTCTTAACTCTTTTTCTGTCAAAAAATTTTTTCTTTTTGCAACACATTTTTTAAACACATTTCAGAAATTTTTAAAAAGTATATTTTTTAAAAACTTTCACAAAAAGTAGTAAGTTTAAGCACATATCAAAACACATTTGTGAACCAGCAGAGAAACTAAAATACGAATGTTGGGTAAGAATACCCTGAAACTTATCAATTACACTAAATACAGTGGGCAGGTTGAAAAAGAAAATGATTTACAAAAGAAAAAAAGCAAGAAATAATACAACCTGATAACGTCAGAATTCTTTCGTAAAAAAAATAATGAAAACGAAAATGGTCAAAAAAACAAACTCTTAATCCTTTCGTGAAAACAATTATAATAAAATAAAAATTCCACAACTGTCATAATACAAATAAATGGACCAATGGTATCACGGAAAACGTTTTAAAAGGACCAATGCAATCAAAGGATATTTTTAAAACAAAATAACCAATGGGAGGAAAGAAAAAATTTCAAACGAATCAATGAAATCAAACGGATTTAGGAGGAACTTTCTAGAATATTCAAAATGAAAATTGAAAGTTTCCGTTTGCCGAGGTTGCCACTACAAACGTAACGATAGATGGGTTGCCTTAATTTATCGTAACTCGCTACTAGAAGTGCGCCAAAAAAATTGCCAAACCGTTGCCATCGCTCATAAACGTAGAGTGTAGCTGTACCCGTAAATAAAACTAGCGCTGTCAAATTCGGGTGTGTTGCCAGATTCTAATGTACTCAAGAATTAAAATCCAGAGTAACTGCTGATGAGTCAAATTTCAACTGATATCCCAAGAAGAGACTGAACATCAAATTTCAGATTGATATCTGGTTACGACTGTTTGCTGGTAGTACATCTAAATACTATTTTACAAGCTATTCATCTCTTATAACAAAACTATACATTGCGTCATCGAATATGTGATCCTCTTTTAGAGAGAATAAAACAACTTTTTATTAAATTATTGAAATGCTGTTTGAGATCTATGTAGTCCGAAATTACATAACGCATTTTGTGTGCTCTTGATAGTTAGCAAAAAAAAATTATACTGTTGATAGTGAATATGTTTCCTTTACACAATTTAGGTAATCATGGTGACTGGAGATCACCCTATCACTGCCAAAGCCATTGCAAAAGCTGTGGGTATTATATCTGAAGGAAATGAAACCGTAGATGACATCGCTCAAAGGCTAAATATTCCTGTGGAAGAAGTTAACCCGAGGTAGGCATTTTTTCTATTGTATCATATTTAACGTAAATTCGTGTTCTATGGAGTTGTCAATAAAATATTCCTTTTCTCGTACCAAATATATTTTTATATTTATTGTCAACCCCACTATTTCTCCTACAGTAATCTTTATCTCGATTTGTTGGATAAAATGCAGAGCCTGGGGTGTGTGTAACGAATTGGTTCCAGTTTTATTAATCCATTTTGTTCAAACACATGCCGTTATGCACAGTTAGCAACTGACCTTTGCTTATTAACTTCAATAATCCTGATTCTGTATTTTTAGCAATCGCTCTGCAATCATAACTTCAGCAGTCAATTTCAATGTCAATGACATTGGTGACCATATCCTGGAGAGGACTAATCAAAACAAATGTCGATCAACGAATTTCCATCTCTGATTTAGCTTTCATGTCTTTAACTTCATGAAACTAACTACGACGACAATAACCTTATTTTCCCTATTTAATTGAATATTTATTTTAGTATTCATTATCTTTCCAAGTTTTATATTTTTTAACCGATCATTTACTTTTGGTTGGACAAATGAACCTTGAAATACTTCATCTGCCTTCTATTACGTTACATTCTGTCATGTATTTGGCGCAGCTGGACCTTACGCCATTAAACCCAAATCAACCAATTTAATGTCTGAAGACACTAAACATTAGCATATGGAGTTTACATAAGGTTGTCTAAAGATAAACATCAGTTGTTTTTTCTATTCAATATTTTGACATCCCCAGTTATTAAATATCACGTTGCTCAACTGTTCTCAATGTTACAGCAAAGGAAACTGTTTATGGTTTATTTTATTTGAGGTTGTTTTCTTGTAAAATACGCCATTAAACCCAAATCAACCAATTTAATGTCTGAAGACACTAAACATTAGCATATGGAGTTTACATAAGGTTGTCTAAAGATAAACATCAATTGTTTTTTCTATTCAATATTCTGACATCCCCAGTTATTAAATATCACGTTGCTCAACTGTTCTCAATGTTACAGCAAAGGAAACCTTTTATGGTTTATTTTATTTGAGGTGTTTTTTTTTTTTTTGTAATATTCGTGTTCCAAGAATTGGAATCAGCATCAAATGGTGTTTTTAAAGGCCATTTAGAAAAAGGTTGGTTGTTTAAGTTTCATAGCGCAAGGTCCAGAATCGGAAAAGCTGAGTCAAACGCCAGTAAGGTAATAAAATCATTATTTAGAAACAAGGAGACGGTTAGTTATATAGTAGTTTGTCGAGTCAAACAGTTAGCTAACACGATTAGGGCTTAATTTAATGTTAAACCCCTTCTCATTTAATGTTAAACCTACTAACATTAAAAGGGGAGGTGTCGTGGTGTAGAGCTATGTTAGTCTGAGATGACAAATTCTAAGACTGTAGCCTGTATCCATTTGTGTGTTTTCGCAGAGACGCCAAAGCGGCTGTGGTGCATGGTTCCGAACTGAGGGACATGGCCACTGACTACCTAGACAACATTCTCAAGCACCACACAGAAATCGTGTTCGCCCGGACTTCGCCTCAACAAAAGCTGATCATCGTGGAGGGGTGCCAACGACAAGGGGCCATTGTGGCTGTAACAGGAGACGGTGTCAACGACTCCCCCGCTCTCAAGAAGGCTGACATCGGTAAGACTCACTGAGCACAGCCAAAATTACATCGAAGGGAAACGCGTAGTGGATGGTGTTTTGGAAAATGGGGTCTGTCTTAGTCTCTTGGTTGTTTTATCGACGAGGTATCTCATCATTAGCAAAACTGACCAGACCTTGATGAGCGATATATCTCGCCATTAGAAGAGAACTGACCAAATCTTTATATCATCATCATAAGAGAATTGGCATTATCTCCATGACGTGGTATCTCGTCGTTAACAAAACTGACCAGATCTTAAAGATTGAGGTATCTCGTCATTAGAAGAGAACTGACCATATCTTTATATCATCATCATAAGAGAATTGGCATTATCTCCATGACGTGCTATCTCGTCGTTAACAATACTGACCAGATCTTAAAGATTGAGGTATCTCGTCATTAGAAGAGAACTGGCCAAATCGTTATATCATCATCATAAGAGAATTGGCATTACCTCCATGACGTGGTATCTCGTCGTTAACAAAACTGACCAGATCTTAAAGATTGAGGTATCTCGTCATTAGAAGAGAACTGACCAAATCTTTATATCATCATCATGAGAGAATTGGCATTATCTCCATGACGTGGTATCTCGTCGTTAACAAAACTGACCAGATCTTAAAGATTGAGGTATCTCGTCATTAGAAGAGAACTGACCAAATCTTTATATCATCATCATAAGAGAATTGGCATTATCTCCATGACGTGGTATCTCGTCGTTAACAAAACTGACCAGATCTTAAAGATTGAGGTTTCTCGTCATTAGAAGAGAACTGACCAAATCTTTATATCATCATCATAAGAGAATTGGCATTATCTCCATGACGTGGTATCTCGTCGTTAACAAAACTGACCAGATCTTAAAGATTGAGGTATCTCGTCATTAGAAGAGAACTGACCATATCTTTATATCATCATCATAAGAGAATTGGCATTATCTCCATGACGTGGTATCTCGTCGTTAACAAAACTGACCAGATCTTAAAGATTGAGGTATCTCGTCATTAGAAGAGAACTGGCCAAATCGTTATATCATCATCATAAGAGAATTGGCATTACCTCCATGACGTGGTATCTCGTCGTTAACAAAACTGACCAGATCTTAAAGATTGAGGTATCTCGTCATTAGAAGAGAACTGACCAAATCTTTATATCATCATCATGAGAGAATTGGCATTATCTCCATGACGTGGTATCTCGTCGTTAACAAAACTGACCAGATCTTAAAGATTGAGGTATCTCGTCATTAGAAGAGAACTGACCAGATCTTTATATCATCATCATAAGAGAATTGGCATTATCTCCATGACGTGGTATCTTGTCGTTAACAAAACTGACCAGATCTTAAAGATTGAGGTATCTCGTCATTAGAAGAGAACTGACCAAATCTTTATATCATCATCATAAGAGAATTGGCATTATCTCCATGACGTGCTATCTCGTCGTTAACAATACTGACCAGATCTTAAAGATTGAGGTATCTCGTCATTAGAAGAGAACTGGCCAAATCGTTATATCATCATCATAAGAGAATTGGCATTATCTCCATGACGTGGTATCTCGTCGTTAACAAAACTGACCAGATCTTAAAGATTGAGGTATCTCGTCATTAGAAGGAAACTTACCAGATCTTCATCTCTAAAATACTATCAAATAGATCATGTCACCTTCTAATAAATAGTAAAAAAAATATAAAAGCATTTTACCGTTCCTTGAATGTTTTATTCCATTGGCTTGCAATTTTCTTGAGAAGTATTAATAACATGGCTAATCATGGAACTTTATACGTTAACCAAGGACATCATTTTTATCGCGCTTGTAGAGTTGAAATACCTTGTGGTAAATGTATCAATTCTACAGTATAACGTAGTTTTCACATTGAAAGCATAAGTGATCTGTAATAGAGACTCTAACATATGTTTACTCTTTAAAAATGGGAGATTTTACGTTTCTCAAAAATTTACCAGTACTGATAAAATTGTTCCATTTTTATTTGAAATACTTGTGTTGTTTCTCTCTGGTATAAAAACTCTTCGCGTATATTAATTTATTAAATTTAACAACGCTGGAAATCCTACATTGTTTCGTGGAAAGATTAATAAAGTTTGCATTATCGATTCTTCAATGCTGATAAAATAATAGGATATTTCGTAAATTATTCTTAAAAATCTATTTCTTGAATTTTAAACTACACAAATGTATCAGTATTGCCATTTGTAATCAAAGTAACAGTGCGTATATGAACGAAATTTGAAATAAAAAGTTTGAACCGTTGAAATGGGGGTAAAGAAACTGGTTCGTTGGCGATTTGACGCCAATTCACCCTTTTATTTAAAAAATGAATTAGGTGATTAAAGAACTATTTCAAATCAATGGTCAAATTTTACTTGGTGAGTCTTGCGGGCTTGCATCTTCACTGAATTCTGGGATTATAATAGCTGGTAATATAGAGCTAATAATATTTTCTTTGTTCGACTGGCTCCTGATCTTCCAGTTCACCTGATCTATTCTTTGTTCTTCTAGGAGTGGCTATGGGTATATCTGGAAGTGACGTCAGTAAACAAGCTGCAGACATGATTCTATTGGACGACAATTTTGCTTCTATTGTAACAGGAGTTGAAGAAGGTAAAATCCATTACTAAGGACTAGGATTTTGGTGGCTTAAGAATTTATGGAAAGCTACCAATGAAAAATGCATTTATGACCTATAATATTACAAAAAATTACCAAAACCATTAAGTATTTTGTAAAAATAGGTGTTCTCCTCACTGCAAAGTTAAAATACACAAATCACGCAATTCTCTAAGGAGTTTGAACTGAAGCAACTGGTTTGAATTCAGTCATCTTTACGTGAAAAATTTTATTTTACAACTATATTATTTTCACCTAGAGGTTTTATAGAATTTCGTCCCCTAAATCTCTTTTCTTGAGACCAACCAAAATTGGCTTTGATGCTTAACTAAAATGCCTTAAAATAACTGAAAAGATTATACGACATGACAAAAGCACTTAAGCACTTAATTTTTATATGGTTGGTTAGGTTTTATGACCCATATTTGTTCAAACACAATACAACCAACGCGCAAACAAAGTTTTTTACTAATCAAAAAGCGAAATATAGCCAAGGTAAGTTATATAAATTGAACATGTACCACCTACAACCCTTAGGTTGCTGGCACTATGGCAAACCCAAACGAGCTACTAGTTTTGTTATGAAACACATTTCTATACCATTTCAGTATTGCCAAAGAAAAAGATACAAATCAAGCCAATCTATCCCAAATCATTACCATGTGCTCAAGAGTGACATCTAAAAGTGTTACAATATGCACTATATGGAAAAAGTGTTTGAACACTGCATGATTTTCAGAAAAAGGGCTTTATTATTCTATTTATTAATAGGTAGGCCCTTCATTTGCTGGCATTACAGTTGCAACACGTCGAGGCATACTATCCACAAGTTTTCTGTAAGTCTGGATAAGAATAGCTCGCCGTGCCTCTTGCAAGGCTGTGAGATTGTTGGGAAGATATGCGTGCGTGGTGGTGTCATACTCGTCGCTCCAGTTCGTCCCACAGGTGATCGATCGGATTTAGATCGGGGGTTTGAGCAGGCCAGTCAAGCAAATTCACCTCATTTTCAGGAAACCAGTCCAGCACACGTTTTGCAGAATGACATGGAGCTCGATCCTGTTGGAAGAAACAACCATCATAGCCGTAGTATTGCCATAGTGTAGGCATGGTCGAATCATCCAGAACGTCGAGGTACTCGTCAGCGTTCATGGTACCAGGTACATAAAGCAATGGGCCGAGTCCTAACCTTGAAAAACAACCCCACACTATATGGATCCTTCTCCGAATTTCTGCAGTGTCCAAATACTTTTGTCCATATAGTGTCAACTTTCATGGGTTCTGAAGAGGGTTTTCATTTTCGATTCTCTTCTCTTTCCTCCAGGACGTTTGATCTTCGATAATCTAAAAAAATCCATCGCCTACACCCTAACTAGCAACATCCCAGAAATCACACCTTTCTTACTTTTCATTCTGGCTGATGTGCCTCTACCCCTGGGAACAGTCACCATCTTGTGCATCGATCTGGGAACTGACTTGGTAAGTGATGCAACTGTTGCATGCGCTACAGCACGGATGTTTGGTCAGACTAATCGTTTCTGCTGCAATGAGTGCTTGTGTGTATTACTTTTTGGATTTTAATGAATATACTTGTGACTGATGCATTACAAGTCTAGATATATTTTTTAATTTGATGGCTTAGGGAATTGTATTTTGAAAGACTTAATAGATGATGTTTCTTAATACCTTTTAAATTAAAAAATTTTAATCGACTTTGTTTTAACTATACAACTATTCGTATGCTTACTAGAAGGTTGATGTATTTTTTTTTAATTCAATTATGGAAAAGTGAAATAATGTTGGATCAGTTTATTTCAGCAGGAAATTTACAAAACAACAATAAAGTATATAATAAATACCATCTACAAGATTAGATGCAATAGCTTACAATAAGAGTTAGATAAAAAAATTCTCTCTAAAATTTGCATATTTCTTTCTCAAGTGCTTTTTATTGCAAAACATTCAAATTTTTTTTTTTAATAAAACGTTTACTCAATTTTAAGACTACTGTTAATAATTTAGATAAAATGAAAAATTCAAACTCATAATTTGTGTTGTTTTAGAGATGGAATTAGAAACGAATTCCCTTTACTGCCCATCTTACAGTTTTGTAATTTCGTCAAATATTATATGGAATTGTTTATATATCTACATATTGAAATTTTTAAATAATTCAAAGAAAAGTTACGTTTATATTTTAATAGAATACTAATATATTAAAAATACAGTGCTTAAAAATATTGAAACTAGATGCATGCAATAGTTTTCTTTCGACTCTATTATAGCATTCGAAAGTAATAAAGTCTTAATCTTCAACAATATTCAATGGTCTAACAATTATTTTACTTTTAATTTTACCTAGTGCATCGCAGTTTATCTACTATGTCAGTCAATAATTTTTACTAACCAGTCTTTCATTTCTAGCTTTATACCTATTTTTAAAACTTTATATAATAAGTTAAACCATAATCAAATATTAGAAATACTGAGTTTAAAATTTTTTAAAGTTTTTTTACTATGCATAATTTACTAAGGATGTCTTGTTATTTATGTATTATCATTCTTTTTATAATGCTCAAAATCTATTTGTGTGTTTACCATGTAAAATTTCTGTGTTGCTTGTACTGCATATGCTGTTGGTTGTTGGAATGCAAGTGCATCAATTGGAATGTTGTTGTTGCATGGTTCAGTGTGGCCTTACTCTTTCTGTGGTGGTTGTTACTTTTCTGTAGGTTCCGGCGATTTCATTGGCCTACGAGAAACCCGAATCCGATATTATGAAACGAAGACCACGTGACCCGCTTATTGATAAGCTAGTGAACGAGAGGTAATGCACCCACGACACCCATCATAACCCTTGGAGGAAATGAAACAGTCCAGCCTCACACCCAACTCACGACACTCCCCTGAAATTACAAATAGACACTCTTCCAAGATTACAAATAGACGCTCTCCTGAAATTATCATTAGACGCTCTCCTAAAATGACAAATAGACACTCTCCTGAAGTTACAAATAGACACTCTTCTAAGATTACAAATAGACGCTCTCCTGAAATTATCATTAGACGCTCTCCTAAAATGACAAATAGACACTCTCCTGAAATTAAAATTGACACTCTTCTAAGATTACAAATAGACGCTCTTCTGAAATTATCATTAGACGCTCTCCTAAAATTACAAATAAACACTCTCCTGAAATTACAAATAGACACTCTTCTAAGATTACAAATAGCCGCTCTCCTGAAATTAACATTAGACGCTCTCCTAAAATGACAAATAGACACTCCCCTGAAATTACAAATAGACACTCTTCTAAGATTACAAATAGCCGCTCTCCTGAAATTAACGTTAGACGCTCTCCTAAAATGACAAATAGACACGCCCCTGAAATTACAAATATCCACTCTTCTAAGATTACAAATAGACGCTCTCCTGAAATTATCATTAGACGCTCTCCTAAAATGACAAATAGACGCTCTCCTGAAATTACCATTTAACATTACAAATAGACGCTCTCCTGAAATTACCATTTAACATTACAAATAGACACTCTCCTGAAATTACAAATAAGCAGTCGTGAAATTACCCTTAGATACTCCTAAAATTGTTCATAAACACTCTCTTGTAATTGACGATAGACACTCCCAAAATTACCAATATACTTACCTCCTTCATGGAGTAGCAAAGTATGTTTAAGAGAAGTAGCTCAGGATTAACCTTACTCGTTTAAAAAAAACTCGATTGTCTCCTTGTAAGTTGTACAACTCGCATCGTATGATATTATCGCATTTTTAAACTGTGCAGTAGTAACATAGCCAGGATTTCATTTTTTGGAGTTAGAAACACAGTTTTTATGCCATATGAAGATCTGGACCCACAGTTATAATTATAAAGTATCGGTCTTTATTTTATCAAGACATTATTTTAAAGTTATGTATTGCGCAAGCTCAAAAAGTGTCGGATCTCTGTTGGTACAGAAATCTTTTTTAAATAGTTGTGTTCGCCAAATATTTATGACAATGGAACAACGTTAAGCAAATATTCTATCTTGTTCCTATGTATTCACTTTTTATTAATGTCACTTTCGAAGTATTTATAGGATACTAATATAGCCCAAATAAGAGAGATGGTTATGTCAGTGAAAATAAATAATTATTTTAATTAAAAGATAAAAATAGAAAACAAGACTTTATGGAGGCTGTCTCCATCCCCCCCACCCCACCCCTATTTCTGGCTACACCACTGTGAACAGGTTTAGGAAAACATCGCTATTAAACAAGTAGAGAAATATATTAGACTCAATTTCTGTAATTTAAATACGTCGTTTAAACAACTACACTACAGAAAAACAGTATTATTTGGCAACAATCATAAAAAAGACATTATCTTAGCAGTCATAAAACAGAGTTTGCGCATTTTTATGTCACCAATTTCCATGCGTAAAAGAGCTTATTAAGCCTTTGTAACATTATTGAACACTAGCTTACGAAAGTAAACGAAAATATTGTAATGATAATCGCATATCTAACAAGTATATTGTGAATAAGAAAGGCACCATGTCCTCTAAGTAAAATTAGTTATATTCACACAAGATACATGTTCAAGCTTAACATTCATTCTTATCAATTATATTTGTCAAATTTATTCAAAATAAGAAAACATCAATTTCCATAGTAGTCCTGATACTATATGCAACTACTTTACGTTTATTTGATTTTATTATTGTTTCTTTTCTAAATTTGCGCATGAAATCAACATACTTTTACCAACTGTTGAATCATGAAATGAATTAGTACATTTCTCACCAATTTTTATTTCGAG
Source organism: Metellina segmentata (assembly GCA_947359465.1). Taxonomy (NCBI): domain Eukaryota; kingdom Metazoa; phylum Arthropoda; class Arachnida; order Araneae; family Tetragnathidae; genus Metellina; species Metellina segmentata. The sequence continues at coordinate 83,611,858 of OX375883.1, read as the reverse complement.
TTAATAATATTTATCTCAGATGGAAGAAACCTTGCACATTAACCTCGATGACTATTTTATTTCCTCCATGGTCTTCATTCACTCATATCTTATATCAGATTTCATTTAGTACTTCAATTCTATATTGAGAGTTCTTTGATAATAACTATTGATCAAATTTGTATGCTAAACACATTTAAGGAACATGTCTCAGTTTCAGAGCCTTTTCTCTCAGTTTCAGAGCTGTTTCAAATCTGTTGAAAGTATGGTGTTGAAAAAAAATCTCTTCACCAATTTATGAAACCTAAAAATCATAAAATTATTTCGATTTTATTTTGGCCTATGACGCGACTTACTTTTTATCTCTTTTTTAATCAGGACACCGAAATCTATGTATCAGGACATACAATATTGATGCATTAAATGCAATTGATCTTTTGTGAGAAATATTGTAATTTTAAGCAGAGCATGAAACCGAGGTTAGATTCAATATCAACACTTGTTGGGAACTTAGCTACCAAATCAATAATTAACTTGCAATATAGTGTTAAATATATTGTGTAACGAATCTCAACCATGAAACACTTCTTATAGACTGAAGTTGCATTGTCCTCATAGCGCTCTGTTATATTTGTGACTTGTAGACATGAAGATCACGAGCGCTACAGGGGACATGCACTTCTATGGATGGTCCACTGTAAATATAGTTGAGTAACCAATCACTTCCAACTGACTGAAATATTGTGATAACAAAACAATATCTACTACTTCACTCTTCATTGCCAATCAGTCTCTAAGTAACACGGCCCCTTACGCTTCGTGTCTACTAAAGGCAACAGCAACAGGGTAGTTGAATGGTTTCAAACTGATGTACTTGTACACCCGTGATCTTAAAACAGCTGTCATGGTGTCACGCAATCAACAATCAGTCTGTTAAATTTTAGATGGGGTTACTGTGAGAAGCTTAGCCACCACTACAACAATTAGCTTACATTATAGTAGTAGTACAACGAATATCTTCCATGAAGCACTTTTGGGCAGACCTTGTACTGTCTTCGTCACAATGCTTAGGCTTCATAGGGTTTATATATGCTTTTTCTAAGGATGGAATAGCACTATACAGTAGAAATATAATACGTTCAAGCATACAATTCAGGAAAATGCAAGAATAGACATACGTTGAAAATATGCCTGGTCTCAATAATTACTTTTTAAAAAATCAGGTCTCTCCCATATGTGTCTTCCAGTATGAATCCTGCGTCAAGGTTAATCTCAAAGCAAAATATACTGCCAAAATCGCAGTGAATAGAATTCTTGATATAACAGAGCGGACAAAATGAATAATCATCTAGAAATGTTAATAAGCATCGAATCGATCAGTGACCAATCGAAAATGATCTATTGGTGGCGAAGGTGTTGAATATTTCAGGTAGCTACAGAAATCGGGACACCATTTGATTTATTCTTTGGTTACATGACTAAATATAGTATTATTTAACGTCATCAACCGCAAAGTGTTATATACATATTTAAAAATCTCACTATAAACCTTTCTTAGTGTAATGAAAACAAAGCCTCCTTCCAATTTTATCAGTTGAAACTCTGAAACTTGTTTATTCTGACGAATTAATAGTCCAGACCTTATTGTCAAAGAGAGAGAAAGAGAGCTCTACCATTTAAAAGTATCTTAATTGCTTTCAGTGGGTCTCAGAAATATTTAGATCAATTCAAAAACTTGTGGTTAAAGTTTCGTATCATTAATTTAACTCAGGTACACAAATACACAAACAATGGTATTTACCCAAAACTAAATTTCACGTCTTTAAAAAGAAGTGCTTGCTTCATTCCAAATTCGTGCTTACGAATTTTTGCCTGCCTGCATGTGGCGATACGAGCTCTGTATTTTATTTATGGCCCTTATATGACCTGCTGTCTATGTAATGAGTAATGAGATTTTGAAATGTGTGCCTCAGCTATTTTTACAGCTTTATCGATGTGTTTTTGTTTTTAGCTTTTTGAGTAAGTACAGAATTCATATTTTTATATTATAAAAATCACGAAGTTTTATCAGAATAAAAACGTGTCAGAAAAATAGTATTCATTAGCTTACATTCGACGGTTGCAGATCATATTCGTCATTTGAATAAAACAATCATCTGAATACAAGCAACAATGCAAGCTGAAATTAACAACTAGCATTAACCTTTGAAAAGTTTTTGTTCCTTGAATGGAAATGGGTGTTGACCTCGTCATCTGACTGTGGGTGTTTTTTTTTTTCCTTCATCTGAAGATTTTTTTTCTTTGGGATAAATCCCGGGCCATCTCCAATCGTCTATTGCTTTAGTGCGACTTAAATTCAACTACCTACTTGCCTATATAACAATTAGGTATATTTAAATGACTTCCTATTTAAAAAAATTTTCATTAAACTTGATCATAAAATTCAATAATAATAATAATAAAAATTTGTACCACAAATGTGTTGCGTTACAGAAATAATGAATTTTTAGAACTAAAAATTAACAATAGATATTTGTAGAAATTTTTATGAAGTTGAAAGTATCAAAACCTCTGTTCTGAATTGATACACTTGGGTGAGATACTATTAAGTTACAAGTCAGAATGAGTCATAATACTCTATGAGATATCTCACCTTTTTTATTAGATCTAGGTCCATTATTAGATTTCGAATTGCAAAAAAGGACAATATAGTCACAAATTAAGTAAACTAAATTAATAAGTTCTATAAATATATATTATAGAGTACAAAAACCATAATTCAAACTTTTCACATTCAAAATCATTTTGGGACAATTGTTTTTCGAATATTCTAAAGGTATAATATTCATTGCAATTATTTCAAACTGTGTTGAATACGGAGATGTTCAAACATGTTTGAAAACAAGCTATGCATAATCCGTGCATTGTTTCGCTAAACAATGTGTTTATTGCATGGCCTCTTTGCATGACTTGGTGTTGCTGAACTGTGACAAAAGTTGCTTCTTTGTTGGTGTTGGTGGCAATTGGTGGTTTCGGTCCTTCAAAAATGGAAATGGTACTGCGCACACACTAAGCCTCTGAATAAATTCGATACTTGAAAAGAATCCTTAAGTAACACACGCGAACCTTTTCAGGAATGGGTAGACTCAATTATTTCATGTTGTACGTTCCTTCAAAATTCGTCCATGTCTAATAAAATAGAATTAGATACATCTTACGGTCTGAAGCTTTTTAAAATGCCTTAAGGAACCCTACTTAGCTTGATCTCAAAGAGATATCTATCCAGTGATCTGTTGTGATGCTGCCTATTAGGTTGTCTTTCAATCATATTTATCAGAAGCGTAACCAGGATTTCATTTCGGAGACCCGAAAATATGCAAATTTTTTACGTAAAATGAAGATTTAAACCTAAATTTTTAAACAGTTTTGATAAATTGTAATATTTGTTTGCTGGAAGAAAATTTTAGATAAGGGTGATAATAAAATCTTGTATCTTCACTGAAAATAAATTTATACGCCGTAGAAAGCAACCCGCAGCTATCAGAAAAGAAAAATGCCTTAAATAATTCCTAAAAAAAAGACAATTAAAAGTGCTAAATTATCGATTTGGCGACATTCTACTCAAAATGCAGCCAAATACCAACTAATCGCTTGAGCATTTTAAAGTTACATTTGTGGGGTTTGTTTTGAATAATTTTGCCCAAAGTATAGGTTTTTATATTTGGTTTCTAGATAAACATTTAAAATAAGATTATAAATATCATACTTGCTAACCTCTAAGAAAAAATTCAAGAAATTTTTACGAAGTAAAATGCAGCGGCACAACTATCTAAAAGGGAAAATGCGTAAAATAATTCTTAAAGTAGAAAAAAATTACAAGAGCCAAATTACCAACAATCGCCATGTTGTTGTGGTGTGTGAAACAATTCACTTCAAAAAAAGTAACTCGGCTCTTCAATCGTAATACGTTTGGCCACAGTTCGAACTTGGCTTAACCTTTTGACTACGGCTATACGGTGCTATTCTTATAACTTTCAAGGTACAACTGGCTGTACCGGTTATAGTCTAAATTCATTCTTGGCGCGATTGTTATAACTGTCAAGGTACAACTGCTGTAACGGCCGTAGTCTAAAATCTTTCTTGGCGCGATTCTTATAATTGTCAAGGTACAACTGCGGTCCTGACCGTAGTCTACATTCTTTCTTGGCGCGATTCTTATAATTGTCAAGGTAACTGCTGTACTGTTCACAGTCTAAATTCTTTCTTGGCTCGATTCTTATAACTGCCAAAGTACAACTGCTGTACTGACGGTAGTCTAAATTGTTTCTATGCGCGATTCTTATAACTGTTAAGGTACAACTGTTGTATAAACCGTAGTCTAAATTCTGTCTTGGCGTGATTCTTATAACTTTTAAGGTACAACTACTGTACCGATCGTAGTCTAAAGTCTTTCTTGGCGCAATCAAGGTACAACTGTTGTACCGGCAGTAGTCTAAAGGTTAACCGACTTCGCGATATTCCACACAAAGTGAAGCCCACTGTATGCAAAAATTAGCAATTCAGCTTTTATTTTATAGGCATATTTGTAGGGTTTTTCTTTAAAATGTTATCCCAAGAAGAGGTTTCCCCAAACAATCTAGCAACCACTGATCTAGATGGCATTGATGCCGCCAACGCTTCTGCTGTTCGTTGTCAGACACTTGCAGCGGACTGGGAAGAGGTGTGTTGAAAGTGATGCGCAGTACCATGTAAATGTATGGGTCTTTTGAATGCTTTTGACACAGGAGTATGGTCCCACAGGTACCTGCCATTTCACTAGCGTACGAGCACCCCGAGAGTGACATCATGAAACGTCAACCACGTGATCCATCCAAGGATAAACTAGTCAACGAGAGGTAGGTGGCCGAATCACGCATTCTAACCTATACGTCTGATCGCTCTAATACGAACTGCAATGACCATAAAATAGAGTACTATCTGAGAAATAAATCAACACATTTTATATTTACCTCCGATTTTAGTTCTTAGAGATCTTTATGAAGGTACCCACGGACCTTAAGGTGTATGTATTCACTAGAAATCTCAAAATCGAACAGAATATCAAATTTTTTTTTTAATTCAAAATATTTTCCAATTTGTTTAGCTTTCAAACAATACTAAGATCTTGTAAATATTCTATATCGTTTTTTAGTTGCAAGGGTTTTCGTTAAGTACGGTCTCCATGAACAGACAGTATCTGAAAAATAAATCAACAAATATTATATAGAGGAGTTACATCCAATTTTAGTTCTTGAAGATCTTTATGGAGGTACCCACAGACCTTAAGGTGTATGTATACACTAGAAATCACGAAAATCGAACAGAATATCAATATTTTTTAATTAATTCGAAATATTTTCCAATTTGTTAGCTTTCACACAATACTAAGATCTTGTAAATATTCCAAATCGTGTTTTAGTTGCAAGGGTTTTTGTTAAGTACGGTCCACATGAACAGACAGTATCTGAAAAATAAATCAACAAATATTATAGAGGAGTTACATCCAATTTTAGTTCTTGGTGATCTTTATAAAGGTACCCACAGACCTTAAGGTGTATGTGTACACTAGAAATCTCAAAAATCGAACAGAATATTTAATTTATTTTTTATTAATTCAGATAATTTTCCAATTTGTTTAGCTTTCAAACAATACTAAGATCTTGTAAATATTCGAAATCGTTTTTTAGTTGCAAGGGTTTTTGTTAAGTACGGTCTCCATGAACAGACAGTATCTGAAAAATAAATCAACAAATATTATAGAGGAGTTACATCCAATTTTTAAGTTTTAGAGATCTTTTTGAAAACACCCACGGACCTTAAGGTGTTACACTAGAAATCACGAATATCGAACAGAATATCAATTTTTTTTATTATTTCAAAATATTTTCCAATTTGTTAGCTTACAAACAATAAGATGTTGTAAATATTCGAAATCGTTTTTTAATTGCAAGGGTTTTCGTTAAGTATGGTCTCCATGAACAGACAGTATCTGAAAAATAAATCAAATATTAAAGAGGAGTTACATCCAATTTTAGTTCTTGGTGATCTTTATAAAGGTACCCACGGACCTTAAGGTGTATGTATACACTAAAAATCACGAAAATCGAACAGAATATCGATTTTTTTTTTATTAATTCGAAATATTTTTCAATATGTTAGCTTTCAAACAATAAGATCTTGTAAATATTCGAAATAGTTTTTTAGTTGCAAGAGTTTTCGTTAAGTACAGTCACCACGAACAAACATGCTTCCAAAACCTTCAAACTCGATTTTTGAAGAACCGCGTTTTTGCAATAGGATACTTTGTTCAAAACCTGATAACTCCACAGTGATTTCATCTATTATAATTATTTTTGCATCATTATGATGTATATAATACACTAAATGTTTTGAACCTCAATCAGAGTATATAGTCATGTAGTAGGTTTTTAATTTAATTTATGAATGTTGACATTTCTGAATAAATGTTGATTTTTTTTTTACGATTCCTTGATTTAAAAAAGTGTAAAAAAGAAACTATTTCTTCTTGCAACTTGATGGAAGTTCAAAATAAGAAGAATAATGTTAGGAATAATTTCCAACAGAAATGCTCTTTCTGAACAAATTAAAATTTGTGATATTACGTTTCAAAAAACATGTCAATTGGCTAATTATATCTTAATTAGATAATTAATTATTTGCACAATCGGATTTTTTCTCCCTGAAATTATTTTAAGACTACTCCAATATACCTGTAGTAAAAAATTGGATTTTTTTAAAAGTCAAAATTTAAAAAAGAATCTTCTAATGTATACGTACACCTTAACAGGACATGATTTTCTTTTTCAATCCTCCTTGTGATTGTCTCAATGAGGTTTCTGCTCCTCAGCAAAACTGACCAGATCTTGATGGACGAAATATCTCGTCATTATGAGAAAACTGGCCGTATATAGATCTCGTCATCATCATAAATATCCTTATGACGGGATGTCTCGTCGCAGCAAAATTGACGAGATATCTCGTCGAACCACTTTGACGGTTAAGGGATCTTAAAAACTCCTAATGTTATCTGAAAATCTTTCAAATTTAAAAAACAAATGGTTGGCTAAAAATAATTTCGAGTGGTCTAACTTTCTGATAATTTAATGGTTTGAGAGGTCTTAGAGTTGCTAATGGAATTAACCACTGTGAGCTAACATAAAGAAATCAAGATGACCCTGAATAAAGTTCCCTAACCGTAAAAAAAGGCCAAATTTTTCGTTTTCAAGGGCCTTCAAAAAATTGTAATACTTTAGTCTTAATGAGAATTTTAAGGCCTTAAATTTGTGGCATTCTTTTTTTTATTCCACCTTCATTCAAAATCCAATATTAGTAATATACGTCCAGTGCACGAGTCATTAAAAAATTTGAGGGCATACTATTTATTGGATTGATAAAAATTGATGTTTTGTAAAAATTCACCATCGAATTTTAATATTGCCTTATAACCGTTTGAATTTACAAATAATTTTGTAAAACGAGTTCCCCTCTCAAGAACAATTCATTACTTATTAATAAAACTAAGATTTTTAGTTTTATTCTGTCTTATCTTCTCTAGACATATTGGTCCTATTATATTTCAATTCGGTAAAACGACTTATTTTAACAGAAAATATCACCATATCACAATTTTCAAGACATGTTAAAGTTGTTAGTGAGAAATATAATGCCATTCAATCTATTATTGGCAATTCATTACTTGACTGGTTACTTTCTTTTTACCAGTTACTTTTCGATTTGTAAGGTACGTAATAAACTATTTTTGTCAATTCTGCTTAAAGCACGTCAAAGAGGTCAGGGTCATGAAATCATTGTTATTTGACCCTCAATCGAATATCCAGTGTGTCCATCTGCAGCGTTTTAAAATGAATTTATGAATCCATAATTCGCATTTATCATTATATTTTAAGATGAGATTGAAATGATTTAAAATACGAACACACACATTATATAGAGAAAAATCTTGAGGGGTACAGCTTAAGAACAGCTACTTTTATGTAAACTGCCATTTTTGTAAGTTTTTATTGAAGTACCCGTGAATCGCCGTACAGATCAGGAAAATATATTTTACGATTAAAATTTAGTGAAACTGATAAAGAACTCCATAACTACAGAATATCCTAATGTTTTGGTTTGATATGAAATAAATGTACTTTCAAACTGTCTGGATGATAATAAAGCAGTAATAGGCGAAGCTGTTTGTTCCAATAATTTGATTTAAAAATATTTTGTATTGTTTTATTGTACTTCATAAAAAACAGCTCTTACCATATTGCTTATATCAAGTAAGAGGTTTTCAGTATTTGTCAAGGAATATAACTAATTAGATTAGTTCAGTCCAATTAGTCAAAATTTCTACAATTTTATTAGCTCCTACCACAAAACCTCAAAGTTCTAAATTTTCTCAAATAGTAATCTCGAAATACTGATAGTATTTAGATAGTTTCAATAAATTATTCCGCACACAGATCATTCATGTTATTTCCACCAACAAATCGACTGTGAATTTATGAATTCGTTTCAAAAACAATACATACCTTTAAGTTAAGGGTGAAAATCTACGAAAAATTTAAAAAAAAAGTCAGTTGAATCTATGGCCTAACCTGAGGAACGATATTAAACAGATGCAGCGACCTTTTTTAACCTCTACCAAGTATACTCTTTGAAGTTTCAAAAATATCGTCTAAAAGAGCAAACATGAAGCTACTCAAAACCTTTATTGAAAATTCTATTGGAAGATAATAATATAATCGAATGCCTAAAAAGTATTTGTTTTTATTATTATAGATTGTTGAAGAAACTGAAATTTATTATTTTAATAAGACAAATTCTAATGAGGATATATTAACACAAAGCATTTTTTTATACATAATAGAAATGCTTTTTATGTGAGCAAATATTTGTAATACCTAAAGATAATACTGATTAGAGGATCTACGTATGAGTAGAGACGCAAATGTTCAACGCATTATTGGATCTTTACAAGGGCATTGTATCAAGCAAGAAATTTTACAGAGAGCTTCAGTTTTATACAAACTGCCCCCCCCCCTCCCCTCTTCTTACTGCACTTCAAAAAAATCATTTAACTGATAAACTATGGTTTCCCTTTCTTAACAATGTTAAATGAGTATTTAACTGTTTAACTAGAAAAAGGGTGATTGAACATTGTTAATAACTAAAAATCTCTACAGGATTATAGAGAAGTCATTTTAAACTGAGAGAATTCGTTAGTAGATAGATGAACATTGAGCATCAAATATAATCACTGAAGGAATTACATATTTTAGTTCACTTATTTTATTCTTAAATTGATTATTTCCACAAATTCTTGATAAAAAAATTTATAAAAACTAATACAATTATTGAAGATGTACTTTTTAGCATTTTTTTTTTTAATACAAGATTATAACATTCATTTAATTCACTATTCTTTCTCATTGTCGATGTTACCATTCAATAATCAAGAATCTGTTATTGCAGAACTTAAAAACCCTCGCCAATTTAAAGGTGTTATTTTCTAAATCTCCTCTTTCAACCTATTGTAAGTTATTCTAGATTGCTAAATTACGCTGGTGTCCAAAATTAAGGTCACAAACACGTTTTTCAAAATTGCTACAAGAAATTTTAATAAAATTTGTATTTTATATATTTTGAAGAACGGGTAGCACAATGTTAGCCTCCAGTTTGGAATAAAGGGTGTTTGGCATTAGTTTTGTAGAACAACGTGGAATTTGACTGCTTAAGCATCTGGGATTTTCTCTTGTAGTGTTGTGAATATTGCGTTAAAACCTACAAGTTTGACTGTTTGCAGTGAAATTGAGTTCTCATCATCGTTTAGATGATTCAGTGAGACGGAGAGCCGTTGGCAGGCTTGAAGCTGGGTAGAGATGGCTCGATGGTTACAGGTGGCACCAAAAGTGGTATCCAGTTGTGAAATCAATTCCAAACAATTGGTACTATCACCAGGAAACCCAGCTAAGGCCGCCCAAGAGCGACGAGACTTGCATAGGATCGCTACATGGCATTAAGTGCACGACGGCATGGACAGACAACGGCTAAGGTGCTTTCTTGTGACCTTGCTGCTGCGTCTGGAAAACGAATTTCCAGGCAAACTGTATACAAACGTCTAGTAGAGAGGACCCTTTACGCCCGGCGTCCAGTTGTGTGTCCCCCTTTGAGCGCATTACACAGGAGAGCCCGATTGTCGTGGAGCCGAACACATCATTCTTGGACACGCCAAGAATGTGGGCGTGTTCTTTTCACTGATGAGTCGGGATTCAGCACACAGAGTGATTCTCGGCGAGTCTTCATCTGGATAGAACGTGGAGCTCGCTATCATCTCTCAAACGCAAGGGAAATCGACCGATTTGGCAGAGGAATCCTTGTCTTGGGTGGCATCATGTTGGGCAGTCGTACACCACTGCTCGTCTTTGATAAAGGTAGTGTTACCGCACAGCGCTATAGGGATGAGGTCCTTGAACCCTATGTAAGATTGTTCCGGGGTGCTACAGGCCCGTACTTCCTTTTTATGGACGATAATGCGCGGCCACACAGAGCTCACATTGTTGATGATTTTCTTGAAGAGGATATTCGCCGTATGAACTGGCCCGCGAAGTCTCCGGATCTCAATCCTATAGAACATGTTTGGGATGGTCTAGAAAGAGCCATTGCACGACGTTACCCCTCCCCCAGAACCCTCCAGGCGCTAAAAACTACGCTTTTGGAAGAATGGGATTTACTGGCGCAAGCATTTCTCGATACCCTCATTAACAGTATGAGGGCTAGTAGTGAGGCTTGTATAGCAGTGCGCGGTAGCCCCACTCCATATTAGACGGACCTATCACGATAAAAAGGCATCATGATTTGACAGTTTTTGATATAACCTGAATCTTAACTAACAATTCAACTTTCTCTCATAATGATATATCTCTGTGCCAAATTTCGTTGCAATAAACTGAATATTTCTCCAGTTCTTCACAGATTTTATGTTTGTGACCTTATTTTTGGACATCAGTGTATGTGAAGGATATGTATAGTATTTATATTTCACACTAGTTTTTGTAAACTTATTTACGTTTTCTTGTTGGTTAAGAAATATTTTCTTCGATTTAATAAATAGATATAGTGCTGCTCGGGCAAGAAGGTAGGTGACCTCAAGCAGTCGACTTTTGGAAGGTATTAGGACCGCTAGGGGAAAAGACTGACTTATACAAAAATTATGTCGATCCCTATACAGAATGAGTTTTTTCACCAACTCGTGTTATCGCTGCCAGCACAGCACGACAAACTCAGACAAAATTCTCGTCATAGGCGCTATTTGTGACAGCACGTTGCTTAATTTGTCACTTAATTTTGAGCGAATATACTCGTTCCACCAAAATAATCACGTGTCGAAACACCAACATAATAGAGCCAGACTAATCTCGAGTACTGTGCAGATAGTATAGTGGCGAGTATAATCTCGAATCGCTTGTAGTGGTTTTGTTAAGAAGACAGGTGTCTTTGTGCTGTCCATTTCTAGATAGGTTGTAAGTTCTCTCTGGGAAAGGTCTGTTGTACGCGAAATCATGTATAGTGATTGCATTACTATCGATGATTTTTGTTTTGTCATTGTAGCTAGCGCTACCGTACAGTAAAGCCGAATTTCGAGCTAGAGAGGCTAACTGTGGAAATGCATAGTGTACCTACTTGTCACCTAACTAAACGAATCGACAAATAAATGCCAACTTTTACTACACAGAGCCGGGCTATATCAATTGAAAATATAGTGCGGCTCCGATAAGAAGGCTGGTGACCTTGGTGAAGTCCATAAGTTGTACGCTTATTTGGGAAAAGGACTTTCATAAGGAAAATTGTGAGGCGATCGCAAAGAGCGATTATGTGTTTCGCCATCTCTTAATCACTATTATCGATTTCTCCAAGGAACTATAAACTCGAATGTGGAAACGCATTGCTTACCTTTGACTTGTCACCTAACTAAATGAATAGACAAATAAATGCCAACTTTTACTACTCTGAGCAGGGTTATATCAATTGTAAGTATAGTGCGGCTTCAATAAGAAGGCTGATGACCTTGGTGAAGTCCATAAGTTGTAAGCTTATTTGGGAAAAAGACTGCCATAAGGAAAACTATGAGGCGATCGCTAAGGGCAATTAATTGCTTCGCCAACTCTTAATCACCGTTATAGCTTCCGCTAACGAACTAAACTCGAAATGTGGAAACGCATTATTTGCCTTTGACTTGTCACCTAACTAAACGAATAGACAAACGAATACCAACTTTTATTACACAGAGCAGGGTTATATCAATTGGAAGTAGAGATGCGGCTCCAATAAGAAGGCTGATGACCTTGGTGAAGCTTTATTGGGAAAAGGACTGCCATACTCTAAACTGGGTGGCGATCGCTACTGGCGACTATTTGCTTCGCCAACTCTCAATCACCGTTATCACTTCCGCCAACGAACTATGAACAAAGCTAGAATTCTCGTTTAGGTCTATAAAAATTGTAGGAACGCATTATTTACGTTTAACTACCCCTAACACTGGATTTCTAGGAACAGATTCGTTCAAAATACTCACTCAGATATCAACTTGCCAGAGCCGGACTATATCCAACAAGTTAACGTAAATGAGTAGAACTTTTATTCTCCCACCGCAACAACTAACCTGATTCCGGTGTTTTGCTTAGGCTAATATCAATAGCCTATGGTCAAATCGGAATGATCCAGGGAGCTGCCGGATTCTTCGCCTACTTCGTCATCATGGGTGAGAATGGGTTCCTTCCCAGCCGACTGCTAGGCGTCAGAAAAGAGTGGGATTCCAAAGCCATTAATGACCTAACAGATTCTTATAATCAAGAATGGGTAAGTACTGAAAAGAATGGATACAGTAGGAGCAATGGTTGTTTTAGACCACAAATTTGAACGTGTAGTTTCTATATTTTTAATATAATACTATACACTGACGAGCGTAAACATTATGACCATCCCCACATTTTTCAATGAACTCGTCTGCATGACGTGGAGAGCACGTGATTAAGTGAGAATGGTATTTAACTGCTGCTGGAGAAGGTAAGTAATCACTCTTGCACTTACTTTTGCGAGTGATGGGAACGGCTGCTGATCTAAGCGAATTTGATAGAGGGCAGATCGTAATGGGGCCCGAAGACTCGGAACGAGTATCACCGAAACTGCCCGACTGGTAGGTTGTTCACGGTCTGCCGTTGTTAGTATTCATGCAAAGTGGATTAATGACGGTGACACAAGCAGTAGACGCCAAGGTGTTGGTCCCACACGCGTCATCAAAGAAAAAGGACGTCGGAGACTGTCTCGCTAGGTAAAACAAAATCGACGCGAGATAGTGGCTCAGCTGATAGCCCAATACAATGCAGGTCCAAGCGCAAGTGTTTCGGAACACACAATTCAGCGGACACTGTTGAATATGGGAATGTGCAGCAGACGTCCCACTCGTGTGCCTCTGTTGACCAAGCGTCATCGTCAACGACGTCTACAGTGGGCCCAGGAGCATCGAGACTGGACCATGGATGAGTGGAAGAGAGTTGCCTGGTCAGATGAATCTCGATTTCTCATTCGTCACGTCGATGGTTGTGTCAGGGTACGCCGTCTGCCAGGCGAACAGTTTCTGCCCTCTTGTACAGCAGGTCATACACAGGCTGGTGGTGGCGGTATTATGCTTTGAGGGACGTTCTCATGGGCGACTCCGGGATCCGTAGTTGTGGTAGAACAGACCATGAACGCTAGAACGAGCTGTAGTTTTTTTTTTAGGCCAAAGTAGGCACATCGCGTTATTGAGTAAGTGGTCATAATGCTTTGGCTCTTCAGTGTAGATGTAGAAATATTAATATTAATAGTACGGCTTTACAATGCAAGGCACATTTTCTCAGAGTTGGTCACCACCAGATTAAAAAAAAATGGCGCATAAGATAAAACAGCAAAACATCTATGCAAGAACCAAATAAATACAGAAGATTCCTATTAGTCCTATGTTTCGTCAACCTATCTTTAAACCTTGTTGAAAAAGGTTGCATAGCCGATGAGACCCTTAGAAAAATTCATCCAAATTCTTTCTGAAGTTATAGCGCACTACATCAATGTATATGGACATTGGGAATTTGAGTATTCCGTAAAGTAATGAATTAAAGTTCACCATTTTTTGTAACAGGTAAGTAAAAAAGAACTTGGGTTGAATAAATTATAATTATGTATGATGGTGAATCATCTGTGTGCAATGCTCGTATAAGTTTTATCTAAATAAAAGACAACTTACAACAACAACATTTTTCAACATAATCAGCTTGCTTTTCAAAGCATTTGTTCAATTGTTTCACAAGCTTGATACCTTCATACCTTCAGAATAAGGATTTTGGATGGAGCAGTCACGATCACACCGATTCCTTGAGTTTTTAGTCCATTGTAAGACTAATTTGCCATTTCAAGAATAACAGTAGTTCACTGTGTAACCGAACCATGTTATGTACACAATAAATCGATGATACCGTCAGACGGGTATGAGTGGACAAAGTACGTGAACAACAGCAATCTTGCCTAGCGATGCAATCCAAAACGATAATTCTACCAAGAGAAACACAAATACAACTGTATTCTAGATAAATATTGACCTCCCATACCTTTTATACCCTACAATAGGTTAATCAAACTCAAAATTTATAGAAATATTGACTAAAAATGACTAATTTTAGATTATTTTCAATGAAGATAAGCTTAAATGCTACCTGTTACTATATGTTTTCTTTTTGCGTAGGAAGTGTCTTCTGATTACTTCGTTTTTTGAGCTACTTTTACTTGAAATGAAAAAGATTCTCATAAAATGTATTTTGTAAAGGCATTGACAGCTCTTTTCCCATCCTTTTCAGACGTATCACGACAGAAAAATTTTGGAATACACCTGTCATACAGCTTTCTTCGCTTCCATTGTGATTGTGCAGTGGGCAGATTTGATCATCTGCAAAACTCGACGTAATTCCATTTTGCATCAAGGAATGAAGTGAGTACTGTCAGTGCAGTATGTTTTGTGCAGCTAATACAGAAAAAATATGAGTCTTGTCCATTGAGCTACATTGTACTGGTCTGGGGTAAAAAAATTTTATCAAGGTCTTAATCTTCATTATGATTGTAATGAAAAAATAATAATTTCTCAACTGATTGGACTTTCTAACTGAAAGTTAGAAGCTTTTTAATATTAAATATGCAGATTAAATTTTTTTTCTGTTATGTTGGCACTTTCTAAGTCACTAAGAACTCATACGTAATTCTGTTTAGGGTAATTGGTCGAAGTGTGTTATATTTCAGTATTATTGTAATGAAGGAATACTAATTTCTCACATTGATGGTTAGATAAAGCTTTTTAATGTTAAATATATGCCGATTAAAAAAAAATTTAAGATAGTTCTTTCTAAGACACTAATAATTCATACATAAATTATAGTTATGTGTATTTTATAAATCTCAATAATACAAGATTTTATTCCTTATATTTTTCTCATTTAGTTGCTTAAATGAATCAAACTGAAAACTAGATACACTTCTGATGCAAGAAAACTGAATAAAGTATTTGAATGTGATCTGGAAAGGTTTTTAAAATTCGAACTACTAAAGCCTCAATTCGGTCATATTATGAAAAGATAGAATTCCTAATTCTTCAACTTTCTGTAACATCATTGTATAAAATAATAATATTGTCCAGAATATTGAATAAATTTTTAATTTTAGTTAGTCGCTGGCAGAATATACGCAGTCCAGTCACATTAATGTGACCACCACCTACTTTCGACGTCAACGTGAAATAACCAATCACAAAAGGCAGGTGGCAGCACATTGCAGTGGAGTGTATATAAAGGATGGCATTGGAAAGCATTTCAATCGTTGGCGTAATGCAGAAACGTAGCGATTTATCCGACGTCCAAAAGGGCATGATTATTGGCTTTCGGGCCAAGGGTGGAAGCTTTCGGAAACGGCTAATTTCGTGAACTGTTGCACGCCAGTACCGCAACTGGACGTCCACAGAGTGGCGACAGGTGCCTTTTTTCGATGAATCACGTTTTATGCTCCATCGGACAGATGGACGTTGGCGTATACGGCGTGAAACGTCTGAAAGCAAACACTCTGCAACAATTGCCGAAAGGATCTTCAACCGCGTAATCAGCTGGCCACGGCACTGGAGTCGGCATGGCTCAACATCCCAGTGAACACCTTCAGAAACCTAGTTGACTCTCTTCCTGCACGTCTCGCAGCGGTCCGCTCTGCCAAAGGTGGTTATTCTGGCTTTTGACAGGTGGTCACATTAATGTGACTGAACTGTGCATATCATAGTGAGAAAGACTTAGAATTCGTCCCATTCAATTCTAAGGTGATTCATCGAATTCAAGTCTAAAGCTTTGTACAGATCTGAACATTGCGCCGAACAACGAACAGAGCAACGATCCGAACATGAAACGGAACACCAGTTTGGACGGGATCACGAACGCAAACAGATTTGCAAATCGTACTCATTTGCGTTAGTATTCGTGGTCGATTCATCAGTTTTGTCGGTCATCAGTTTTTTGTATACATCAAAGAAAAAGCGCGCGAATGTGTTTGAAAGTTTGGACGAGTCCACGAACAAAAAGGCGAATGTTCGGGAAACGCAATAAAGTTTATTCGTATGTTTTATTGTAATTTTGTTTGTTATTATTATTATTTATGTAATTATATGATTGGTTTAGGTACTTGATATAGCAGCAATGGAGTGGCAGAAGATAAACGTTTTCAATCGATTACTGTTTACCAACAACACGAGTTATTGTGGCAAGACATCGAAATAAATATTGAAGTCTGCTGTATGAATCTTCTGTTGCTAAGAAGCGGAATGTTAATCCTAACCTATATTCTTTAATTCTCTTACTAAACTACGAACATTTTCTGCATTTCTTTTGTGTATATAAATGTGTTGGCCACCATCTTCTTGATTTTTCTTCGCGTCTAACGAAAATGAATATAAATATACGCCGCTGCAATTTCCATAGTTGTTTGCAAGAAACTTTGGGAACAACAAAAACCCGTTCCGTTCGTTGTTCAGTTCGACAAAATTAGTGTCCATTCTCCGTTCTGTCTAATGTTCGGATCGTTGTTTTGCTCAATGTTCAGGTCTGTACGAAGCTTGAGGTAATTCATCCAATGTTAATTGAAATGATTATCTTGTCTTTGCCCTCTGATTGGTGGGAAAGACCACTCATTAATTGTCTACTAAAGCTAGCCAGTTAGTCTATAAGATAAAGATCTAAATGGTACATTTTTAAATTTCTTCCAGAAATCACGTTTTGAACTTCGGATTGGTGTTTGAAACGGCCTTAGCTGCCTTCCTATCATACTGCCCAGGCATGGATAAAGGACTTCGAATGTATCCTTTGAAGTAAGTTAAAGCTTGCCAATCATTCTCTTGAGAGCCACGGTTACCCGGTTGAAAGATCAGCGAATTAACAACCGGAGGGTTGCGAGTTCGAGACTCGATCCAACCAAAGACCGTTAAGTAAGTGGGGGGGGGGTGCATGTTAAATCTGTCGTGGCATTAAATGTCCTCACGTTGGCATGGAGTGGAAGTGTGGAGAGTGGGGTTCCGGATCAGATGTCGACCTGGTAATCTGACCGTAGTTCAAAATTACGAGGTGGTGTCCTCGGAACTTTCCCTTTGGGATGGATACCACACCACAGTCAATCGCCCTTGTGGTGCTCCAGTGCGATTTTAATTCAACTACCTCGCTATGTACCCAATCACCAAACACAATCTGTTTTTATGTAATTCATTTTCATTTTAATCACTTTTGCCATAAAAATTCATTGCATTGAGCGATGTCTAAATAAATTCAAATTAATATAAGAAAAACGTATGTTTTTTATTGTTTGCTGTGGTTTTTTTAAGTAACTTTTGGTTTTCTCGCTGATCTCTCTCTCTCTCTCTCTCTCTCTCTCTCTCTCTCTCTCTCTCTCTCTCTCTATATATATTTCTAGAAATATTGTTTTTAAACAGGCTCATGCAATCAGAAAGAAAGTTTGTAAGTGAGTAGTCTAGGTTTTTTTTATTCTAAGAAATTAAATTTGAAAACTTTGTGATTCAACATTAAGATTAAATCCATGAAATTTTTGACATTTCTTTTCTTTATTAAACTAACGAACATAGAACCATCGTCAATTGGAGATAATTTTGAAATATGGTAACCCGTCGTAGATCTACTTCATGCACGTCCATTTACTTACAAGTGAAATGTAACCAATATGGTGACCTGTCAAGCCGTCTAGCAATGAAAATTTCAGTCGCAATTTGGGATTTGTTTCTGGTTTGTCAGTTTAACCCATATCTCTGAAATTGGTAATCATAACATTTATGTATGAGCTAGATAGGGAGGTAATCGAAATGTCTTGTGATTGTTGACTTCCATTGTTGTTTTCTTGGGTAGGCTAATTTTTCCATCGCCAATTGAATGGAATATGCACTATACTAATTGTTGATGTACTAGACAATACCAATTACAAAATATGGAAACCCGTCGCAGGTTTATCCAAATAGGTAACAAAAAGTTCAGTCGTCAATTTTGGAATGGTATCGTATTCTTGAGCGGTACCCAAATGACTGACATTGGTAATCAATACAAGAGTCATATACACAACATGTCTTGTGGATGTATTTTAATACTGTTTCCTTGGTAAGACAAAATAGCATCATCCATTAACAATAATTACCATCGCTAATTAGCACAATGGTAATTTAACACGAATTTGGAATATGGTAGCACGTCGTCGTTTTACTACATGCTTGTTGTAAAACGACGGGTAGCCATATACTTTTCACCAATTTTTGAAAAGAATGTGGTAACTCGTAGAACTATCCAAAAACGTTAATCTCCAATTCAGTTTCAATTTACCATGTTCGTGAGTTAAACCGGTTTAACCCAAGAACACGGTACCATCACCAACTGGCGATTGATTTTCATCACCAATTGGTTGGAATATGTACTATACGAATTCTTGATGACAATACCAATTACAAAATGTGGCAACCCGTCGAAGGACTATCCGAATAGATAACGAAAAGTTCAGTCGTCAATTTTGGAATGGTATCGTATTCTTGAGCGGTACCCAAATGCCTGATATTGGTAATCAGTACAAGTCATTTACACAACATGTCTTGTGGATATATTTTTATGCTGTTTCCTTAAGACAAAATAGCATCATCAATTAACTATAATTACCATCGATAATTAGCACAATGGTAATTTAACACGAATTTGGAATATGGTAGCATTTCATCGTTTTACTACATGCATGTAGTAAAACGACGGGTAGCCTTATACTTTTCACCAATTGGTGAAAAGAATGTGGTAACTATCCCAAAACATCTACTCTCCAATTGAGGTTCCCTTTACCGTGAGTTAAACCCAAGAGCACGGTACCAATTGGTGATAATGACAGAACATTGTAACTCTTTTGGTTTCAGTTGTGTGACGTATGTTTTGTTGTGTTCCAGGCTCTACTGGTGGCTTCCGGCCCTGCCATTTTCCCTCCTGATCTTCGTGTACGACGAAGCACGTCGCTTCATCCTGAGACGCAATCCAGGTGGCTGGGTGGAGAGAGAGACTTACTACTAAAAACCCGGACCGCAGGCCCCGTCGCCGCCCCACAAACCGGCACGGCCGGCCTTCCACACACACACACACACATCTCTACGAATAAACACGGACATTGCGTGGGACAGCCACCGCGTCGTGTGTGCCCGCTTTCCGAACATCAGCGGGGTGGTTCTCTTCACATCCAATAGCTCGTATGTAGTCTGGTGCTTCAAAACGCCCGTCGGTGGCTGCTCACGAATAGGTGTTGTCTTTTCAGCGAAACAGAAGCTTATATATACACACACACATATATCTATATATATGTACACAGGAGATGTTGTTATGGAGACTTGCGAGAATGAATACGGGGGGGTCATGCTATTATTATATATACGACAAATATATGATATTATTATTATGGTGATGATATATATTTACGTTTCCGTTCTACTGCAAAACATAACGATGCATTAAAAGGTGTCCGACGATTTGGAAATTAATCTATTTTGAAATGCTTGAAGAAAATGATAATATTGATGATGGTCACACTGCCTGTGAAGATGTTTTGATATGAACTGCCTTCGAAGTCCCTCCCCGAATGCGAGGGAACGGAGGTGAACTAATGGATCATATCAGGAAGTGGTTTTGTGCGGAGATGTACAGTTGATTCTAGTCCGCGCCGTGTTTTTCGCAGTGTTATTCTATTGTGTGGCAACGCCCCCTACCTCTTGACCACCAACCACCCCCCGAAGAATCGTCCTATCGTTTGTTTGTTCCTTTTCTCCTCTGCGGTCACCGTTTTCTCAAGGATGGACATGTGTATGTGTGCGTATTTTAAAATTTGGAAAAGAAGATATATAAAAAAAAGGATACCAGTCTATGCGATGGAACTTTGGGAAACAAAATCATGTTTATTTATCATGCCATCTTACACACCACAAGCAAAAATCGGATCGTTCGCTGAGCTCATTTATCTCCAATCCAATCAGTCTCGTTTAGGAAGAGTCGGTCGCCAAGTTGGCGGTTTTGAAGCTGTCGCCAACGTTCCGTTTTTCTTTTTATTACCAGAAGAGACAGACTATCATTTTCTTTCGATGTTGACAAAATGGCGTGGGGATCATTGTTCTTTGCTTAAGTAGTCTGCTCTAGCCCTAAGAGTAGCTAGTCAGTTGGTTCGCCTCACTTTGTTCAAGATATATATAATAATAAATAATAATACTAAAGATAATTTCATAGGCCTTTTTGAAATGTATAAATATCGCAATTTCGAACCGCACCTCAAGAACTGGACATCAACAAATTCTTGAAATTCAACTGTAAAAAAGGTTTAAAGAAACAAGAAGGAAACAACTTCATTAGTTCACCAGTAATCTGTCCTGCTAGTGAAGAAGGTAGCATCTCAAAGTGTGATCTTTAAGGATTCTTAAAACGCTGCATATAAAAGTATCTGATGCCTCGAAAAGCTTTGAAGCAGTCGAAGAACACTCATCAACCAACAATTGACTGGGTAGTTATACTGTTATCTAGTGGTGTAAAGTTCGGATAAAAAATAATGAGAGTTTTCAGTGTAAACATAAAGTAAAAAATACTTCCGACTGAGAACAAATTTGATTTCTCGTCTTTTCGACGTTAATTCCTTCCGACACTTCTCTCCGTTCGAGTACGTATTGCTCGTGTTTTCATTTTACTAAAAAATGTAAGATAAATTTTCTAAGCGAAATGGCAAAAATAGCGTTCGAGTAACACGTCATATCCCGAATGCAAGTACATATTACCCTGAAACACAGCGCACTTTATATTTAGCTCTAAAGACAATCGATGTATCGCCGTTTGTTTTGGCGATGTTTGGCATTGATTCGATCTTAAATTACTCATGTGGGACAATTAGAACCAGATTTTATAAGGTAGCAATTGGCAACACATGTATTGAGCATGTTTTCAATTGAATAAAAAATACGAACACTAAATGTATGATACATTCCCTAGGCAACATGTTGAAACGTCATTTCCGACATGGAAGAGGAAGTACGTTATTATCATAAAACACTAACGCTCTACATAAATAGCTCTAAAGACAATCGATTTATCGTCGTTTTTTCTGGTGGTGTTTTGCATTGATTCGATCGGACGCTAAATTATTCGTGTGGAACAAGAACCAGATTTTATAAGGTAGCCATCCGTTGGCAACAAACGTATCGCGCGTTTTTTCATTTGAATAAAAAAAAAAACTCGAAACTATTAAATTTATGATACAGGTTGAAATCGCGGTCGAAAGGGAAGAGGAAGTACATACTCTCCAAAAAAAATAGTGTACTAGCACTTCTATATCTAGCTTTTAAAAAAAAAACTCACACACTGCGTGTGAGAGAGTTAAGAAGAAACCAATCAGACTCGGCGATACTACCTTCTCGACTAGCATGGCAGTAATGAGTTTTAGCAAACTTCTTTGGTTGGTCATTCCCTTCGGAAAACACAAAAGAATAATAATACATCAAGAGATTTAGAAGTTTGGCGATGTGCAAATTCAACCAGGCAACGGTAGCTTCCTAGGATTGATTACTAGACTAGGAGGAATGAATTTTACGATTTTTTCTTTTAGCGCCAATCTTCTCACTTGATTTAGATGAGAACGCTTATTCATAATCTCACTCACTTAGAAAGGAAACCAATACTACTAACAAAATGAAGAAGCTCCACCACTGGAGGAGGGCGAGCGAAAGAACTGTATTGTAGTTTTTCCATTATTTGTCGGAAACAAAATACGACTGTAGTTTCTTAGAGAGCCAAGGGAATAAATTACAGATGTGATATATGTGTTTGTCAGATTATATCTCGTGATGTGCTTTGGGGAGTTTTTCGTTTCAAAATAAAGTGATTACACGGACCACTTGATTGTTGGTTCCACTTCTCTTCACCCGAAAGATAAACCTGGTTATACCTTTTTGTTTTTTAAAGAAATGCCATCAGAGGATTATGTCATACTCTAACTTAAGGATGCGACATTGACAGCAAAACATCGATGTTCAAAATTAAAACATCGATTTTGATAATACATCGCCACAAAAACATCGATGTTTTTAAAATTCAATGTTTTTAAACTTTTTTTCCCATTTCTTAAAACTGATTTAGCACCTAGTGATGCAACCCCCCCCCCATCGACAGTTAAACATCGATGTTCAAAATTACAACATTCGATGTTGATAATGCATCGCCCCCAAAATATCGAATGTTTTAAAATTCAGTGTATTTAAACTTTTTTCCCCATTTATTATTATCCCCCTCCCCCCCAGCAGAAACACTTTTAAGAGGCATTAAGTCTCATGGGGCAGAGGTAACAGTATTAGGATTACTACCTAGGTATGGGTTAGGTAATGGGTGGTTAAATCAAAGGGCCAATAAGATGAACGGGTTGTTAAGGGATTTGTGTCAGAGGGAGGAGGTTAGATTTTTAGATGTTTGGAAGGAGTGTAGGAGGGATTGGATAAGCAGGGACAATTTGCATTTAAGCCTGATAGGTAATAGTGAGGTTGGCAAGCGTGTTTTGAATATTCTGGAGTCAAAAAACTAGAATACAAGCAGGGATGGGAAGGACATAGAGGGTTGACAGTACACTGTAATTGCTTAGGAAAACTAACAGGGTCTAAATTGCAGGAGACAAACAATGCAAAGGGAAAGTGCAATGTAAGGGAGAAAAACAATACCAAGACAAATAATACACGGGGAAAGTGCAATATAAGGGTGAAAAATAAGCTAAAAGTATTTTATTGTAATGCTCGCAGTGTGAGAAATAAAATGGATGAGCTCAAGGGAATTGCACAAGCAGAGGATATAGATATCATTGGGATTACTGAAAGTTGGGCAAACAGTGAAGATGCACAAAATTTAGATTTAAGTGGATTCACAATGTTTAGGGAGGACAGAGTGAATAGGAAAGGGGGTGGGGTTTTGATTTATGTGAGATAATTCTTAAACTGTACGGAAATTAAGTTAAATAGTAAAACTGAGGGTATAGAATCA
Organism: Metellina segmentata; assembly: GCA_947359465.1. NCBI lineage: Eukaryota > Metazoa > Arthropoda > Arachnida > Araneae > Tetragnathidae > Metellina > Metellina segmentata. Next base: position 83,588,186 of record OX375883.1, on the reverse strand, counting down.
GTCTGGGTGAAACTGAATACAGACAAAGGCAAAGGACTAATTCTGGGCAATATATATAGACCTCCTGTTTGTAGTGAAGAGCAGGAAAAGGGCATGTGCAATCTGATAAACGAAGCATGTCAAAAAGGAGAATTAATTTTAATGGGGGACTATAACTATCCAAATATTGACTGGACAAACAATCTAGCCACAAATGGGAAAGGGGCAGAATTTTTGGAAGTGATACAGGATTGTTTTTTGTACCAGATGGTATACTAGGGACAATGCAATATTGGATTTGATTCTCAGCAATGATGAGGATAGGGTGCAGGATTTGGTTATAGGTGAGCCACTGGGAGAAAGTGATCATAGAAGTATCAGATTAAGTATAAATTTTCAGTCAGCATACACAATCAATAGTAGGATAATTCCAAATTTCAGAAAGGTAAATTTTCATAAGATAAGGGAAGAGTTAAAGGAAACATTCAAAGGGGGATTATTAGCACCGCATCTTTCTGAACAATGGGAGGAATTCAAGAATAAGTTAGACAGGGTGTTAAAAAAACATGTAACGTTCAGGAAAAAAGGAAATTCTAGAAAATTGCTCCCTATGTGGTTTTCAGGGGAAACACACAAAGCTTTAAAATTAAAACAAAGAACATACAGGGTATATAAAAGCACTGGTAACGACAGGGACAAGGAGGCATATCAGAAAGCCAGAAAGGAGTTTAAAACTATTAGTCGGAAGCAAAAGGTGTCCTTGGAGGAAAAATTAGCAAGGGAAATAAATATAAACCCAAAAGAATTTTTTGCATATGCAAGTGGTAAAAATAAATTTAGTACTACACTGGGCCCGTTGGAGGGGAAGGGAGGTGAATTAATTCAAGACGAGGTGGGAATGGCAAACGTGTTAAATGACTTTTTTCTGGGGGTTTTCAATGGTAACTATAATTTAAAAAAGGATCCCAAGGATGGAGCCTTTGCAGGGGGTATAATTAAAGAATGCAAATTCAACAGGGAAGAAATAGTACATCAGTTGAAAAGAATTAAGCCATCTAAAGCACCAGGGCCAGACGATATTTATCCGAGAGTACTAGTGGAATGCGCGGAAGAACTGGGGGAAGTAATTCACACGATATTTAATTCAACATATAGCATAGGTTGGGTACCAATGGATTGGAAGTTGGCCAACATAACTCCAATTTTCAAAAAGGGAATACAAAGTGATCCGGGCAACTATAGACCAGTAAGTCTAACATCAGTAATTTGCAAAATATTTGAATCTCTGTTAAAAAAGCATATAATGTTATACTTGGAGGAGGGGGGACTGATATCAGAGAATCAGTATGGGTTTAGGAATGGCAGATCCTGCTCTACAAACCTTTTGAAGTTCTATGAAAAAATTACTGAGGAGCTGGATAATAAGAGCAGTGTGGATATCATGTACATAGATTTTCAAAAGGCTTTTGATAAAGTACCTCATGAGGCATTACTGTTTAAATTGGAAAGGCTGGGGATTCAGGGAAAAACATTAATATGGATAAAGAATTGGTTATTGGGTAGAAAGCAGAGAGTGCAGGTAAAAGGAAATTATTCACAGTGGACAGAAGTTATAAGTGGGGTGCCTCAGGGATCAGTTTTGGGACCAGTTTTATTTATAATTTTCATAGATGATATAGGTCAGGGGATCAAGAAAATAATCAGTATATTTGCAGATGACTTAAAAATATGGGGGACAGTGGATACCAAGTTACAGATAGAAAATTTACAAGGGGATTTTGATAAGACATCCGAATGGGCTGTAAAATGGGTATGTCATTTAATGTAGGGAAATGTCAAGTTCTGCATATGGATTACAGGAACAGTGGAGCCGAGTATACTGTCTGCAGGGAGTAAAGGTAAAGGAGGGAGAAACAGTCAAGGATCTTGGGTTGATAATTCACAGGGATTTTAAAATGGGTCATCAATGTTCTGCTGCGGATAAAAAGGCTAATAGGTTACTGGGGTATATTAAAAAGACTGTAACTTCAAGGGATAAGAATATAATCTTGCCGTTATATAAGGGTTTAGTAAGACCACATCTAGAATATGCTGTACAATTCTGGGCTCCATATATGAGAAAGGACATAGAATCAATTGAAAGGGTTCAGCACAGAGCTACAAAAATAATAAAGGGGCTAGCAAATTTCGACTATAATGAACGTTTAAGTAAGCTAAACATGTATACACTGGAAAGAAGAAGAAGGAGGGGGGGGGGATTTGATTCAGCTTTTCAAGTTTGTAAAACAAGGGGACACAGAGGGCTTAAATTTCAATAGGGATAACAGAACAACATGGGTATAAATTGAATAAGATACATTTTAATCGGGATTTAAGGAAAAACTACTACTTTAATAGGGTAATAGACAGTTGGAACGCGTTGCCAGAAAATATAGTTAATTCAAAGGGAGTGTACGAATTTAAGACACAGTTGGATAGTCAGTGGGAATTGGGGAATTCATAAACAAAGGACCAGCCTTGTTGGGCTTGAGCCTGTAGCTGGTCGTCAATATTTGTATTTGTATTTGTATTAAAACTGGTTCAGCACTTAGTGATGCGACCATCGACAGCAAAACATCGATGTTCAAAATTAAAACAATGAAGTTGATAATGCATCGCCCCATAACTATCGATGTTTTTAAAATTCAGTGTATTTAAACTTTTTTTTTCCCATTTCTTAAAACTGATTTAGCAACTAGTGATGCGACATCGGCTCCAATACATCGATGTTTTTTATAAAGCATAAATGTTGTGAAGACATCGATGTCGCATCCCTACTTTCCAAACCTTTTTCCCTGGCCACTTTGGTCTAAAAGTATGTTCAATTTGCTGATTATGAAAATTATGCTACTTGGTTATTTTTTAAATTTTTGAAACGGTACTTTTTCATCTAAAAATAAAACATCGACAAGTATAAATATCGATGTTACAAAATCATCGACTCCAATACATCGATGTTTTTAAAAAAACATCGATGTTTTGAAAACATCGACATCGATGTCGCATCCCTAATTCTAACCCTCCGAGTAGCTTCGACGACATGTTCATCAAGATCTGACCAATTTTTCTAACTACACGATATCTCCTCATCGAGATCTGACCAATTTTGCTAACGACACGATAACTCGTCATCGAGATCATCATTGTTAACTTTCTTTTTGTTGTTGACGAGTTCAAGATCTGGTCAGTTTTCTTCTAATGGCGAGATATCTCGTCCATCAAGATCTGGTCAGTTTTGCTAATAACGAAATACATCGTCGAAACTACCTTCAGGAGTGTTAAGGGCACTTTTCATTGACTGACCCGATACGAATACTACGTCATGTCATCGCTATCATGTTAAACTATCGAATGTGAAAATGGCAACTTTCTGATAGAGCAAAAAAAGTTTAAAAGTGGTTTAGACTACATATCTAGTCCATCGAGATCTGACCAATTTTGCTATTGACAAGATGTCTCATCACCTCGATGATGTACACTTGTATCCAAATTGCCGCTTTTTGTTTGTTGTTGACGAGATCGAGATTTGGTCAGTTTTCTTTGGATGACGAGACATCTCGTCCATCAAGATCTGGTCAGTTTTGTTAATGACTAAATACCTCGTCGAAACTACCACGAGTAGAGATAAGAGCAGTTTTCATTGGCCGTCATGATACCAATAATCCGTCTTGTCATATTAAACTATCGAATGTGAAAATTACAACTATTCGGGATAGCAAAAATGTTTTAATTGAGAATTGAAAATCAGCACAACGACTAAAAAATGTTATCAAATGTATCTGTGTACCCTTTTCGATTCTTGTTAAAACTGTTATTGTGTTTTATCAATCAATCTGCTATTGTTTATGAACAAAAACGTTGCTATTTTATGATTTTCCCAAGCTCTTTGTGTTAACCCTCGAAGCGGCTTCGAGGAGATATCTTATCCATCACGATCCAACCATTGTGTTATAACGAAATATCTCATCATCAAGACATTACCGATTTTTTTTTATGATGACGAGCTCAAGATTTGGTCAGTTTTCTTTTAATGACTAGATATCTCGTCCATGTGTCAAAATCTGGTCAATATTTTTTAATGATGATATCTCATCACTAATAGAGTTAAAAAGCAAATGTGCCATTTTTAATGCTCTTTGCGTACAAATTCAGACTTTGCAGTGTATTCATTTCATTTTCATTGGTAGATTTAAATAACTAATATGCAATATTCGTCTCCTTACAACATCGAAAAAGAAAGATTTTATTAAATTTATTTTAGTAAGTGGGAAAATGAATTCGATACTTCAAAAAATATTTGGAAAAAAGTGCCATTTCCTGACCATACCATTTCCTGACTTCTAAACTGGCTACTAATTCGTTGATTTGTCACCGAAGGTATCTTGTCCAATGTAACAGTAAGGTGACGAATATGAAAAAGCATTTTGTTTTCACATTCGATAGTTTGGCATGGTAGCGGCGATATAAGCCCCTCATATACACTTCACTAAAACCACTTAGCTTTTTTTTCTCTAGCCGTCTTGGTAGTTTGTCACCCAAGTCAGAAGCCACCCTGTAGTGATCAACCTCTGATGCAAAAACCTGCTCCAAACACTATCTCGTGGCATGCCACAAAGGGAAAATAGTTTGGTTTCTTAAGTATTTGAGAAATTTCCTACGATATCGAATAAGAATTGTAGGGTTTCTTAAGATTTAAACCATTTTTTAAATATTATTTGCCATCTGTATTATTCACTTCATTCAGATGGCCAAATGAAATTTAAAAGTAATGGTTCTGGGCTTTGGCTATTCAAGATTGGCAAGCTAGCGGTTGGAGAAAAATCATTGTTCAGGACAATTCTCATTCGATATTTTAGGAAATTTCTCGTCCGCTAACGAAGCTAGACGATTTTTTACGGTACGTTCCACTAGATAGTTTCATACTAGCCAATTCTAGCAAGGGTAATACACTCTATTACAAAAAAAATCGACACACCAAGAAGTAGTTGTCCGATTGCGATAAAAATGGGTGGAGGCTGAAGAACATACATAGATAACTAAACGATTAAAATTTCAGAACAACTGAATGATTTATTTCAGAGTTTGACCGTTACAAAGGGAGGTAGTCAATAAGGCGTTGGTCCACCTCTGGCCTGGATGCAAGCTGTCACCCGGCGTGGCATTGACTGAAAAAGTTCCCGGATGTCCTTCGGAATTTCTTGCCAAATTGTCTGCAACTACCGGGCTAAATGGTCAATATTCCGAGATGTTTGCAATCACCTTCCCGTAACGTCCCAAATTTGCTCTATGGGAGTGAAATCAGGAGACCTAACTGGCCAAGGAAATGTTGGGAAGGCTTTAAGACAATTCATAGCAACACGTACCGTGTGCGGGTGGGCATTATCTAGTTCAAGATCCACCTCCTCACGACTCACCTGTTAAGGTTTAGAGTCATGTGAAGGGAGGGAGGAGATTTCCAGTTCACAGGTAGATCCCGAGGACCCGCACCCACCGACGAAATCTACTAAACTTCTCAAAAGATACAAGGGGCAATGGCATGAACAACAAATCAGAACACATAACACAAAAGATGGGCAACAGGCCCTTTAACAGGATTTGATAACTAAAAGGAATTGACGGTAAAGAAACATATAAATAAAAGGGATGCCACAATCCTTGGCTTATAAGAAACAGGGTCACAACACAGCAGTTAAAACTCGCGTAAAAGATTAAAACATAATAAAGAGAAGATTAAAATATAATAAAGATAATATTAAAATATAATAAAGAGAATATTAAAATATAATAAAGAGAGGATTAAAATATAATAAAGATTAAAATATAATAAAGAGAAGATTAAAATATAATAAAGAGAATATTAAAATATAGTAAAAAGAGAACATTAAAATGAACTTGACCTAGTCAAACGTTCTTGCAAAAAATTATAAAAGAATAAAAGGGGGTGTGACCCAACAGCACCAGACTCAGGTCATCTAGTCAGCCACATCCGCCGCCATCATGACGCATTTCCGGATCCTATACCTCAAGATCTCATTGTCAAGTACCGAATTGAACCACACCGGTTTGTTGGCAACGGTTGGTCTACCAAGATGATAGTTAGTTGTATGTCTACAGCTGAAAAGATAACTGGGTCATCGATTTCTCTGTAACTACACAAGTCACCATTTTTAAGCTTGAATCGATGAAGGCACTTCATGAACGGAACATGACCAGTAAGGAACCAGACGAGATGCCTATCAGAATTCAAGGTTTTACAATTGACTTCGGGCAGGTATTTCCTCAATCTAAGACCTTTTTCAGAGGAGCTGAAATAATTTTGAAATGCAAGATTTGTCGTTTAACGCTTGAAAGAACCTCAAGAAATCTGTCCGCAAGACGACGCCAGCTTATCGAAGTCGTTGGCGAGCTCATTACCCATCGTCCACACGTGTGAACGCACCCAACTCAGGCCGAAGTTAGTACAATAATGAGATATTGATTTTTTAACTGGTAATAAATAAGACGATTAGTTAGTATGAGATTTAAATGCCTGAATTGAACTTAGACTGTCGCTGTAGGTATTAATTCTTTTATTGTTTTTTTATCGCCCTTACTATTGATTGGTGTATGGTTGCTAATTCAGCCTGAAAAACGCAATTGTTATTATTAAGTTTAAACTGATGGGCTTCGATCAAAGTTTGACCAGAAAATATTCACACCGCAGCCCCGATTTTGCCATCCGTGTACACCTCGTGGTTAGGATTTGGAATAGCTTGAGGAAAATTTAGAATAAGAGGGTCGACGGTAGGAATATTTATTGTTGCACTATTGTAATCTAAATTAAGTAGCGAAGGTCCAAGCTCGGGCGCGTGCAGCCTTCTTTTGACACTATTAAACCTAAGGCTGAGAGACTTGAGAGTCGCGTGAAGAGGAAGAATGCCACAGAGTGCGTTGAGGGAGTCAGTAGGGGAGGTCTTGTAGGTTCCACAAATCTTGAGGAGAAAAGGTCGTTGGATCGAGTGAAGTTTTGTAGCCTGTTTAAGAGTAAGATTGCCTCCCCAAATGCCGGCTCCATAGGTAATAGTTTTCTCCGTGACGGTCAAATACCACTCCTTCTGGGGCCGGGGCATTATCTTTTTAAAAAGTAAGTCCGGGGTGTCGCAAAAGGAACGGTAACACAACTGGTCGTAGAATGTAGTCTATGTACCGCTGTGCTGTAAGTGTGCCAGAAATGACTACCAAAGGGGTCCGGCTATCAAAAGATATGGCACCCTAGACCATAACGCCCTGCTGTGGGCATGTATGGCGAGCGATAGTAAGGCCAGGATCCCCACGCTTCCCTGGACGTCTCCAGACAAGTCTGCGGTTGTTGTCAGGATACAGAGTTGGAAACGGGACTCGTCACTAAAGACTATACGTCCCCAGTCAGCACCGTTCCAAGTTGATCGAGCCCGGCACTAATGTAATTATGCGCCTTCTTGGTGCTTCGATTGTTTTGTTATAGAGTGTATGTGTATTCATACTTGGATCTTCATTCCCCATAAGGCAATTTTGTCTAGACGAGGTATTTCGTCCACGGCAGAACTGACCAAATCTTGATGGACGTGACATCTCGTCATTAGCACCCTATCTTGTCTATTGTCGAAACATTGTTGAGGGTATGAAAAACCTAAGGTGAAATCACTCTTTAGAAAATTGAATATCTTTAAATTTGCTCTACTATGAATAGTGCTCGAAATAAAGGGATGGTTCGGTGTTTCTTTTCCGCGACTGTACATTTTCGTTCATCTTGAATCAGCATTTTTTTTTGCAATCTCGAAAAAAAAGTTTTCAGTGAAATACAGGTCTGTGAAAGTGACGCCACAAAGAAAACTTATTTTTCTTCCCGTACATCACCTGCTTAAAAAACGCATATCTCGACCTAAAGTATTTAAGACAGTCCAATTTTGTTTCTCTTTCAGAAAAATTATGAAGTTTGGGGGCAAATATTGATGCTAATTTCATTGGTAGTACCTATTTTCTTTCGTAAATACATTGCAAAGTCCCAAATCCGAAATCCACTGGACCTCGGCCATTCCGTACTTCGAATTATTTATATTTTTTGTCAAAGAAAAAACTTGAACTAACCCCCCACCCATCGCGCGAATTTTGCGATTGCAATAGTAAAATAGCATATATATAAATAGGAATATTTTTTAAAAAAGGAAAAAAACTTTGTCATACAATGCAACAAATTCTTTACTTCCAAATCTTCTAATTTGTCTATGTGGTATTTACTCTGAACATGTCCGTTATTTTGCTTTGTTTCATCAATTAGATCCAGGTTCTTAAAAATTGTTTTTTAAAATTATACTTGTTCTTTAAAAATTGTCGGAAAGATGTAAAAAAGTGAGAAAAACCAAAAAACGCCGGTTAGCAAAACGTCCGGAGTTTGGACAATTCCGGATTTCGGACTCCGGATTTGATACTTTGTACTGTATGAATTGTTTCCAATTCAATTATATATAATTTAAAATTCCTCTTTCTAAAAATAGACCTGCTAAAATTCTGATTTTTTATGTTCCCATATAAATTTGCTATCAGAATATATGAACACTTTCTGAAGTTTTCGAATAATTAAGCAAAATAAATTATTTTGTGCAATGACCACGAGTGTAAAAAACCCAACGTGATAAGAAAATAATGAAATACAATCAAAATCCCTAACGATGTCCGAAAAATCCTTAGGCACGTGTCAAATTCCCTGAAAAAGGACGAAAAGGTTTTCGAAATCCCTAAATTATATGGGGATTCTCTTTCAACCAAGTGGGAAATATTCTTTCTGAATTTGTTTAAAAATACTTTTTTACACAGCGTTAGACGAATAATATGAATAATAATTTACAGCAATTACATAATTTGAATAAATTATCCAACACAAGATTATACGTTAAACATGTACGCAGACTCATCTCACTACAAAGCCAAATTTAAAAAAATGTAGCATAATTGTTTTGATGCAAAAGGGCAGAGGAATAAACTACATATTTAAAATACTAATAAATCCTCATAACACATTTCTAAAAGTGCAGAGATGTGAAAAATATGGATGCTCAGCTTTTTTAAGAAGATAAAAAAGTAGTGATATAAAATTACTATTTATTTAAATCCATAAACAAAAGTTTCATATTCGAATATTAGTTACGCTGATAAACTAAATTAAGAAATTCGTTAAATTCGAAAAAATTGTTTAATCTGTCCTTTCTGCCACATAGAACTCCAAAAAAACTTTCAACAGATACTTCAATAAACGACTATTGCAAGGTTGAGTTTTACGTATGCAATTCATGAATATAACTTCATAAATAAACTTTCTTTAAATCCTCTTCAATTCTTGAAAAGTTAAACTCTCATGTCACAATACTCGGAGATCTGATTTTTGTGTATGTTCATAGGTCGACTTATGAAGCACTACTGTAGAACTTTCATGAAGCACTACGTCATATGTAGCACTAGTGTAGAACTTCAACATGAGTAAACATGAGTTTTTAGGTATCGATCTAATGTGAAATTGTCCGCAGTTTTAAACCCGTTGAAATTTTTACTCTATCTTTAACGGTCTAAGAGATAGAAAAAGGAACTAAATAACTCCAGTTAATAGTTGTTTTTTATCGTCTGCTGGAAAATCATTTCTCCGCGCAAAATGAAAACGGAAACGAAAAAAAAATTTTATAATTCGTGATCTGTGCTGTTGCATTCAATAATAATTAAATGTCACATTAAATTCATTTTTAAATGTTCTAGATTGAATTTTAAAATTCGCCGCGACCCAAAAATTGCAAAAAGTTCGGACTACCTGTGTGCCAAATCTCATTCTTGTAATTCGTCAGGACTTTGCGTGCAGAAAACAGATAAACACTTCTTTTTATAATAGTAGATATTTATAAAAATAACTAGACAAATACCCGACACTACTCGGTTTGAATTGGTTTACTCTAGATTGAAAGATAATCAAAACATATAATGACTTACTTATTTTTGTAGAATAAAAATTGATTTGAACACCTTTCGCAATCCTCATAATTTCTACAACTTACTTTGGACACAAATCCTGCACATGCATATCCATTCATGTAATACATTTCACAGACATCGCGTCCTTGCTGTATGACAAAGCTACAAAATGCGAAAGGTGACGCTAAGGTTACTACTATAAAAGACGATTTTGAGGGAGATTTGGAATTCCTCTTCTTAAGTTCTTTTCATGTTCAACTCAATTACTAAAAATTACGATTTACGGCGAATGCTCTCGCACTCATAGTCAACAAAACAATATTTTTTTACTTGTGGCACTCTTGCATCCGGTATGCGACACTGTGAAATTTTGCAATCTTTTCCTGTCATTATGACAACGAATTTTTTAATGTTTGAAAAGTTCTAGTTCGGATATTTTAAACATTATTATTCTTTCAATAACTGCATTATTCTTTCAATAATGGCATAACTACACTTAAAATTTACTGAACATTTATTCTGACTTACCTGCCACTTTTAAGTCGAATACTTTGTGGTGGTGTTGCGTGTCATGAGACGGAAAACACATTTATTAAAATAATAAATATTAAAAACAGAAAACAGCGAAATAAAACAAAATAAAAGATGTCGGAAAAAATTGTTCTAAAGACATTAATTTGTTGTTCATTTTTATCTCTTGATCTCGCACAGTTGCCACAACTTACAACTAAAAGTGCACAAAATTTAGAAATGTGAAATTAAATCAGAGCGAAAGAACCAGAAAAAATATCACTGCTCGCGCGATCTTGTTCATTCTCGTTTCGTTGAAAAATATCGTCTGTCCCAAATATTCGGAAATCGTTTTCATTGCGCAAAGAATAAAAATAAGACTCGAAATAAATGAAGTATCAGAGCTGAAATTCCATTTAAAAAAAAAACGATTTTTTAAAGAATTACTTTTTTAGCAGTACTGGTAAAGCAATCGAATTAATCGTAAGATTCAATATACATTCCAATTTTTCCAAAACTTCCAAATTATGGTTGATTTAAGTTTACTTACTCAGGTGTTTCAGCATAAAACTCATCTAAATATAAAAATAAATTCTTAATATTGCATTCACTAAACTAATAAATAGTGTATACAATAAAACACACTTCAATAAAATATCTGGAATACCATTGATGTGATGCCTCCACAAACACATAATCGAACATAGAACAGAAAGACGGACAGACAGACTTTCACAACCAATTCCACTCACTAAATGAAGATAAGTACTCACTGTATGCAAATTTTCATGAAAATATATTAAACCGTGTGGACGTGTATAGGGCACATACATACATACAGACAGACAGACACCAAACGCGAAAGAGGCGGATTTAGCATCAGAAGGGTCCAAAACGGAGAGAAAACTTGAAATGGGTCGAAAATATTGAATGTACAAACAAACACTCCATTCTTATTTATATAGATAAATAAATAGAAATATCGCGTCGCAAAAAAGATGAAGGTAGAGGAGATCCGAACGCTTGAGTGGAAGAATACCATTGTTCCGCTTGAGCGCTCGTCAGAGGTTGATATTGCTATAGTACCTCTGGTCGAAGGCTATTTAAAATCAATCTTTGATAAACCACATTATATAAGAGGCTATCACAGCAAAAGTTATCTTGGCACCATTTTTTATATATTTTTGTTTGTCTCAACTATTATAAAAGCAAGTGTTTATGTGGGGGGGGGACTGTTGTGACGAGTCTATGGCACTGACAGTGATGCGATTTGGCACACAGGTAGTTCGAATTTTTGTGCGAAGCCCGAATTTTTTCAAATTAAATCGAGAACATTTTTAAATGAATTCAATTAAATTGAATTATTATTGTTTTCTTTAGAATGGCAACAGTATAAAAGATCGCAAATTCTAAATTTATTTTTTCCGCTTCCGTTTGATTCTCCAAGGAACGATTTGTCAACAGACTAATAAAAACCCAAAGTTTTAACTGAGTTCTTTTTTCTATCTCATAGATCGTTAAAGAGAGTAAAAATTTCAACAGTTTTAAAATTTGCGGAAAATTTCACATTAGATCGATACCTAAAAAAAGGATTTTTTTCAAATAAATAATTTTTAAATTGAAATTTTTATATTTTTTTCCAATACGAACGCCGTTGTGTAGAATGACCCTTCGTTTGATTCGAGAAATCAGAGATTTCATATCCTGTGCTCAGCAAAACAAATGAAAAACATTTTGACTGGAATTGTTTGGTTCTTTTTTGTAAAATCGGGATCGTTAAAGATAGATTAAAAATGTCAATGGATTTCAAATCTGCGAAAAATTTTACACCAGATCGGTTTCTTTTACTAAATAATTTTTCAATTAAATATTTATATTTTCGCAAGAGACTGAGACGTTAAGGGGGTCCGGGACACAAAAATCGTCAAATTTTCGAATTTTTTTTTATTATTTTAAGAAATTCTCTGTGTTTTTCTGCTTAAAATGACGTCTAAATCATGCTTCTATCTTAATTAGAACTAGAGATGTAATAATTTTTGTGGTGCGTTGTTTTGAAAATCTAACACTCTTGACAGTTGTTGTCATGGCAACAACATCTGTCTTTAAAACTTTAAATGCGTTTTTCTCCATGATACATTTTTCAAGATTTCCTGTATTCAAATTGCTATAAGTCGAAAACCGATAAAGTTTAAGGGTTGAAATTTGGAATATATAGTTTTCAAACATTATACTTTAATTTTGATTCAGCAAATTTGAAACAAATATTTACTTTTAAAAATATGACTTTTAAAAAAACAAGTACCTTACAATTTTCAAAAATTTTCATTCAAATATTTTTTATTTTTTATTAAATTAATAATTTTTAAATTGCTGAATCAAAATTAAAGTTTATAAATTTGTGAATAATTTACTGCAAGAATTTTGAAAATCGACCAAGAATATTTTGAGCCTTAGCAATTTAAAATGACCCCTCTTTTTTTCAAAAAATTTTAATTTAAAATTTTTTAAAAACTTTTGGAAAAATTTTGTGTTTTGATTTTGCTTATTAGTTGGATGGGTAATCAGTACAAAAAAATTCAAAATTCTAAATTAATTAATAAAAATATTTTTCTGATGTGTCCCGGACCCCCTTAAGCAACAAACCGATTGTATCTCTTCGCAATTGGAATTTGGTCGAATTTGACAATGACGACGCCATTACGGCGTTGCCCGTGGTGTTGGTTTGCGAAGCAAACCATAATTCATAATATTTATAATTTGATTTGCAAACAGGCATGAGAATGCAAAATTTCAAAAAAGAGGAAAACTAAAACGTGAAATTAAATACATGCGAGTCAGGTCTGTGTGCACAGGATTTTGCAACAGTAAAAATTAACATTAGCCCGGATCTATAATAATTGATTAATTAATTTATAAATAATTAATGGTTGACCATAAATCGGGAAAAGCAGTGAATTACGAGCACATGCTAAATATCGACCATACAACATCTCAAGATAGATGCCTCTGTATTAAAAAAATTACAGCCATTCCAGGATTGAAAACTCACTTTTTTCGCTTGATTTTTATATCGTTTCCCGAGAAAGTACAAATAAGAAAATTACGAAACTAACATGGTTTGTTCAAAATTGTACGGGGAACAAGATGAAAAAGATTTGTTTCCGATGCGGCTATTAGTTTAGGGTGCATTAAGTGTTAAAGTCGAAATAGCGAAATTTTTAACATGAGTGACAAAAGACGTACAAATTTTCAGTCTTTATCCGTGATTTTTTTAAAGTACCTCTGATATGTTAATTTTTGAACAACGCAGAAGGTTTTTTTTTTTTTTTTTTTAGAAATTTCAATTGGGAAAATTGGGACATTTTCGTGATTTTTTTAAAAAAAACTGTCATATCTATATCTTATTACTATTAGTTTTTAAATTTGAAAACATCGCAGGAAACCGCAGAATGTACTTTCTGACAGTACAATTATTTTTGAAATTGGTTCATACATAAATTCGATGCGATGAAAAGTATAATTTGTACACTATGGAGTTGGTGAGCAGTGGGCGAACCCCCTAGTAGACCTGGGCGTTGTTCAAACTTTTACATCGCGATATATATATATATATATATATATATATATATATATATATATATATATATATATATATATATATATATATATATATATATATTACATGTAAAAGTTTTGAAAAATTAAATAACATCTATGTGGTCCACCGATCCAAGGAATGTACAATAAAAATTGAAATTCCGATAAACAAAGCATCATGAGTAAAAAAAAAATTTCAACATATATTCTAATGAAATAATGCAATTAAGATTGTTTTATGATATAATAAAATAATATATTATCCTATGCTATTAATTTTCTAATTTCAAGTTCATTCATACAAGTACACTCAATTTAAGATTGTCAATATTGGTCGTTTTCGCAGATTTCTCCGTTTTTGTCAATCTTGTAAGACAACCCGCAGAATATTTTGGTAATGATCTTCACATTTTGCTGATTGTATGAAATCAGTACTTAGCTTGACCCCTCGTTCTACACAATCATTGACAACATACAATGTTTTTTAACTTTGTGAATGATGTGGTAAAGGATGCAGAACTTGACCATTCTGAAACATCTATTTAAAAATTTGAGTCTAGTTCAAGCAGATAAAATAAAAACCAATAATATGCTCCAAGTAAATCAGAAAGAGTTGTATTTAGAGTGAGATTTTTTGGAAATTTAGGTTTTCCAAAATCCATGCCATATCTACCTATCAATTTAAAAGCAGTACCGGTGGAATTTGGTTTTGTAGCTAGCATAGCATTAGCGATAGCTTTTTGTTCTTGTGGTGGAAATTAGTTGCTCCAAAGGGCGAGTAGCACCATCTCTTCTGCAAGATACCAGTAGGGGTTTTCAAAGGCACTGATTGCACATTTAGATATAATGGGATGGACAGCCTTGTACACTAAGAGAATGAAGCATATGTAGGTCGATCCAAGGGGCATTTATGGCAGAATCGCAGGTTATCCACCAGATGCAGTAGATGAGAGTGACAAAGTCAGCAAAGTCACAGTTTGGCAACCTGTTGTTTTACAATTATTGTGCCAGCAGGTAGTTGCTGCATTTGCTTCTCAAGAAGACAAATTTTAATTGTGTATAACAATTTGGCCATCCAACATGCTTTGTACAAGGCTCTTGTACTATTGGGAAAGTCTAGGTACTCTAAATCGATGGCAGATGTTACTGTCTGGATTGCATTGTCTCCAAGACCATCAACTATGCTTCTCGCTTGTACATTCACTGACTTTGAGTCAAAAGGTTCCAATTCACTATCAAAATATTCAAAATTATCCAAATTGTCACGAAATCGTTTAAACAAGGCTATATCTGGTGACTTGGAAGCCTCAATCTTTAAGTCATCAAACACGTGGGATAAAATGACTTCTCCAACATGATGGTGCCAAGCTGACCAAAGAAGTGCACGTCCCAATTTCTTTTGCACACTGACGCAGACAGCAGTAACATGACCTGTGTTGGAAGAAGTTGTGTCAAATGTCATGTTCACTATTGTATGTGTGCATTGCCAAGAGGTGAGCTGCTCATATATTGTCAGCAATGATTGGGCCACATTTACGATCAGTTCCTTGGGAATATACTGGCGTATCAAGAATCTTTTGCTGGTGAACGTTTCCAACGACAATGATGAGACGTTCTTCAGTTTTGTACTTATTGGACAATGATGTTGAAAGTTTTCAATCCAAATGCAGTCGTATATTTAGGAAAGTACCGCTGTTCCTTGCAGGTAGTTGAAATCTTCATTGCAACTAGAATCTTGATCTCTCTGCTATTGTAGATCTCTCTCCTCCTAGTTATGTAATTAATGCTTTTGTATATGCTGCTTGTTGTGCTGGACTCATGTTTAAATGTGTTGCTAGTGAAACAAGATTAGCTTTCATCATAATGTTGTGTGGAATGAATAATGTTGATCCTGTTCTTTTATTTTGATGATAACAGAGTACTTGTTGATCGTCTTTCAAGAGGGAAATTTTCCACATCATTTGTATCACTTTATTCATCACAATAATCATCGACAGAGCTGAGAATATCACTTAATATTAAGTTGGAACTCATTTCTCTATTCACTGTTTCTCATCTTATTTGTTGTAGCTGTAGACGCTTTTCTTTTCGTTTCAGTTTTTCCGCAAGACTTTTGTCATGTGATCCAAATGTTGTCAAACGGTCACTTTGCATTGACTGAAGGAAGGCAAGGTCTTCTTTGTTCTGTATTTGCTTTTTTTACATTCACAGGCCATTAGGAAAATGATAATGCTAGTTTATATTCCATCTGTTTTACCTTGTCTATAGTATTTGGTGCAGATCTTCGATTAAGGGGTATCGCTCTTAATTTTGCACGGTCATCAAGAAGTTTTATAAGTTTTTCACAAGCTTTTCGTTCACTGATTATTGGGATATTTGCTTTTTCATGAAACAGCTTTGCTTGGGAAAGAACTAGTTTTGCAGACTCCTATTTAGTCCTAATTTCTTGGACACCTTCTTTAATATGATACATCATACACCTCAAAACTTACGAATTAGTTGAAAGTTTGGAGCCATTTATTTTTGAATCATCACAAGTTATCTTGCTTCCTAGACCAAAAATATTTGAAGTCAGTCTGGTTTCCATAGGGCAATCAGAACAAAAAGTTCAGTTAAAGTTAAGCCAGTGTACACTGTCCAAATCAGAATCAAACTAGCAATAAACAAAAGTTGAAAATCAGTTCATAATGAAAACCACAAGTTGAAATAAACAGGAAATATATTGTAAACAAAGTTAAAGCTGCAGTCACTAGTCTAGTCAGTGTTACCACATGGTTTTGGCAACAACTTTATCTTGGCTGTAATTAATGATGATGCTGATACAGAAAATCTAAAACTTAAAAGTTGTCGTGGACCCCCTAAAACTGTTTGAAAAACAAAAGGAATTGGTATGGTGACTTTTTACGGGTAATAGAACATTTTGAGATTGGGGACAAACTGATTTGATTCTAGAGGGGCGTTTGATGCACCCTAATATCTGTGTGCGTGTGCATGTGCGTCTCCCACACACCATATATGCTCAAGTAGAGATTCAAAACGAGCTCTTTAGAAAAACTTCAACATAAATAGAAATAAAGGGGCATTTAATTCCTTTAAGTAATGATGACGGCATATATGACCTAGATTGCCACAGAAGTTCGCAACAAAATAGGATGCAAACGGATTGATTGTAACATCAAGAAACAAGAATGGGTTATTAGAATTCTACTGAAAATGTACAAAATCATTTTTGTTTAAATTTTACTAAATTTCAATTTCGCTAAAAAAAACTAATTTGAAATCGAAAGTCCTCTTTAGGACTCAAATGGATTTGAAAAATTCTTCATTAATTAGACGCTGAGCGGAAACACCGTGCAACCGGAAAACCGTGAGATCGGGGAAAATCGCGGTGTCACGATGACCGCGTGATCTACGCTAGCTAAGGGATGCCTGTGTAAGATCGGAAAAAATCGCGATGTCACGATGGCCGCGAGATCTGCGCTAGCTAAGGGATGACTGAGGAAGATCAGAAAGAATCGCGATGTCACGATGACCGCGAGAACTGCGCTAGCTAAAGGATGGCTGAGTAAGATCGGAAAAAAACTCGATGTCACGATGACAGCGAGACCTGCGCTAGCTAAAGGATGGCTGAGTAAGATCGGAAAAAATCACGATGTCACGATGACCGCGAGATCTGCACTAGCTAAGGGATAGCCGAGCAAGATCGGACAAAATCGAGACGTCACGATCTATCGCCATCGTGAAACCGATGTGGTTGTCGTCCTCACACCTGTTTTTCATCATGTATCGATACATCGCCCAGGCCTACTCACTAGTACATAAAAACGTCACTAGGACATCCGGTTCTTCAAAGCTTGAAATATACTGTAATTGGTTAGAAACACTAATGACGTCATACTCTTAAAAACGGCCAAAATCACGTTAGAAAAACGTGGAAAATTACTGAAAAGAGGAAAAACATGAAAAAAACCCTAAAAAAGCGGAAGTCCGCGGAAACGCGGAAGATCTCATGCCTGTTTGCGAAGCAAACCAACACCACGGGCAACGCCGTGATGGCTGTTATCGAATTTGGCCGCATTTAACAAGGAATTCGCATTCGCAGGGAATTCATTTTAATAGGTTATACTGTTATTTGTTATCCAAAAGGCTATGAACTTCCATCAAACCAAAGGGGAATTCGTAGCAATCACCGGGGGTTACTGAGCAGTGGTCACACCTGACCCCACAAAAAAAAAGAACTGTCTAGGGCAACGCCGTGCTGGCCACGCAATGGCTAGTCCACAATATGAGATTATAAACATTTGTTTCCAAGTGATCAGCAATAAGTTGTTTTGTAATTTTAGAAGAGATTTGAAACATTTTTTTTAATTCAATGTGGGTTAGGCCACTGTTGCTGTGTTATGTTTTTAAAATGACTGGACCTCGTCGGCAGCTCTAGGGCTGATTTGAGGATTTTTTAAAAAGTCGTGGTACATGGGAGAGACTTAAGCGAGGACCTTTTAGCGACTTTCTAAAATAAATGCATGATCTGATTTTACATGATTATGTGGGTCAGTTAAGATGCAATTATGCTTTAAAATGACTTGTTTTTTTATTGCAGTCTGATCTCGAGGAAAGAGGCCTAGTATCAAATTTCAGCTTTAATAAGCAGTTTTCTAAATAAAATTTTAAAAATAAAGACAAACCATAAATCATGTCAAAGTAGATGAACATTAAACAAATATTCTATATTATATTCATTATTGCTTTCTGAATACTTGAAATTTTAATAAAAATTGAAGAAATCAACAACTACTTTAAAAACATTTCATGTAAATTTTTATTTTTTATCCATCAAATGAAGTTTGTAAAAAAATTATGTATCAATTTGTGTACCTAAAAAAAACTGTCTCCGAATGTGGTTGGATTGAGGGAGTTACGCCATTTTCATTTTCTTTTCAGTTTGCATAATTTCTTTGTCTAATTGTTCAATTTCATCATTTGCAGTTTGCATTACTTGCAATGTTCTTTCTTTCATTTGTTTAAGTTCAATACAGACATCTTGTGTTTTCGCCTTTAAAAAAATTTGATGAATTTTCGAGACAAAATTTATGATTTAGGTACTTTTTCGGCACCAGTTTTTTCCGTTTTCAGCATATTTTCGGGACCACCAGACTGGGTGATCGGCAAAAAATAATAAGTAAATAAGATGAGGAATCTTTCAAGAGTATCAGTAGTACCCAATTAGTTAAAATGAAATAAAACGTGTTATATTGAGAAGTCCTTTTTTTTATCGCTTTTTCAATAGCGGCTACTAAATATTAGTTTAAAAGCACTCCACACTTGGTATCTTTATTAGTTCTTTGAAGCCACCACGGGATGAGATTTTGACTTTTTACGTCGCGTCAACGCCTGAACTGACACCCCACTTAACAAACTTCCACACCACGCCAACGTTAGCACATTTGAGGCCATGACAGATTTAACGTGCACCAGTCCGGTGCACGCAACGACCTTTGGCTAGACCTAGTTTCTAACTCGCCTCCCTCCGATTGCTAATCCGTTACTCTACCAACTAGGCTACAGCAACCCTTTTGAGTTTAATTTAGACGTTTTCACATTTTGACTATGAATTGCTTTTGAATTTCGATAGATCTTCAATCGGAAGCTGATTTTTCAATCAGTGGATTCAAATCGAATCATAAATCATTCAAATCGGTCAGTCTTACTTTGACCAGTGCGACTTAGTAACACATAAAAGTAAAACAATACAAGTTAAAGAAAAGCTGTAGAACAATTAACTCCCCCTTTTAATTTTATTTCAACCAATAATTTAGTATAACTTTCTTAAGTTTATTCTAATTCAGGCAAAAAAAATATATTTATAAAAATGCATAGACATTATTTATGAGTATATCTTATGTACAGGTTGTTCATGTAGAGCAGTGGGAAGACTAGTCTAGAGAAAAGGATCACGATTGGGATTCATTAGTACTATTAACACAGAATCAACTCTATTATAGTGGTTAGTTTTCCCAAAAGAATAATGTACAAATCAGATATTAAAAAGGAAAACAAAAATCAAACATCAATTAAGAGCAACAACTGTACACCTATTCTCATTTAAACTTTTTATTCCAAACCATTATTTTACAATAGCTTTCACTAGAATTTCTGGCACAGAAAGAATCTGGTGGTGTTTATTCCAGGTTTTTGAATCACTAGGGATTTACCATAAGGAGAATTTATTATCCATGTAAAAATATGGTCAATATTATAAAAAACTGTTGGATTTACAATCAACCCTCTGGGAGGAAAAAAATGGTTATTACAAAGTTTTCAAGAGCTTTGTGTTCATTCCAAGAATATTATTGCAATAAAAACGCAAACAGGCAAATGTAAAAAACAGTACTTTTATTTATAGAAGTTACAAAGATCCTATTTTACTCCACATGGATTGTCATCAGGTGTAAAGATATAAAAAATGCAATAGTGGAAAATATGAAATCCAAGCATAGCATTTACAAAAATTCATAACTCCTATAAATAGTTTCCTTATCAAAAACTAAATATTTACAAAATATTTCCGGTGCACCATCTCATAATTTATGAGAAAATTTGTATTGAAAATGAAGTATACATCAGTAAGTGCAAGAAAATATACAGCATGAACTTTCGGGCAAAATAGTAATGAATTAAACTTTAATATTGTACATGTTTGAAAAAACAGTACAATGCTTTTTCAAGTCACAATAAAAGATCACGCCTAGTTTATGATTATGAAATATCCAAGTTTTCAGTGTTTGTTAAGGTTTACTGCACTCATAAATTTTATTATCTAACAGCATACATCTATCTGACTTGGTGGGATTAATATTCATCATGCAGTAAACACAAGCACTACTTGGCTTTGAGTTTGAGTCCCATTTAAAACCTTAGTTCTGTCAGCCCAAAATTTTCTTTATGTTTAAAGGCTGATCATCAGGTATTGGGTTTTAATTTGTGCTCACTAAAAGTCTTGATTCTCATTAAATATGTTCATGTGCATTAACTAAACCAATGAAAGTTTTTCAAAGTTCTGTTCAGTGAAGTAAATATGCTTTTGAACATCTAAATATTTTCTGAAATTTTATCGCTTCAAGATACTTAAAAGAAAAAAATCAGACTGACCATGTTCTGTCATCTTTTATCAAGGCTCTAGGTAAACATTGTCAGAACTTGCAATATTACCAATTCATTAAGTTTGAGATAATATAAAACCTCTTTTCTTGATGCTCTTTCCATTATACGCATTTGTGGGATGAACATGCTTTTACTCGTTTAATCTAAATGATCATCTTGCACAACTTTTCAAAAAAATATTCTGCATCACAACTATCAACAATTGCAGGATGAAAAAATGCCTCCTTTCATTTGTTTCAAAAATTATTCTGAAAACTGGTATATTTCCAAAACAATAATTAAAAAATGGAATGACAATAACAGCAACTTAACCCCTTAACTGACTAGAAAATGACAAATACAGCAATTAATCCATAACTGCGACTGAACGTTCGACTCTGGAGTACTTTGATTATCAAATACAGGGAATTGAAAATCCCCCACAAAACATGAAGGTATACCTCAGCCAGTTAAGAGGCTAAATCACAACACAAAAATAAAGAGTGCTCCAACAAAAATGCAACACCTGCCTAAAAATTTAAAAAATGCAACCCAAAAAAAAATTTAGGAGATAAAAAAAAGTCTTGTAAACAACGCAAGCTAAAAAAACTCAAGCCTTCTGAGCAACGATATGTTCCAAATATGACAAACACAACATATCGCACCGCAATATCAGAATGCAAGTTGCATCCTTGAAATGTCAAAGCAAATAAAATATCTTTTTAAGTCTAGAAAATGGTAATCATCTTTTGTAAGTAGATGCACTTGAAACTTGTCCAGAAGCCTTTTCTACCTGAAGAATCTCAGGTGGAACAAGTCACATGCTCCAAGGACCAGAAGGTGGTTTTTCAGACCACGTCCAGGATACAATTGAGCAACTTAATGGAGCCCCTCTTTAATCTGCAGTTCCTATATTTACACAATCTGGCTTGAGCATTTGCAGTTCTCCTGACTCGCAGTGTCAAAAAGTTCAGGCGACCCGCAATCTTGCATGGCAAATTAAAATTTGCCTGCTGCAACTCGGAAAATTCCACATTTACTCAGATTTCTTGATTGAAACTGCTGTGCACTACAGCTGAGCAATTGTCCTAAGAAGCAGTCTTATCACACAAAAATCACTGCAAGATAACAAGAAAAGCGAGTTGGAGTTTGGCTATGTACATGGCTTTTCCCTTTGTTTCTGGCAGTGCAAAAAGATGAAGACGTGGCTTGACCGACTTCTTGGGCGGCTCACACGATGATTTCGCGGATGATCCTCCTCGACCGTGAGTTGGGTGTGGAGTAGCCGCTCTCGAGGCTTTCATCAAAACACATGGAGTTGGGATGCATCTTTTCGTCGTCTCTCATGCTGTATGGATCGGGAAGACCGCTCACGTCATAATAGGGTGAATCTATAAAAGAAACACATTTTACTTCCATCGACCGGATACACAAGACGCTGAAGGCAGAACAAAAATAGACCATAAATCAAGAAATTCAAAAGTATAATCTATAAATTACATTTGGTGTCTCACCTCCCAATACCTTTCCTACAAAAAAGTAGAGTGGAGGACAGGGAGCAAAGCATCTAACTCTTTGCATAGGATTGGATTGGATTTTGTGATTTTATGGTACAAGGTCCAAAAACGGACAAGCTGCGCCAAATGCAAGATAAAAATGAACAAAGTGAACTCTTCGCATAGATTGCAAAGCTTGCAAGTGTCCAAGTTAATATAGTGCAAATATTGAGTTGCGTTAACCGTGTCAACAGTGTAGGGGTAATAGAGTGGAGATGTTTTGTTTAACAGTGTAGATGTTAAGAGCGGACTTTCAATTGGTATGCTCCAAGTTTGGAAGTGTTTTATTTACTTCAAGTATAGTAGGGTCATATTATACATAGTCTAGGAGGTGGGAGATCTAGTTGCGCCCCCATACCATAAATTTCAGAGTACATTCAATACAATCGATTAACCAATCAATTAAGCAACATTTAGGTTATATTTCTAGGAATCGGTTAGTATTATATTGGTTATTATTTTAACACTGCTTATTTATTTAAGACTGCTTCTTAGGACAAAGGATATGAGTTTAGGAATTGGATATTATTTTATTCGTTATTATTTATTATATTGGTTATTGGTAATTATTTTTTGTTATTAGTAGGAATTATAAGTGTTTTGGTTAAGAAACAACAACCTTTATTCGAAAAGTACGATTTTTATTAAACAGCAGTGTGAGGTTCTGAGATTCTCCTGCCAACGCACTGAGGAATGTTTGGTAGGAGGAACAAGACATCCTCTAGGGACGTTGGCGGGGTTGTCTGTGAAAGGCCACCCAGGTCAGGAAGACAAAAGGAGAGCGGAAAGAAAGTAGGGATTCGACCAGCGGAGACGATAGACAACGGACGATGAGGGGCTCTCTGCTGCCGTTTTAAACTATTTTGTAATATATTCCTATGTAATCAAGAATGTCCAAATAAATCGATGAAAAGACATCTATGAAGTGGTACCCTCTCCACTAAATAAACGAACCACTCACACTCACCAGAGATAGAGAAAAGAGGTGGGGTGTGATAAGCAGTATTTGATTTCGCCCAACCCCCAAGGCACTGCCCTTGGGTCACTACTGCTTAGATGGATGGCAAAGCAGTTTAAATTGTGCAAGACTAATTTAATTTCAATAGTTTTGTTTAGTATTTTTGACAAGTGTGTTAACAAATATTTTTTCTTTAAATTATGACGGGATTGCTCTAATTATAGACCACTACAATGCCGGAAGCGATGGCCACTTGTGAAGGAGCACCCAATGGATGACCATCATTACCCCGAAGGACAGCACAATTACATCCATGCCCTGACCACGGAACCTTCTGATCCAGAGGCCAACATCTTAACCACTAGACCAGTTGGTCGGCACAAATAATATCAATACCCATATAAATAATTCTGAATATTGTTTTTTTGTCACAAAGTTCAGATGAATTGAACATTAGTTCATGGTTCCCACTCTTTGGAGGGAAAAAAAATTCAAGTACTTTTCCATGACTTTTCAAGGCACATTTGAAGTTTTTCAGGGACTATCATAAAAAGGTAGAAATACCTTTTGTAACCCCCATTTTAGCAGACAACTTTTCTGAAGAAACTCTCCTATAATGTAACCTCTTCATTACATTCACATAATTAACAATTCCAAATCTATTTCTAGTCGATATTCAAGCATGTTATGGGAAAGAAAAAATTCTTAAAAAGAAAAAGTAAAGTAATATACTTATGGGTTATTCTACTTATGGGTTCTATATGTTCAAACCGACACAGAATCCCACTGACCTTGAGCAAAGAAAATAAACACATGCCTTGATGAACAATCGTATTTGGCGTATTCTTCGGAACCGGAATAAAGCCACGCCTTCTAAGCGCATTGTGAGGCGTGTGCGTTTCAAGCAGATTCATACAAGAAAATTCCAGATTAAAATTTTTCGAAATAAATTCAAGTATTTTACAGGGCTCTTGAAATTGAAAATGAAATTCAAGTACTTTTCAAGGATTTTCAAGGCTTGTGGGAACCCTGTAGTTGAAGTGCAGCATTAATTTTGAGAAGAAATTTAAACACAAGGTACTTACGAAGGTGTTCTCTGTTCTTCATGTTCATCATGTCATTGTTCATTGGCTTGAAATCATTGCCACTGTAATAGTCATTCACCATCTCACCTTCAAATGGATAATAGGATCCATCTGGCATATCACCATTCTTCAGAAGCATGTTCAGATGACTGTTGGGTCCCATGCAGTCTCGATCACCAGGATACATCATACCTGAAAAATAAACACAAAAGATTAATTTATAGTTATTGTTAGCTCTTTCGAGGGTCGGCAGTCAAAGCACATGTGAAATAGTATTGGAAGCATAAACTTTTAAAGTGGTAGAAAAAATCCTTCATGGACTGTCAATGGACAATCAATCAAGCTGTCAGTCATGGACTAATTGATGCACTGGCAATGAAGTGACTTGTAACCCTCCAGTTATTAGAATGTGACTACCAAATGGACAACCATAGCTTGATTGGAAACCCCTATTTATATTATTTAATACACTGATTATTTCTGATGTTGAGCCCATATATAATCACCATTTCTGTGTTTCTTCAACAAAAACGAAAAAGGCAGTTTCGAATTACATATTTGCTTGTACAACTACCAAGACAAGAGTAAAACTTTACAAAAAAATAAGATAGTCAGACCCATAAAGAAGCAGATCTTTCCCCAAACATATTTAACAATGTAATATCTTAGTTATTAATATATTTAGTTCAATAATTTGTTTAGATTTGATATCCCTAATCAATTACTTGTAAATCTTAACTGGAACTGTCCAACCACAACTCAACTCGATATAGATGATCACAGAGTAAGAATGTCTAATCTCGATATGTATATGTACTACTTGCAACATCATTAATACAATAAAGTTCCTTCTTCACTTGTATGAGAGTATTTCTCAGTATTCCTATTCATAGTTCTTGCTACTCCCAAGATACTATAAACAATTTTTCAACTTCTAAAGTTACAATGCATCAATTTTTTTTTAATTGGTAGAAAGCTTTAAAAAATACTAAATATTCAGACAATAACTTCCCAGTTTTGTTTAACCCTCTGATTAATACAGGGTTGTAAAAAGTATTACTAATACCTTCACATTGATTGCTAGAATCTTGCCTAAATGTCACTGGATAAAATTGGTTTGGAGCAATGTAGAGAAAACTATAAATTGCGGAGTTGAATAACCCACCCCCAATGCTAAAAGGTTGTTAAGAACGTGTGTAAACAAAATGACAAGAAAAAATTTCATGACAAAAAATGGTTGAAGATGTTTTATAACGTGTGTTTGAAAACAGTAGAATTTTTACATTCAACTTACCATGATCATTGGATCCAGTGCACATATGATCATTAGGGCCATCAGGCATTCCAGTAATATACATGTTAGATTTAGGGTTGGAATCCAACACATCTCCATGCTTGGTCAAGTTTTCCTCCGAATAATATGGCAGTGTAACAGGTGGAGGTCCAGCACTAGGGTAGAAAAGAAAGCCATTTGAATATTGATTGACCACGAAATAGTTCATAAATTTATTGCTTGGGGGCACTTAATTTGTATTTTTTAAAATATGAATTTAAATCTTCAGAATACTCACTTCAAAGTTTTAATTTCTTGCTTCTTTTTGTTGCCTAAAAGAGAAAAATAAACAAATTTAAATACTGAGAAAGAAATCTATACTAAACATTGTGCTAATGCCATTAAGTTTTTATGACACTTTACTTTGGACAAGTAAAATTGACTTTGGTTTTTGAATGCAGGTAAAATACAGTGCCATTCTTGTAAAAATTAAGGATTTAAAAAAAAATTTAAAAACTTCCAGCATTCATTAAGGCTTTTTAAAAACCTTGAAAATAAAAACGCAGGGTTCTGCTAAGCTTTCTAAGGTTTGTATGAAACTTGTAAAATGGAGATAGGTACTATAATGACAAATAATTACCTTTAGTTGAACGCTTGCAAAAATAGACGCAGACACAAATCATAACTGCAAGCACAGAAACACATGCACCGATCGTGATGATCACATACATATTCTCAACACTCACAACAGCAGTCTCAACAGAGCGTGGAGATGAGTCTGAAATAAATAACACATTAATATTCAATCACAAAATACATTTAATTCTTTTTAAATGCAGATTTTATACATAAATTATAAAGTTTGGTGGGTTTGAAGTTTGCACATTAAAAGTGTAATAAAATATTTAAGAAATCAATTCATAAAAAAAAAATTTAATTTTAAAACAAAGTATGCAAAAAGCAAACATTTTACCAGGCCATCAATACAAAAGTAAAATGTCGTTTTATGCATTGATGCACAACTTAAAATAGATTAAGTGATGCAGTTTAAGCCATACGCTTAGACTAGGGGTGCACAACCTTTTTGGGTAAAAAAAATGGTAATTTTTAGTTAACGTCGTACTAGAGCTACACAACGGGCTATTGACGACGGTCCGGGATCAGTCCCTTACGGGAAAGATCCGAGGAGGACACCTCGTAATTTTGAACCACGGTCAGATGACGAAGCAACAACTGAGCTGGCACCCCACTCTCCAAACTTCCACGCCAACCCAACGTGAGGACTTTCGGCCACGACAGATTTAAGGTGCACCAGCCGCCTCTACACCATATGTTTACAAACATCCATGCCCGAACCCGGATTCGAACCAGGAACCTTCTGATCTAGAGGCTAACACCTTAACCACTATACCGGTTGGTCGGCAAACAACCTTTTTGGGAGAAGGGCCACTTGCACCGTTGATTGAGACATGGGGGGCCACAATTTAAGTTACAGCACAGACACAATGAAAGTGATACTACCCAATTATGTACAGCTGTTATTACACTTAATCTGTATAGTAAAAAATAAGCACTTATTTTTTTTAAGATTAAACTTACAAATGTTTTCTCAAAAAATCTAGGAGCTTGTTACAGAGCTAATTGTGAATAGTTTAAAAAAAGTTAACAAACATTTGAAATGATCAATCATTTAGAATTACTTTTTTAAATGTGTCTCAAGAACGTCATATGTACTTCAGCAAATTATTTTAGGTTTGAATTTAATAACAGTGATAGTACAATGAGCAGTAAAGAGGAGTATCAGAAATTTTAATGATATCAGTAAAATAAGAAATAAAAATTACAGCATCAAATATATTTAATATTAAAATTTCTAGGGCATAAACAATAAATATGTTACAAATTGCTAATGGGATGGCTGATACTAAGTTTTACTAACTAATTTAGGTATGTTAGGTTCACTACTGCTAGTAGAAACTCTTAAGACTGATTCTAAATGTTTGTCAGTCAATTTGCTTCTTAACTTAAATCCTCTTGGAAGTAAAGTCAAAATTAGTTTGCGGGTCGCAAATTAATGATTCGCGGGCCGCAGGTTGTGCACCTCTAGCTTAAACATACCTGAATGAGACATAAGATGGGATAACCCCAGCCTAATTCAACAGTTAGTGAAAATTAAGTTCAAACTTAACTTTAAAAAACTCCTATGTAGTGTTTTTTAAACCAAACCATTATTTTATGTTTCCACCCTATTGAAATACTAAAATTTAACTAACTAATAAATCATGGCTTTACTAACCTGTTCAAATATCTATCGGAAAAGCATGTGCATAGAGAAGAATATTAGTTAAAATACATAACAATAGTGAACAAATAGTTTTTCAGATTGCAATTGATATACGCATAACGTGCAAATAATACTAAAATTATTCTTTCAAAGTATATATATTTCATGCTTACCATCAAAGGGGCTGGCTATTTTGGCATCACCACACCAGGATTCGTTACTTTGTAAGCACAATGTAACACGGACATCACTGAAGCTCTGAGAACCAGGTTTCTTCAAGTGAACTGTTTTTTCTGTTGAATCCATCTTAATGTGCCTTTGTGAAATCCATTCCTCAGTATCGGCATACCTGGCTTGTACCTGAATTAGAACAATTTAATTAAATATATTTTGCTAATACATTGAATAGTTCCAGTAAGAGGACCTTATCTACTGTATGGATTATGTACAAAATGAGACGTGATAATATAGTGGTTTAAGAATGAACAGTACAAAGGTTGGATTAACTATATAAATTGTATAATACAAAACAAATACATTTAAGCAATTTTGTTCAAAATATTAAGGGGGATTCCTATAAAGTATAAGGTTAGATAATCACATGCATAAGTAAAATGATTGAGGTTTATGTTGAATGACTCGCGTAAATTTGTTTTTTTTTCTTCGTCTCAAGTGAACCCCGTACATCTAACATTCTCACCTCTGTGGGTCCGAAGTTTGGCGGGAGCAAAGGGGGTTGGATTGGATTTTGAAATTTTATGCCGCAAGGTCCAAAAACGGACATGCTGCGCCAAACGCAAGATAAAAAGAAATAAAGTCGATGTAAATGTAAAATTATCGTACTAAAAGGTAGATGCAAGTCTTGCACAATAAATTTAAAATGTCATGATTAAAAAATATAGAACAACATGGTAAAAAATATAAAAGTATGGAAATGTATGTTATAAATATCGTGATGGATAAAACTACTATATCAAATTTATGAATCCAATGATACTTAAAAAAGGAAAAAGATTAGGATGAGGGTTTTCACCGATGAGATCGTGCAAAGTTAAAATTAATGTTTTAAAAAATTTTAAACGATGATGATTAAAATTAGGGCAGTCAATTAAAATATGTTTGACGGTAAAATCTAATGAGCATGTACGAAGGGAGCAAAGGGGGAACCCTCATTGGAGGAGAGGGTAACTGGATCTCATTCCACTGGCTTCAGATGGGATGGGGGTTATCTCAATAGGGAGACCAGTAAGGGGCTTGTATAAAATGCTTTGGTTTAAAGGTCTAATGGACATGTGGTGAGGCCTGAGGGTAGCTTCACCACAGTTCCTTTTATAATTAATTTCATGGGATCATTTTTTTAAACTAATGTATATTAAATTTCATTGATGCAGTTGGTTGTAGAATTCACAATGGGGGGAAAATCACTTTTGCTATAATCAATACAATTTTGATGATACCAAACAGTTTTCAACTCTCCCTTATGCACTTATCTTTTTTGACAAGTGTGATTGCAGTGCATCGGTCAGGTACTAGACTTTCTTTCCAAGTCGCATGTGCATTAATTCTTCTATTTTAACACACAGTACATTTTTCGTCCGACAAAAAAAAAATACTTTTACAAACCAACCATGTATGATTAAATTTATAAATTCATTTTTTGAAGCTATTCTTTCCAATGCATAGCTTTGAAAACATTGAAAGAAAACCATCATGCACCAGTCAGGAGCTTTGTAAAATAGCAAAGGGTATGGAAATTTTCAAATAGTCGTTTGTTCAACTCTGGGTTTCATGAAATTTCCCGGTAACTGTGTTTTTACCTCCACTCTGACTAAATACTGTCTATGGGTTGAAATTATTCTAGTAGGTCTGAAACTGATTAGAAGCCATGCAAGAAAATAGATAACTGGAGGTTGTATGGTTGGATATGCATGATCTTCAGAGGGTTGTATTAAACTTTTATAGTTGGAAATAACTAACATTACAAAATATTTTGGGAAGATCGATACTTACTTTGGCTAAAAGGGGAATAGGATGAGGATCAACCGAGAAAGTAAGTTGACTAGATTCTTTATCAAAGTGAGCGTCAAGGGCACGAGGTAAATCTGAAATGAATGAAAATTGTATTTAGCTTTGATGTATAAATAGAAAACTAATGAAACTTCAAAAACAGTTGTTGTGCTAACTAAAATTAAGCAAATGAAAAACCCTTAAATAACCTATCGAAATACTTTTAAGATTCTAAATATATATAATACTAAGCTATATGAAATAATTTAATAATACTAAAATTTAAAAAGTAATATAATACAACTTACCTCTTAAGTTAGCTGTAAGGAGAAAGAAAAAAGAAAATATTAGTTTTACAAAAATTTAAACATCTATAACACTACATGTTAATAATTTTTTTTACAGTTCGTGTAGAAAACTAATATATAATGTAAGTTAACATATTTTTCTCATAAAATTTTTTTGTTTATCTGCAGAATGTCAATTACAGAAAACAGAAATTATTCCAAAATCACAACAAAAAAAACTGTAAAACACAATTAGGTAACAAAAAATACATTCTATTGTAGGAGATTACGAATAGAGTTCAAATCATTAATAAATGTATCAACTTCCAAGAAATAATGCGTTTAAGAAATTTATAGCAAAATTGTTACATTCTTTTTAAAGTTTTAAAATATTACAATCAACAGTTTTTTGGTAATTTTCCGAGGGACATTAAAATCAAAACAAGAAAATAAGCAAGCCAAATCAATTTAAAATAGTTTAACTTTGAAAAATTTAACATGCAGTTAAACAGATCCAAATTATTGAATATACACATTATATTTGAAAACCAATAAAACTATCAAAGTAACCATCAAAGTATTTATGAAAAACTGTTAAGTTCTGAAATGTCTAAAACACAAGAGTTCCGAAATCTTTTCCAAACAAAGTATTACTCACGTTTAGTTTTTACTATCAGTTCATCTGAATATGGACTGTACCCTCTAGGATTTACAGCAAGCACCTTGAATTTATATTCTGTTTCAGACTGCAATCCTAAAAACAAAAATTCATAAAGGATTAGACAACTATGAAATTTCAATCTATGTCCTCAATTTGAAAACATTCAAACACAAAGCGTATTATTAAACAATAGTATATTAATTGATTAAAGTATTTCTAACTCACCAATGATTTCACAGACACTTTGTGATCGACATGATTCGTTTCTGCCTTTGACATTCTCAGCAGCTGGCCAGTAGGTAATCAAATACTCAGTACTTGAAAATCCTCCGTTGAAACCTTCACTCCATCTAAGGGTTATCTTGTCAGAACTAGCATCTACCAACTCCACATTTGAAGGATGCTCTGGTACCCCTATACAAAATTAATAATTTTCTTAGAAAGTGCTAACAGGGTTCCCAGTATTAATGTGAGAGAAAAGTTGAGGCTTTTTTTTGTGCCTTTCTTGTCTACTTTTCATCTTTGATTACTATGAGGGAGTATCAATAAGTAACGCACATAATGTAAAAAAATAAAAAATAACAGCAATTAATGGCAATATGAAACAGAAATGATAGAATAACCCATTTATTACTTTTCCACATAATTTCCATTCATGTTGAGGCATTTTCCCCAACGATGGATCAGTATGAAAATCCTGGTCTCATAGAACTCTGTCGGCTGCGAGAAGAACCACCTTCGCACGGCCTGTTTGAGTGCCGTCGTCTGAGTTCAAACAACTTACCGTCAAGGAACTTCTTTATGGGTCCAAACAGATGGAAATTGGAGGGTGCCAGGTCCAGGCTGTATGGACGGTGCTCCAAAACTTCCCAACCGAAACCCTGCACTTTTGCACGAACTAGGCGAGACACATGCGGGCGAGCGATGTCGTGCAGCAGTCGAATGTGTTGATTTGTCGCACTGCGCTTTGGACCCATAAATAAGTTCCTTGATGGTAAGAAGTTTGACTCTGACGACGGCACTCAAACGGGCCGTGCGAAAGTGGATCATCTCGCAGCCGACGGAGTACTACGAGACCTGGATTTTCAAACTGATCCATCATTGGGAAAAATGCCTCAACATGCATGGAAATTATGTGGAAAAGTAATAAATAGGTAATACTTTCATTTCTGTTTCCTATTGTCATTAATTGCTTCCATTATTATTATTATTTTTTTACATTATGCGTGTTACTTATTGATACTTCCTCGTACATTTCACAAAGATCACAGTGGATTAACAAGCAATAGGTGGAAGAAACTATGGTTGGGTCTTACAGGCCATTTTGAAAATGTCACTTTTTAGCTAGGCCTATAAATGTAATAGAAACGTCGTTCACTAAAAGTAATCTCATAAGTTGGTGGCTGGTCACAAGTTTATTTCCTACACATGCTACAAGATAACTTGCAGTTTCACGCAAGCCTTTATTTTCAAAGGTGAAACAGGGTTATGAATGAGAATTAAGATGTCAATGCTGTTCACCGAGAACACTTTTATAGTTAGTGGCTGGTCAAGAAGTATAATTCCTACATCAGCTACAAGACAGATTGCAGCTTTATGCAAACATTTTGGTGAATTTCAAAGATGAAATATGGTAAAAATGAGATTCCATAAAAGCATAATTAAGCACTCAGTAGGCTTTGCAGATCATTTCACACAATTGTGCCATAGTAGTGAATATATTATAAATAATAAAATAGGATTATTCCTACCTTTCTGCACCATCTTGATAATAGTCTTTTTGTCACCTCCAACCTGATTCCATGCTCGACAAGTGTATTCTCCATAATCATTTTCAGTTAGGTCTTTAATGGACAAGATACCAATATAAGTGTCACCTCCAACATCAGTCACATTTGTGCCATAGTTTCCATAATTGTCTAGCACTCTTCCATAGTGGAACCATTCAAATACTGGTTCTGGGTAAGCTTGCATGATGCACCTCAATACAGCCGTCTCACGAAGGTCGAATGCTACTCGATTATATGTGTGCTTCACAATAGGTGAATCTGAAAGAGGAAAACATATTTAATTTTGGTTGGCTGGGTTTGGTTTCAAGGCACAAGGGCAATATTTGGCCATGCTGTGCCAAATGTAGTGCACATATGCATACACACGAAGACAGTTTTACTGACAGAAATATACACCAGGGAGGAATTGAATCTGTGTCACATGCAACTAGCACCATTACTACAATTATTTCTACATTTAAGTAGATATTTATGGCCTATTCCATATTGAACTTTTACCATGTTTATCTTTTGTTACAATGAAAAGAATAACTAACAATCTTAGTTACAAATACATTTGTACTTATTTTTAGTGTCCTAAAATTTTGTGCATATTTTAAAAGAATGAATTATTAATTACAGGACTGCCCTGGCGAAAGCACTTCTGAAGTAGTAGCTTAATTTTTTTAATAGCAGGTCTCCAAATCCCAATTTTAATAGCAATTTAAGATGCTCAAACATGAAATGAATCAGCGAAAATAAACAAAAAAAATCCTCCAAGCATTGAAACAGTCAAGGTTGGTTTAAATTTTATATTGCACTGCTCAAAATAGGACAAGCAGTGCCAAATGAAAGGATAAAATGGAAGGAAGGACAGATTACTAGAGGGTTGTGACGTCCATGTTTACTTGAAGAAAGTAAACCCCATGTGGGGAAGAGTTTTGATGCATTTTCAGGTGCACAAACTCTATGGAGGCAATTGTTTTATGAAATTTAACAGTACTTTATGAACTAGATACTTACGTTCAACTTTTAAAGTCATGGCAGAAGTCACTTCTCCGAATCCATTGTCATAAGCACAGGCAAATTTCCCCCGGTCCTCAGAAGAGAGCCGTCCATGTTTTCGATCTCTTCCTTCAAAACCGAGAGTGGTCTGCAGGGAATTCACATTGTTATCTTCGATGCTATTGGTTGTGATGATTTTGAAAAATCCACTGTCCTCAGGAATGGTTTGTCCATTGTGCATCCACTGAACTTGGGGCAGGGGTTTACCTCTAGCACGGCAGGTAATGCTGAAGTTATCGTCAGTTTCCTTTCGAATCACTTGAGGCCTCAGAGGTATGGTGAGAGATACGGGTTCTATAGAAAAACATTAAAATTGTGACTCGCAGAGAAGAGTGAAATTTCTGATAGCAATGAGACTTTATTTGAGTTGTAATCAAATTGTCTTACACAAACATTTGTGCCAAATTTCAGCAAATCGAAAATTTACACTTCACATAACTTGATTTGTTTATTTTGTATTTCATTTTGTTCAATTTAAGGTGTGTAGATTTTTTATGGTAAAAGATAACTTTTAAGCACCTTTAACTCTTATCATGGAGGATGCAACACCTGGCATCACCCTCTAAAAGGTTAAAATAATGTACAATAAAATGCATTTATGTCATCGAAAAAATGGCTTAAAATTTTCAAGCTTTTTCTTGCAAAAAAAAATTACAAATGTGTTTTGAAATTAATTCATTTAAATTTTTTTTAACTAAAAAGCCTCAAAAAAAATTTTATAGCAGCAAAAACACCAGAAAAGTATACCAACTCCATGCTGTTACGTTACCTCCAAAGTTTGATTTTGGCATAACCGATTTTTAACTGTTTTTCCAGCCAACTACCAAATTTTCTCCTTGAAGATAAGAGACACAGATAAAGATATTTCTTTTGGATGAAAGACCCACAAAATTTGGATTAGTTGAAAGCTATGCTAGTCGTTCAATAATAAATATTAGACTGGGCTGAATTTTGAAAAAAATTAACTTCCAAGTACCCAAGTTTAAAGACTTTTAAGGTCCCTTATTCCTGAAAATAAAAATATGTACTTTCCAGAAATGCAGGAACCTTTACTGAGGCAAAAATGCTTACACAACAATTTTTAATATGGACCAAATTCAAAAAAAAAAAAGTTTGCTAAGTTTAACAAATCCTGAATAAGGTAATTTTGCCTTCCTTTGGTTTTGTTTTGTCAATAAAAGTTTTTCAATGAACCCTGAAAAAGGCAAAATAATGTTTGGTAACCCTGAAATTAACAATTTCTACTATTTTTTACTTTCTATAGAATACCTTGTTTGTTAATTTTTTAATGCTTTGGTTTAATAATCACAAAAAATGCTAACCATAAACTGTTAAATATGCTGATGCAATTGATCCATAGCCCAAGCTGTTTTGAGTTTGACAGTAATACTGTCCCTCGTGAGTTACATGTGCCGAGATCAGAGTGTAGTTGGCTTTCCTGCTGATCTCAATTTTCTCTTGGCCTTCTTTCCACCACCTGTACTCGGGTAAGGGATAACCTGGGGGCTTTGCTGAACACATGAGAGTGAAAGACTTGCCAGACACAGCTTCTAAAGTTGATGGCTGAATTATGGTCTCACCAGGTTTGTCTGTAATGAATAAATCATGTCAATTTACCTTTGGAAATGAATGTACGTGCATATTATCACAAGAATAAAATATCACAAAATAATCAACAAATTAAATATCTTAATCACATGGCTATAATAATTGATGTAATATACCAGGGTTACAATAATTAATATATAGTACTAGGACGCAGTAATTAAACATCATGTTATTAACATTATTAAATACTTTGATATCTATCAAGCTGTTAAATTATACAAATATACTATAGCTATCTCTCTTCATTATCCTTTGGCACACATTTAAAAACTAGTCTCTTTATGATCTAAATTATCTAGATTCTTGTTATAAATTTTTTTTTTTCAAGTCTATTATACAAGCAACTGTATTTGCAGCTGGAAGTATTGCTCAGTGACTGATGATAGCAATAATGCTCCCGAGTTGCAATACCCCCAGAAGTCAAAAAAAGTTCTGCAGTTAATGTTTTGAATATTGAATAGCTGTTGAATTATTTTACAAGAAGAATTCTCTAGACGCGAATCACAACAGAGTGGTTTTCATGCAAATATCCATTCCACAACCTACCGTCTTCCTTCGTGACTTTTGCAAGTTTTGACCTTGACAAATAGAATCTTCCTTAAGATTCTTTCAACCAGTAGATGTGGTTATTTCTGTGCTCAGATGGCAAAATGTTATGTCACTTTTACAAAAAATTGACTGACTAAGTCCCATCCTGGAGTCTTTTGTTAATATTTAGAAGGTGGCAAAATGTTGCAAGTCTTTTTTTCTTTTAGTTTATGAGAAAACAAAGGTGGGAAAATTGTAATAAATCAAAAACCACACCTTGATTCTTAAAATTAAAATTACTGTCACGAAAAATTAAAAAAGTGACTTATAAAATTTTACCGTCTGAGCACAGATTTAGTCTTTATGTGTGCTGTGGGGTAGAAGCAATATAAAAAAAAAATCAAATATCATGTCACTCAGAGGATTTAGGTGAAAACTTTGTGGGCTGAAAAAGTTTGCTGTTATTTTAATACGGATTTAATCCATCTCTTGACTGCTTTATTTATGTTTTTATTACTTCACAAAATTCTACATGAAAACAAGTAATAAGGAGTGGTATACAAATCATTAAAACTAAAACAAAAAACTTACGTCTGATGTGAATGATAATGGACGAATTGCTTGTGGACTCTCGCTGCATGGATGATCCAGAGGGTCGAGCCGTTGTAGTGGCTTTGCAAAAGTATCTTCCAGAATCTTCCGAGGAAACAGATTCCAATCTGAGAGTATCGCCATTTTGTCGAAAGAATGGATCGTTCTCTTTAATCCATTCAATAGTGCGGGGTGGAGGATAGGAAGCGATGTTACACTTCACAGCCAAAGATTCGCCGAGGGAAACTTCTTTTTCAGGGAGTAGATTAACAGTTGGGCCATCTGTTGAACAAAAATGAAGGCATAAATCAATATGAAAAAAGAGGTTTTGCAGCAAACATGGATGACAGACTTTTCTAGCTAAAAGTACTTCATAATGATGCTGGGTTGCAATGCTGTATATTATTACAAGAGTGAAAGAGGGGACGAGATTTACTGGAGACAAGTTGTGGTTCCAGGGGGCTATGAGGGTAAGACAGTTGAGGGGGATTAGTCTTGAACATTGGGATTTATGCACCATGGGCCATATTTGACCATGATGCTCCAAACACAAGACAGACATCAAGTAATAGATGCACAAGGAAAGTTTTTACCAGCACAGAAGAGAGAAAACATGGAACATTAAAGAACATATTTTCAGTGAAATTAAATCTCATGGGGTTAATTTTAGGTATTGTTTCATTGCACAGACCAAGCTTTGTCAAGGTTTTTGTTAATGGGTCTCTATGACAAGGTAAGAAAAGGCACCCCCTGTCGTTTTATGCTTTTCAGACATTTATGGAATTTAACTAATTTGTCTCTTCAGATTAAAAATGCAGAAAAAAATGTGAAAGAGAGCAAATATACATACACAAAACTGCAAGCTCTAAATTAATCTGTGTCGATTCCCCAATTCCATTTTCCGCCACACAAGTGTATGTCCCACTGTCTTCAGGCTTCACAGATGGAATGGTATGATTCATAGTGTGTGAAAGAAGCTGGCCAGATTTCAACCACCTCACAGTACGAGCAGGTGGGTTGGCATTCACAGTGCAAATGAGTGTTGCATCACCATTTGCCATAATCCTCAGTGGGTTGAAAGGGCCAACCCAGATTCTAGGAGCATCTAAATAAAAAGATTACATTAAAATTTAACACAGTACAAAAATATCAACCAGACCCATTTAAAAGGTTCAATATTAAAAGTTTGACTTTACTTAAAATTGTACTTTTGTAACAGTAAAATTCCAACCTACAACAATTAAGATTCTAATAAGTTTTCCTTTTGAAACAGATGTTAAAAAATATATTTTATACTGAATTTTACTAAAAACCTTGGAATTATTTTGCAGTACACTTATTTTTCATAACTTATCTGATGCCAAATGATAGTTTTTAAAGATACATTGTTCTAAAAAATCTTTTTTTTTCCCTAATTTACAAAAAAGCCAGGCAGGAATCTTAAAATTTTCACTTCCTAATTTATTCCTCCCCCCCCCCCCATGTGCCCTTTTATTTCAGAAAATATTTTATACATATATATATATAAAATATATTCTTAATATATAAATATGGGTTCTTTTACAGAAAATAATTCATTTTTAACCAATTTATAGTGTTACATCCCTACCTTTTCATGCCAACTTATTGGTTTTTAAAGTAAGACATTATACTTGCTGGTACAGCAAGTTGTAAAGCTTAAATTTTTTCAAAATATGCACAGAAGAAACTTACATTGCACTCTGAGGACAACGGATGCCTCCATTTTCGATTCTTCTAAAATTGCACGGTTCCATACAGCACAGCGGTATGTAGCATTATCATCTTCCATTCTGGGGTTCACAGACAACACACTTGTGGTGGGTCTGTCTTTAGACCCTCCCTTCTGGAGTTGTCCCTGGAGTGGTGCATCTTCTCTGTACCACTGTATAATAGGATCAGGACTACCTCCTTGGCTCATGCAGGACAGTGCGAAGGTTTCTCCTTCACGAGCGACGGGAGTTGGTGGTGTTATTTGGGGTGGACCTGGTGGTACTGTAAGAAATTTTTTTAATTAGCGAGATTAATAATTTAAATTATCATGAGCAATGTAATTAATTCGTTATTTTTTCACAGCAACGAAAATCTTCAGTGTTTATATCTTTAAAGATTCACTTCCTCAGGACTGAACATAAAATAATAATAGAAAAATAGATGTGGTTTTTCTTATCGACTGAAAATAATTTTGATCGCTTAAACAAATCATAACCATATAAAACGACTGTGGAATGTTGTTTAGTGGTTTGAATATTTTTATGCACGAATAGGAGGAAATATACTAAATAAGAGCTTCATACCTAAAAAATGGACGGTTCTTTTTAAAAATTCCTAATTCATCATCTGACCAAAAAAAATTCTCAACAAGACAAGAATGTTTAAAGTTAATCTGAGCAACCTTAAGTTCGACTGTGAGCGTGACTAATGGAAAAATTTTATTTGTATTAACGACATGGTTGTTAACAATTGACTTCTTAATGTACGCAACAGATGGCAGCACCATCGCATTTATAATTCTAATAGAAACTTAAAATAATTTGACTTGCAAGTACATCCATTGTACGATTTAAAAGTTGAGACAACTTTAAATTTTAATAATTTAAACCATATCTGTGGGAAAAGCAGAATGTGCCGGTTTAAAATAGAAATTGAAATATTTCGATGTGAACACAACATTAAGGGTAACAAACTGCATGAAACAGAATATTCCCAATATGATGAAACGAATGACATTCGTCTGCAGTAGTTTTTTTTCGAATAGTTTCTTTTAATACATCGAGTCAAGATAACAATTGCCAAAACGTCGTTTCGTGTTTGGTCCATAGATGGCAGCACTACGTAAAAGAACTGGGGCCAAGTTGAGAGGTCTTGTATGCAAAGTTTTTTTTTCTCCACACGGCACCGTTCAGGCTTTGTGCAAAAGCTAAATGTCTCAAGCCGCAAGAAATGTAATCTGAACAGCAATTTTGTGTCGTGAGGACTTCGGTGTTCACATCTTTTGTTCCCTAGTTTGACAAAGGAAATGCCAAATTTACAAACACCCAGTTCTAAAATCTTATTTTTTCGATATTCTTTTTAAACAAATTTGTGAAATGGAAAATCTATTTCAAAGTTAAATCAGAATTGCAAGACATTTAATTTCATAAACCGTGTCTTGTACGTGTAACAGATTAAAAATAGTAACCATCAAAAATATTTTCAGCGAATACAGCAGTTCTGAACGTGTAACAATTTGAAGTCATAATTTCGCAATCAGACTCCTCTGCAACATACTACACTATGAGGTTTGCGATTATAGCTAAAATAAAATTAAGGGTATTATTTATTATACAAATAATTTTACACGATCTACTTTTGAATTTTTAAAGATAATATTAAGTTAAAGTTCCGATCTATGGAATATGTGAGCTCGGATTCTTCGGGTGTACACCACAGTACTGTAGCAATGTGAATTGTATACGTATCCACATGTTGGTCGTATGTTAAAAAAGTATCGTTTGCGTGTTGAATAAATAACTATACAGCGATGCATTCATCTCGAAGTGAACTCGAACTTCATCCAATAAGTCACAATTCCAATGGAATAACCACAATGGTGGCAAATAAGTAATTAGCTTATTTTTACTGTCGATTCACCATTTTTTTTGTGTGTAAGTATTCAAATGCTTATTCGACACTTTAAAGTACTCGAAAACTAAGTATTCGATTCTTAAAGTACTCGAAAACTAAGTATTCGATTCTTAAAAGTACTAGATTTTGACCACCTCTTTTTTTAAAAAAAAACGGTAATTAAAATATTATCGAGATAATCGGTAATTTTTTTGAAACTCCGGTGTTAGAATAGCCTATCCAAGAAAAGAAATGTAACAAATAAAAATGGATGGATGAAAAACATTCACTTACTCAAAACTGTAACGGCAAAAGCAGCAATGGCTGTGTAGCTGCCACCAACCCCAGACAAGTCCTTAAACCTGCACTCAAACTTCGCGTTGTCCTCGGCGTATTCAGCCCTCAAGATCGTCAGATCATACCTCCCATCTTCTGGCTTGTAATCCAGTTTGTACTGAGCCACACTGTGGGATTCGTCATTGATGGTGAGGACGTCTATGTTCTTCATCCAATAAATAGCCTTCTTGCCGGACCTGTGCGGATTGAAGCGGCAGGGGAGCCGGACGCTTTGTCCTTCCACGACGTCTCGGTTCTCGGGTTCGAGACTCAAAACATGGCCGAGGACTGGAAAAGAAAAACTAATGTAAGAAACTTGGACCAAAAAATGCAGAGATCTATTACAAGAAATCACATGATAAGTACAGTAGGACCTTGATCCGAAGTAGACAGACCACCTCGTATAAACAAAAACTCGGATAATACGGACTTAGTAATACAAATGGAATTTGGGGTTTTATGACGCAAGGTTCACAAACGGACAAGCTGCACCAGTCACAAGATTTTAAAAAAAATAAAATAAATATATAAATACAAAACATTAAAATGTTATAATTGCAATGTAATAAAATACCAATTTTACTTAGTAATACGAAACAGTCTAGACCAAAAACAGAAAAAATTAACTGTACTAGAGTTACGACTGATTCTGAAGGAGTCATCAAGCAAGGAAACTATATCGAATTCAGTTAGAATAACAGACACGGTTAATCGGAGGTCGGATAATATAGATTCTTCTGATAGATTTGTCAGAGTCGTGCTAAGACGCGGTTAATCGGAGGTCGGATAGTCAAGATTCTTCTGATAGATTTATAGGAGTGGTGTTAAGAAGTGTTGTGGCCATGAGGACCCAATGTTTGATGACCCATTTCGAAACTATCCCATCATATGATCAAAACATTTCCAACCTAATTCAATTTGTATATAATTTTACAAATTTCGACATTAGTTTCCTCTTTCTCGCTCATTTTAAGCCCTCTAATTTGAATATTGCTATCTCAGCACTAATTGTAAATACTTTCATAGGCTCCCTTCGCTTATATTCTCAGCCCCGCAGACATATCGTGGAGATATCTTTTCTTCCATCCGTGGGACCATCAAGTAGCTCAAAGCCGAGCTAGATCAGCATCCGGGATGTGGACTCCAAATTCTACTAACGACAGATAATTATATTAAATTAATTTTCAAAGTTTAAATTTAGTTGTGTCGTCTTTTACACTCAACGCGGTTTTAACGATATATCTCAACCATCAGGATCTGACCAATTTTATTAATGATGATGTATCGAGGTATTGCCGATTTTTTCGTGCGAGATCAAGATCTGGT
The DNA here is from genome assembly GCA_947359465.1 of Metellina segmentata. Classification (NCBI taxonomy): domain Eukaryota; kingdom Metazoa; phylum Arthropoda; class Arachnida; order Araneae; family Tetragnathidae; genus Metellina; species Metellina segmentata. The sequence goes on along the minus strand of OX375883.1, from coordinate 83,545,991 downwards.
CTGTTTTAATGACGGGACAAGATCTGTATAAACGATATATCTCGTCTATCAAGATCTTCGTCTCTCATGGACGATATATCTCTTCCATAAAGATCTGGTCAGTTTTCTTCTAATAACGAGACAAGATCTGGATGTACGATATATCTCTTCCGTAAAGATCTGGTCAGTTTTGCTAATGACGAGACAAGATCTGTATGAACGATATATCTCGTCTATCAAGATCTAGTCAGTTTTGCTAATGACAAGATACATCGACAAGCACCGGGAGGGTTAAGTATATATATTTCACTAAAAGATTCGAAAGAAAGCTCTCACATTCTTTCAGGCTCTCGGAAGAAAATATCCTCCGAATTTTCCATTCTAGCAAACAGCCATTAATCCAACCCAAAGAAAATTTAATGCACGGAATACAAACACAGAATCTTTCTCGCCTTTAAATACGGCCATTCCAGCAAAGCAAACAAGATTACGGATATTCCCACCAGAGAGCAGCAGGGGAACGATCTCACAATACAACTAAACGCGACAAAGAAATCAAAAGAAAGAAATAATTTTTGTATTTTTTATTTTCGCTTCAGGGAGACGGGGAGCATTTGGCCTGGGTCAAAGCCGTGCAAGACGACAGAAGTTTTTAGCCCAGACAGCTGTGTTTGGTTTTGGGATAGGGTTTGACATTCAGTAAACACCGGTTCTACCGGCTTTCGGGATTCAGGAAGTCAAAAGAAGATGAATTCTTTCTTCATAAAACTCAGCCTCCAGGGATAGGTTTCGTGCTGGCATCTTGGTCGAGGAACATTAGCCTCCGATTTTTGTTTGATTTTCGTGTCTTTGATCGTGGTTGCTAAACTCGACATGTAGCCTGACAGATGCCAGACGAAGACTCGATCGCAGAGCTTGCGTCATCACAATTCGTAACAATCGGAATCGGAAAAACTTTTAATAGAATAAACATAAACCTTAAACAAAGGGGGACCCACCTAAAAACAAGTAAACGATCATATTATTTATATTCATTAATATTTTAAAAAAAGTGAATGAATTCAATTTGATGCGACATTTCATTGATTTAACAATTGTTTTAGTACGCGATTCGGTTTTTCAATCGCAAACTTGAATCTAAATGTTCGTTCGTTTTGCGGTTCTAATTTTTTGATTTGTTAATATACATGACTGAAAAAGTTTGTTCACAGGTGTGTTAACCCATAGATTTTCTCATTAATGCATTATATCGCAACGAGGTTTTGTGACCTGTTAAAGTTAAAATCACGCATGGTGAGGAGTGCTGTCACCAAATTGACGGCGGGGAGCGGTCAGTGTATCCCTGCCGTCCACAAGTTCTAGAAACATGTGTTGCACGAAAAGATGTTATTGCAAAAGTTAAGTTTTCACCAGAATAAATGTTCAGACCATTCATTTCGAAGCCTCCAGTTAATACTCAAACGTTCCATGGAAAGCTAATTTGTTTACATTTGAAAAATCACGTTCCAAAAATTACGTTCGAAAGTTAAAAAAATAGGTTCCTGTTCTGAATCGCAATCTTCATTATTCCATATTTCTTAAACACATTCTATTCGGACCCCAAACAATGCCCTTATGAAAAACAATTTCTACCATTTTCAAAGTCGATAAGACATTTTTAGACATTTAGGAAAATATTTCTCAGCATACAATGCTTTCTCACCCAATCCGACAAAGTAAACACAATGCAGTTCTGAAAAGTGAACGCCACTTTGGAAATGCTTATGTTCTTTGTTCCAAGACAAGAAAACCAAATGTTCGAAAGCAGTAAAGAACGATACTTCCTTGGAAGCTCTAAGCGCAATATTCCAAGAAATTGTTTTGCATAGCGAGAAATATTGGAACGTTAATCCCGTTTTCTTTTGTTACGGCTAAAATCACTAAACATAATTCTGTTTCCTTCGGAACAAAAAAACTGCAGAGGAACAAAGGGCAGACGAAAACCGCAGACTTCCGGTCAGTGATATTTCGCAGCCTTGAAGAAAAGTGGAATTCATTTTATAAGCTCAATGCCCAGAACTCACATTTTGGAATTGATATTTCGACTGTTAAAAATCAGTGTTTGTATAACATGTTTGGAAATTGTCTATCCAAATTCACATTCATCCTGCTACAATATTCTTTAAATATAGGTTTGGATCGATGTGGATTGTGTAATTATTTCGTTTTCATCTCTGAGATAACAGTCTTGAAGGAAAAGAAAAAGTGTTGTTCTTTTCCGGCTATTTTATGTTCAAGACTACATTTCCCATCGATCGAGAATTTCGAGTGTTATGTTTGGATCCCAAGGACACGACTTTAAAATATCCATTTTTTGCTAAAACTAGGGCTATAAAATGTGCAAGGACAGTAAGTATTAAGGCTTTTTAAGGGCCTTTCAAAACGAAATTTAAAAAAAAAAACAGACCTCAAGGCTCCTGGGAACACTGGATAAAGCAATGATTCCAGAAATATAAAAATAATGATTTTAAAAGGGGACAATTTTTGTTTATACAACGAATTTTAAAAATTATCTATTTAAATTAAATAATTCCATTTTGATCATCTTTTAAGAACTGTCAACCCGTCAATACCTTGAGTTATGTAAAATTCAAAACCGTTGGAAGTTCCCAAAAGTATCTAAAGTCATTAACAATAGTTTCGATGTTATTTACAACTGTATTTTACCAAGTGTCATCATTTACAGCTGTATTTTACCAAGTGTAAACATTTACAACTGTATTTTACCAAGTGTCAACATTTACAACTGTATTTTACCAAGTTTAAATCAGTGTCTGAACAAGGTCAGACACTGATTTACCTTTTTCAGACAATGATGCATCTAACATCTACATTGTTTACACCGACACACCCACGCAAGAAAGAAAAAGAACAAGACTAAATAAAGAATTCTTAATCATTTCAATAGAGAAAATCCATCGATTCCATCCTTTCGTTGAGAAACGATAACGCGTCAAAATCTCCACTGCCATTTAGGAAAAGCTCAAAACCTAGAACCGTTGGAGGCTCTCTCAGGAGCACCAAAAACCATTACCAATCGTTTCGATGTGCTATTTGCAACTGTATTTTACCAAGGTCAGTGAAAACATCAACGCACTTATTTCGTGGGCCATAAAACACCGATGTCACATCGACATTACATAACAGGTCTTGTTCGGACACTGAAGCGTTACGATCCAGGCACAAAAAAGCGGAAAATTACCCCAGAACGAATAAGTTTGAATAAAAACGGAACCTCCCAACGAACCGTCGATCCCGACAAGATCTACAACGCTCGGAACCCCCACAGAACAACCGAAATCATTTTTCCACTTTCTTGACGACGAACAATTTCCATTCTTCAGTGACTTTCAGCAAATTTCCCTACCATCATCACTTCGATCCTTATCTCCGAGAAGAGCCTCCTACGTGAGTGGCCAATTTGGAGACCCGTCATCATCTTGCCCGGATCGGCCATTTTCTGCAGGCAGTTAACAAAGACAAAAAGACGAACTTGACCATGAAGTAAAATAAAAGTAACCTCCCGGGAGGACTCCTGCAACAGGAAAGTAGGGGTGGTGGGTTGAAATAATAAAATGACTGGACCTCTCATAATGCGTAGGACAATGGGTTCGGTCAGATAGTGTAAGTCACGCATGGTCGATTGCTTTCCTCTTCTCTGATGCATGGCAAATGCTGGGGATGGCCTTTTCTTGAGAACCCAGCGATGTCTCGTGACACCTTTTGCTTCCGTTGTCGAAGGGGCAGGGGTTTTCACACACTTGTCTTGTCTGGCGTTTTGTCAGCCCCGTACCGGCGAGGTACATCTGTAATCCAAAACACACGGGTGGATTGATGGTACTCGTTTCGTTTTTATTTCTGCAACTTATTAAATTTTACCAGAGGGGAATTTCAAACGGTTGGTGTCGAGGATAGGGCAGGGCAAGCCATATAAGCTGATTCCACCTATTCCCCACACATTCCAGTTCATGAATTGGAGAGTGAATAGAATTATTAAATAATTTTATCCCTAAATTATTTAGCGACCCTGTTAAACCCCTGTGAATCGCGAAGTAATTATTCATTTTGTCTCATAACACACATAATAACCAACTAACCACTTAGTTAGAATATTCTGTTGGTCCTGTCCTTGGATTGCTTTGGAAACATTATATTGGTCTTTGAATTAAATGTCCCTTTGAATTAAATCTTTTGAAAATATTCTATTGGTCTTTCCCTTTCTTTTCTTTAAATCTTTTGGAAATATTCTATTGGTCTTTCTCTTTCAATTAAATCTTTTGGAAATATTCTATTGGTCTTTCCCTTTCTTTTCTTTAAATCTTTTGGAAATATTCTATTGGTCTTTCTCTTTCAATTAAATCTTTTGGAAATATTCTATTGGTCTTTCTCTTTCAATTAAATCTTTTGGAAATATTCTATTGGTCTTTCCCTTTCTTTTCTTTAAATCTTTTGGAAATATTCTATTGGTCTTTCTCTTTCAATTAAATCTTTTGGAAATATTCTATTGGTCTTTCTCTTTCAATTAAATCTTTTGGAAATATTCTATTGGTCTTCCTCTTTCAATTAAATATTTTGGAAGTTTTCTATTGATCCTTTCTCATAACTGAATACACTGGAAAGATTCTATTGTTGAAGGCCAAAAAATACTCAAGGGTTGTGCATTTCTGGAACTTAGAGGGGATACTCGAAAACTATTATATTTGGAACAGTGTCTAAGGTCTTCAGCAAAACAGCGTTGCCATTAGTTAAAGTCTGAATAACCAAAAAAATGATATTTATATTATTTATTTAAGGGTTTGTGCTAAGGGTTGTTCCTTTGAGAAATATTCAATCGAGATTTACAACATAAAATCAGATCACTTCGATTCAGTGTCGTGCACTCGTATTTGTTTGTAATTTCCCGTGTGAGAGTACGAGTACCGTACACACAGGTTGCCTAGCATTTCAAAAGAACAAACGGAACACCAAGAAAGCATTCCCAAGAAAAATAAACATTGAGTTTAAGAGATGGGCATCTTTCCGTGTTTGTATCATCAAGATTCCAAAAAGCCAGGTTGCCTTTTCTTCAACCAAAACAACAATGCGCGCGTACGTAAAAGCCACCGGGAGCTTCTTTGTACGCATCCAATCCGAGAATAATTGGCCTGAGATCCACTTGGATGAGGTCTGGACGTACTCTGATTACATCTGAAGCTTCAAAAGGGGTAAATCGCTACAGAACATCTTTTTTCTTCAAGACAAACGGGCGTTGTTTTCAAACTTTGATCGGTTAAATAACTCCCAATTCATGGCATGGAAGGAAGAAAAAATCCTCCATTGAAAAAGATCGCATTGTAAGTTCTGTAAGAATAAGGGTGGGTGAATTTACAGCAAAGACGTGCTCGCATATGGTACGCCAAAGACCATTTGCGAAACCAGTCTTTTCTTTGTCAGATAATTACCATTCCCCTCAAAGCTGCTGAAAACCTTCGAGGAAGATAAATTTAGAAGCTTTATTTTCTTCAATTTATTTTTATGCGATTTAGAATGTCGTAATTAGATAATGACGTTTTATAAGATGGCTGTTCTTGAAGAGCTTTTCATACATCACATACAAAGGACCCTTGAAAGTACACATCCTGTAAAATATCCACAATAGGATACAAACATTTTCAATGTCCATTCTCTCCGAATCTACAATTAGTAAAGCTGCCTTACAGTACGCATCAGTATAATGACGAGTAATTGATTAATTGTAGGTGTCTGAAAAGCTTTTTATCGTGTCTATTAAAAAAACATCTACTTTACAGAAAGTAGCTGATGGGAATTTATTACGTGAATTCTAACAGGTCATATAGTTCTTCGATATGTGAAGCCTCTTTTGAAAACCATGTTCATCTCACCTGTCTCTAGAAAAATTCTAATTAGATTTTTGCTTTGCTATCCTTGTGGATATTTGTAATCCACTTCGGGCTTTGTGAAATACTTTGAATCATTTTTTTTTAAACTCACACTACTCACAAGCACTTATTTTCCTATAGCAGACAAAAGATTGAAACTCTAAGCCTTCTTTACTTCTCAATCTGATTTCATAAGTAAAATTTGTAGCATGTGTTTCCTTATTTAATTTCCAGTTTTTGTTCGTGTTTACCAGAACTGTTCGTAAATCAAAAAATATTTGTAGATTTTTATCACTAACCAGGGCGAGATATTGATCTAACTTCCACCATTTGTCTTTCGTCTTTCAATACAGGATCGCCAAATACCAAATGGGTTTTGTATTCATCCTCTTAAATGTTTTATTTTCAGTGCTCCATTAAATAGAATAACGTATCAAGTACTGATCTTATTTATTGATTATATTAATTACATTTGTTTGTTCTTAATCACGTCTGCTTCACCTGACAAAAAAAATGTTCTGAACTATTGGCCAATCGCGTTCTAACTCTAATTTTGATGAGGCGACAGCTGTCCGTTCATACAATATTTTTAAGTCTATAAACATGAATTTCCGATTTTTTTGAAAACTTAAAATATATGAGCAGTAGACAGTTGCATTGTGTGATTTTCTTTATATCCAGGATGAACTTCCTGACGTCAGATAGAAAGTCTATTGACAACATTAACCAAACACCAACATTCTAAAATGTTCCCTACAAATATGCTACGGGGCCCAACCAAGGACAGCGATCAACTCGAAGATAAGCTTCGAACGATAGAAGCGCTTTAGAAAACGAGCAGACGACGGGCAACCCGCATAAAATTATCGCCCGCATCCCTCCTATTTATTATAAATTAAACATTACCTTTCAGCTGCCTGGCCACAGTGGAAAGGAAATGCTAAAGCATCATCAAAAGCGCAGATTCCACTTTGGAGATTTAACGCACTAGGAACACCTAATTAAAATCAGCATGGGACGAACAGCTGCAGGGTTTCGTACAGTTTAAAACACAGCCAAGCAACAAATTTACGAAAACGGCGTGTATATACCATGGAACGTGCACCTTAATCATTTCTAGATTCACAAATGAGAAACCAAAAAAAAACCATTCCTTTCCGAATCAGCATTGGATTTCGGATACAACTCGTACTGTATTCTCGCAAACAGACGTTTTCGTTCATCTCATTAAAAATCTCCTTTAATTATTATTACTCCTGAACACGAAAACCGAAAGTACCACACACAACCAACAAAAGAACTCCTAGGTGTCCTCAACTCCCGGCAGTTCGGCTAACAAAGTATCATTAGGATGCAGGGTCTGCTTTTGTATGCTAATTTTAGTGACTCAGAGTTCCGACTCGCCGGATGAAAGAATGACCCCACAGTCGCCATTACTCATTTGAATTTGCTAAATCCCCAAAACAAAATAATATTTAGACCCGAAAGTGAGCTGTTAATAGCACGGCGAATACCCGATTTTGAGACGAGATGAACTCACAATACAATGACAAGGACTTAACAATGGCAAAAATAAGAGTGAGTTATACATATGAAATCGAAGAACTTTAACCATGGCTGTTAGTATCATGAACCAAGATTATGATTGTTCTATTTTTTCTGGAATCATTTAGACTACAAGAAATTGAGCTGCTTTACATAGCATTTCACATACTTGGTGGTACAGTAGAAATAGCACACATGAGATAGGAGATCTATAACGTTACTAGCGATCTCAGTTCGAACACCGTTCTTCTTTATAATAGTTCATCATACTTTTAAAAACAAGCAGATGAGTTCATGCAATTTGTAGATCTAACGGTAAAAAAGAGCCAGCGATAATAGTAATTTCACCTTGGATGATCAAAAACTGAACTCCAGTTCTTGAAATCAAGATTCGAATTCTTTTTTCAGAAACTCGGTATTTGGCAGGAATGAATGGTTTGTGGTCTAATAGATCATATTCGGCCAAGCTACGCCAAACATTCGACAGGAAAGAACATCTTACAATGTAAATTTAAGTTTAATTTAGATTTTATATTCCACTTATGTGTTTCAATGTACGATAAATTATTATGTAAAACATCCAATTCAAACATTTTGGAGAAAATAGAACAACGCTAATCTTGGTCAGCTGACACATCCCAACATCGTCCCATGCCCCCAGATAACAAGTTCTGATACCCGTTTAAGGTACTCACTATATGATTTAAGAGTTTTTTTACCTCACGCTTTAATGTTTGAATCGTAAAATGTTTAAGACCAATAACAATTTAAAGCACCATTGATTTAAGTTTGAATCTTCAATACTTTTGGACAAACTAATATGGGTTTAGTCAATAACATAATGAGAATACTACATCAGACTCAACATTTCAACATCACTTCTCAGCATTTGGGAAGATCCACACGAAACAACGTAGAAAATGAAAGAAATATAAAAGTTAAGTGAAAGGGGATTTAACTGCAGAGTGAGCTTGAGATTATATTAGTTACAGTAATGGTATTTACTTAGGTTATACATACAATAGACACCGATACATAGCTTCATTATCTTTGGGCCTTTTGGGCCTCAAACGCAATGCTTAATTCAAGCTGAGTACTGTTATTTTCAAGTCACAAAAAGTTGATTGGTTTAGTTTTATAGTGCAGGGGCCATATATTTAGCCAAGCTGTCGAAAACGTCAAGTAATGTAAAGTGCAATGAGAAGATGACAAGACCGTTCATTACTCAAGACATTACTGTAATGACGTCACATTGTGTCTATAAATATTCACCGAAAAACATTCACGAAATCTCGAAATGCCAGCACCCATTATGAACAGTCGATTTTACAGAAAGTCTAGGCTCATATTTGATAAAGCCTTGGGAAGCAACACATAATGGCATTTTGAAGTACAGAATAGAAGCCTACCGGAGTTCAGTATTCGTTAACCCTCGAAATCTATCATTGCAAGAAAGTGTAGTGCTTTGCTTAGCCAGAAATTCCTTTCAGATTTCAGTATTGGAATGTTCTGGAGGTCATGCGAACTTTAGTTCACCTAGTCTTTGCATCTTGTCACATTGCTGTTTAAGTACAGCCTTTCAGTGTTGCAAAAGCTTTGTTTAATCCAGGCTGAATACTGTTAGTTTCAGTGCAATAAAAGGCGACGAGAACATGGCAAGGCCAACCCAATACATTACTGTATCGAGGTCACAAGGTGTCTATTACTCGACCAAAAAACGAAATCTTGAATTGACAGCACTATCGGTCTGTGTCCCATAACAACCAGTCGACTCTGCAGAAAGTCCTATGACCATGTTTGCTAAAACCTTGGAGAAGGCGACACAGAAATGACATCCGTATCACGGAATAGAAGTCTACCGGAGTTCAGAATCTGTTTGTTAACCCTCGCGATCTATCGTTCTGGCTGCAATTTAGCCTCAAGGACAATGGCACCCCCTTAGTAACTCTTAATAAGGAACACAAAGGTCTAATTGCGAGGGGCAGAATCTATTGTGAAAGATTCAGTGAAGTGTGGAAAAAGAGATGCTATCAGATTCCACCATAATCAGATGGAGCGATTGTTTCCCGCTCAAACTTAATGTCACGTGAGGCTTCTGGGGCCAATCAGGGCTCTCCGCTACCAGATACGTTTGGCCCGATTTAACCTAATAAGGCACGCTTTTTGTTAAAATGGCGACTCAGTGTTGGCTATCTGTTTTTCGAGCTCTTTTGTCCAACGAAGAAAAGGAAACACAGGAGAAAAATCTCCATAGCTGGGTCAGATACAAGGAGACAAATGACTTCGGTTACGATCAATTATTTTTAGTGTCGTTTCTTTGCCGCAATAATTATTTAACCTAACGCATGTAAAAAGACACACGCCTTTGTTTTTGTGCCTTCCTGTTTCCTGTTTTAGGTTCCCATTAAACGGGAGGTAAAAAGTCCATGTAGCCCGATTCATTTTAAGGCAAAGCTTTACTAAATTCTTTTGGGGGGAATATTAAATTTCCTAAAGTCAAGAGGTTTTTTCGGGGGAAAGAGGGAATAATAATTTCATATTTTCGTGGAAGTTAATAGCTATTCTTTTTTGTAAAAAATCGTCGGTACTAAAACCTAAAACTAACCAATACTGTGCAAAAGCGTTAATAATTCTCTAAAAAAATGTTGCATTATACACATGTGATGTTAAACTGAAACACTGTTAAATTGGTAAACGAAAATTTTAGCCACAATTCTAAATGTATCTTATTCTACTTTTCGGCAACAAAACTAAATTGAAGAAAAAATGGGCAATTTTCGGAAAACTAGAAACAATGTGAACATGACTTGTATGTTCTATTGTTGAAACAATCGATTTAGATAGTCTTTATAGTTTATTTTCCTCTTTTTAACGAAAAATGTTTTTTTTTTTTTAATGTTTCGTTCTTCCAAGAAAACATAAAATAAGATCTGCTGTTCCTAGTAAAATTCTTAGTTATGTTAAACTGTCTTAATTTTGTTCACCGCCAAAACAAATGCGTAATATACATTGGCATATCGTGACAAGTAGGTAGTGACATTTTCCTGATCAAGAAATTGCGGTTTTTGTGTTGCAAAAGGAACTGCAAGTCTAGCAATAAATTGTTGAAACTTTGAAATGTGGGTCACCTCAGAACAAATTCATTCGTCTGAAATGTTTCATTAAAAATCTGTTTCCAAAGACTTGGATTCTTGTTTTGATGCATTTTCCCATTCGTTGACCTCTGTTTCCGTATCCCCTTTATTAATTTCATTTATTTGTAATTGAACGCAATACAAATAACCCTGAATGTCATTATACGCGGTAGTCGTATGATTGTATAATATATTTTTTACTAAGTTGGGACGAATACGTTTTCATCGTTTGTCCCGAACAAAAACATATGTGAACTTTAAAGCTTCCAAAAATGCTGCGAGTAGAACACAGTTCATTCTAATTTTTGATTACTTTCAATAATATCCTCTAGTCAAATAGTAGATTTATTTTTTACACCAGAGCTTTGGCATTGGTTCGTAGAAAAACGGATATCGAACTAAAGAGAAGGGAAAAAAAAGAATTAATAGATCAGCGATGTGACGCATGGGAATTAATTGATGCATGGAGAGAGAATTGGAATGTCCCAAGACCCGAGAATATATTACTTCCAAATGTCTTGGATTCCGTATCGCTCAGGCGTAGGGATTTAGTTCCTCATCAAGGCCAGCTGTCACTCAACTCCACTCTCCGCTAACAGCATTTCATGTTTACGGAATGGCAACCCGATATCAAAGATGGCTGATCTCATCATCTGCCTGCCGGTCGGAATGCCATTAGCAATCCATTTCAATTCTAATGGCGGTCAATGTGGGAAAATATTCGTCTTCTAGTCCAATAAAGCAGCTGCTGATTCTTTCCGTCAGCGTATTTTGTTTGGATCATGGAAATGTAACCCAGCACAAAGCGGAAGTTAATATTTTAACTGGCCTCGTCTCACAGCTTGCTTTTACAGACAAAATAATTGAATGAAAACATGAAAGTGTTTGTTTAAGAATAATAAGCGACACCTATTTGAAATGTAAACTTTCCCAAGGATTGCTCAAGCAGCACAAGTAAACTCGACTCAAAACATATTCGTTGGTTAGATAAGTAAATATATATAAGGTTCCGCTAATGAAACATTTTCTTCTCCTAAAATTGAACTGATGGTAGAATCGCAATGTTTAAATTTCTTTTGAAATAAAAAAAATTGCAAAAGAAACATTTGTGGACATGAATACTCATTTTAAGAGAACTTGTAGAGTTTCAAAATCGCTCCAAGTCTTTTGGGGAATTAAAAATTGATATCAATTGTGGATAGCAAACACAATTTTTAAAATTCCTTCATTTGCGACGGAGTTGCATGTACAAAAAAACACACAGCGTGAAATACAAGTTTCCTTAAGTCTACAAAAATGAGTTTTTATCCAATAAATTTTTTTTGACATTCTTCTGATTTCAAATATTTTTTGAGCATGATTTTAATTGATTCTGTTGAAAGCTTTTGTGGATAATCCTTGAACTCTGTTGTTATATTTCTCAGAGCAAATGAGAAATTCATCATGCTTCTAAATCTTGATATAAAATGTTGCTTAATTTGTGATTTGTTTTGCAAAAGTACATTATGGCGCAAAGAGGCCAGGTCTAGTCAAGCTACACCCCTTTGGACATTGAAGTGTAAATTTATTAAATAAAAAAAATTCGGGGAATACACTGTTTTCAGTTCACAACGAATATTTTTTGTGGACGTCAATCAATCAAGGGATGTAACTTCATTTGGCAATAGCCTCAAAAACCAGAAAGCGTTAAGAACATTATATTCAAAATATATGCAGTCAAAATTCACAAACAGGAAAGAATAAAAAAAAATGCGCAACAGGAAAAGTGGAGAAAATAAAAGTCAGTGTCACGCTGGAATTAAAATCTACGAGAAACGGATGGCAACGCCTTGTGGGTTTCCATTTCGCCGCACTTCCTCCAGCGGCCATTTTCTTTTGTGTGCAAGAAGACATGCCGAGATGGGTCTTTCGAACCCATCAAAGGAAAACATCTCACTTGTGCTGTCATCACAAGAACGAATTTTGACACCTCAATCTAATTTCAAATATGGAATGAAAGTCCTGCTTTGCATGAATCGCTTTTAGAACACTGACATGGAATTTTTTGGAACCCAACATGTTGACAAAATTTGAATTCGCTCGATAAAAGTCTCTTAAGATTCTTGAATATTTTGCCTAACTAGTTCGCGTTTTCAACCGAAAACTTACATTTTCGATTGTTGTGCTAAAAAAATTAAAAATTATTTGTATTATTTTGGAAACATTTCCTGCATTTCCGATCACCAACAAACCCAACCTAACCATTTCCTCCGTATCTACAATGTACCCCACCACCTTATGTGGAATGTCGGAATCCGTAGAATTAAACGGGAAATGATTAAATTGAAGGGCTCAGAACAACATGGTGATAAGTCAATGAAATTTATCTTCCGGAATGAAAAAATATTCAAGATCAATAGAACTTCTGACTGCTTTGAACGAGAACTTGATACTTTGAAGTTTAAGAACATTACTTTTTAAATGGTGGATATGGTAACGATCTCTGGACAGGTGATTACGAACCAATAGGTTACAAGAACAGTTGTTCTTGTGTTCTGGTTGCTACTGTTCTAGTGGACGAACATCGATGTATGACAGTGCCTGTGTTCTGATACGATCAAGAACATGAAATCTTGGGTGCTATTCTGTTCGAAGTGCACCTTATGTTAAACGAAGCCCTTAAATTTCAAATTAAATGTTGCAGTAAGTAAATAAATACTAATGGTATGTGGTATGTCCGAATTCATAGGACCAAACAGTAAATAAAAAAACTGTAGGACTCGGAATAACATAGCGACAAGCGAAAATATATGTCCCATGATGAAAAAGAGAAAAGTCAAAATATTCAAAGATCAAAAGAAATTTTGATTATTTGAACGAGTGCTTAGAAAATTTAAGACAACATTACCTATTAAATTTTGGATGAATCATTACAATTTTGGAATTTTTCATGGCTTCAAAATTGTTTTCCTGAAAAACGTGAGTGCAGCTAATCATTACGTTGCCCGAAGCTATAAAATGTTACAGTTAAGAAAAACTGAGATGGCAAACCAGGATCGCAAGACAGGAAGTAAACAAAGCGGAATCCCCACACGAGTCCATTGTGTGTTCATATTACATAAAACTCGTAATTCAGGTAAAGTTACAAAAAGTGAGAAAGAAATAAAAGCTTCGCGACTCGTGCAATGCGATACATATATAATTCCGTTCGCAAAGGAAACCGAACAATGAAGTTTGCCAACATTATTAACGTTCAGCGAAAAGCAAGAAAATCCACAGGAATAGTAATTTCCTTTCGGACTGTTCTTGTTATCTAAAAAGCATTCTGCAAGAACAATCGAACAGGGCGTGACCCAGAACCAACCCGATTCCGGCTGAGGATTGGACTGCCGAATAAATCTCTTATTTACGCATTTCGTTTGGCGTGGCCGTCTAATCCGAATTTGAGTGACAGCAGTCAAACAATAAAACTTGATCTTGCTTCGCTTGAAGACGCTAATCCTCAAGAACGAGCTTACAGCGAAAGTGGAATAGTTGTGTGGATGTAAATTGCAGTGGATGGTCCATATAACATAAGCAGATCTCTGGAATATTTCTTCAATGGTGAAGTAATAAATTTTCAAAACTCGATTCTGGAATTTATAGTAATTGCTTCATAAACTTTAGTATGTCAGAACCTCGTGTGTAATTTATTACTAAAATATGTTAGGCAAAAATACAGGGCAAAAAAAAACATTAGGCTTTTCAACATTTTTGTTTTTGCATTCACATAAGTTAAAATACTGCATCTCGACTGAAAAGACCCAATATTGGTTAGTTGTATTTTATAAAGCAATGGCCATATTTTACAAGCTGCGCCATACAAAAGACGTCCAAGACAAAAACTTGGAGAGTTTTACTCATACAGGAGAGAGAAATGCACCTTCGTTAAACCACAGGAATCGAACGTGCGTAGTATAAAACTCGCAGATTTAATATTGGAAGTTCAGAAATTTTCATTTAGTAAATGGTAACTTATAAAAAAAAACCAACCCTTCCAAGAAAATCCATAAAATGTGAACATTTCAAACACAAAACCGACAAGTAATGAATGCACACAAGGAAGGCTTTACTGGTCTTTGAAAGGCTTAAAAGTTGTTAAAATAGCTGAGCATGATTGATGACTCATTAGAAAGTATAGTATAACACCATACTTAAGAAACAAAACGTTTTTATATGTAACAGTGAATGCAAAGATATTTTTTAATTTATTTGTTAAAAAAAATTTAGAAAAAAAATAAATTTTAATTCTCGAGGAAAAATTTTCAAAAGAATGAAACTTGGGAAAAGCAGGAATAGGAAATAGACAATTTCAATTATATTTAAATTTATCGTTGGGCAGTATTCAATGTAAAGGAAAATGGTGATAACAAAAATCGTGATCCACAATATATTTTTATTTCAACAGGTTTTTCAAATCACTCATGCGGATGCTAAATCGATTGCTACATAATTTCGTAAACACACAAGGAAATAGATATAAATATATTCCTTCTTCAAAAAGTAGGCCCCAATTTAATTATTCCTTGCGTAGCAATAAATGGTCGTAGAGCTGGAAACCAAACATAATCTTCAAAAAGTAGTGTTGTAGACAAAAATAACTTTTGGGCATAAATTTGAATTCAATTATTCATTCCGAAGTAGTTCTTGCAACGAAATTTTATTCGCCATAAATTGAAAGTTCGGTGCTTTTAAAGAAAAAAAATCCATCGAAAAACATTTATTTTGGTGATACAAAACTTTTTAGTTTCACCGTCCTTGGAAGCTGATGTTCCCCCAGTTTTGACGAAGACGCAAAATTCAAGGATACAGTCGAGGGGGGGGGGGATGTGTTGATCACTGATAACAGCAAATGAACGCTGCAAAGTCGTAAAAATTCGCACAAAGTAGTGATTTAAAACCGTTAAAAAGCGTTTAATGTTCTATGAGATCACAATCGCAGACGACTCGGATTTCCAGCTATTGATCAATGAAAAAAAAGGGAAAATACTACACGAATGGGTGGCTTCTTTCCCGATCAAAAAATACAGATGTTTACATGTGACGTAATATCACATTTATAAAAAAATAGGGGCGGCACCTTAATTCTTTCCATTGGGACATAATCATGAGCAGAGCAGTTTGGTCACGATTTTTTTTCAATCGACAAGTTCATCGTTCGCGATTACCTTCGCCATTGGCCATTGACGAAGACTCCAAATGAGCACTCTGTCCGATGCCTACTTATTTTATGTAGAAAAAAAAACGTATGGATGTTATTTTTTGTGCCATTAAAGGTCTAGGGGCCGTCTCATAAGTGAATTCCAGAATGGAAGAATCGTTGATCAGGAAAGGGGTTAGAATGTCTTCTGAGTGGGACGTCATTTTGAGCTTCGGAATATGGGGGCAATTTAAACATGTTTTGTTCTAGAACAAGCTTTGAAGTGCTCCGTTCATTGTGTTCCCTTCTTTTCAAGTTACCACCTTAAAAAATAAATTTGTAGAATATGTAAGAACACTTCGTTATGTTCCGATCAAAATTAGCGAATAGAATTTACGCAACTAACTCGTTTCGAAGTGTTCTGGTTGGAGCCTCATCAAGATATCACAAAATTAACGTAATAAATGCAATACTATATAAGATGGATTTAAAAAAAAAAATAGTTGTGTGATCTTTATACAGAAACCTACTGAAGCCATTAATGTATATTTTCTGTGGTCCAAATTCTTATTCTAATCTTAGTGGTCTTAATTTAATTTTATACTGTACGATTTTTCAGTTTTCCATAAATTGGTTGTCAAGGACGAAATTTGAAAAATCTTTGGAAAGCTTATGTTTAAATTAGAAAAAATTTAAGTTACGCTATTCTTTCATCCGACAGTTTTGTACTATTTAAATTTTCGAAATACTAGAACATTATATAAGCTTTCACTAAAAACGAGGATTGAACAACTCCAATCCTGTTAAAGTCACAGAATCTTTAATGTCCGTTTTGAAACGAAATTTTTGGGTGAAAAAAAACGAACGGCCGCCAATTTCGTTCTGTTTAGAACAATCCTACGAAAGAAAGGCTTTGGGCTAACAGAACACTTGTACCGCCAAATTTTTCAGAACAAAAATGAAATACGCATGTACACTGTGCGATTTCGAAGAAAAGTACACATAACAAAA
The DNA here is from genome assembly GCA_947359465.1 of Metellina segmentata. Classification (NCBI taxonomy): domain Eukaryota; kingdom Metazoa; phylum Arthropoda; class Arachnida; order Araneae; family Tetragnathidae; genus Metellina; species Metellina segmentata. Next base: position 83,529,246 of record OX375883.1, on the reverse strand, counting down.
GCATTTACGAGTCATTCTTAAAGTTTTTGGAATCGAATAAGTTTTAAAATTCGAAAGCTTTCATTCCGCACGTGCAGCAAAACCAAAACAGAACTAAATGTGTGAAAAAATCTTCCGGAAGCAATATGCACAATAAATGATTTCTTCCTCATCGATTAAAGAAATCTTTATCGGAAAGGCCCCGACCTCTAAATTGTGCGCTGGGAGCCGAGGTCTGTCCCCCTTTCGTTTCAGGCGGGCACAATTAACATCCAGAGGACCACGCCCGTGCACCGCAACGGGTTTTCGGCAGGCCCGTCAGACAGGTTCTGACAACCGGACTCGGCACAGCCATTAACTGGGGCCTTCTTAGGCCAAAAAAGGCCCAGCGGAATGAATTACTTCTGCTATCGGTCGTTTGCGATTATAATTCAGGTGCCTGTTTGCTTTTTTTGTTTTCTTCGCCATTTTCTTCGATGGCCGTTTAGGAGAGATCGCGGCCAGCATTGGGATGGTACTTGGAAGTGGGAAATCGTTGGTTTCCCAAAACTTAATTTTAAAATATAGCAAAGGTTTTGGTTGATTTCACCTTCGAACTTTTTATAAATTGGTGCATTATCAAATGCAAATTGGCACGGGTTATTTCGGAATTTTGTAGCGCAAGCCAAACTTGGCCAATGCAAGACAATGTCAAGTAAAAAATGTCGTGAAAGGGGAAAGAGGGATTTGAGGAATAGAGTAGTCGAATAAAAGCATAAAAATATCGCTTGTATTTCCCGCGAGCGCGACCCCGGTGGTTACTGAACAGTAAACCCCATGTGAATAGAAAAGATCACAAGAGTTCCTCGGGAGAAGTCCACGCGATGTGGCTATGAGGCATGGGACAGAAATACAATGTTCAATTGAGTTCTATTTTCGTGGCTTCTGGTCTTCTATCTTCGTGGCTTATGTTTGGCTGGCTACTTGAAGTCCGGTGAAAAAAAATATGGAATTATCTACACACATTGATTGTTGTGAAAAGTTTGGTTGGTTGTTGTTTAGGGTACCGGGCAAGTAGCGTCGCCAAACTGAACCGGGCAAGTAGCGACAGTAGTCAACAGTAATACATATGAAACTTACATGTCGTCGTCGAAATTAAAAGTGTTAACTAAAAGTAAATCAAGTTATTAGACAAATTTGACGAACAAAGGTTTTAAATAGTGATGAAATAGAGTAGTGGGGATATAGTGGAATCTACTTTTCAACTAAAGTTAATTTTTCCTAAGATTTTTTTGATATCCTCTGGTCCTGTAAAGTAAAGAACTTTCATACACATGTGGGAAACGCTTTTTTTTTCTTTTTTTTTTGTTGAAACATTTAAAGAAAACTAATCCTCGAATATCGTTATAAAAACAATTGCGTTTTACAAAAATTTCCAAAATCAGATTTTACCCATAATAAGAATAAACTTAATCACAAAAGATCGGTTTCTGATTGTTCAAACAATGCTTTGAACTATTTATCTTTTAAACTGACCAAAACAAATAAGTCGCGCAGGAAGCATAAACCCGACAAGGAAAATATTTAGATAACACTCAGAAAAACGTAGCAATACATCAAAACGTCTGTTCGAGCACAGATCAGCTGTTTTCCAAATCTGGTTCCATTAAGACGTGAAAATAGAATATATAGAACAAGCTGTCATTTTTGAATTGTTTGTAGGATTGCAGAATCCATGCATGACCGAAATAAAACCATAAATTTTATTTTACTAGTATATTCCGAAAACAGGTAAAGCTCCACTGATTTTAAGAACCTAAGACATAACGTGTTATTTTTGGAAGGTCATTTGAATTCGAATCGTACATCTTCCATGCTCCAAAGCGAACTCGCTTTTATGTACAGATCTCAGTAACGGACACACCTTTTTCTGTGAAAAAACAAATCTGAAAAGAGGAAATCGTCGGCAATTCGAGCAAATCAAATAGTTCACAAAGCGACGCATTTCATTATGGCTAAAACAAAACAATTTTATTTGATGTCGGTGGCTACTCGATCACTGCCAATGTTGGTTTTGAATCTTGTATTGCAGGGCGAGGTTTTATTTAAACGATACAGAACATTCTTTTAAAGCGAACAGAACATTCTTTTTAAGAACAGAACATTCTTTTTAAGAACAGAACATTATTTTAAAGCGAACAGAACATTCTTTTTAAGAACAGAACATTCTTTTTAAGCGAACAGAACATTCTTTTTAAGCGAACAGAACATTCTTTTTAAGCGAACAGAACATTCTTTTTAAGCGAACAGAACATTCTTTTTAAGCGAACAGAACGTTCTTTTTAAGCGAACAGAACATTCCTTTCAACCGAACAAAAGATTATTTTTAAGCGAACTTCTTTCCGAAGAAATTAAGAGTGATTTCAAAAATCACCTCAAAACAAACTGATTGGACAAGGCATCCTCGTAACTGATATATATTTTTAATTTATTTGCGAACAGCTCAACTCTCTCAATTTCCAGACTAATTTCCCTTAAGTAAAATTAAATGTTATACTTAGATGTTTTCTGTCAAGCTAAATATACATAGCGGTAGCGTTTCTTCGTGACGCTCAGGGGTTAAAGGCCGAACTTAGAAACTTAAATTAGAATCATAGCGGAAAAAAAAAAAAAAAAAAACGATCCACAAGTTAGTCAAAAAGAAAAACTCCTTTAAAAAAATGATTAGTTTCAATACGTTAAGTAACTTGTTTCAAAGAACATACCAATTACAAACTACACTTTTAAAAAAACATGAACTTTCAAAATTATAATTATTTTTCAATCTCAAATTAAATTTAAAATTCACAACTCAAGTATTGCAGTAGATAGAAATTTTAATTGAAAACATCGGTGGACATTGATGAAGTGAAACAAATTTCTCGATCTAAAAGAAAAAGTGGTTAAAAAAAACTCAATCAAGATCTTCTCGACTGGAACTTGCAATATCCTTTACTACGCGGCCTGAAAAAAGATTCTTCCTCAACAAAAAGTAATGAAAAAATTCCGAAATTACATACTTAATTTCCAAAAAATCAAATCGCGGACCACAACATCACGTGATACCTCTACGTTCCAGCACCAGAGCGTTGCCACAAAAATAAAAAGAACTGACCTGGCTCGATCTTTACGGCGCACCCACGAAAGGGTTAAATTGCAGCCCAGGGCAAAATGGAAATGGGTTCTGCCGAGGAGCGGACTAGGCGCGCCTTGAATTTATATAAGAGGCAGCGACCTTTCTCATAACCTTGATTAAAATAAAACCGAATTTTCCCCTCTACAATATACCGCACCGTCTCTAATAAATACTCAGCTTAAATTCTTCAAAGGTATCGTCACAAGGTTTAAAATACAACCAATCCAATAAATGAACACTAAATAATCATCAATTTTTCAGTTAAAGGGAATTGAAATCAGAATATCGCCATTTTTAGATTGTTTGGAATTGATAGTCTATTTTATATGCTGCCAAATCATACTTCTTTTGTTACAACTCCCACATTGGACGTTTTAAAATATAAAAAATATAAAAAAACTTACGGATGTAAACCAATACTTAAGAATACTAAATCTGTCTACTGAGTATATATTTTGAGAAGTACGTGCGATACAATGCCTTTCATTTTTGTACTTGAAATTATTTACTATCGGCTGAAATCAATCGTTATTTTTAAATGTTTTCATTTGGTAAAATTTCAAAATAATTTTCGTCCTAAATTTTTTTCGGAAATTTTGGTTTTGTCTTTAAAAAAGGTTTTTGCCTAACACTTATTTCTTTCTATTTTATTATTCTTACAGCAAAAAAACGTGATGTCCCATCCATCATCGTACGGAAAAACGAAGCAATGAAAAGGTGCCAAATGTCAAGTGATCAACCTGACGTCGTGACCACGACGATCACGTGACACTGAACAACTAATGGTAGAGGTTACTATACAAATCTCCAAGAATGTTGACATGCATCAAACAGGCGCTATTCTGTCATAACTTAACATGCTAGTTAAATTGCCTTTCCTTATTTGCATACCTGTTATAAATTTTCAATTTAGAAAACAAGTCTGTACTATAGAGCAAAAAAATACCACATTTTCTGGCAGTATGAGGAAGTGATAATTTACAAAGTAAACGTTCCATGCCATTCCAAATGTTTTAAATAAACATTTTCGCTACCTGTGCTAACGAAATGCAACACGTTTCATGCAGACTTAAAGACAACAAGCGTCATCTAATAAAAACTCAAAATTAATTTTGAATATAATGCCTTAAAAACACCTGGACATCGCGATTAACAAGACAGTTAAAAACTCATTATTCTCTCCCCGTTGCCATTTCCGAGGCATTGTTTCGAACAAACATGCGGGCATAAAATTAACGAACCCAATAAAAATCAACGGACAAACGGGCTTCTGATTCATCACTAAAATCACCTGCTATTACGTTCGAAGTCTAACTAGCAAACGATAAGGTGAAAAAAAGAAGTGGACTTTTGTATCTGGAAATTGCGTGAGGTGAAGAGATGAGTTGTGCTGAAAAGGTCCCGAGGGCAGGCGAACCTGTTTGCTGACAATGAACTAGCAGCTTTTTTCTCCACAGCTCTTCGGTCAATGACTCTAAATGACTTTTTTATTTTGTAAATTCATTAATTGCCGGTAACACCTTTTTTCTTAAGCATAAAAGTTGTGTGTTTTTGGAATATATTTTTTTATAAATCGTAAGCAATTACTTGTGAACTTAAGTGCTGTTAAGTTTTTTCTACGTGACTTATGATCCATTTTCTGTGTTTATTTGACTGGTTGTAAGGTTAGAATGCAAGCGATGAAAATATTTTTATTTTCCTAATATAGTATTGATTTTAAATAAATAGATTTCTCTTTTCCGTGGTAGAGTAGAAAAGAATGACATTAAATAAGTTTTCGCTTTGTTCTTTACGAAATCGGAATTATCTCACATAATTGATCTTTGTGTGCATTATTTATTGTTTCTACACAGAAAAAGATCCAAACAAATAGTTTAAAAGATAAAACAATTCACTGAAGTAAATTACTAGTTGAATTGAAATAATTCGAATATATTAATTTTAACTTTGGAGAATTAATTAATCTTTTCTTCAATTTGCCAGACAGCTGGGCTTTTTTATTAGCAAAAAACTTCGAAAAAAACTATACACCATGAAAAGTGTATATTGATTATTATTGGGACCGGCTAAAAACAAATCATAAAAGTAAAATTGAATGTAAAGCTTAGGAAAAAAAGTATTTAAAATTGTGTAGTGAATAATCCCCTATAATATCCAATGAATTATACAGCATTTAACTTCAGATATTACAACTTTTTTGTTAGTCAGTTTTAGTTTTCATGACTCAAAACAAATTTTCGGAATGGGATCTAAAAAGATTTGGAAATATGTGGGAGTATTTTATTTTAACTTTATGCTTTTCGGTACACATCATGGATTTCCCCCCAAATATTGTATTAACCGGTACGTTCTTTGCTTTTAATACACAGGAACTATATTTTTGTACCATAACGCACTCAAGTTTTCTGACATAGCACACTAAATTTGGTACGTAGGTAGTTAATAACCGTCGCACTGGAGCAACACAACGGACTATTGGCAACCGTCCTGCCAATCCCGAAGGGTAATGGTAATTTTGGTTAACGTCGTACTAGAGCAACACAACACAATCCCGAAGGGAAATAACCGAGAATACCTCTCAATTTTGAACCACGGTCAAACGACGAGATCCAACACTTGAGCTGGCACCCCACTCTCCAAAACTCTAAACCACGCCTAAGTGTTAACTCGGGGGGGGGGGATTGAAGCAAAGCAAAAATTAAATATCAGACCGATATGAAAAAGCTCGAGACCTATTTTACAACTGAATTCAATTTCTTCTCCCTTCAACACCGAATACTTCGTGGCAATCTTCAGAATAATTGTTCAATTTGTTCCAGACCCACCCCCTCCACCACGATCATTTCCTTCCGGTCAAAAGAACGTAATAGCACAGAGACCACCCGATATCCATCTGCCAACAACACCTCACGCCTGCGTCGGGACGGGCTAATGAAAAATCCAAGTGATACTTAGGCCCGGTAAACGCCGCAGATGTTTCTCATGATGGCGACCCTATTCACTTTTCGCTCTCTCATGAGGCTATTCTTAGCATAAGGTAGAAAAACAAACCTTCTTAAAACATCGGTTACAAGGTTATCACAGTTTCGAGTCACGAAATCTCCCTCTCTGGAGATAAAAGAAATCAGAGAAGAAAAAAAAAGGTTCCGGTCACCATCGGCATGAAATCAGAGTCACGGACGGTTTGGTTTGGGGTGATGGCAACGGCTATTTTTTCGAGGTGGTCATTTCCTTTTTGTGGAACAGCAACGGGTAACAAATGGGATAACAATAAGCTGGGGATTTGGTCAAGATTAGGGGTGTTTGGATTGGGGTAAGAAGGCACTGTTCCTTTAGTCGCGATTTTCGGATCTGAGGTGAATAAGGCCCGGTGCACACATCCGATTTTTCAACGTGCGGCACCGAAGTCCAACTATGCACACATAACCGTGAAGTGACGCAAGAACTCATTTCGCGCCATTTGCCATAAATATTCTATAAAAGAAAATGTGTTTATTTCGCTTACTTGGTGTAAAAAAAAGTATATTTTGAAACAAAATAGACGTTATTGGATACAACCATTTATGAATTATTATTTATATTAAATTTTTTTATGAAACAAGGAACTTCAGATCGGGGAAACGTGTGCGGCGAGCTGCGGTACAAATTGCACGCAAGTTAGACGTGCGGAGCCGGAGGCATGTGTGCACTATTCCATTGGATCTCATGTATCTCAGACCGCACTTGTGTTGCGGCAGCGGCGCAGCACGTTGAAAAACCGGATGTGTGCACTGGGCCTAAGTCTATATAATCGGAACAGTGGAACTTGCTGGCGTGCATGAAAAGTCGAGAGGTGAAACTGTTTTGCCTGGTTCTTAATTTTAGTTTTGGTCATTAAATGGCAATTCGACCTATATTGTAGGGCTTGGTTTGAGGTTTTAATGGCGCAAAGGTCCATATTTGACCATGCTGCGTCCCAGACACAGGACATACATAATCAAATGACTGCCATTCACATAGGGTTTGCTGACAGAGAAACACACAGGGAAGGATCGACTACAACTCACAGATTGTTAATGTAATGGACGTATCCACCGAATCCTGACGGCCATTTATTTATGAAATTGTAGGGGACCAAACGCAACTTGTTGAAATTGAGAAAAACACGTTAAAAATTCAATATTGGTAAAGAACTGTAACCGAAGATCGTAAAAATGTGAAGTTTGTTTGAAGAAGAATTGATCAAAACTTGTTCTGTGATATTTGGACGAGACTTGGGGAAAGTTCGAAAAAGAAAAAAAAATACGCTCTTAGCCAAAAACAAAATTAAACAACAGAAAAACGTAACAAGTTATTTTCGGTAAAAAAAAAAAAAGATAGAAATCTTTACGTTGGTTGGATTATAAAGGTCCACTTTCAAGATACCAGTGTTCTATCGAACCAGCTTCAGACAATTAAACTCTTTAAAAATCAAATTAATCGCATGACCCAATATAATGCAAGAAAGTAAAACTCGCGAGGTTTCATCTTACTAAAACATATCTTGTATCCAGAGACAAAACAATACAAGTTTGTGAAAGAACAAGAGTCCAATCGGTAGTTCTCAAATTTCTATTCTTCGTAGATTTTTCTGATCCTCCTATTCACAAGCAAGATGCTTTGGCCGCCTCAAAGTGTTATGAATTATTCAAAAAAAGTTTCTTACTCTTCATTCTTTTATCTGAATATAATTAGAGCAATCTTCTAAAACCTTTAACACAGAATTCTCTCCGAACGCTGTCACATCAAATTAGCTACGCCATTTTTAAATTCGTAGAAATTTTTAAGCGTTTGTTTTGTTAAAAAGTGAGCGGTCTTATCGGTATTTTTAATGGGTTATATTTTATCCACTACAAACAGATGGTCGTTATATTTTTTTATGATGGGTTATATTTTATCCATTCCAAACAGATGGGTAAAATTACTTTAATATTTTAATTTTATCATTGATAGCAATATTTTAATTTTATCATTGATAGCAATAACACGTGCTCTTCAAACTTTACCCACTGTTGCTATTTGATTTCTGAGGCACATCATTTTACTATCTTCTATCCTATTTCAGGTGATGTTCATCTTTTGGATTATTCTTTATCGAGGTGGTTGTGATTTTAAAATACATGGGCAATAAATAAATTGAGCAGGAGCAGGTTTAATATTCCAATATTTTAATGAGTATAGCAATTATAATACATATTTACAGTCGAATCAGATAGGTAAGAGTACGGACATCCCCTAAATTCAACACGAAGCTGATCGTTATCAATTCAATCATACACAATCAAACTAAAATCGTTCTGAAGATTTCAGATGAGACAACAAGCAGCGCCATCTGCGCGTTTTTGATTGTTATTCATGTTTTACAACGTACCATGTTATCGAATTCCGAGGTCTAGGGTGTGTGTACGTTTTTGTACACTTGTGGTTTTGTGTTTAGAACAAACGTGGACGTGTTGTTCCAAGCAAAATAGAAATATCTAAATGCAAGTGTTTAATATTTTCTTCAAACTAGAGGTGAGTCGTTCTGATTTCCCAAGCATTGTGGTTATTGCCCTAGAATAGTGACATTGAGTGGATCAAAGTTCAAACCCACCGCAAGAGGAAGCCAGTTGATAGTTGAATTGTTATTTATCCTACATGCAAAGGATAATTTTGACACATGTCCAACATGAATACGCATACAATGCTACGTGGCTTGTTTGTCTCCATGTCGTCATACTTCCAAGAGGGCTATGGGTATTCGAGTGCTTTCGAGTATCGAAAAAGCATTCGGATACATATTCAAAAACGAATAATCGATAGTAAGAATCAATCAACTGTGATATAAGGCTTTTTTTTTATATAAAAATAAGTTAGATGAATACTTTGATTTTCGAAAACATAGAATGAATACTTTGGTATTCGAATAACTAGGATGAATACATTGGTACTTGAACACGTAGGATGAAAACTACGGTATTCGAATGCAACGAAAAAGAAACGAGAACATCAGATACTTTTTCGTATCGAGTACACTTTGTATTCGAATACTCTAATCTTCAATTAAAACCTGCTTTTCTGTTACGCATTTGACAGCATCCTGACTATAGTAAATATACCACGTAAGAATGTAGCCACATTTGAAAATGCTGGTTTTAAAATATCGTGTGTGAGATGCAACCACACTTGGCACGCTTGCATGCGGTAAATACTTTATCCATTTCAAGTTAATCTTTTAAGAGGTAAGCCATTATATCTTAAAAGAATCATTCTTAAAATATAAAAACAAACGAAAATTCGGAGTGATAAATGTATCATGCAACACCAGCTAAAGAAAGCTGATATATAGTACAATAAGCTATCGAAATGAAGTGATATAACAACAAAGACTTAAGAATGTTCTACATTTTAACGACAAAACAAAACGTGAAGGTCTACTTAAGGATACAGATTTATCAATAGCCAGACCTTGGTCTACAATACCATCGACAGAAATTGTTTCAAGGAAACAATAGAATGATTAATTTTCGTTTTTAACTGTTGCCGCCTATTCGTAAAACCTTCCTCCTAATTTCATAACAAAGAAACGAGCTGGTAATATGTCGGATTGAACTGTTAATCTTAAATAAACTTTTAAACAGAAAGTGGTTTGGCCTTGGATATCTAATCGAGACGGTACGAAGAGTAAATAGAATTTATTAGGCCATGCCTAGAAATGCGTCTACGAAACAAATAGGTAATGGTAATTGGTAATGGTAATTTTAGTTAACGTCGTACTAGAGCGACACAACACTAAACAAATAGGAATACAGTTCGTTGTTTCTTTTTAGATGGGCAAAATCGAATACTTGATATTCGCGTACTGCATCGAATAATTATTCGAAGACATATTCAAATACGATTAATTGATTGTAAGAATCAGTCAACTGATATACAAGGTTTTCTAATACAAGTTAAAGGAAAATTTTGGTATTCGAGTACTTTGATTTGAGTACTTTGGTGTCAGAGTTCTTTCGTATTCGAATACTTTGGATGAATACTGCTATATTCGAATACGAAAAAGAATCGAGTACGACGAATACTTTTAAGAACCAATGCGCTCAAGTATTTTTGTATACAAATGCTCCCATTTTGCTTATCCTAATAAAATTCAGTCATGTATGTATCTGTGTAGTCAAACTGAAGATAAAGTATAATTATTCAAAAAATTATGATAAAATGTAGATATTTGTACGGATAATTCTATTGATAAATTATTTTTCACAATATTAAATTTTGATGGCAATTGATTATTGAAACTAGCAAAAGGAGGGATTTTTATATAGGTATACAGGATGAAAGGCAGACATTTATTGGTGCTCTTCGGGCTTATGTGAGAAGAGAGATCTATTGCTAGAGAGTATTGCTTTGTCTCCTCTTTAGAATTGGGATTGAAGGATTCTTTCATGAAATTATTTGGATTTTAAGCATTGTATTCTGCAGACGCATGGAAATATTCACTTCACACGCATACCTGCAAAATATTTGTGTGTCAAGTATAAAATTACACCGTTTCTTCCAAGAAAAATACATTATGTAATAAAGGTTCGAGTTATGCAAGATGGAATCACATTTGAAAACACGTGAAATTCACATGCTCGCAACTTATCCGTTTGAGGATTTAGCGCCATTAAAGCCAACAACCTCACATTCAAAGCACAAAACACTCAAATTACAGTGAGTGTGAACTTAGGGGATTCTATGCAAATGATCCGCTTCTTCAAAAGCAGGAATCGTGCCCGATTCTGGCGACGACTTTAAATGCGTCTTCACGCTACACCAAGAGAAATAGACAGAAATAAACGTGTTTTTATAAAAAAAACTTCAACGCTCTGAGGTGAGGAGAAAAGTCACGTGACCCCTGGCTATTTCCATTTAACGCGGAAGAAGAGGATCCGACTTTTTCAACTCGACCTGGCCCCAAGACCTCGCTGGCGAAAAAACCTCACACCTGAATTCTATGCCATCGCTAGCTCTGGGCTATGGCGAGACCGAATCTTGCTACAGGGCCCTTGGTCTTGCATCTTTCATCACAGGAGTCGCGTAAATATCAGATAGAATGAGGTATTCGAGCACAAAAGTACTCATGTTCTCGTTACTTAAAAATATTTGTTGTGCTCGATTCTTTCTTACATTCGAATACAGAAGCACTTGAATACCAAAGTGTTCTTTCTAATTATTAGAATACCAAAGCATTAGTCCAATTTATTTTTTAAAAACATACATTGCAGTTGGCGGATTCTTGCTACCGAATAATCATTATTTCAATATGTACTTGAATACTTATTCGTTACTTACAAGTAGTGTCCATCCCAAGTATGCGAATACCAAAGCATCCGATTTAAAAAAATACTCAGCTACCAAAAATACTCGAATTCTAAAGTATTCATCCCAAGTATTTGAATGACAAGTTTCATACCAAGTTGTTCAAATGTCAAAAAGCGTTTATTTTATAAAAACCCATGTATCGCAGTTGGAAGATTCTTAGTATCGATTAGTCGTATTTGAATACCTACCTACTTGAAAAGAATCGAATATTTGGCATTCGAGAACTAAAAGTAGGCGATTTTGTCAATCTAATAACTATTAGATGAGCAAAACTTTTGTTAAGTTTTTTTTTTTTTTTTTTTTGGTAAACGACGTGTAAAATGTCGGAAGTTAAAGTTTCCATCGATTGAAGCATAGATACTTTTAAATGTGAAAAATGTTCTTTGACTTATATATAGGACGAGACAACTCTTCTGGCAACCTTGGAAAATCTTTAGCAGGCTTGTTTTCAATTTTATAAATCCAACTATACGAATTTTTTTTTTGGTTTAATGCAACCAAATCTTTAAGTACTTATAAAATAAGTTTCTCTTGGATGCATTTTAAAAGATATCCAATAACTATTACTAACACTACACTAAGCTACTGATTATTATGAAAATAATTCCAAATACACGCAATTGCTCGCAAACGATCGAACTTCAGCTTTTGCTAGTGAATGATAAATTATAAATTATTTTGAGTAATTGAAGATAAAAAGTTTCTCTGAATACCATTTTTACTTTTTAAAGAAAATAAGTAGCTATCATCGAGGCTAAACATAAAAATAATTTAACAATTATGATGAGCTGATATACCTAGGTGAAAATTACGTAAAAAAGTCTTCCGCAAATTGAAATTGCCAGGTTAGGGTTGATTTTAATACTTGATGAATTAAGATTCATCACAATGGATTACTCGAAGAAATGCTCCAGTCGTGAGCATTAAACTGGTGTTCTAAACAAGGAACGTGTGTGGCTAGTTGAAAAACACCCGGTTGTGCCCCTTGGCGAATATTTCTCTCGGACAACATGTTCACAACGCGGTAGGGTGTCTTCACAGCTTGTTCTTAGTTCATTAACTTCTTGTTTTTTAGAATGTTTTGTGGCGGCATAATGATACTTTTCAATGCTTTGCCATTTGTTTTTTGCATGTTTTTGTAGTAGCAGGATCGTCGATGAATAGGTACTGTAATGGCCAATGAAATACGTACACTGACCCGAACTTTTTTTAGTCACTTTTAAGGAAGGAATCTATCGATTCATACTCGATATTTTAATGGCAGGACAGCCATAACCAAAGCATTTCTGAAATAGTAGCCAAACAATTTAGCTTAACCTTTAGACTTCGGCGGAAACAGCAGTTGTACCATGACCGCGCCAAGAAAGAATTTTGACTACGGCCGTTACATCAGTTGTACCTTGAAAGTTATAAGAATTACGCTTGTTACACATATAGCCGTAGTAAAAAGGTTAACCCTATTTTAATAGCAATTTTAGTTGCAAAATTAAAAAACTAAATATTGCTTAATAAAGATTTCGCGACAGTTTAGTAACCAGATTCGGATGTTTTTCTTCCATAGTTGCTACGATTTGGCACCATAACTTCGAAGTTGGAGTCTCTTGGAAAAGTTTCTCTTATTTATTACGAAAATTATATTTTTCCCGTCGGCTATTAGTTAAAAAGGAAATAAATTTAAATTGTCCTTTGGTGAATTTTCAAAAAAGTCTCCAAAGTTTGGAAATTAGAGGCTTGAGATCTTTTGCGTAAAAACACTCCAGTCGCCAAGGTTGAAAAATAGTAACCTGAACCTAATTTCAAGACTTTCAGTCAATTCCAAGGTGCATGCCCAATGCTTTAATATATTTCAAGGACTCTCTGTAAACATTTAGAGCCTTCTTCAAAAAGTGTGACCTACGTGTTTACTAGTCTCGTGACTGTTGTGTGAAAAATATGACTTGTTTGGTCTATCTGGTATGTTACCGCCTCGTTAGTGAGAAACATCTTACGACAGGGTAAGTGTGTATGCGCATTTCAAAACAGTGGAGACGAAAATGGCGAAATCGTCAAAGTCTATTACTATCAGATGATCAATCGATGGACCAATCGGATGATGAATGGACATGTTCTTTCGTCCCGGCGACAAATCAAATGGTAAATGTTAGCTTCCACCCAGCTGACGAAGTAGTCTTTAGGGTGACGTTACTACTAGTTTTTATTTTAATACACGATTCTTTGCATATAAAGAGGTTACCATTGCTCAGTCTACTTTTAAAGTTCATCTATGATGGGAACTCTGCGAACCTACTTCGATGGCATCTCACGACTAGGCCGAATTTTGCGGAAGAAGCCGTCAGGATCCCGTGCGACTTTTTCTTATCAGCACCCATCCCCGCAAGCTTTCCTCTCTGGAACCTAACGCTTCCAAATTACCCGAATTCCTGCGCCGAAAAGACCGTATTGGCTTTCCACAAAAAGAAACACCATCACACCCCGCGTAATTACAAAGGTATGCTACGGCTTATCAACAGAGCTCTGTACCCCAAAACTCGTAAAAAATCACACAATGACACACTTGTCCCTTCTCATGAAGTCAGGATTTTTACGGGAGGCCCTTCCTGTAAAACGAACCCGAAATAAAGTGGCATCTACCTTCCACCGCGAGTGAATTAAGGGCCATAAATTCTTCCAGACACCCCTTATTTCTTGTTTTGGGGGTGGAATGACTTTTTTCCAAAAATAAACTCCCATCTGCCATAACTCAATACTCCGACCATCCCCCTTGTCTTCCATCCAAAGCTGGTCTCTCATTAAGAACTCCTGTCCGATTTTCCCGCCTCTTGCTAGTTCTGGTATAGGGTTCCAAACCCACCCCCATCAGTCTGCTGCACCCCCTCCCGGCGCCTGCTCCATCCCTTTATCGCCGAACCCACATTCCTCGGGAGCATAAAGACCCAGTGGGGAGCACCAACCCAAAAGAAAGTTGTCAAGGGACACGTGATCCATTGTGGGGTTGTCCGTGACAGCAGAACTGCAGTCCCCGTCGGCTGAGACAAAGGTTGGCGACAGAAGGACCTTGGAGATGGAATGATGTCTTCTTTGGAAGGGGTCTAAATAAAGATTTGCGTAGCTCTGGGGTTGGACATTTCCTGGGAAATGAATGGTCGGGTTGTACACCCCTCCTTTCCAGGTTCTGCACGCAGAGAAGATCGAATGGTTTCTGTGCAGATGTTCTGCTACCCATCTTCTGAGGGATAATGAAGTTTGCACAGGAACGTGCCAGTTATTGTAGCAAAAAGTAAAAGAGCAGAAGAAACGAATGTATGAAAAAAGAGTACCTTCATGTTTCCCGAATAAGCATTCGAATACAATAAAATTAAAAAAAAAAAAAAAGACTAATCAATACTAAGAATAATACAGCTGCGTTATAAAGATGTTTTTGTTTGAAAATAAGTCAATAGATACTTTGGTATTCGAATACTTGGGATGAATACTTTGGAATCCGATTATTTAGGTATTCGAGTACTTTGGAGAAAAACTGGGTGAATACTATTGTATTCGAATACGAGAGTAAATCGAATACTTCAGTATTCGAAAACTCGCATCAAGAAAATGTACAGTATGCCCCTTGTACTGTGGATTCGTATATGTAGCTCTTTTTTATTTGTCTTCCTTCCAAAGGCGTATTCTCAGGAGGGGGCACATGAAAAACTGAAGCAGAACTCAAGAACAATTCTGAACTGGAATTAAAACATTTCTAGGAAAATCTCAAAACAGCTTTTTCTATTTTTTGAAAGAAAAAAAAATTGCGACATTTTTCGCCGGTTCTAATTTTTTTAACAATTACTCTATGGTTCATGCACAGTACAAAGAATATTTCTGTCCCAAACATTTTTCATTAAAAAACATCTTGAAGACGCCATGCCATCCTGGAAGATCGTAATTCTTGTTATAGTATGAAAGGAATAAAAACTCCCTTTGTAATGTGTGATCATTTTTTAAAAAAATTAGGAGTATTGAAAGATAAAAATATCTGTAATTGAATTTCGAAACCGTCGATCAGCATTATGGAGACAGCTCTCGTCAACACAACTGACGAGAGAAAAAATTCATCCTCACAAATAAGCCCAAACAAGATATCAAACGAAATGAAAACAGATAAGTCAAATCTTAGGTTCCTACCAAAACAAATTTTCCAATTCCGATACGACGGTCGTTTCCTGCTCTCAATAACCATGTTCTTTGCCGCAGTATTATAGCAACAGAAGCAATCAGATACCGGAGTTCAAGAAACTCTTCTAAGAAAGCAGTTTTTGTGTTCCATACTTCTTAATTAGAACGACATCATTTCTGTGCGCCAATTATGTTGTCTTCCCCTTCTCTGGCTCGTGCTCAGTTGTAGAAACAATGCGAAAAACAGGAAATCGGGCGTCTTTCGAAGAAACTATTGTCGTGTTTTGAGAGTGATATTTGTATATTAATAGAATTTTCCAATTAAGGCTTTGCTTTAATTGGAGATTTTTAAAATGGTACACGAGAAAGCGGGAAGCATTAGAATAGGAAATGGCATCGTTTAAAGTTACCGACATAGTGGTAAGATTTTTATTTCTTTTTCCCGACTTTTGCTCGAGGCGAATGTTTTGTATGCGAATAAAAAGGCTATTATTCAATGTCTGGGATCTGGTTAGTTCCTAATTTGTAGCCAAGTGGTTCTTCGTTCTACTATTTTTATTGAACTCACAGTTGCATTATAAGCTTCCGAAACTTGCATCTTACAAATATTTACAAATTACAGTACAAAACAAATCTTTCGAGGTAATCGTATGTTACCTTCAAACAAAAACGGTCTCTCAACCAAAATGTCGCCACTTAAGAAAACATTACAATAAACTACACAGACCAACTTCAACAAAGAATTTACTAAAATACTTTACGGTTGGTTGGTTTAGGGCCACCATATTTGGCCAAAAAAATACTTTAGAAAAAGATTCTTATTTTAAAAATCGTTTCGTTAAAATGTTACAATCCGAAATTTAAAAAATTTGGAAATCGCTAATAAATTGTGCAATGCATCAATAAAGTTTCCACGATTTAGGTTGTCTTGGTGGCAGTGATGAAGTTGCATCGGCGTTCAGCGCTTAGTGGCTGAAAAGTGAAACTCGCGCTGTAATAAAGAACTTATGTTTTCGGATAGCCCCTCCAACAGCTAGACCAAGTCCATGTGTACGAACACTTGACCGGACTTTCATAGAGATACTGGTTTGCTAGAAAAAACAGAATGAATAAAAAAGGGCCAATACTGACATAAGCCGATGTGTAAATATGCTGTACCCATACCAGCATGCAATTTCTCGATACAAAAACCATAACATAAGTTTTAATTTGAATTCATAGCCATGACCGAAATCCAATCAATGGAGAAACATCTTAGTATCTGGTTAAAAAGCGTGCCCTTTTTACGAGCAAAGAACTTGCGGCGAGATTTCGCCGACGCGAGACTTGTCGCCAGACTGGTCAACTTCTACATGCCCAAATTTGTTTTCGAGAATGCGTACCCGCCGTGTATGTCCATGACCAAGAAAGTAGACAACTGGACAAGGCTGAATCGGAAAGTCCTGTCTCGCTTGGGCATTCAGTTGAAAGAAAAGACAATCGAGGACCTGGCCGCTTCCAAACGAGAAACAACAGAACAGTTTCTGCTTGAACTTGCATTAGTGCTCTATTTGACAAACGAATCGAAAATCAATGAGATAATAGGTAAAATGATAGTAAAATAAATCTACAAATCAAAAATGGCTCCAGCTCTTCTGCCAGAATGTCCATTCTCATGAGTAAAACATCTCCAACACCAATCGAAGTATCGTTAAGACTCAATAACAAGGTACCATCGCCACTTTAGAATATAGTAACAAGTCATACGTTTGATTTATGCACTTCCACTTAAACTCAAGTAGAAGGCATCCATATGGAAGTCTAGTCTTTGGGCAGCAATGGTTAGACTCGTCGGTACAGCTACACTCTACGTTTATGAGTGATGGCAACGGCTTGGCGATTTTTTTTGGCGCACTTCTAGTAGCGAGTTCCGATAAATTAAGGCAACACATTTTTCGTAACGGTTGTTGTGGTTTTCATGGCAACCTTGGCAAACGAAAACTTTAAATTTTCATTTTGAATATTCTAGAAAGTTCTTCCAAAATCCGTTAAAGTCCGTCATCACGATTATAATTAAATGAAGGAAACATTCCTTATCTGTACTAATTAGGACGTTGAATAATTTATCGACTCAAATCACAAAATAAAAATAATTAATTATGACTAGACACAGAAGCAGAGGGACCATTGCTTTCAATTCAGTGCAGAATACTTCCTTTTCAATCCTTACGAAATGTACGTGAATAAAGGAAGTAATCGGAAATTTAACATGTTTTTCAGCTGCTTTCTCGGTTCAAATAAATCGGCCAAAGAGTAGATTTAACTTTAACCGCGTTCTCACCAAACAAAATTCAATTACAAAAAAAATTCCGAAACGAAAGAACTCGCCTTAGATTTCTGTGTCAATCCCACACTTGCCGATCCATGCGGAACATAGACGCCTTCTAAAGTCACCATTTTGTGGTTCAATAGAAACGGGCAGAGAAATCATCGGAATGGTTCTGAATTATACCGTTGTTATAAAAGTTTCTTACATTCCTTTTTCGTACTATTATTCCATCGAGGAAATCAAATTGCTTCTGATAGAAATTCGCAAACTGGTTCTCATGTCTAGTCGTAAAATTCTGAACAACGAACACGTTTTGCATGAAACGCTCTGATAAATAGAAATCGATGTTGATTCGAAATTTCGTGTAAGTACGCGTTTGGAATATGATTTACGCGTACGGAATGCCAAGAAAAGTACATAAATAAAAATTCGAAGTTCGTTGTAGAATACAAAATAGTCTTCGCTACTGTAAATGTATTCGTCAAAAGAACTTTTCCTTCAATTTGAATAATCGAAAAACATTCCATTGCTTTCCTTTTTTAGAAAGTTAATGCTATTCTGATGCATTTTCGGAATAACTGTAACGGTATATAAGCGAATGTGTTTAAGAATAAATATGGAATTTTTTTAGCCTCCAAGGTTTTTTGCTGAAAGGAAACCTATGTTCGTTACCTGCACCCGGTAACCGTCTTGCACCAATGGATTTATAAGGTTTGGTTTTTCTGTCGTGAGCGCAAGATTAAAAAAAGGGGCAAGCTGCGCCATTAATTTTGCCTGTGATGTGAGGATAACACTTTACGTTAACGATCAGCTCAACTGCTATGATAATTTAGAAATTTCAGGATATAACTTTCATTTCTAAGATTGGATAAACTATTTAAATCGACAATTGTCGCCTTCTGTGCTCAACTATTTTTTTTTTTTTTTGCTACATGAGGGTTAATTAGAATAAGTTTTTGGACAACTATGTCTTTGTCTTTGAATGCTACTTTTAACAGGACGGTTCAAAATAACATACAACATTTCTTTAGGTGGTTCCTTCGGTTTATTTGGTTGATGTTATGATGCTTCACCAAGCAGCGCCAGACACAAGAGAAAAATAATTTTATGCAAAATCAAAGACTAACGAGATTTTAGCACTTTACCATTTCAAGTTCGTCAAGGCATAAAGTCTAAATAAATTTTATAAAATGATGTCAGAAACAAAAAATAAATTCTTGTTTTTGAGAATGTCCCAAAAGGTCCTTAAGGGCTGGATTTGAAATTTTGGTTGCTAAGAAAAAAAATCCACCTATCAAAATATTAAAACCATTATTTTCAACCCCTAGGTTATGGGATTTTAAAAGATTAATCTGCTGTCACATATTGCAGAAAAGACTGTTTCATTTCGTTCTACGCTCCAAAAACCAATTACTGGTAATAAGAAAAAGCTTTTCAACATATTCAAACATGAGGTGCCTTACATACCCATGTGGATTAATAGAAGTTGCAGGTAACGGTATTGCCCTGAAAACATACTTGGTTCAATAAGAGGAATGTATAACCCATGAACTGCGTAGTTAAAACTCAAACGGTCGAATGGTTTATAGAGTTTCTTTAAAATCATATTGGGGTCTGCTACCTTACCAGAGCACTTTACCTTTAGTAAAGTTTCAGAAACACATGGCGTCGCAGTACTTTCCCGATGACAATCTCAACTGCCAACAATTAACGAAATAAAACGTCAGTAATTGGTACATTATTTCACCCAAAATGACTCCCCGCTAATCACAAACCGGCAACAATCGACAAACGAAGCCATGCGTCATTAGTTCATTCCAAAACGTTACACCATCTTACAGAACTGACTTACCTAAAGCAGGAAGCTATGAAAGTAATTCCCTGCCCTCCCTTCTTTAAATTGGGATCATTCTTATTCGTTTTTCCATAACAAAAGAAAAGGCAAACTGGATAATGATACTGAGTCGGTCACGACTCGGACGACGGCTCACTTGCTCGGTGCAAGGCAATGGCAGGGGACGCGTGGCTCATGGGTTACTTAACTCTTTTTTGGAACACAAAGGAAACTCTAAGCCGCTTGGTTTGTTTTAAGCAACAGTTTCGTTCGCCAAAGTATCGCCAAATTCTAAGTATTTTGAACTTTTCATAAAACTACCAACTACGAAGAAATAAATTATTCTGCTTATTGCTGCATTTTCGGAACTTTATCGGGCCTAGACTTGGCACATGGCAAAAGTTCATATATCAGTCCTGTCACAGTTACAATCTGGACGTTCACTTCAATTACATCACATTCACCAAGGCGATTCGGTTTTCGTTATATTTCACATTTAAACCATTTCATGTTCGCTCTTTTTTTTCTAACGCCGATTGCTTTCAGATTTCTCAAGACCTTCGTAATCACTCTTGGAGAATGAGAATATCATTAAAGCTGCAATTTCTTTCGTAGTCTTAGCAATATGTGACAATCATTCCAAGAGTTTTATCATTTTATGCCAATACCACAGGTATATCGACCTTTTTGAAAAAGAAAAAAACTTGAATTTTCGTAGTTCCGAATTTTGGTGGTTTTGCTTCTTATATTCTAAATTCCTGAGTGACGAAGGGTTTAATTTCTACCATTTTCATGGCATGATCCTTTTCCTTTCGAGTCTTCCTTCATAAAAAAAAAAGCAGAATTCGACATAAGTTCAGTTTTTTTCCTTTTCGATGTGAACGATCCATACAAGAAAAGTTAGACAATTCTACAGTGACTTACACACTTGGCACACCTCGCAACGCAAAAAGTTTTTTTTAAAGATGTAGCGCCAAATGTAGTACACCACCACACCTCGATATTCCATGGCCGAGTAATAAAAATGCAGCTTTGGCAACTCCACCCGTTTAACTTAGAAACACACCACACCCACAACACCAAGTATTCAGGTTGATAGCCTCCAAACCCATTGTAATCCAAATTCGCAAACGCTTTTTATTTCTTGGGCTTGCAGCAGACGACCCCCCCCCCCCCCCAACTCAAAACATCATTTCGCTGTCGATTAAGTGTTACTGGACGTTATAACACTTATGGATCGAAAATTATTTTCTTTCCGAGTGTAGTGAAAAAAAAATGGTAATGGTCCGAAACTAAAAGGAGAAGCCGACAATCGGAACAGGTCATCTGGAAATGTTGCTTCGTATTCCTTTTACCCCATTTTATGGTTCCGTGGCTTATCGGCTCTTACTTTCGCTGTTCTTTGGATTACAATACGAAAGTCAAGATTGAACAAGACATTAATAATGCAAATTCGGTCAACTTTGCATTAGATATGAATCTATGAAAAATGAAAAAGTTCGGACAAAGAGATTGTCTTGATTGTTCACACATGCGTCACGTGTGATTCGACACATATTCATTCTGAATTTAGCTCGAATCTCCTGGTCTTTTACTTCAGACTTTTTGCGATACATATTTTTAGATACAAAAAAACATTTACCAAATATTTAAGTTTATGTATATTCTCCACTAGGGTTATCGGTATTCAAACTAGCTTATGGCCATTTTGTAGAACTGTTCTGATCTCAGTTGGTTTAAGTTTATTTAGAACAATTATTCAAAATGGCGATGAGTTTGGTAAAAGCGATAGTTATAGAAGAATGCTATTTTCTTAAGTAGTCCAGAATCCATACCACGGTTGAGATATCCAAAATCCACGATATGCGAATTAGAAAGTCGGTTATTTTCTACGAAACTGTTAAAAAATTTAACTTTCCTTTTTATCAAGTGGTTTAAAATCATTCTCAAATCTAGAAATAGAAAACAGGATAAATGGAAGTCATGTTACTTACCTATTATATTGGTTAAGAGCCATTTCCAACCTGTGAAAATACTTAAGAACATTTCCTTACCTTGTTTAGCACACCATAGGAAATAATTGAAAACTTCCTGCTTGAAATGTTCATTAAGCAGATGCAAACTGCATTATCAGTTCATAATATTCGAATAAAAAATTGTCGCCTTTTCTATTTTCGTAAGATTACATCATTACCCAACTAAACAAAAGTCCCAATTTTTCAATCAAAAGCAATTATTCAGTAGATTATCTATAAGATAATTCAAACTAGTGTCGTTGAAATTTATCTAGATACATTGATTCATTTAATTACTCAGAAATCCAATTATCTTTGTTTTCACTTGGCAAGAAAAATAAAACAAAAAGTACGCACCTAGCAATCTTGAAACGGGCACCTGACACTAAGAGGGCGCAGGTGATAGAAAAACCTGAAGTGAACTTCATCATTTGGCATTAAAGAACAAAAGAAGGAAGAAACTGACAGAGAGGGGGATTTTTGTGTGCTCCAATTTAAAGTGGAGAGGTTTTGAAAGACATGTGGTGTGTTTGGGGTCACAAACGCGTTACACTTCGGTTCTAAATCGGCAGGTGACAGACATAAGAAGCCCTTGCTGATCGTCCACCTTCGTGAAACCAAGGCCAGCTGTGTACTTAAAAAGCTTTTTAGTTTTCAGCGGTTTTCAAAATGGCATGTTTGGCTCTTCGGGTGTAGATGCCAGATTATTCTAATTGAAGGGTGTATTCTTTCTTTTTTTTTCGCCTTCTAGCTGAATTCATTACTCGAAGGCTGAATGTCGAAAAGATTTTTCCCCCCAAGTTTCAAGATAGTTTTCAAGCTATCTCAGACAACAAATGAATGTTTTTCTTTTTACGTTTGCTGCTTGATGGTGAAAAAAATATTTTAATTGATTCAAGACTCAAGAACAAATCTCTCTCGCTCTATTGTAGTTAGGCCAAAAAAAAAATTTGTTTCCTGTAACATGAGCAAATATATCAGAGTCGGTAGGTGGAAAAAAGTTTTTTTGCTAAATATTTTTAACAAATACGTAAAAGGAGATGTGTATTATCTTGAGTGTTAATGTCATATTTAAAATTGCTCAGAGATTTGATCAGTGATTTAAAGTACTTGGGTATATTTTTTTGCGGGTCAATATCATGTTCGATAATATATTAATCGATTACGATCGCTGTGAAATCTTAATCAATTAATCGTTTTAACAAACGTGTTTTTTTTTTAATTTTTTAAAAAGACAAAAAAAAAACTTTAGGATTGGAATTTTTGTAGTGTAATTTCAGGGTCGGTCGGGTTACAGGAAACAAACCATTTTTTTTTTTCATAATTTTTGTGTTCTAATAATTTTAACGCGATCATTGGATTGAAATATTCTGTTGGAACAAACATATCTTGATTTTACTGTGTTATAAACGAATACACTTCAAACTTTAGTCTTAATACTAAACTATTTTTTAAATTTTTTGAATAAATGTGAGATAGGCAGGTAGTTGAATTTCCATTGCACTGTAAGATCACAACGAAATCAATTCGAAAGGAAAGATCCAAGGACAACCATCTCGTCATTTTGAGCCTCGATCATCATCTGAGCTGGCACCCTACTTTTAAAACTTCCACGTGTGGACATTTGGGGCCACGACAGATTTAATGTGTACCAGCCCCTGTGCTCACGACGGTCTTTGGCTAGACCGTGTTTCGAACTCGCAAACCTAAGATAGATTATAGATCGTCCTGAAAAACAATCAGATGCTACAAAACATAATTATGGTTTTAATCCCCTAATTTACCAACATTTTCACTTTAAGGTAAAATTAAATCCTTGTAACATTTCCAAAGGCATAAAAATCGTTTTAGTTTTTCTCTCACAACACAAAACAAACGTAAAATAGTACGGTTTTTTTAAGTGATTATTTTCGAGAAAAGGATAAAATTTTAATCCTTCAGCTGGAAGGCAGTCAGACAAGAAACTAATTACAAGCTTAATCGCAACTACTTACCAATATTTATGCAGACCTCAATGCAAAATTTTAAAAATATTCGAAATAAGATTAATAAAGGTAATTTTTCCCCCGCCTGTTTTTCCAGTGGTCCATGAAAAAATGAAAGCCTAAAAATAGGAACTTGTTTAAGCTACTTTCCTTTTTCTGCGAAGTTTTGAGCCATTTAGACTGGTGGTAATGCTATATGTAAGGCTGCATACTTACCTTTTTCGCCTGTTGCAAGCAATGGTAAAAATATATTTTACGTAAACAATTTCATGTGCACGTATGAATCGTATATAATTAGTTCTACATGGTGGCAGAAATCAGCGTTGCCATGACGACAATAGTATTTTCGAATAATTTATATTCGTGAATGGAATATTTAATAAATTTAAATGGTATTGAGATACATATAATTTCTGTGTTTACCTCTTTGAAGCAATGATAAAAATAATTAACTACCTATCGCTCACAATTAAATGAGTTGTATTCAACAGCGTGTATGTACTTAAGGAAATTAGTTTAATTTGTGCCTCAACAGAGTAACTTTCGAAATGATTACTTTCTGTTTGTGAAATTAGTATAATTTCCTTCAACTAAACTAAGAGAAAAGCGTTATTAGAGGTCAATATAATCCCTTCATGATTAACAATACATTGGTAGTACCTTGAGCTATGCTTCCACAAGAGAATTTCGAGCTCGATAAATGTGTTTTAATGTTCCAATTTGCGTGTTTTTTGTTTTTTTTACGTGTTTGTAGTCTTTAAACGTAGTAAGCATGACATAGTTCAGTACACTAACCAAAGTAATGTTTCCCCAAAACTCAATATTTTTTTTAATGTTCCAAAAAGAGTTTTCTTTAAGTGAAAGTAGTCTTTCAATAACTTACTCGAACTTAACGTTCTTCGATGTTTCCCCAATCATAATACATTTCCTTCAAATATTCCACGATACCAAAAGTAAATAAGTACCTAATCCGGATCTGACTTTTCAATTCTGTTTACATTCTCACCCCCTGGAATCCAAATATCGTTTGCCTACAGATCCCCACAATGAGTTTAGAACTTTCGCCACCTTCCCCCATCCACAAACAGCCACGTGCCGATGCCATTGTATGTATCTCCTTGTTTATGCATGCCTGTTCCAACAACAAAGGCCACGAGTTTCAGAAACACTGCACTATTCACTTCCACCCCTAGAAGGGGGACACCTGGGGTAGCAGCTGGATTCTATTCGATTTTCGAACCCCACTCTCAGAACAACAAAAAAACAGTTCGCAAAACGAAAGTCTGGAACGTATAAACTCGAGGAACTTGATTCCAAACCCCCATTGGAATCGTAATGGATTCCGAAATGTCTTCCAGTGGAACGCCTTCGCGAAGAGAACTTTTTTTATTACGCACTTTTAGCCCCCTCCTAGAGTTCCAAATTGGAAATTCTTCATTGCCCGACCCCCTCGGAGGCAACGCAACGTTTACGACTTTCGGCCCACTTTGGCGTTTCGTTTTCTGGTTCCGCTGGGGAAGTTTTTAATGAATTTTTGCTGGCAACTTAGAGTGTCAGGCAGGAGGCTGAACGTTCTTTTTTTGCCTTTTGATTCGTTAGTTCCAACTATTTATTATTTTTTGTCCTTCGCAGAAACTCGTTTCCACCAGACTCCTTTGCAACCCAAGCGCCAACGTTGGCGATGCTTTAAAAGAAAAACCTTTTCCTCCAATGGGCAAAATAGTTCCGTAATGACTCGATTTTTATCGATGGCTTTGATGTATAGGTTCTTTTATCGTGTGGGTTTTTTTGCGCTCCGAAAATATATCTTCCGAGAGCTTAATTGTAGTACAAGCGATTCTTGTTTGGTCTACACCCGATGTTATTGATCATTAAATAAAAATACATCGGTAAAATGTGGGTACTTAAGAGAAACAAACTAAAATGCAGTGATTATTTCGACCATACACTGACTTGCAAAACTTTTGAAACTCCATTGTTTTTAAACAGAGCATAAAAATTAAACCAAACAGCCTGTGGCGATTTACAAAACCGAGGATATTCTGTAGAATGCTGGCGCATATTCAAATTTTGGAATTGGGATCGCAGAGAATCACTGGAACTTATTCGCAACCTCACTGTAAGCAAACGGAGTGAAAAGATTGTATCAGTGCTCGAAATGGCTATACTGCCTACTAAGGACCACCACCTCTCGCTTTTTAAAGTTTTCAGTTACCTTTCTATCTTAAGGCAGTCAGTGCAGTGCCATCACTCAAGTTTAAAGAACTTCTAACAGAAAGCTTCCTTTCTTGTAATTATTTTGTTTATAGTTATCAGTTCAGTAACTCTACCTTTAGTATCATTTTCTCACCCGGTCGTTTCAGTAGCGGCTGAAAACCTTACGATCCTCCAGTTTTTCACGTCAGTGTACTACATACGAAACGACCTGGAAAGAAACACTCAAAAACAAAACTTCTAGACCATAATACTATGCAAACGAGATATACGCCTGTGATATCAGTAAGAAAACGATTATAAATATGTTCAGGTTCCCCTTTTAACACACTCCTGGCCATTTACCAAGAAACAACACGATCCCAGGTCAGATGACTAAAAAAGATGCATCGTTGTTGCACATTTATTTTCAAGGAATTTCTCAGCGTGGGATTGAAAGTTGGTATTCCACGTTCTCTCCGTCGTCTGCTTTTCAACAAACCTATGGAAAACACTGTTGCCAATTTCAAAAAGCGTAATTTAAAAATTTTCAAAACCACACTACCGAATTATTGCAGATTTTTTTTTTAATTCTGACTCAAAGAGAGCAATAGCTTATGTTCCATGATGTTTCCATTTTGCTAAAATACAAACAGATGGAATATCACTGTTGCCAATTTCTGATAACGGAATTGTAATCCAGTCGATCCATCAAACCACATCTGCCATGCACCAACCACGCGTTGCCAATCACCTATCGTCGAAGAAAAACAAGTCCTCGACCGAACGGAAAATTGCATGTTTACCGGAAAACGCTATTTGACAGATTTTAAGCCAAAGACAAATGGCGCTGAAACTCAAGACCAACCTCCTACAGACGTTAGGCGAAGCACTTCGCCTTCCACCTGCCTACAGAGCCAGTGGCCGCTTGTTTGGCAATGGCAGCCACAAACCACTCAGAAAGTTTGGATGAGGGGAAAGCACAGGTTGCCATTCCACCAGCATCTGCAGGCGTCAATCTTCTTCCCGTGGCCCTTATTTTCCCCTCTTCTTTTTTTTTTTGCAAGGGGGGGACCCCAATAACCACTTGCACCTGATGCCTCGGTAATGAGAGGGATGCAGCGGGGGCCCCAAGAGAGGGAAAATTAACTTCTAGGCTCTGGGTCGGGGATTTTTCGTCGTTCCCTCTTATTACCATTATTTTTTTGCATTTTGCTTTTTACAGGGATTTTCACTTTGGAAAGACATTAGCAAGCGACAGGCGAGGAAAAATTTATGGGCTTTTAAACGTGAAATTGTTTTTAAGCCTGCTTCGGAACTTAGGGAGACGAATTCTCGCAGATTTCAAGCACGTTTCTGTTCAATGGTATTCTATAGACAAATTGGGTCTTTCGTTTTTTATCTCTGGCGTTCTGGGGTAATTGTTTCGATAAGATTCAGGAAAGGAATGACGATGAGAATATCTAATAGAGCTCCAACTGCGGGCATAGAAAAGTGCGCTCTACAGGTGTTGCTTTTCAGTGACTAGGGTCACAAAGGTCAGAAAAACAAACATAGAACAGCAAAAATTAGATTAGAGTTAGAAAACTTAACAGTACAAAACTATTTAAGTCGGTACGGAATTGTAGTTGCTGGTTCTTTTTTGCGACGTGTATTTTTGCAGGAAAAATTTGCTTCTAGGTCAGTTGCGTTCTAAAAACTAAAATTCATTTCGAATAGATCCTTTCGAGCGGTTTCTTTACTTCTGTAACTCCAGAGAACACTAAATTGAGAATAATTTGATTTTCACATACTCCAAATCCAATTGTTTTGACAAGAATAGCTGTTCCCCAAGTGCTTACCAATGAAAGTGGCAACATATTTTCATAGAAAACAATCTCTGAGTGATGAAATGCGAAAATAATATTAGAGATCAATCCAGTTTCAATATTTCTGACCTTAGCAACGCATTTTAGAATGAGTTTGAACTAAATCTAAAAGTAAGCATAATAGGTTTGTAAACAAAACTAAACAACGGCTCATAAATTGATTTCCCCCATTTTGTATTGTCTTTAGCCCTTTTTGATGTCATACTTTTTATACCCAGTTGGTAAGTAACACTGCGCTAAATTTAAAATCGTAAAGAAAAGTCGAGCCGAAGAGTAAAAACAAACTAACCATTTCATGCAAACGTAGAGAACGTTAAATATATTCCAGATGCTTCTGGCCGATTTCATTTTCAATTGAATCGAATGGGTACTTCCACGAGGTCCCCTGTGTTTCCGAAACTTAATTTAGCTTGTTTATTCTACTTTTAAATCAAACACAACGAACAGTGATGGATGCGTTTCGCTAGATCCTTCACACCACATGTGTTGATTCGCAAAAAAAAAACTTCCATTCTTTCACACCAAATCTCGTCATCACTTTTTCCCTTTGAATTCTATTTTTCACGACTCCCCGCTATTTTGAAACGTTTTTTTCCCCTTCGTAAAATAACATAAAAAAGAGAATGGAAGGGGGAGGTCTACCGAAAGGGATTTCTATAAGAATCATTCTCTTTCTGTTCTGGTTGTTTTTATTCGAAAAGCGGAAAGAACATAGACCGCAAAGAAGCCAATGGACGAAATGCAGACGACAGCATTTATTTGACGTTCACGATGCCAGATTCTTTCTTTATAGTTTCCTTCACTTTCACGGCCGGATGTTCCAAGAATCCCGAAGTGGGCGGTTGGGTTGAGAAGAAACAGGACAGGACACTTTTTTTTGCAACCCTTCAAGTCGTTTTGTCGCTAAGATTTATTTATTTAATTTTCGTTCCATCTTCGCCGCAGATATAGTTTCAGACTGAACTTTTTTCAATCTGAGACGAATGGCCAGTCGCTAGAGGTCGCTGTATAACACGCTTTAAATAGCACAACTGGCTTGTTGTTGCTAATTCGGATAATAAATGTGTGTAATTTTAGATTTACGACGGAACATTCGTCAAGAGACCTCTTCACTCCCATTTGAGTTTGTTTTATTGGATAAGAGAGCCTGCGTACCATCAAAGCAGTAATGAGCTTTTTCTAGTTTGTTTATCTACATTAATAAAGAAGGGGTAAAAGGCTAATAAAGTAAGTGGATGGTTCATAAAACTGGTTCAGTCTGACCGACAGTTCTCAACATTTCGGCGAAAATGCTAAACTTAATTGACCAGATGTAATTTCGCAATTACATTTGGTCGGAGCAGTTGTTTTTTCAGGAAAACCATAAATTTGAGAAATTGGAATTCCTAATACTATTTGTTTGAATGGGATTTAGTTTGTATCATGAAACTTCACTTTGTTGTGTTTTCAATACAAACTCATAGGATGAAATTTTCTGGAGAATTTATTTTGAATGAAAACAGTACTAACACAGTGCATCGTTTGGATGCAATTTCCCTTCACAATAAAGTTTTTTTTTTGAATACTTACTTTGGTAGTCTACAGAATTATACTTTGGTAATACAACAGGATAACGCCATCAAGATTTTAAGATTCCCGATTCTGGGAGTCACGACTACAGGTATAACTCGCATTAAATTAACGTACTATCGCAATTGTTTTAAATTTCGCATAGAAACTTAGAATTTTACAAGTCATACTTTGATAGTCCAGATCAAGTTCAAATCACGTATGGGTTGTCAC
Organism: Metellina segmentata; assembly: GCA_947359465.1. Taxonomy (NCBI): domain Eukaryota; kingdom Metazoa; phylum Arthropoda; class Arachnida; order Araneae; family Tetragnathidae; genus Metellina; species Metellina segmentata. Next base: position 83,499,612 of record OX375883.1, on the reverse strand, counting down.
TGTGTGAATTATTCACATCTTATTTTAGCGTAACTTCACAATTATCTTATATTTCATGCAGAAATAATAAATAAGAATCTTATAGCTACCCGTGTTCTTTTTTAATGCATAATTAAGCGGGTAAAAAGAGAGTGGAACGATTTGAAGCTACACTGGAGGAACCAACACCGCCCCCCTTCCCCCAGCGGAATCATTAATATCAACTTCAATTTAATCGTCTTGTTCGAAAAAGAAACAACTCGAATTTTAGGAAAATATTGTTTCGGGTCATGGTTGTATTTTACAAGTCGACTTTTCTTGGGGGGAAATAGGGATATATAGGAGAAATAAACCCACAATAACACTAAGAATTTCTCTTGGATTATAAAACGCTAAACCACCATAAAATGGAACACTCCAAAAATTCCGAATTATTCCCTTTTCGAACTGGAACATTCTAAAGATCATTTGAAGCACCTTGGCTTCAAACTCAGCTGGTTCCTAACCGTAAACAACGCGTTGAAAGAACAATTTAAAAGTAACAAGCAGCCTCATTGAATCTGGAACGCCGAAAACAATATTTAGAACATACCTCGGAAACGCATTTTGTTCCTTTCAAGTACAACTGTTCCATCTGAGGCATTCTGTCGCAAAACAGGTGCTCCTGGCCGCTCAAGTGCGACATGTATTTTTGGAGTTTTTAAATAGCGGTGGCGCGTTAACCGAAGAAGAGCCTCTACGCTCGCTTTGACACGTAACGCCCTCCTGGGAAGGCAGTAGCGCGTGAAACAACTCAACCCGCACAGTTATTAGTTTCTATATATCAGTGTTTTCCGCCGTTGCCATCTCATCTTTGAATGCTGTGAAGGAGAAAAACCGTTGCGATAAGCGCGAACCGTTTTTGTTTTGCTTTTTGTACTTGGTTCGAATTCGCAGGTGGATGCGTACAGTTACGGATTCGGTTAAATTCTGACGATGGTTAAATATATTTTCCATAGTTGTGTCAACACTAATTTTAAACATTGGTGTAAACAGTTGATAATTGGATTCATGAATGAATTGAATGCCTAATGTTAAATGAATTACCAAGTTCAACGCTGTTGTTAAGAATAAGAAAATTTCCATTTAATCTAGGGAGACAAATTCAACAAAAAATTTCTACAAAATTCTAAACCCATGCTCGTCGGTGTTTACGCCAAGGACAAGAATCTATATGTATTTTGCCTGTTTTTAACCAAAACTCTTGAGTAAAGTTGAAATTTACAGCAATTTGTCTCTGCCGATAGAAACTTGAAAGTTTATGGTATGTCTTTTTTCACGATGACCACAAGCAAAGCTTTCTCTTAACTCCATAACAACGGCACTGAATTCAACCACCTTTAATCTTTTCGTACCGGATGTCCGCATAAGTGAATGTTCTTTTTGCCTCTTTAAACCCATATTGTTTATTCTAATCACGGACTCAAAGCACCATCTTCAACTTAATTGAGTGATCATACTGCTATCAGTGATTGAAAAGAAACGGGAAAGAAGAATTGTCATACTTTAGGCGATACTGCTTTTATGACTTGAATGACAGCACACGTAAATGTTCATTGCATTTTCATGTGAATCCGTGGTTACAATAAAGAATTTTTTCTTCACTTGGGTCGTATCCAATGTTGACAATTGTCATACTCTTTTTACGGAACACGTAACAATTGTCAAGTCAGGAGTAACCGCGCTTGAAGACACTGAATTTTTGAGAAGAATGGTAGCATACGGAAATGTTGATTGTATATCCGTAGTTATAGTACAGATTTTTACCCTTAGTTGGGATTTCAAGAGGCAAAAAATGCAGTTAACATACGGCAAAGGTTTACTAATCGTAACGCAACCACAAAAACCACCAAAAGTTGCTACCGCTGTCACCTAAAGAATTTTGACCTTGAGTTTCACGTAAATCAAGCATTCGGAAATGAAGAGGTTATACTCTATTTGGCAACGTAACTACTGAAATCACACATGGCAAAAGCAAGTTCAATATATAAGAAACCTAAGGGGTGTTACATGATGTGTACATAAGTAAACGACAACCTGAGAGATCATACTTGGAGATAAATTGCAGTACTAACTAGTAGGGCAGCATGAACAAATGTCCACAGGGTGAAAACAATTTCAACTTATTGAAACCCAACGATTTTTATATGGTGAGCAAGCAAGAGAAATTGTCAATGAGAGTGGAGATACTATCATTTTAGCAAGGCAGCATAAGGAAACATCCATTGCCTTTTCACATGTGAACCCTTGAATTAATTAAGGGTTAAACAGTGAATAATAAATCTGCCCTTGATTTAAAAAAAAAACCAGATTTTCGGGAAGGTTATTATTCCCTATTCCCACAATACAACTTCGAGAAACCACACACATTGAAAGCAATCTAAGCACAATCATTTCCTTCCAGAATCTAAATAAGCGAGCCAATCGTCAGTCCTCAACTAGCCATTAGATCCGCCGTCCGTTCCATGTAATTATCCGCCACACATCAACTAAAAATACCCCCTCTCCTATAGAAAGAAAAATTTAGCAAAAACACCCAACAGCGTCTGGTTTAAAAAATTGCACCCGGGTTGATAACAACAGCAATTAAAATCCCTCTTCTTGCTTCTGCCCTCATATTTTACCCGAGGCATTTCGGAGTACCTGGACGTCTATTAAGGCGTAGACGGTAGCAAAATAACTTCTGCCTTTTTTTTTGCCGGCTACCTACCATGCGATCCCCACCCATTCTAGGTGGATATTTTTCAGGCCCTCTCCCTCTTCATGCTTCCAGCGTAGCCGACACCCACATAGCTCGATAAATCATTTGTGAAAAAAAAGCCAGTGAGACCAAAGACCCAAACAACAAGAGATACCCGAGATCTGTTAGGGTTGGCGATGGAAAAAAAAATGGTTCGGGTAGGCGTGGTGCCGTAACCGTGACGGTAACGAACTGTGTGGTAACTAACCCACGTCGTGTCTACGTTCACCTGCTAGTATTACGCAATTGCTGTTAACGCACGTTGATGGTAATGGCATTGTAGAGACAGAAACTAATTAGTCGGCCCACGCGAAAGAACAATTGTTCGTGTTGTTCAAACAATGGGTTTGTATACATTGGACGTAAACGAATATTCTGATTAGGTATCACGAATTCGGATTCGCTCTGATCGCAGAGCCACTTCGTGATTAGCAATTTGAGTATTAAGTTAGTAACTTCTGGCTGAAGTTCGTGGTGTCCAAGTTTAAACAGAATTACGTCTTGGGTTGCAGATGGCAATGTGAGATGAATGCCAGGTTAATTGAATTTGCATAAATGTTTTTGATAGGAAAAAAATTCTTTTTGTTTTCGTTGTGAAAATTTTGTTGCAAATAAAACAACCATGAAATGTGGAACGTAAACTAAATAATTTAAATTGAGTTCGCGATTGTGAATAGACAAACCATGCACTCCATGAAGTATTCTAAAATTCTTGTTCTCCATAGCCATTAGAACATTGATTATCCTGCCATCTTTTATCTGGAATTATTGACAGACATCTGTTTTCGTATACCATCAAGTTATTTTTTAATATTTTTCTGATTACTTTTTATTTTTTGGCATTAGGTTTTATTTTTTTATTCCATTTTTTAAAAAATTCATACTTTGTACAATTTTAAAACTAAAATGGAATGTTTTTGTTATGAATTAATTAAAGCATGGTGTTTAGACCTTTTGCGATAGATCACAAAAACCTGGAAGTGCGAAGAGATGCTGTTCTGTGCAATACAAAAAATAGGATTGAATAAATTTCTCGCCAACTATCGTTGTTAATTATTATTACATTTCTCACAAAGAACGTTCAGAAAACAACTGCAAAATAAGTATACCACACGAATGTATACCAAAAATCCAAATTACGAAAATAAACGCCTTTTTTAGTTTTTGAAGTTTTGGACAATGTCCCCGGTATTTTATATTAATTTCCAGGCGGTGACAAAACAAATACGTTCATTTCTGTCATCAATTACATTCACTTCAGATGCTTGTGCATAATGCAACCTTTCTATGGAAAGTGGAAGAAAAGTAATAGCTAAGTTCAAGGACTTATCCAAATCTCCTCACGAGTGTTGTTCGAATTTCATAATATATTCTCCCAACACCGTAAACAACCTCGAAATTATTCCAATCCAGTATTCCAGTCGCATTTCCGACTCAGAATCGAGGCACCTAACTCTCAGTTTTGCAATCCATTTTTGCTGTTCCTAAAACCAGTGATAGAACCAACTGTTTGTGTCCTTGGTCCAGTAAAACTGGATCACGAATGGACGGAACACCTAAAGTGGCCATGAAAGAGCTCTTTCTGATAATCGTGGAACAGGACTGGCATCTACTGTTTAATTACTTCCCATAACAACACGGGATGAGGGTCAGGTCTGGATCGAAACACAGGTTGGTTGGACTGAATGTAATCATTAGAAGTCTTGGGAAGGGGGGGAAGAAGGCAGAGCATGTCCATCTGCGCTGGATGACAGTGCTGTTCTTACCGGTTTTTCTAGCCTCAAGAGGTTTGGGGTTAAATCATCGAGCGGACCGATCGTAATTTCGCGGAATCCTGGTTTGCGGTCGAAAAAAAGATGTTTCCGATTGGTGTCAGGAATTTTCATCAGGTAAGGAGGCGTAGCGATAATTGTTGCAGAGGATTTCCGTTCGGATTCGTTGGGAATGACATAAGCGAAGGGGGCCAAAACTAATTTCAGTCCTTTCGGTGTGGTTGCTGTTGTCATGATTTACTCAATCGGGCATTGCGTTCTAATTGGACAACGTGGTATTCTGTGGTCTGTGGGTTTAGGATCTAGGTGGTCCACGACAGACGGTTTCGATATGGGATCTTTTTATGTAGCAAGTTCCCATTACAGGACGCGCCAATGGGACAGTAAAATGAATGGAAATATTGGATTTGAGCGTGAATGGGTATTTGGAATTTTTTTTTAATTACGTCACACTGGAGCAACACATTGAGGGTTGATCCCGGACCATCACCAAAGAGAAAGATCCGAGGACATCACCACGTAATTAAAAACCACGGTCATGAATCATCCATTTGATTTTTGGTTATTGTGTAATACTTTCAAAAGAAAGATCGCTGTTTACAAATACTGATATAAGATAAGCAACGGAGTTTTTAACGTTTCAGTATTTCTGGTAAGGTAATTTTATTTAGTGTCGTAATGGAGCAACACAACATTGACGACGGTCCAAGATCCGAGGACAACACCTCGTAATTTTGAATCACTGTCAGATGATGAGGTAACACCTGAGCTGGCACCCCATTCTCCAAACTTCCACACCAACCCAACGTGAGGACTTTCGGCCACGTCAGATTTAAGGTGCACCAGCCGCCTCTACACCATACGCTGAAGAACATCCATGCACTGACCCGGTTTCGAACCAGGAACGACGACGTTATGATGTAATAACTATTACATCGATTACACCACGTCATGAGTACATTTGAGGCCACGACGGATTTAACGTGCACCATCCCCCTTTGTTCACGGCTGTCTTTGGTAGGATTCGAGCTCACAACCTCGGATTAATGATCCGATGCTCTTCCACCAGGACAACATCGACCCCTTGTGCGTAAATGGAAGATCCTTATTTTAGTGTTTAACTAACAAACGGTTGGGGCGATTTTATGGAGCAAGGGATATTGGCCGAGCACAAGGCAAACATCAAGTAATGGACATGCACACACACGGATTTAATGACACAATAGGGAGAAATCGAATCTGCTCTGCCTGCAACTCGTATAACTAACATAGGGGAAAAGTAATTATTTTATGTTGGTTGAATGTGTTCTTATTGCACAAGGGCCACATTTGGCCAAACTGATCCAGAATTATTTCAGTAAAAATATTTAATTTAAAAAAACAGACTGAGTAAAATACAGTACCATTACATTGAACAAAACTCAGACAAAAGCGCAAAAAAATTCGCTGCAAATTTGGTTTAAATTAATGAAAAGGAAAATATATAAAGATAGATAACAGAAAAATTAAACGTGAAGCTATGTAAGCTCTCTTAAAAATTAACCTGTGCATCTCTATATATTAAAAATATGTTACCGCCGCCGCAGGATTGAAAACTGTTGTTTAGCTCGATTCTTAGATCGTTTCCCTAGAAAGTTCGGATCAGAAAGAAAAAAAAAATTAACATGATTTGTTCTTCATCATGTTCTCTGAACAATTGTAAAGATCTTTTTCCGATGCGGTTATTTGTTTAGGGTTTATTAAGTGTCAAAGTTGAAAAAGCGAAATTTCTTCCGCGAGTGAGCAAAATGCATATAAATTTTCAGTCTTAAGCCGTGAGTTTTTCATAAAGAGTAACTCTCAAAGAAAATTTTTGCAGCTCGTCGAAATTTTTTAGAAATTTCAATTTGGTTCTTGATAATATTTTTTTGAAATTCGGGAAAAATCGGGACATTTTTGTTACTTTTTTTTTAAACGTTATATCTATATCTTATTACTATTAGTTTTTAATTTTGAAAACAACGCAGAGCCCCCTAGTTCTTAAAATTAAAACTGAACTCTTCAGAAACAAATATTAACAGAAATATCGATTGGGTGTGTTTATAGGAGCAAAGGCTAAACACAAGACAAAGAGTCAAGTAATGGAGATACACAAGGAAAATGCTTTCCAACAAGGAAAGAAAATACATTCAGTTTAAGTTTCAGGAATCGATATTGTACAACCAACTCACTTGGCAAACCCACTGATATAGATCTGTGACGATTGTAATAAGCCAAAATGTCTTGCAATGTCTTATTATAATTGGCCTTGCAATGTCTACCTGGTCTTCGAATATTAAGAAACGATTATTTGTTGGTTGAATGACAGAATGTTCAAAACAATTCCACATTGCATGCAACATTGTCCATGCGCTAGATCTGTGTTATCCAATGTCAAGTTCAACTGTCTAAAAATAAATCAGACTTCACATGCCAAAGAAAATAGCTATCCATGAGTGGTGGAACAGATGGGAATTTCCAATCTCCCATAAGGACCTTAGGGTGCGGCTAAACTCCACATTAAGAGAGAAACGAAAATGGCTGAACTTTCATCTCTGGGTCAAAGGGTTCTCCAACAAGAAACCATTAACATACTCTTACGAGCTCTGTTAAGGAGGTAGTAAAATTTACTACGCAGTTCGTTCCAAAAAAATAATGCGAAAGGTTAGTTGAATGTTCACATTTTATTGAGGTCAAAAAATCATGGATTAAGGGGATGCTTTTAAATATTCCATTGGAATGGTGTTGTGCGAATGATCAATTTTACTCCATGGTCTTCGAGAACCATATAAATTAATTTTTTAATTTTTATTTAAAATACACAGAATTTTTAAGTCACTTAAACAAATCAGACTTGATTTTCGAATTAATTACCGACAGTTGACATATTTCAATGCCTCCATGATTTGATAGATATCATAACAGAATCTAAAATTGGAAGATTAGAGCTGCCCAAGAAATGACACACACCGTATTCGGAACATTATAGAACGGCCGTGTTACTTTAGTCAAAGCCTGCCCGCATTGAAATAAAAATTTACAGAATGGACAGTTCAGCACTTATCAACGATTATTCAAACACATGCGTTCGACTTTCTTTAGTTTGTTTTGGGGGGTTTAATGGCTCAAGGGCCATAATGGCCCATGCTGCGCCAGACAGACAGAATATCAAGTACAGTGAAACTTCGATTAACCGTCCGTTTATGTTAATCGTCATTGCGTTATCAAAAGTTTCGGTATTTTTTTAATTAACGTCGTGCTGGAGCAACACAACGGTCTACTGTCGACAGTCTGGGATCAATCCCCTAAGGGAAAAAATCCGAGGACAACACCAGGTTATTTTGAACCACGGTCAGATGACGAGGCAACACCCGAACTGGCACCCCACTCTCCAAACTTTCACTCCAACCCAACGTGAGGACATTTGGTAATTTTTTTAGTTAACGTCGTACTAGAGCAACACAACGGGCTATTGACGACGGTCCGGGATCAATCTCTCAACGGAAAGATCCGTGGACAACACCTCGTTGATCGTCGGACAACACCTTTCGGCCACGACAGATTTAAGGTGCAGTTTAAGGCCTCTACACCATACGCTTACAAACATTCCCCGGATTCGAATCATGAACCTTCCTATCTAGAGGCTAACATCTTAAACACTATACTGGTTGGTCGGCTGTAGACATTTGCTGTCACGACAGATATAACGTGCACCTGTCCCCTTCGTACAACGACGGTCTTTGGCTGTATTCGAACTCGCAACTCTCCGCTTGCTAATCCGTTAACTCTTCTAAACGTGCCAACGCGCTTTGGAAATGTTGAGAAAACGAACTATAGCACACACAATCCAAACACCATTGCAAACAGGAGAACTTGTGTTATGGAATCTCTGGCATTTCTCAGCGACTGCACATCCATTACCGTTCGATCGGTCAGTGCCAAAAAGGCGACAAAAAGCTTCAAGATAGTGCTAATCTCCTTCCCACAGATAAACTGCTGAAGAATGGCGCCTGGCTGGAACAGAATTTCGGCTCATCCATAATCCACGGGGTAATCCATTCTGGGGAATTCTTTAGACCCGGAGATGTCCGTGGGAGCGAACTTGGTTCGGTATGTAGGTATCGGACTGAGTCATGCTGTAGCCACACATGGATAGCCGCGGAAACTTTACACTGCGTTCCAGCAAGGATGAAATCCGTCGAGGAACCTTGTCACCCAGACCTACCTTTGACCACCAAAAAGCCACATGAATTTTTGAAACAAATCAAATAATTAACATTTTTCCTCGCTTATTTTGGCATTGGAGTCTTATAATCCGTGCAGACTAGATTTTTAACACAACTCATCAACTTAGCACTCCTTGCCTTAGTTAACGGATCCAGAAATACTGAGAGTCGACCATCCGGTCTGGTGGTTAAAGTGTCAGCCTCTAGATCGGAAGGTTCCTGGTTTGAATCCGGCTCTGCGCATTGATGTTTGTAAGCGTATGGTGTAGAGGCGGCTGGGTCATCTTGAATCTGTCGTGGCCGAAAGTCCTCACATTGGGTTGGTGTGGATGTTTGGAGAGTAGGGTGCCAGATCAGGTGTTGCTCGTCATCTAACCGTGGTTCCATATTACGTGGTGTTGCCATCGGATCTTTCCCTTAGGGTATTGATCATGGACCGTCGTCAATTGTCCGTTGTGTTGCTCTAGTACGACGGTAATTAAAATTACCTTACCTTACCAGAAATACTGAAAAGTTAAAGGCTCCATTGCCAATCTTGTGTAAGTATTTATAAACAGCGATATTTCTTATGAAAGTAATAGACAATAACCAAAAATTCAATGAGGTCTTGCACGATAAGGATTAGTGAGCTCGCGAAATACTTTATTTAAGCACCTTTTCAATATAACACTTAATAAAATTAGGTAATTTTAATACGTTAAATAAATAAACATAATTAATTTGAATTCTGATGCAAATATCACTATTTTCTGTCAGAAGAAACTAAATATACTATCAACGCATCTACAATTTTGATCTTGGAATAATTAATTCGAATCTTCAGTAGAATCACCTTCTATTGGTAGAACTGTTCAAGTAAAAATATTGCTATTGATTTGGACGGACCAAGAATTGCCAGAATACAGTCAACTTTAATTAAAATTTTGATCTTGAATATATAACTAGAACTTTGCGTTTAGTCGATGGCAGATTCAACTGTTAAACACAGCTGACAACTCGAAATAATTTAAGTTTTCAATCAACAAAATAATTATATTAAATTCGAACAAACGAAATCGCATCAGGAAAATTGGCTGCAAATTTTTAAACTAAGGAATTCTGCAAATTCTTAAGATTGAAAACTAAACACCATGATTTTTTGGTTCTCTGGAATACATTGGCTCACACGTGCAATTTGTTTTTCCGGTGATCAGTCTTTTTTCTCAAGAAGTTGTTGAGTTACAAATCAGTTCTACGGTGACTGATTTAGATGGACGAGATATCTCGTCAATAAACAAAATTGGTCAGATTTTGATGGACGACATATCTTGTCGATACAATCTGGAGGGTTAAGACACTACACTCTGGGTGGAATTTCAAGGTCCCGTGGACAATTGTGGTAAGCCTACCCCGGCGATTAGGGGGAAGAATGTCACCACTGAAGTCCAGACGTTCCGCCTCCTCCCTACCCCCTATCGCGACCCTACGGGTTCGCGAACCCTATCCTTCAGCCTCAATGGTTTCCCAGAAGGATATGAAACCAGTATACGGCCACGACGGGCATATTTTTGTAACTGAAATTGCAAGTCAAGATCGCCGTGGTAGATTCCCAAAAAAGTATATTTATTTTCGAATTCCAGTATAGAATGCTATCAATTTTGCAAATTTCGACATCGCTCGATGCATTGTGCACAAAATCGGAGGCGATGAGCCACCAACAAACATGCAAATTAGCACTCTCATTCACAGATGGCACTGAACCAAACCACATGAAAGCCCGTTCACAGGGATCAAAACAAACGAAAATCGAACTTACCTCCCAGGATCACCAGGGCCAAACCGGGTAAAACTCTAGTCCAAATCATCGTGAGAAAGGGGGTTGAGAAAGGCGAGGAAAGAAGATCAATTTAGTCCTTCAAGCACATGCGAGAGAAACAGTTGCTTAGTCCAAACAAAAACAAAGCACGGCAGTGAAACAAAACACAGAAATCACGAAACGCAAGTCGGGGAGAAACGATGCAACGAGCTCAAGACGCTTGCTCGACTGTGAGTCTGCAGAGTTGTTTCACAACCTTTCCCTCCAAGATCGGACCGCGGGCCCTCTTTTAGGGTTGCTGTGGACTCGTCCGAGGTTACCTCTGAAGACGGTCGCCAAGGGTTCTGTGGAAGAAGGCGTTGGGTTTGATTTTGGTTGGCGAAGTTTTCTCCGAGGTTTCTTCAGGCGCTTCAATAAGGAAGACTTGACTATTTCTATATTTAGGAGAGAGATATTCTGGAATTATTTTATGTCAGCACTCCCCGAATACAATCGATCACTGTTCTTAATGAAAAATTGACTTGACTGTTTCTATTTAGGAGAGAGATATTCTGGAATTATTTTATGACAGTACTCCCCGTATACAATCGATCACTGTTTATGAAAAATAAAACTGCAATTGGATCACCATACCGTAACTTCCCCGATCTATCGGAACTTTCCATAGGAATTAATCCCGGAACGTCGTCGTTCCTGGATCGAATCCGGATCAGTGCATGGATGTTCGTCAGCGTATGGTGTAGAGGCGGGTTGTGCACCTTAAATCTGTCGTGGCCGAAAGGATTTCTTCTCGCAATGGATGCAATTCCAGAGTTTTAACGGCATCGCGGTAGCCCTGTTGGTAGAGTAACGGATTAGCAACCAGAGGATGGTGAGTTCGAATCCAACCAAAAACCGTCGTGTATAAAGGGGGGGGCTGGTGCACGTTAAATAAGTCACGGGCTCCAATGTCCTCACTTTGGCGTGGTGTGGAAGTTTGGAGAGTGGGGCGCCAGCTCAGGTGTTGCTTCGTCATCTGACCGTGGTTCAAAACTACGAGGTGTTGTCCTCGGATCTTTCCCTTAAGGGACTGATCCCGGACCGTCGTCAATAGCCCGTTGTGTTGCTCTAGTACGACGTTAACCTAAAATTACCATTTACCATTGCTAGAAGAAATTCGTGTCGTATTATTTAAGCAAATGATAATTTTAAACAAAAAAATCAAATGTATTCCAATTTTCTAAAATATTCTGATCAAGCTGCACTTTAGAAAAAGGGAATTTGTTTTTTATAACACTAAAATTTTAAATATAAATATTTATGTACTTTTTTAATTACCAGGGTTAATTGGTAATTTTTAATTAACGTCGTATCAGAGAAACACAACGGGCTATTGACGACGGTCCGGGATCAGTCCCTTAAGGGAAAGATTCGAGGACAACACCTCGTAATTTTGAACCACGGTCAGATGACGAAGCAACACCTGAGCTGGCACCCCACTCTCCAAACTTCCACGCCAACCCAAACCAATTACCCCTGATATATAACTCTTCTAGACAGAGTATCAATTTTCAACCCTTTTCATCTTTTGTAATACTTAAGCGAATTTCAGATCTAGTATTTGGGGCCGCGGTAGGCCAGTTGGAAGAGTATTCGATTAGTAACCGAGGTTCGGGAGACTTCACATTCCGGAGTAAAGAAAGATTGGTGAAGAAAAACTAATAAATTAATTTTTAAATGTTCTTGATTAAATTTTAAAATTAGGGCCTGGACACAAAATTACAAAAAAAAAATCGCTACCTGTGTTCCAAATTTTATTATTGTAAGTACCATAGATTTGTCAGGACATAGCATAGCGAGGGACAAACATTTAATTTTATAATAGTAGAGATCAGTGTCGTTCTTGCAGCACAGTTTGGTTGAAAATCGATGTTGCAACAAAAAGTGCAGAATGTTATGCTTCGGGATTTCGTTTCAAAATTGCATGAAACTCAATGCGATAGAATATGTTAATATGTAAAGTGCATCAATTATGATTTTTTTTTTGTGAAATCGATTACTTTTAAATGCCGTACCTCTAATCCATTGACGTTCTAATTAAAGGCGTAATGTTCCAATGGCAAAAAGAAATTGACTTTTTTTGAGGAAATAAATGCAAGTTAATGTATTGCAGGTTTTTTTTATTTGGAGTTTTCTACAGCTATTTTGTATTTCGATATAAAATAAATATGGCACTGAAATCATGTTTTAGAATTAACTTTGAATTTATCTATTACTTCGACTGGAATTTTATATCACAAAACTATTCCATCGATTTTTAATATTTCCCATATAAAACATGAGGTTTTAAAGGGCCTTAAAAACGGTAATGTTTTCTGAAAGTCTTTATAAAAATCTTTGAAAAACCTTCGTTTTTTTATAAGAAAACTACATTTTGTATTTCACCTGCATTCAAAGGTGAAAGTCGAATGTTATCAGAAATCGATGACATAATGTTTACCGGTTCATTAAAAACTGATGTTTCCAAAATGTGTCCATGCTACTCAAACTTAGCACTCGTGAGTTTCATCACGTGTGATCACTATTGGTAATGGTAATGGTAATTTTAGTTAACGTCGTACTAGAGCAACACAACGGGCTATTGACGACGGTCCGGAATCAGTCCCTTCAGGGAAAGATTCGAGGACAACACCTCGTAATTTTGAACCACGGTCAGATGACGAAGCAACACCTGAGCTGGCACCCCACTCTCCAAATTTGATCACTATTGGATCTACACTATAAAGACAAAAAATATTTGGACACTGCTTGTTTATAAGAAAAAGTGCTTTATTATTCTATTTAGTAACGGGTATGTAAGTTGTACTCGATTCTTTCTCGTATTTGAATACAGTAGTATTCGTCCAAAGTAATCGAATTCTAAAGTATACATCAAAGTAAATGAATACCAAATTATTCATTCCACGTATTCGCGCGAATATAATCACATTCATGCAAAATATTATTTCTGTTGGAATACCAAAATGTTCATTCCAAGTATCCGATAAAATTAAAAAAAAAAAAGCTTCATGAAGAATATCTTATTTTTTATATTTAGCTGATTTCTATTATCGATTAATCGATTTTTATATTCGAATACTTATTCGACATTTGGATGGTAATGGTAATTTTAGTTAACGTCCTACTAGAGCAACACAACGGGCTATTGACGACGGTCCGGGATCAGTCCCTTAAGGGAAAGATCCGAGGACAACACCTCGTAATTTTGAACCACGGTCAGATGACGAAGCAACACCTGAGTGAGAAACACAACGGACAATTGGCGATGGTCCTGGTAGGTAGGTATTTTAATCAACGTCGTGCTGGTATTTGATATTTTTAATTAGCGTTGTACTGAAGCAACATGACGACTGTCTGGGATCAATCCCAAAGGTAAAGATGCGGGGATATTTGTAATTAACGTCGTACTAGAGCAACACAATGGGCAATTGACAACGGTCCGGGATCAGTCCCCTGAGGAAAAGATCCGAGGATAACGCCACGTAAATTTGAACCACGGTTAGATGACGAGGCAGCACCTGAGCTCTCCAAATTTTCACACCCACCCAACGAGATGAGTTGCGGCCACGACAGATTGAAGGTGCACCAAACGCTTTTACCCCATACTCTTACAAATATCCATGCCCTAACCCGGATTCGAACCAGGAACCTTCCGATCTAGAGGCTAACATCGTAACCACTTGACCAGTTAGTCGGCTTCGACATTTGGAAATACTCGAATATCATGATTCTTGGAAGTTCCTTCTGCACATCGCCGACCAAACTGTCTGGTGGTTAAGGTGTTAGCCTCTAGATCGGAAGGTTCCTGGTTCGAATCCGGGTACCGGCATGGATGTTTGTAAGCGTATGGTGTAGAGGCGGCTGGTGCACTTTAAATCTGTCGTGGCCGAAAGTCCTCACGTTGGGTTGGCGTGGAAGTTTGGAGAGTGGGGTGCCAGCTCAGGTGTTGCTTCGTCATCTGACCGTGGTTCAAAATTACGAGGTGTTGTCCTCGGATCTATCTTTCTCTTAAGGGATTGAACCCGGACCGTCGTCAACAGGCCGTTGTGTTGCTCTAGTACGACGTTAAATAATCTGATCATATTACCAAAACCAATGATTTAACAAACGCTGCTGTTTCGAAAAGAATTGTTTGATTTCCTTATCTGGTTCATGTGTGTTCTGACTTCCACTTTCTCCAAGGCGACATTCTTGTTCGGAATTCAGCCATCCTCAGGCCAAGCGAATTCTCCCTGGGCACAACGCTTCAGTGGCTGAGCTTTCCATTCATCAATGGGTACCCGAAGCAGCCCGCACGCGTTCCACAGGTGGGATTCCGACACAGCGGGGAGGCCCTCAAGCTGTCACTGTTTACCCCAGGACGGTGTCTTTCTTTGTCTGCCTGTCGCCATACCTGCTGGATGGCTCCCGGCTGGACTTCTGTGCAAAACCTTTTCGGCCGACGATTCAATCTGGTTGTAAATGGTTCTATTCTTTCCCCCCCCCACCCCACCCCAATGGGGTGGGTAGTTTGAATTTTTAGTCACAAGGTCAATATATTAGTGACGGTCAGAATCGAGTACTTTTGAGAATCGAATATCTGGAATTCGAATATCTTCAAGTATTCGAATACATACACTACCCTAAAATAATGTACCGGACCCTAGCGAATTTGCATAAAATCCGACTGCTTGTTTGGGGTTATTTTTCGTGGTATGGCATGGGACCTTTGCATGTTGTTCCTGGTCAATTGAACGCCGACAACTGCATGAACATTTTGGACAATCAGGATCTTCCTACGCTCTGGCAATTTTATGGAATGGCCGAAAGTTACATCCGGGACGACAACGCTCCACGTCATGTTGCAGCCTCTGTCGAGCAGTGGTATCGAGATATGGATGTAAAACGTCTTCTCTGGCCTGCTCAAAGTCCCGACCTAAACCCCGTAGAACACGTATGGGACGCGTTAGAGCGACGCTTACGGACCAGGGAACCACGTTCGAAATCGACAGCTGAGCTGGCGACATTCTTGCAGCATAAATGAACACAAATACCCATAGCTGTGTTTCAAAACCTTGTGGAAAGTATGCCCAGAAAGGGTTGCTAGTGTAATTGCAGCATGTGGGGATCACTCCCCTTTTTCGAAGCATGTATTATTTCCCTTATACCATCACATCTTGCTGTCCAGTCCATTGTTGTAGGGTAGTGTATGTAGGCATTTAATTAACATCGAAATACAATCAACGTCCTTGATTTTCAATGCAAGAAGCCATCCGGGCAATGCGGGATTCCGATTATATCTGTTTCAGATGGTTGTTGATGTACGCAATTAGTATCTTCAGCACACCATCCCTTTGACCCCAACATCCAGTCGAAATATACTTATACTTAGCCCCAATACTTATACTTATATTATTAATACTCAATTATTGTGGCTTCTTTTAACAGTCTTTCCCATGGGGAATGGCCGACAGACCAGTGTGGTGGTGTATGTGATTGAATATAGATCGGAAGATTCCTGGTTCGAATCCGGGTCAGTGCTAGGGATGCGACATCGATGTCGATGTTTTCAAAACATCGATGTTTTTTAATTGCGTATTGGGGTCGATGTTTTTGTAACATCGATGTTTATACTTGTCGATGTTTTTACGCTATCGATGTTTTACTTTTAAATGAAAAAAGTACCGTTATAAAAATTTTAAAAATAACCAAGTAGCATAATGTTCATAATCAGCAAATTGAACATATTTTTGACCAAAGTGACCAAAGGTGAAGGGTCTGAAAAGTAGGGATATGACATCGATGTAGATGTTTTCAAAACATTGATGTTTTATGAAAAACATCGATGTATTGGAGCTGATGTCACATCACTAGGTGCTAAACCAATTTTAAGAAACGGGGAAAAAAGTTTAAATTCACTGAATTTTAAAAACATCAATAGTTTGGAGGCGATGCATTATCAACAACGATGTTTTGCTGTCGATGTTGCATCTTTAGTTGGTAAACCAGTTTTAAGAAATGGGAAAAAAAGTTTAAATGCACTGAATTTTAAAAACATCGATGTTTTTGGAACGATGTTTTATCAACATCGATGTTTTAATTTTGAACATCGATGTTTCAAAACATCGATGTTTTGCTGTCGATGTCGCATCCCTAGTCAGTGCATGGATGTTTGCAAAAGTATGGTGTAGAGGCGGCTGGTGCACCTTAAATCTGTCGTGGCCGAAAGTCCTCACGTAGGGTTGGTGTGGAAGTTTGGAGAGTGGAGTTCCAGCTCAGTTCCATCTGAAAGTGGTTCAAAATGACGTGGCGTTGTCCTCGGATTTTTCCCTTAAGGGATCGATCCCGGACCGTTATCAATAGTACGTTGTGGCCGACCACGTTCACGTCCCTACTTAGCCACCAGGGCGGTAATAGGACTTTTTCGAGCGGAGCGTCCAGGGTCTGTTCTGCTTTCATTTTAGCTCGAGGTTTCCTCAGTTGCTCAAATGAGCGGCAAGCTGGTAATTGGTAATTTTTAGTTAACGTCGTACTAGAGCAACACATCGGGCTATTGACGACGGTCCGGGATCAGTCCCTTAAGGGAAAGATTCGAGGACAACACCTCGTAATTTTGAACCACGGTCAGATGACGAAGCAACACCTGAGCTGGCACTCCACTCTCCAAACCAACGTGAGGACTTTGGACCACGACAGATTTAAGGTGCACCAGCCGCCTCTACACAATACGTTTACAAACATCCATGCCCGGACCCGGATTCGAACCAGGAACCTTCCGATCTAGAGGCTAACACCTTAACCACTATACCGGTTGGTCGGCAGCGGAAAGCTGATATACCCAAGTCAGGGTGAGACGGCGAGGTCTTCCTCCACATAAGAAAGAAAGAAAAAAATAGTACGTTGTGTTGCTCTTGTACGATGTTAATTAAAATTACCTTACCGAGGACAACACCACGTAATTTTGAACCATAGTCAGATGAAGGGGGAACACTCTCCAAATTTCCACACCACGTCAAAGTGAGGACATTGGAGCCCATGACAGATTTAACGTGCACCAGCCCATTTATACACCACAGCTTTTGGTTGGATTCGAACTCGCGACCCTCCGGTTGCTAATCCGTTACTCTACCAACAGGGCTACCGAGAAGCCGTTAAAGCACTGGAATTGCATCCATTGCTAGAAGCGACCAACCGGTATAGTGGTTAAGGTGTTAGCCTCTAGATCGGAAGGTTCCTGGTTCGAATCCGGGTCCGGGCATGGATGTTTGTAAGCGTATGGTGTAGAGGCGGCTGGTGCACCTTAAATCTGTCGTGGCCGAAAGTCCTCACGTTTGGTTGGTGTGGAAGTTTGGAGAGTGGGGTGCCATCTCAGGTGTTGCTTCGTCATCTGACCGTGGTTCAAAATTAAGAGGTGTTGTCCTCGGATCTTTCCCTTAAGGGACTGATCCCGGACCGTCGTCAATAGCCCGTTGTGTTGCTCTAGTACGACGTTAACTAAAATTACCATTTACCATTGCTAGAAGAAATTCGTGTCGTATTATTTAAGCAAATGATAATTTTAAACAAAAAAATCAAATGTATTCCAATTTTCTAAAATATTCTGATCAAGCTGCACTTTAGAAAAAGGGAATTTGTTTTTCATAACACTCAAATTTTAAATATAAATATTTATGTACTTTTTTTTCCAATCATTAGCGCAAATATACTTCTAAATATATTCTATACCGTTTATGAGCAACATGGATACCTATGCTATATGACACTGCTAATCAGGATGAATACAGCAAAACACCGATTATCCTAGTTTCCGCTTTTATCGAGCTATCAAATATTTCTAAATTTTTTGGTTCTACATTTTCCATTTTTAAAATTACTGAAAAAAATTCTGAACTTGATCTCACAAATACTCAGGAAAACGAAATCCGTGACTGGATAAACGCTGACGAACAAAAGATTACAGATAAAATGATCGTTGTTGTTGTCGTGTGGGCCATATATGGCCCAATTGTAGGTGCCATTACCCCGGAGGGGTGGACTTTATTATACATGACACATCCGTTTTACAGGAAGGTCCCTTTCACACATCCATTCACTCTCACATATCGTAATTTAGATCCCAATCAGAGGCCGATAACCCCCCTGATCAGGTACCCCCAGAGGTATTATAAAATGATCGTCAATATTGAAAATGAATCTAGCGGTGATGATGAAAAAAGACAGTGACGATGAAAAACGACAAATGAAAATCTCCCATACAGGACTAAAACCTTTCGAAAGTGCTATTGAATACATAGAACAACAAGTAGCGATCCCATATACCTTTAAACTAACAAGATTTATTTTATTTCCTTTTTTTCGCTTTAAACGAGTTTTTCAGTTATCCAAGTTAGTCTTGGTCCACATTAACTCGGAGGATCGGAACATACTTTTAGATCAAAGTGGCCAAGGGTGAAGGGTCTGAAAAGTAGGGATGCGACATCGATGTCGATGTTTTCTAAACATTGATGTTTTATAAAAAACATCGATGTATTGGAGCCGATGTCGCATCACTAGTTGCTTAACCAGTTTTAAGAAATGGGGGAAAAAAGTTTAAATACACTGAATTTTAAAAACATCGATGGTTTGGGGGCGATGTATTATCAACATCGATATTTTAATTTTGAACATCGATGTTTTGATGTTGATGTCGCCTCACTAGCTTTCAGCATGTGTTTGAAGACTGGAAAAGAGGTGGGATAAGTGTATTGCATGAAATAGAGAGTATTTTGAGAAAGACCCTAAAAATTTGGAGGATTAGTACAGTAAATTATTTTTTAAAATTTATAATCATTCTTTATTGAACAGCCCATGTATACTTTTTGCCACAAAGTTTAAAAAAAAAACTTCTTTAGGGAGTGCCGGGATTCTATGGACGCAACGCCAATGATCTTAGCCACACGTGTTATAATGTTTTCCACTTCAGTTTCCTGCTAAATGCAAATACAACTTCCCACCTCCGAACATACGCACTAGGCATATAATGCATCTTTCAAATCCCTCTCGACCGGACCACCTGTGAACAAAGAGTTGAAAAGATTCTTCCAAGATAGCCGTCCCTGAAGACTTTCACGGCCAAACGAGCATGAAATTCGAGGGTCCCGAAAAGCAAGCCAGCTTTCCGCAAGCAACGAACGAGAAGATTTGAACACCCACCGAAACTCGTTCTTAGTCCCCTCAATGTGGCACACCTTTCTCAAACTCCTCGTCAAATCCCCGTGGTATAATTTTCCATCGTTCGATAATCACCTTCCAACGGCTACTTTAAAGAAAATCTTAATCCCAGACGTTGCTGTAGGTCAAGAAAGAATAGCAGAGGGGGGGGTGTAGCCGTCCGGTGACGCCCATAAGCCGTGTCCTTTACCCTACGCCGACCAACCGGTATAGTGGTTAAGGTGTTAGCCTCTAGATCGGAAGGTTCCTGGTTCGAATCCGGGTCCGGGCATGGATGTTTGTAAGCGTATGGTGTAGAGGCGGCTGGTGCACCTTAAATCTGTCGTGGCCGAAAGTCCTCACGATGGGTTGGCGTGGAAGTTTGGAGAGTGGGGTGCCAGCTCAGGTGTTGCTTCGTCATCTGACCGTGGTTCAAAATGACGAGGTGTTGTCCTCGGATCTTTCCCTTAAGGGACTGATCCCGGACCGTCGTCAATAGCCCGTTGTGTTGCTCTAGTACGACGTTAACAAAAAAATTACCAATTACCAAATTACCTTTACCCTACAAGTGGTTTTGAACCGGAGAGTTGCGAGTTCGAATCCAACAAACACCGTTGTGTACAAATGGGGTAGGTAATTGGTAATTTTTAGTTAACGTCGTGCTTGAGCAAAACAACGGGCTATAGACGACGGTCCGGGATCAGTCCCTTAAGGGAAAGATTCGAGGACAACACCTCGTCATTTTGAACCACGGTCAGATGACGAAGCAACACTTGAGACGGCATCACACCCTCCGAACTTCACACCAACCCAACGTGACAACTTTCGGCCCCGACAGATTTAAGGTGCACCAGCCTTCTCTACACCATACGTTTACAAACATCCATGCCCGGACCTGGATTCGAACTAGGAACCTTCCGATCTAGAGGCTAACACCTTACCCACTATACCGGTTGGTCGGTTCAAATAATAGGAGACGCCTTTAGAAGATGGTAATGATAATGGTAATTTTAGTTAACGTCCTACTATAGCAACACAACAAGGTCCTATTTAGGACAAAAATGTGACGTTTGTGGAATTAATGAAACCCATAGTGGTGTTTAATGAAACCCATAAAAATGAATTTAAAATTGTCAGTTCCTCTACTTCCTTCAGTTCCTCTACTCCCGTTGTTCATATTGGACCTTGCGCCATAAAGCCCCAAAATCCAATCCAATCCCGTTGTTCAAAATTACGAGGTGTTGTCCTCGGAACTTTCCCTTAGGGGATTGATCCCAGACCGTCGTCAAAAGCCCGTTGTGTTGCTCTAGTACGACGTCAATTTAAAAAAAAATCACCAATTACCTCTACCTAACTCAAAATCTTCCCTTTCTTCATACTAATACACGATACTAATCATTAACCTTCCAATTGATCTCGACGAGATATCTCGTCCATCAAGATCTGATCAGTTTTGCTAATGACGAAATACCTCGTCAAGTCAACCACTAGAGTAGTAAACACACAATCCTACCCTCATCATTCACGAAGTTGTTAACCCTTGTAATTTGTTTTTGGAATTACAATTGAAGAAGAAGGATTCATTCGAAGCAAACCATAAAAGGCTAACCAAGTCTTAATGAAGACGCATGAAAGAAGTATGCTCATTCATGCGATTAATGTGTGTTAATTGGGTTAACAACCTAACTGAATACTTCCTCCCCCCAACCCTCCGTGACCTAGTTAGCTCTGATTTAGAGTATTTCTACAAAGCAAGACATTTTAAAATTAGGTCGTAGAAAGTCTGTGGACAGGGGTGGCACCACACAGAAATGTATGTGTTCGGATATAGTTAGTGGTCAACTCTAAATCAGTTCCCTTTGTCTCATTATTTCTATTAACTTATTCATACCACGTTTAGCAGTTATTGTGGTGTTGTCCTCGGTTCATTCCATTGAGGGATTGATTACGTACGGTCGACTTAAAAAAGAGAGAGAGAAAAAAGATCCAAGCGGGAAAAGAGGACAAATTCTCGTAAAATATATTGTTCTGGCAACCTTGATCCTACTACTCTGTTCCCCAATCTCTATTTTTCCACTTTCACGATATTTCGACGTAGAATGCGTCTTACCACTAGTGATACGACATCGACCAGCAAAACATCGATGTTCAAATTTAAAACATCGATGTTGATAATACATCGCCACAAAAACATCGATGTTTTTAAAATTCAGTGTATTTAAACTTTTTCCCCCCATTTCTTAATACTGGTTTAGCAACTAGTGATGCCACAGCGACAGCAAAACATCGATGTTCAAAATTTAAACATCGATATTGATAAGGCATCGCCCACAAAATATCGATGTTTTGAAAATTCAGTGTTTTTAAATTTTTTTCCCCATTTCTTAAAATTTGTTTAGCAACTATTGATGCGACATCGACAGCAAAACATCGATGTAGATAATACATCGCCACCAAACCATCGATGTTTTTATAATTCAGGGTACTTAAACCTTTTCCCCCCATTTCTTAAAACGGGTTTTGCATCTAGTGATGCGACATGGGCTCCAATACATCGATGGTTTTTATGAAACACCAATGTTTTGAAAACATTGACATCGATGTCGCATCCCTACTTTTCAGACCCTTCACCCTTGGCCACTTTGGTCTAAAAGTATGTTCAATTTGCTGATTATAAAAATTACGCTATTTTTTTTTTTTAATTTTTATAACGGTACTTTTTTTTATTTGAAAATAAAGCATCGACAACGTATAAACATCGACACGTATAAACATCGATGTTACAAAAACATCAACTCCAATACATCGATGTTTTTTTAAAAACATCGATGCTTTGAAAACATCGACATCGCATCCCTAGTTTCCACGCTTAATTTTCGAGTGTCATAAAAAGCATAAGTTCGAAACATTTAATAACCTGAAAAATAAAAGTGACAGTTAAATAAAAGACATCGCGTTCAAAAGAGCATTAAACGAAGAATGTTACAAATGCTCATTGAGATCTTACGCGACGTCATCGGCTGATGCCAGCGCAAAGTTGAATCACAAAAATGCCGCTCACATTTATTTAGTCTAGCTCCGGCCTCCTTTGTGTGAGCTCGAGGTTTGAGGTGTCATTTGTTTCGTCTTCGACGCAAATAGCATATCTGATGACATAAACGTATCATAACCAAATGACGGAGTTCAACTCGCAGAGGTCGGTAATGAGCCACAACTTTCAACATCAACAACGAGTGCACCAATTGATATACACTCATTGCCATAAAAATTTGCGCACCAAGAAAACGTCGTCAAAATGAAACGAAATTTTACACATGTAAGTACTACTTTGATACAAGTAAGTGATTAGAATATCAAAGAAAAAGGATCATTTTTATTGCAGAAAAAAGTACAAATGAACGGAAGTTTTAGAACTCTGTTGGACCCCCTCTAGCGCGAATGCACGATGCGATACGAGCGGGCATACAAGTTCCGTATGATGTCCTGAGACATCTCGTTCCATAGTTGCTGTAAACGCGCCTCGAGTTCGACCAAACTCGTAGGGTGTTCAACTTGCCGTCCCAAATGATCCCAGATGGGCTCGATTGGTGACAAATCTGGGGATCGAGCAGGCCAGGGAAGGGTGGTAATGTGTCGGAGGCAGTCTTGTGACATCCTTGCTGTGTGTGGCCCAGCATTGTCTTGTTGAAAAATGGCTCCTGGGAGCCCTACCATGAGTGGCATCACATGTGGCTGAAGGATGTCATGGACGTACCGCTGGGCTGTCATTGTGTCAAGGATCAATATTAGGAGTGACCGTGTATCGTAAGCAATGGCACCCCATACCATCACACCAGCTGTGGGAGCGGTATGTCGCTGTAAAGCGAAGGCAGGATTGAGGCATTCACCACGGGGCTTCCACACACGAACACGACTGTCATCACTGCTCAAATTGAATCTAGATTCGACGCTGAAGACGACCTGGTTCCATTCCGTTGCAGTCCAATCGCGTCGTACGCGACACCACTCCAAACGGAGGCGTCGGTGGGTGGGTTTCATTGGCAGGACACGTAATAAGCGCCCCGATAGCAGATGTCCTTCAGCCATGCGCCTTGCGATGGTTCGGGAAGACACAGGGGCCCGTAGTGAAGGTGCTGCGTCTGTCTGGATAGCGGCCAATGAGGCAGTTGGCTCTACGCGTGCGTTTCGTATGATGTGACGGTCTTCTCGACGACTGGTCTGTCTAGGGCGTCCTGAGCTCCTGAGCCTGGTCGCTATGTAAATGACGTCTCTTCTGTCCTCTGGTCCCAACACCTCCTCACAATAAAATCAGAACGGCCTACTTAACGAGCTACTAGCCGAGCTGCTCATATTGTCTTCGATGGCGGCGTAACGGCATGTCTACCTCAGCGTATCCTTTGCAAAAGATTAAGTACACTCAAACAAGCTCTGCTTACCTGTTTTATACTCCAAGGAGAACGAAGTTCAACGCCCTCTAGTGGCATTACGCAATGCGCAATCACGCTGCATTTCTAATCATTTGCATATCTGGCTGACATGTACCTTCATGCCAAATTTCGTTACGATCCCGCAGTTATTTCTTGGTGCGCAAATTTGTATGGCAACGAGTGTATTTATGTGCGGAGAGATGAACATTTGATGTGTGAAATAAAAACAGTGTAGTACTAATTCCTTTCTCTCTCATTCACCATATCCCACCCCGGCAAGAAAAGTGACATAGTTCAAAATTGCAGCAATTGAGAAAAAGCCCCCCCCCCCAACTTAATGGATACTATAAAAGTAAAATTGAAATAGTATAAGCTTCTTTTAAATTTCAGTTAAGTATTTATGGCGGTAAATTCTATTACATTCTATAGAATAGTTATATAACACGCTGGGGCACCTCATACACATTTTTCAATGACATAATCTCAAAATTTTATTTTTTGACTTGTGTCACTTTTTTTGCAAAATGCGATATGGCCTCACTGACGTATTCAATGCCTTAAACCTGGCGACCGTGTCCCAACACAGTCCCGTACGTTTTCTTTTTACTTGAGGTTGTCTTGTGTTTGGCTCAGCTTGGCCAAAGCAACCAACCTCTTCACGACATTTTTTACGCCATCTGACATTGGGTCAAAATAACGAGGTGTCCCCGGATGTTTCCTTTCAGGATGAATTCCGTACCATCGCCAATAGCCCATTGTCTTACTCCAGTGGGACGTTACTTCCCCCACCCACCTAACTCACGACATTTGTCATTTGTCTTCTGTTTGGCTCGGCTTGACCAAATATGGTCGTTTTGAGGTAAAATGCTAGAAAGCAACCAACCAACATGATGGTCGCGCCAATTTTCGATACAAAAATTAATTTTTGTTTTACATTTTTTCGTGAAAGAACAATGTCTTTGTCAGAGATAGAGCATTTATGTACTCCCAGATATCAGCATCCCAATAATCAATATTACACTGTTGTATTTTGTATAGGTAGTAGGTTTGTCTTGTGCACAGAAGACGTCCGTCTCATTTACTCCAAAAAGCCTATTGGGCAGTGGTAGGGTGGTTAGAATACGAAATAAGCTACTGGATGGTTCGTCCCCGAATCATCTGTCGCTACTATTATAGAAGGAAGTGTCTGTTTTCTGCAGGCAAAGTCCTGACGAATCTATGGCACAAACAGAATGGTATTTAGCACACAGGTAGTACAAATTTTTTGTAATTTTAGGACCTCGCCGAATTTTAAAATTCTATCTAGAACATTTCAAAATGAATTTAATAAGGTTTTTCATCGTTCTTTCTTCTTTCGGAAATGACGAATGACATGAATGTTGACTTTTTCTCCCTCTGTGACGTCACTATTGACGTCAGCCTTTGGAACCATGCCAATTTTTTTAACCTTTCGTGTATTCGCAATAAATGGGAATGGTAGCAAACAGATTCGAATGACCTTCGTTTGATTCGAGATGAATTCATTTTGATTTCCTGAGAAACGCATTCGTGAAGCAAAAGAAATTATTAATGTTATCACTGGAGTTCTTCAGTGCTTTTTTTTTTCTTCTATCTCAGCAATCGTTAAAGATAGAACGAAAATTTTAACGGAATTTGAAATCTGTGGAAAATTTTGCACCATCTAAGATACCTTATACGTTTGATTTTCTTTCAAAATAATTTTTCAATTAAATATTTATATTTTGGGTTTCCGAAGCAAACCAACACCACGGGCAATGTGACCTCTTCGAAAAGAACTGTCACTGGCAACGCCCATTTGGTTTTCGAAGCAAAACAACACCACGGGCAACTCCGTTATAGCTGTTATCGAATAGGCTGAGAATTGACATTTGGTTTGCGAAATAAACCAATAACCCCACAAAAGGAACTGGTACAGACAACGCCGAGATAGCCACTCGGTGGCTAGTTAGACCTAAAACCTAAGTACTCGTCGCTCTCGGCAGTTGAGAGGGTGACCTCCCTTCCCGTTTTGCGGTTTGTGTGCTTATGATTAATTTAGCAGTTCTATTTTTATTTCTGTACCCTAGATCGACATTTTTTTATTTAAATTCACCCATCCTTATGTTATTAGTAGGGCAACTTTTTGCAACCAGTGCAACTTTTTTTCACACGTTCTACGCTGCATGTAAAGTATTAAAATCAAAATTCCTCCTACATGGGGTGTATTGTAAGTGAGCTATAACCGCAATATAATTGCAATTTTCTGCATAAATGCACAACCACCTGCAACTTTTTAAAATTTAGCTAAAAATTAATTTAAAGGAAATTACAATTTCATTTTTTGCCCTCTGAACCAACTCTTCGATCACGTGTGTCTGATCTTGCGTACGCCGAAGTACTGCGGATCAAACAAGTTCATGGTAAGAAGGTGTTCGTCCTAAGACGAAAGTGAAATAAATGGCAAGTACTTTAACATATTGGTTGGCACTCTTGATAATCCAGAGGAACCTTGCGTAATCGACCGCAGAGTTTGCGAGGTGAATGTCGATCATCAATATGTTGTTCGCCTTGTAGATGACGTTTTAAAATCTCTGATTGTTGAGCAAAAGGATTTTGCGCTTCTGCTATCCGATACAGTACATTATATGACTGCGGCTGACGCTGTTTTTCAATGTTAAAGAAAGAACTGGCCAAGAATCGGCCGTTCAACGTTCATCCGTATTTAATGATGCGTTATAATACTGTTGTACACAACTAAAATTGTCAAAAAAATTGAAAATTTTCATTTTTTACGAATATTTTATTTTAGATTTTAGTGCATTAAAAATAAATGCAACTTTATTTCCAGAAATGCAACTTCAGGGAATGATAAATGCAACTTTTCCCATTTTTGCTGCAACAAAAAAGTTGCCCAAGTTATTAGTCTTTATTTTAATTTAATTCTTTTTATGATGTGGAGATAAGCCGCTATACGCAGCGGGTGCTCCGAAAGTGATATTCCAGTCCAGTCAAGGTTACGAGTTCGAAACTCGGTTAAATCACAGGCCATCGTGTTACGAGCAGCCTGGTATGTGTTAAATCTGTCATGGCCTCAAATATGCTCACGTTGGCGTGACGTGGAAGTTTGGAGAGTGGGATGCCAGGTCGGGTGTGAACTCATCATCCGACAATGGTTGAAAATTCATTAACGAGTTGTCTTCAGTATTTGGTATTTTTTAATCAACGTCGTACTAGAGCAACACAACGGGCTATAAACGACTGTCCGGGATATGTCCCATAGGGAAATGATACGAGGACAACACCACGTAATTCTGAACCACGGTCAGATGACGAGGCAACACCTGAGCTTGTACCCCACTTTTCAAACTTCCGCACTACGCCAACGTGAGGGCATTTGAGGCCACGACAGATTTCACGTACACCTTGGTCTTTGACTGAATTCGAACTCGCAACCCTCCGGTTACTCATCCCATGCTCTTCCAACCGAGCTACCGCGGCCCCCGAGTCCTCTTCGGGATGGATCCTGGACCGTCGCCTATAGACCGTTGTGCTGCTCCAGTGTGAAGCTGATTCAACCCCCAAAAGAGTCTAGTTTCGTCTCAGCTAAGATTCCTATTGCCCAGCATTAGCAATAAAAATTTCTCGCGTCTACTTCAGTTACAAAGAGATACCGCCTTCCCAATACCATTAAAGATTACATAATACCGGTGCATATTTACGACATTCGGCACTGAAGAGAGCCGACCACTCCCTCTGGCGAAAAGACCCCCTCTCGCAGCACACCCCAAATCTTCAGTGTTCCATGAGCCAGAAGTGAGAGGTATCGCATTACCTCCAGGCAGGCCGTAAAATTTCTGGGCTGCAAAATGGCTGCCGTCTTCGCCACTTCAATTTAACGAATATCCTGTGGTCAAAATGGCGAGGAGATCCAAGTACCCTTCATCACGGACGATTTGACATCGCTTTTCTTCACGCCGTGTGAGTTACAAGGGAGGCACTTCACTCCGTGGAGCACCCCTTGGAAGAAAAGAAGGTTCGATGTAGAGAGAGCGTCGTAAAAAATCTCCACGCCAAATTGTTCGATCTTTTCTATGGGCTTTTGTGTCGCCATTGTGAATGTGGGACGGGAGAGTTTTTCCCTAGGCGTAGGGGAGAGGATTTCCCTCTTCATGTTTTGGTTCTTGTCGATGGCTCTTGGTGAAAGAGCCAAGGGCAAATGAATGTCCATGTCCTCCAAAGTCGCATTCAGAACGAATTGAGGGGATGTCCCTTGATGTCGCGGTCCCTTTCCACAAAGTCCTTTGAGGGCCGCGGTAACCCAGTTGTTAGTCTGGTGGTTTTGATAACGTAGCACTGGAACAACGGGCTACTTGGTGACGTCAAACCAAGAAGGCCAACGCATGTGAGCTAGCATCCCACTCTCCAAACTTCCACACCACGTCCACGTAAGAACATTTCAGGCCACGACAGATCTAACATGCACCAACTCCCACTTTCGATGGATCGAGTTTAGAACTCGCAACCCTCCGGTTGATAATCCGCAACTCTTCTAACTTAGCTACCGTGCCCCAACCAGTCTGGTGGTTAAGGTGTTAACCTTAAGATTAGATCGGAAGGTTCCTGGTTCGAAACCGGGTCAGTGCATGGAGGTTTGCAAGCGTATGGTGTAGAGGCGGCTGGTGACACCTTAAATCTGTCGTGGCCGAAAGTCCTCACGTTGGGTGGGTGTGGAAGTTTGGAGTGTGGGTGCACGATCAGGAGTTGCCTTGTCATCTGACCGAGGTTCAAAATTATATGGTGTTGTCCTCTGATATTTCCATTAAGGGATTGATCCCGGATCGTCGTCAATAGCTCGTTGTGTTGCTCAAGACAACATTGATTAAAAATTACCGATTACTGTAGCCCAACACAGTTGGTGGAACCGTGATTACTTACTTATTTACAGGAACAATACAACGGGTTATTGGAGACGGCCCGGGGATCAATCCCACAGGGAAAGATCCAATAACAATAATACGTAATTTTGAACCACGGTTCAGATAACGAAGTCACTTGAGCTGCACCCCTACTCTCCCAGGTTCAAAATAAAGAACAGCGACCTATGCATCTGTGTGGGGAGGTTGGCACTCCAGCTCATTACATTTTTGAGTGTCCACTCACAAGTTGCCATCACCTCAAGAAACCTGCCATAACGCAATACCAAGCTTGGGCCACCAACACAATCAGCAACAATCAGGCTCAATTAAAAATTACGAATGTTATGAAATTCTTAGTGGAAAACATTAGCATTATCACCAACTAACAATCAGAAGACTGTATACATTTGTATTTTATTGTTAATTTTTAGTTTCTGTCTTTTTGCTGTACATATTTAATGCAATTAATCTTTACTATTTACTATTTAAATATTAGTGTAATTTAGATAAAGTAAAAAAATGATTCTTACTTCGTTAAATCAACTTTGTGTACGTGAGGCTGATGGGAAAAGCAGGACTGCACCTGATATTTTAATTAAAAATTGGAGAAACTTTTAACCTTACCAAAAGAGGAAAACTAATTTTAATTTAAGTCTCATGCAAAATAGTAAGTCCTGCACACCCTACCGGCCCATGTTTTAAATGTACTATCAAAAGGATTTTTTATCATTATTTTCAAAAGGATTTAGAATCAGTAATATCTACAGGATGTCTAACTCATGTAAAATATGTATCAAATGTATTTACAGAAATTTCGTCACGGGGTTGACCGGATTAGTCCGGTTTCCTTTGACGGGTTCACTCGATTTTTCCGTGGGTGACTAGTAAACCCTTTAAGCTGACTAAAGTCGGGATGTGAGGGGGTCACCTGCGGTGACCAACCAACCGACCAACCCCTACTCTCCAAACGTCCACATCATGCTAACTTAAGGACATTAAAGACCACGACAAATTCAACATGCACCAGCCCCGTGTACACGAAGGTCTTTGGCTGGACCTAGTAGCGAACTCGCAGCCCTGAGATTGCTAATCCGTTGTTTTTCCAACTGGGCTCTCGTCGTCTGACCGTGGCTATTGTCGCCGAATCACCAGTTCATCCCGGACAGTCTCTATCGCCAATCATTGACTACAAAAAGAGCGTTAGGCCCCGTTCACATGAGGCGCGTAGAACGCTCGTTTGGCGAGGCTATCAGGGTCCCGCTCTTCAAGGTCGCAAAGATAGATACTTGAAGCAGAGTAATAAAAAAAATATAATTTAACCCTTAACTGCTGTGTTACAAAGCGTCTCGTAACTAGTGTGGAGGGATCTCTCAGACCTCACTCACTAAAGTGCGTATAAAGTTGATTAATATAATATATTAATGAAAGATTCTTTAGATAATTATTATTAATACATTTTAAATTTAGATAATTCACACACACAATTCTTAACATGAAATACATGTTAGATTACTATATAAGTAGATTCCATGTCTCTTCAGGCTCAGCTTTCGGACCTAATTTTGCAGGACGTTTCAACCCTGGAAACTGTAAAACTACGTTGTGTTTTGGTGTTTTAACTGCACGATTAGGTCCCCCCCCCCTGCGTTTGAAGTTATCCCGTTTGAAGGTTTCCCGTTTGAAGTTATTTTTTCCGTAGAAATATTCTTCTTGTGAAGAAGCACTTGAAATGTCTTCATCTTCATCTGCCTAAATTTTCGAATCCGTTTCGTGTTCGCTTTCAATAACATTATCCGAAATTTCACTGTCCCAGTACTCTATTTCCGACCCATTATCAACAATATCCTGAATTTCTTTTTGTGTAAGATACACGTAAGATGTACGTTTCTTAGTAAAGTTTGTTTCCATTTTAGGCTCTCTGCCGAAATTCCCTACTCAAACTTAGACGATTTCATTCAACAAGAACGGTAACGCAATTGCTGTGAAGGGGTTTAAGAGACCACGCGGGAAATGCAAATAGTGTAAAACACGAAATAGTTGGGGCAGCCAAACTAGTCTTGGAATGTGGCTTCTGTTGGACGTAGTAGGAAGGTACTGAATAGAACAAGGACCAATATTCACTTTAAGGGGTGGAAACGACCTGTCAAAAATGACTCTGGGCTTGTGAGACACATGACAGCAGTTGAAGGTTCATGGCGGGACCTCGCTAGCCTCGCCACACGCGCGTTGAAACACCTCATGTGAACGTGGCCAACCGGGATTCCAGTTGTGCGAATGAAAATTTCGATCCGACAGCTGCAACAGCCACTTCATTCTTATCAAAATCCTCAATCCTCAACGCATTAGTTTCATGATATACAGACTCATTACCCAACAAACCCCAACGTCAATATTTATTTCCGGTTAGCCATGAGCCCAAGATGGCAATCAGCACCCACCATGCATCTTCCCCTCCCGGCCGATTTCATCTCCAAAGCATTCTTCACCAACCCGTCATGCTATTTCAATTAGTAAAAGACCCGATGAACAATCTCCCCAACGCCTCTTTCAACAAGTTATGAATAAATTGCTTTTATGGGCCATCAAACGGAACGGAGTGGCCCAGGACACTGCTTTAATTGCTTGCAGACAAGGATCGTGAAAGAAATTTATGGGGGATGGTGAAAAGTTTTGATGAAAGGCTTCTTGATTCTCCTCGCACTAAACACATAAAAATTAAGCGTTAATTAACGGGATATCAACACTAAATCAGAAAATGGGTTCAATCAGATTCGTCTTACGTTTTCTGGTAGTTATTTTCGTGCTTCAGGACGAATGGTTCAAGGACGCTTATGGTGATGTATTGTGTGGAAGAAAGATTCCGGCCAGCTGTGCATTCAGTTTCAATTGCTGAATAAGTTAATTGTATGGTCATTGCGATTTTATAACTATGCAGTTGTTTTGCTTTGATTCTTTTCAGCCTTAAAGACATAACAAATGAGTAATTTGTGAGATAGCAATACAAAACAGAAAATAGGTTCGATCAGAATTGTCCTTTTCTATCAAGTTATGTCTGTGTGTGAGGACGAATGATTCAAGGATGCTTACTTTTGCGTAATAAGTAGGGCAACTTTTTTGTTGCAGTAAAAATGGGAAAAGATGCATTTATCATTCCCAAAAGTTGCATTTAGGGAAATAAAGTTACAGTTATTTTTGATACACTAAATTCTAAAATAAATTACTCGTAAAAAATGAAAAAAATTCAAAATATATTCACAATTTTAGTCGCGTACTACAGTATTATAGCACATACTGAAATACAGAAGAATGTTGAATGACCGATCTTTGGCCAGTAATTTCTTTAACATTGAAAAACTGCATCAGCCGCAGTCATATAGTGTACTGTATCGAATGGAAAAGAGGCGCAAAATCCTTTCGCTCAACATTCAGAGATTTTAAAACGTCATCTACAAGGCGTACAACATATTGATGATCGACACTCACCTCGCAAATTTTGCAGTCGATTACGCAAGTTTCCTCGGGATTATCAAGAGTGCCAATCAATGTATTAAAGTACTTGCCATTTATTTCACTTTCGTCTTAGGACGAACACCTTCTTACCATGAACTTGTTTGATCCGCAATACTTCGGCGTACGCAAAATCAGACACACGTGATCGAAGGCTTGATTCAGAGAGCTAAAAATGGAATAGTAATTCGATATTATTAATTTTAAGCTATATTTTAAAAAAGTTGCAAGTGGTTGCATTTATGCAAAAAGTTTCATTTATGTTGCGGTTATAACTCACCTACTATACACCCCATATAGGAGGAATTTTGGTTTTAGTACTTTACATGTAGTGTAGAACGCGTGAAAAATAGTTGCATTTGTTGCAAAAAGTTGCCTCAGTAATAAGTTGTTAAAACCTCCTCAGTTTAGGAGTACCACATGTGATTCTCATGATTCTTAATTTTTTCTCATTCATGTATAAAGATTTGTGTAACTTGTAAAAATGAAATGTAATCAGAATAAATCCTTTATTTAATTTTTGATTTTGGAGTAGATTAACCCTGAAGTATCCGTTACTTGCCCCTCCCCCCCCCTCCTCAAAAAAAAAAAAAACACCCACTGACAAAAAAAAAACTAATTTTTTTAAACTTACAATGATGGGAAGAGTAACTTTTAACGTTTCTGAAAAAAATCAGTTATTTTTGTGTCGGATCTGAGAAGGTTAAAGACAGATTTCGTTCAACTGAGCCATTCATTTGCAGAGCTTCGGCCCCAAACACATAACAAATAAGAGTTCATTAATAGGATATTAACACAAATCCTAAAATGTGTTGAATCAGATTCATCTTACGCTTTTCGCAATTATTTTCATACTTGACGAATGGTTCAAGGACCATTATTTTTTTAGATATTACTGGGAGTGAGCATTCTTTTGAAGGGTTTCAATTACTCTCTTCAGGTCTATGTATTAAATTCTGCAAATATGCAATTGTTTTAGTTCGATTCTTTTGATCCCAAAACACATGACAATTTTTGAGATATCTTCACTATCAGAAAATGGGTTTAATGAAATTAGTCTTATGTTTTCTGGCAGTTATTTCGTGTTTGAGGGCCAATGGCTCACGGACGCTGCAGTTATGTGATGCATTATTTGAAAGAAAGATTCTAGATTTGATGTTTCAGTTACTCTGTCTTTTTATTTAATTCTATGGTCATTGCAATTTCCTGGAGTTGTTTTAGTTTGATTCTCTTCGGCCCAAAGCTCATAACAATATATCCGGGTAGTGGTATATCGATACTAAATCAGAAAATGGGTTCAATCAGATTTTGTGTCTTCTGCATCCTAGTAGTTATTTTCGTGCATGAGCGCGATTGGTTCCAAAGCGCTTATGTTTAAGTGATGTATTGCTTTGAAGAAAGTTTCTCACCAGCTAAATTTGAACTTACTTTCAGTTGTTTATCTCTGTAGTGTTGACATCTGGCAATGGCCTTTGACCTCCATTTCCACTGTATAAAACCGTAAAATAAAGCTTTTCGTTTAACTATACAAATAAGATTACTGATTTTTGTCTGTGATGCACACTCGGGTTGAGACGAAACAGTGACCAGTTACTGATTGTGTCAGTTGATCGGTTTGGGTGCATGTATTTCAATGTACAGTGGACCCGCATTTTTACGAACTCGTTGGGACCAAAAAAAAAGTTCGTAAATGGGAATGGGATTTAAAAAAACTAAACATGCAACTTGCACTAACTTTTATTCATTAGCGATTCCAAAAAAAAATAGCTGTCTTCGTTTGCTTCATGATAGCACTTTGGTAAACATAAGATTCCATAGAGTTGATGCTGTTAAGCATCTCAAAATTTTGTCATCTGCTTCAAAGAACCGATGTAGTCCTGACAGCCATGCTGCAGCTTCTTTGATAGTTGATCTTGGGATGACCTCTACCCATTCTTCATCGGATTGTTCATCGACATTCCCGTTCAACACCTGATTGATGATTTCATCATCCGATAGCTCCTCTTTGCATGCTTGAACATTCTCTCCACAGTCAGAAAATCATGAAATGTAAGGTTTTCAGGAACTTAAAGATCCCTTCGACGAAGTTCCTGGATCAAGGCTTCATCTACACTGAGATCGGAATCACTCTTGGGGATTTTTCCGTCCCCTTTACCAACTTGGGAGGTCCGAAGTCGAACCAGTCTGAAAATATCTGACCCTTTCCCAAATTTTCCGAGTTCGTAATAAAGAGATAATGTGTAGTTTTAGTTCGTAAATAGGAGAGGGAATTAAGATTATTTATATGGGATACAATTCGGACGTAGTAGTTCGTAAAAACGCGAGATCACTGTATTTTAATTAACATCGCACGGTAGCAACACAACGGGGTATGATTGGTTGGGGAATAAATATCCAAGAAATAGAACTTTTTCGACTTTTAACTTAAGAACAAAATTCACGCTTCTTTTAGTCACACTGATTCAATATCAGCAAGAGACGTCACGAAAATGATCCAAGTTATGTTTTAGGTGCCCAGGTAGTTCAATTTACATCGCATCAGACCAACACGGTCCATTGGCGACTGTCCGGAATTAATCCCATAGTAAAAGGTACGAGGTCAACGCCTCGTAATTTTGAACCACTATAAGATGATGAGGTCAACACCTGAGCAGACACCCCACTCTCCGAACTTCCATACCGGGCCAACGTGAGGACATTTGAGGCCACGACAGACTAAACGAGCACCAACCTCCACGTACACGACGGTCTTTGGTTGGATCGAGTTTCGAACTATCAACCTTCCGGTTGCTAATCCGTGACTCAATCAACTGGGCTACCCCCAAAGTTGTGATTGTGTCTAGAAATGAGGATTGTTTGAAAAATCTGCCGTGATCTGTAATTTTGAACTAAACATCTATGCCCTACGAAACTGGGATATCTTACATCCATCTACCATCTTTTTCTAGGCCGATGCATATGAACTCCTGGCATTGTTTAAACCGCATCATTCAACCACAGTTAGCCTTGCTTTCAACTACGATAGTAGTGCTGCAGTCGTATTATGATATGAAGAGTCGATTTCATTGTTTATCTGCAACAGTTTAGTCTTTCTTCTTGGAAACATCGACCTTCCAATGAAATAGACAGATCGTGTGTGGGCGGAGTAATTGTCATAGGATCTGTGAAGGGTAAATACCGCGGGTTTACAAACCGACTTAAGAATAGCAGACTAGTTTTTAGATCGCGGTTGATAATCACTTTACTATTCAATGATTTAGGATTCGTACTTTTCCCTGCCACCATGCGACATGTCTTCAAACCGAGAAATCGGTACGAGGGGAGGTATTCAAATAACGTCCCATGAGCAACACAACGTGCTATTGGACGAGAACAACACCTGAACACTCCGAACATCCGCATCACACCGAAGTGAGAATATTTTAGACCACGACAGATTTAACATGCATTAACCACCTTGTACAAGCCAACCAACCGCATAGTGGTTAAGGTGTTAACCTCTAGATCGGAAGGTTCCTGTTCGAATCCGGGCATGGATGCTTGTAAGCGTTTGTTGTAGAGGCGGCTGGTGCACCTTAAATCTGTCGTAGCCGAAGGTCCTCACGTTGGGTGGGTGTGGACGTTTGGAGAGTGGGGTACCAGCTCAGGTGTTGATCGTGATATTATTCTTCTGTTGAAAGCCCTAACTTCATCTTAAAAGCACCAGCCTTTTTTTGCAGTGAAGTAGCGTCCACAGATACCTTAATTCTCTTATTTAAAAAAAATTAATAGGTAAATTTTAGTGTGACACAAAAAATAAAAAAAATGATAAAACCTCTAGCAAAAACAACTCGATCCTTTCTTGTATTCAATAAGCCCGTTGTTTTGTTCCAGTCAACGCTAATTAAAATACCTACCATACATACTATATTTCTTGTATTTAAAAAAGTACACAGTCTCATTCATCAAAGTTATTCGAATTCTAAAGTATTCAGACACTTAAGTTTTCGAATACAAAAGTTTTCATTCCAAGTTTCCGAATATCAATTAGTGGGTCACCAAAGCATTTGAACATCAAAGTACTCGAATATGAAAGTATTCGGAAATTATATCCATCTCATTTTTTCGAATTCCAAAGTGTATTTATCTAACTTAGTTTTATAAAAAGAACCTTAATTATATCTTGTCACTTGGCAAAGTCAGAGAACCGAGTCGTCGTTTTTAGAATCTCTATTCGAATGTTTATTTGTTTCTTGAAAGTACTCGAATACCAAGTATTCGATTGTTAAAAGTATTCGAAGCTGCCCATCTATTTCTGCATCCTTAAAACACTACCCTTCAATAATGGACCGGCCGCCAGCGGATTTACATAAAATCCGACTACTATTGTTTGGGGGTGTTTTTCGTGGTATGGCCTGGAACCTCTGCATGTTGTTCCTGGTCAATTAACGCCGACGCCAACATGAACATTTTGGACTATCAGGTTCTTCCTACGCTCTGGCAATTTTATGGAATGGACGAATGTTACTTCCAGAACAACACCGCTCCGTGTCATGTTGCAGCCTCTGTCAAGCAGTGGTATCGAGATATGGATGTAAAACGTCATCCCTGGCCTGCTCATAGTCCAGACCTAAACCCCATAGTACATTTGTGGGACGAGTTAGAGCGACGCTTATGGACCAGGGAACCACGTCCGAAATCTACAGCTGAGCTGGCGCCAGCAGAAATTGGCACAAATACCCATTGTTGTGTATCAAAACCTCGTTGAAAGTATGCCCAGAAAGGGTTGCTAGTGTAATTGCAGCATGTGGGGATCACTCCCCTTTTTCGAAGCATGTATTATTTCCCTTATACCATCACATATTGCTGTCCAGTCCATTATTATAGGGTAGTGTATGTAGGCATTTAATTAACGTCGAAATACAATCAACGTCCTTGATTATCAATGCAAGAAGCCATCCGGGCAATGCGGGGCTTCCAATCACATCTGCTTCAGATGGTTTCCTTCTGTCCTTGGTTGGTGATGTTAGTAATGCGCAATTAGTATCTTCAGCACACCATCCCTTTAACCCCAACATCCAGTCGAAATAATATGCTCAATTGGTACATGCGCATGGTCTATGTCTCCAGATTTTACTGGCTCTGTGGGACTTTGCAAGACCATGTTTAAATTGGTTGCATCGCGCCTTTTGTACTCCTTATTTAACTCTGGGCTAAAATTATTTTGTGTTTGTGAAGTTGCGGAAACGAAATGGTATTGATTTATATGGTGATGCGCTAAGACTTAATAAATGTTTCTTTGCCTTCTATACCACATCTCTACTTAGCAACCGTTCGCTACGTTACTGAGATGGAATACAAAAGAATATTCCAGATTTTGTTTTAATTTGAGTTCCATTTACATTTGAGCTTCTTGAAACCATACTTATACATCAATGGCAAAAATTAATCTTTTTAATTGGACTGTTATCAATAAAATTCGAATTAATTGATTCTCCAGTAAAAAACATCAATGCTACAATTGTTAAATTTCTCAAGCTGGATTAGAATGTATGAATTTTAAAACATGAAAAAACTTTGTAAGAGTACATTTAGAAGTATATTAAATTACCAAGTAAATCAAATCAAATGTTGAATTTAAACTCGGTTTTATAACCCAAACTTCAAACGATTTCTTTGACTTGTCATGACCGAGTTCGAGGAATTTCAAAGATGAGAAAAGAGGTTTTCAATACGTGATTTTACGAATAACTTGTAATATTTCTTTTATTTAGATATTTTTTTGAAATTTTCGTCAAAAAATCCAATTTGTGACAATTAATCTGGGAAAATGCTTTCTTTAAAGGAACAAATTGACAAAAACTTTAGATTATTCGCTTCCAAGCGGCCATTGTTTATTATTTCAAATTGAAAATCTGAATTTACATTGTTTGGTAAACAGGGGGGGGGGGGGTGTCACGACTACAGGATGCCGATGGAAATTTATTGATAGAGTAAAATCCCGATTGTCCGAGCCCCGACTATCCGAGTTTCCGCTTCAACCGAGCTATCAAATATTTCTAGGATTTGTTTTTTGTTTGACATTTTCCATTTTTAAAACTACCGAAAAAAAATTCTGAACTTGATCTTACAAACACTCAGGAAAACTAAATCCGTGACTGGATAAATGATGACGAACAACAAGATATTACAGATAAAAATTTTGGATATAAGAATTTCGGTTATCCAAGTTAGTCATGGTTCACATTAATTCGGATAATCGGGACTCTACTGTACTTTCTTCTCTCCATCCTTTCTCTTCACAATTACTTGATATTGTTTGTCTTGCGTTTGGCGCATTTTGGCCAAACATGACCTTTTGAAACCCAAAACTAACCAAACGAACAGACATTGAAATCGTTTGAAACCACGCGACCGCTTTTCCTCGAACTCGAACAAAAATCCTTAAAAATCAATTTCATTTAAAAAATTATATCCTATTGAAAAAATGCCCTTCAAAAATATTAAACTGATTTGAATATTTCTTTAATAAAAACAACGTTAATTCAAAAAAATATATTCTTTCAAAAGATATGTTATAACACAAACAGCTTGAGATATCGATGGAATAAATATTGGGTGAAAAGACAAGATACATGAAAAATTTAGCGAAATTCGCTCGAAATTTTATACTTTGCGACAGAAGATAATATACAAACAAATGAAGTTTTTGGAATCAATAGAAAGCAAATCTTTAATCCGAAACAAACAATCTTTCAAAAGCAATTCGCAATAATTTCAAATCATTCGATTTTCTACGCGGCCATTGTTTATAATTTGAAATTGAAAATCCAAACCGACTTCGATATCGTTTGAAGGAAACCACGCGACCGGATTCCCTGAACTCGAACAGAAATCCCCATACTAGAGGGAAAAAGCTCACAATGGACCGAATCTTCTTTTTACCCATTCTTATCAGCACGTACGCGTTATGCATTGGTTGTACGGTCCATCGGTTGACAAAGTAGCGTACAGAATTGGCTCTCAAGAAAGCAGGGCGAATAATTTCTTTGCGGGAGAGCACTTCTCTTACAATTTATTCAGCCCCGCATAAAGGAGGGGGTGTTTTGACCCCCAAAACATTTTCATTCAAGGAACCCCCACTCGATTGTGACAAGGTTACCCGCTCCCATATTGCATTTCTTTGATATTTCAGGCCCTTTGGGCTTTCATGCGAAATTAATTTGCGCATGCGTCTTCAAGAGGATTAGGACCACAGGTTTATGAAGACGTGATTTATCTACATGAGACTGTAACTAAGATCGCACTTATATCGAGAAAAAAAAATAGCCAACTAAGAAAAGGGAATTTTTTTTAGGTAAAGGTAACTTTTTAGGCTAAAAGGTAACTAGCATATGGGGCTGAACTTTCTTGATTGCTCATATCTATTGATGGCAAATTGTGTCGTTGCTAGATTTCATGCATTAGTTCAATTAATTTATAATGAAATAGCATCTCTGTATTCACACATAAATAGATTTTATACCTCTAAATGAAATAAAATTTTCCAAAAATGTGTGTTGCAGTATTTCGTTTGCTTTTTTTTACTGCCGTATTCTTATTTCCAATATTTGAAAGCTCTCTTCGAGGATGATTTTAGAGGGTCTCAAATTCTTCCCTAAATGATTACAGAGTCTAGTTATATCAAAGAAAATAGTTTCAAAAACCGCTCAGGTAAAAAATATACTTATACAAAATATACTGAACTCAACTCAACTCCACCATTAGATGTCGATTCTACACATGGTTTACAATAAAAAAAAATTTCCCAGAAGGTTTAAGATGGAACCGGGATGTGCCCGGTTTGTGGTGTAGCCTATTTGGGAGTTCGAATCTCGATCCAACAAAAGACAGTCGTGTACGTGGGGGGTCTGGTGTACGTTAAATCTGACGTGGCCCCGAATGTCCTCCATTGGCGTGGTGTGGAAGTTTGGGCAGTGGGGTGCCAGATCAGGTGGTTGACAACGTCATCTGACCATGGTTCAAAATTACGAAGTATTGTCCTCGTTTCTTTCCCTTCGGGATATATCCCGGACCGCAGCCAATAGTCCGTTGTGGTGTTCCAGTTGGACGTTAATTCAACCCCCTACCTAGTTTTATATTTTCTCTGTGGGTAAACCCTACATCTACTTGTAAGAATAACATCAGACTGTCTTATACATAAGAATCGTAATTCTTCACAATGCCATGCAATTCTACTATGAATTTTATGATGGATTGGATATGTATTAGGCAGATAATCTACAGGACCTTACTAGGCAATACTACTTACCTTGAATTATCGCTAAAGTCATCGCCTAACTTATACGAAGTCAAAGTGTTATGAATTACACATTGTAGTTTTAATAATTCAGTATTTTTTTCCCACTTGATTTCAGTTGATGGCAACATTTTCTTGGACTTACGGTGTATGTATACATTAAAAATCACGAAAATCAACCATAATATCAATATTTTTTATTAAATAAAAGTATATATTAATACTTCTTAGCTTTCAAACGCGCGATGGCAAGATTTTGTAAATATTCGAAATAGGTCTTTAGTTACAAGGGTTTTTGTTAGATACGAGTACTGTTACCTTGAACAGACATGTTTCCAAAACTTTAAACTCGATTTCTGAAGAACTGCGTTTTTTAAAAGAAAAAATGCTTTGTTCAAAACGTAATTACTCCACAATGAATTCACCTATATAACTTTTTTTGCATCATTAGGATCTATCTAATACAATGAATGTTTTGAATCTCAATTTTGAGTACTTAGTCAAGAAATGGATTTTTAAGTATTGAAATTCCTTAAGAAATGTTGATATTTTTTACGCTACCTTCATAAAATATTGTAAAGATAAACTATTTCTTTTAACAACTTGATGGAAGTTCGAAACATGAAGAAGAATAATAGAAATAATTTCCAACAGGAATCGTCGTTCTGAACAAATTAGAATTTGAGATATCACGTTTCAAAAAATATGCATATGTGCTAATTATGTCTTAATTAGGTAATTATTTACATAGTCTGATTTTTTCTCCGTGAAAGATTTTAGGAATACACCAATTACCTGTGACGAAAAAAATAAATTTTTAAAGTCAAAATTTAAAAAAAATCTCTAGTGTATAAGTACACCAAACCATTCGAATCATTTTGTGTGTGTGTGATTTTTTTTGTGAGTTTTATACTAACAGAATATATTTTAATATGATGTACACTCTGGGTTATGGTCAGTTGGCGGGAGGGTCACCATTTAACTAGGTTGTTGCTGTCTTGTTGCTATCTTACTAATCTTAACTGGTCTCGCCAATAGGCTAGACGCAGACAACCGGTATAGTGGTTTGCCTCTAGATCGGAAGGTTCCTGGTTCGAATCCGGGTCCGGGCATGGATGTTTGTAAACGTATGGTGCACTTGAAATCTGTCGTGGCCGAAAGTCCTCACGTTGGGTTGGTTTGGAGAGTGGGGTGCCAGCTCAGGTGTTGCTTCGTCATATGACCGTGGTTCAAAATTACAAGGTGTTGTCCTCGGATCTTTCCCTTAAGGGATTGATCCCGGACCGTCTTCAATAGCCTGTTATGTTGCTCTAGTACGACGTTAACTAAAATTATCATTACCAATAGGCTAGACCAGATACATAAGACCAAATACACTCAAAAAGTCCGCAACTAAGAAAGTTTTTTATAAAAGCTGAGGAGTGCTGTACTATAATTTTTGTTGTTGTTGTTGTTTCTCATGCCTACACTGGCAGACCAAAGGAGTGCCAGGCCCGCCGAAGATGGCAAGAGGCGAGGGGGTGCGCCTTCCATGTAAGTGAGCCCCATTGGAAGGAAGTCCGACTTTGTTCGACATGCATGATAGTTCTGTTTTACAGGAAGGTCCCTTTCATACATCCATTCACTCACACATATCGTAATTTAGATCCCAATCAGAGGCCGATAACCCCCTGATCAGGTACCCCCAGAGGTATTGATTTGGTATGGGAACATGGGGGACATTGTGGCCACGACCTATTTAACGTGCCCCAGCCACCATTAGTGAACACGGCGGTCTTTAGCCAGGTCGAAGCGCCGATCTCGCAACCATCAGAATTGCAGGCTCTGCTGAGGACTATAATTTGTTCGTATGGTTATTAAGTCCCACGATATCTGTAAAATTTTAACTCGAAATTCTCCCTCCCTATGTAAAATTCTTTATATAAATTTCATTCGCTTTCTGATGTGGAGATGAGCTGCTTTTCAGTGGGTGCTCCGAAAATGATAGGGTCCTATCCAATCCCATGATGATTGATGTCCACTCCATTTTATTGGCAAGTGAAATCATGCAAACACCCAGTCGCAAATCTAAAGCCACAAACCTCCAAGACACAATCACAAAAGATCGGTCACGTCCATCTCAAGCGAAAGGCCACAACAACTGAGAACCGCTATCAGTTGAATCGCAAAGCGTCTTTTAATTGGCCCGACTCGAAAACGACGTTTATTCGGTAGATCTCCCTCGTTGTCACCTGTTCGCTGATGCGAGGGCACTTGACACCTCATGACGAGAATCGCTGCGACACCTGACTCTTCAGATTCACAGCTCCGAAGAATCTGAGAGGCTGACCGAGCAGTTTTAATTGAGCATCGCCCAGAGATCTATCTCTCTTTGGAGTCTTCTGCAGCTGTTCGGAATATAAAGTAGCGGCTGTTGATTTAGAATTGGCAAACCCATTGAATAAACCATTCTGGATTCTTTGTTGACACCTACCTGTTCGTGTATTCGCGAAACGTATGTTGGGTTCGTTGATGCTATTTAAAGCAGAGCTTTATTAGTGTACTTGAAACGAAGGGGAGCAATCTATTAGACCAGTGCTTTTTATCGCCGCGGACCGGATCAACGTTTGATAATTTTAACGCGGCCCGCTAGGGGGGGAGGGGGGGGGGAAGATACGTTGATTGTTTATATTTTAGATTGTTTTGATTTAAT
This sequence comes from Metellina segmentata, assembly GCA_947359465.1. Taxonomy (NCBI): domain Eukaryota; kingdom Metazoa; phylum Arthropoda; class Arachnida; order Araneae; family Tetragnathidae; genus Metellina; species Metellina segmentata. The sequence continues at coordinate 83,456,016 of OX375883.1, read as the reverse complement.
AATTTTAATTTAATTGGATTTAAACATGCCTTCAAAATAAAATACAGTTACACCAAAAAATGAATATAATGTGATTTAAGATTTTATAACTCACTAGAACGCTAAATCAATAAAATAGTTTCCCAACCACAAAAGAAACCACGAAGCGCTCGAACTCTTTTAAAAGCAAAGACAGGTGATCTTGCACCAACTAGGAGAATGAATGTTTAGGCTCAGTCTCGCCTAAAATCCCCGCTAATGACTGAAACATGTCCAAAATGCCTCTGTTCACGCGCCGTCCCAACAACTTCAGTTTGGATTTAAATGCAGCTACTTTGTCTGCCTACTTGAAAAGAGCTGTCACAATTCAGAAATCATAATTGAAGCTCTATTAACAGACCAAATTTCAAGTTCTGATTTACCACCTCCTAATTTGAGTGGACATTTCATAGATAAGAACCGCACAAACCCGAGATAAATACACCAAAGTAAATAAAATGGAAATAACAATATTTCTTGGACGACCCGGTACCATTTGATCCACGGACCGGTACCGGTCCGCGGCCCGGGGTTGGGGACCACTGTATTAGACTATTTCAATGGAGCTTTGACGGTGATATCTAATCTATCAACATCACACTGCGAATTATAGGGTGACCTCGTTTTGAGTTTCATAATTGAGTGACCAATCGGAGAAAATTATTAGTAAAAATTATGAGTTAAATGAGAATACCACATAAATCAGTTATTATAATTTACTAGCCACTGCGTGGCCCGGCGTTGACCATGCCCGTGGTGTTGGTTTGCGAAGTAAGGTATTGTGTTGTTGTGATGTAAGGTATTAATCTGGTGTGAAATTTTCCGCAGATTTCAAATCCGTTGAAGATATATTCAATTAAAAATTTCTTTGTTTTAAGAAAATCATATTTTTAGGTATCAATCTATCAATCTAAAGTAAAATTTTCCGCAGATTTCAAATCCGTTGAAATTTTTACTCTCTCTTTAACGGTATAGGAGATAGAAAAAAGAACTAAGCGACTCCAGTTAAAACTTTTTTTTTTATTATCTGCTGGAAAATCATTCATCTGTGCAAAATGAAAACGAAAACGGGCAAAAATAGATTTAGAATAGGTCATATCTTTATGCGGTTGCCATTCCAAAGAAAACAATAATAATTAAATTTCACTAAATTCCTTTTAAAATGTTCTAGATTGAATATTAAAATTCGCCGCGACCCAAAAAATTCGGACTACCTGTGTGCCAAATCTCATTGCTGTAAGTGCTATAGAACCGTCAGGATTTTGCGGCAAACAGACAAACACTTCCTTTTATAAAAGTAGAGACAGTGATATTGATGAGTTTTATCTACGGATACTGCAAACTTGGGATGTGACATCGAGAGCCAAACATCGATGTAATAGTACTACTATAGATATGACAATTTTAACAAAAAAGTAAAGAAAATGTCCAAATTTTTCTCGAATTTCAAACAAATATTATCAGGAACCAAATTGAAATTTCTATAAAAACTAGACGAGCTGCAAAAATTTAGGTTTGGAGGTAATCTAAAAAACTTACACCTAAAGACTGAAAACTTGTATGTATTTTGCTCACTCGCGGTAGAAATTTCGCTTTTTTCGACTTTGACACTTAATGAACCTAAACTAATAGCCGCATCGGATAAAAATCTCCATCCTCTTGTTCCGTGTACAATTTTGAACAAACCATGTTAATTTCGTAATTTTCTGATCCGTACTTTCTCGGGAAACCGTCTAAGAATCGCCCGAAAAAAGCGAGTTTTCAATCGCGAGAAAAAAGCGAGAGACGGCAACGCTTTTTTAATATAGAGAGTAGAGGGATAAGACAACTTCTTGTCAAATTAAAAGACAAAGACATCACTTTGCAGTGGGTTCCTGGGCGTAGCGATGTGAATAACAACGAAATGACTGATAAGCCAATTGTCAACCACAATAGGCCCAGTTCCCTTGTCAGCAAGTACCGTCTCTAGGTGCGGGTAGGGTCAGAGAGATAGGCTCGATCACGTTGGTCTACTTTATGGAGGAACACTGGAATGAATCTCCATCTTTTTCAATTCCACAGTGAGCCTAATGACCTCCATTGCCTCAAAAAAATCCCGTGAACAGTTGCCACTTTTTCTGTCAAAGCCAGAATAGGTCACATTGTAACTCAGGCCTACATGAATCGTTTTCACCTGGCTGACTTCAACAAGTGTCTTATTTGCCCTGATGAGGAAGAGACTTTGGACCATATCTTGTTCGACTGCGTTGGTAGGTAGTTAATTAGCGTCACACTGGAGCAATACAACGGGCTATTTCTAAAGCATCGGAGAGAAAATTTTTAGGAATTCTCTTCAAGAAATTTGTGATTCATCTTCTATTCTTGCTGGTTTTTCTAATGTCCAAAATATATATATTGCTTCGCTGGTTTATAGAGGACACGGTGAAATCGACGCTAATACTCATGTATTAAGATGCAATGTTATCAGAAAATATTTATTTTTCATTATGTTTTCTTTTCTTAAGTTGCAATTGTTTTTTCTACTGAATGAGAGTATCATAAGCAAATATAGAAATTACATGTACAACTCCAATTATAAGGATCTGACCAGACTCCATCTGGATAATTGAATCACAATGCAAAGGTTAATTCTTAGGGGGAAAAACAGATTTAGTTTAGTATGTAATGTAATTTAATGACTATGAAAACAATTTTGTTTACATTTTGTACTTACATACTGCATTAAAATGTACTAGGGGGACTGCCCCCTGCTCGCTAACGCTCGCCAACCCCCGGAGGATTGCTTCGCAATCCTCATTGGTTCGCTGCGCGAACCTATGCTCGCCTCAATGAAGACATGTGTCCTAGCAGAAGAGATTGTTTACAAAATATGCTACCAAAAAAAATGTTTTTCAAATCTAAATTTGCTGTATCACAGAAAAAATATATACAGTATCTCTAAAATCAGAATTCAAATGAAAACTTTGTGCAAATTTTGACTCGAAATGTGAGCGTTGCTTTGGAAATTGAATACCCAGCATGTTGTTTGTGTGTACATTTTCCCAGCATTCAAACGACCCACACTTTTTCATTGAGTTTGTTGCCGAAAGTTGTAGTGCAAGCGTCTTGTTGAACTATAATTGTTGGTCCTGAAAAGGACCGTTTTTTAAATGGCCCTGAAAAGATCCTCCGCTTTCTTTGATTTCTATTATAAACTAACTGCAACAGCTCATTAAAATTTCCTTTTTTTTTTTTCAATAAAATTTCATCCGATAACGCTATAAATTCAATCAATGCGCGAGACTTCGCGATAAACAAACAATCGTACAGTATTGCCAAAACGCGATTACAAATAACGTCTTTTTTGCGTGCCACGTAAGAGAATTATATATATAGATCCTTGCTTGAACATATCGGGCAAACTCAGTTGATTCGCTGTCTTAACTCGTTTTCGTGCAGCCTGCGCTTGAGTCGAGTAGCTGTAGATGGCCCCACTCAGGCTGCCAATCCATCCATTTTAGCGCTGTATCAAGTCACTCAAATGCCTTCTTAGGCCCGGTGCACACATCAAGTTTTTCAACGTGCGGCGCCGCTGCCGCAACGCAGGAGCGGTCTGAGATACATTAGATCCAATGGAGCAATGCACATAAGCCTCCAGCGCCGCTGGGGCGACGCACGTCCAACGTAACCTGAGGTCACACTACTCCAAATTTCCACACCAAAGTAAGGACATTTTAGGCCATAGCAGATTTATCGCTGACCAGCCCCCACGTACATTACGGTCTTCGCTTGGATCGAGTTTCGAAGAGAAATACACCCAGGTAGGGATCAAACATATGCCGTGTTTTATTAGGAGAGAGAACGTGTGGGGTCCATTTTACGTTTCGTCATATTTTAATTGATTTTGTCCTGTTTTAGACCCGGTGCACACATCCGGTTTTTCAACGTGCGGCGCCGCTGCCGCAACGCAGAAGCGGTCTGAGATACATTAGATCCAATGGAGCAGTGCACATAAGCCTCCAGCGACGCTGGGGCGACGCACGTCCAACTTGCGTGCAATTTGTACCGCAGTTCCCCACGGTGCCGCACATGAGTCTCCATTCTGAAGTACCTTGTTTTCATAAACAAATGGAATATAAATAATAATTAATAAATGGTTGTATCCAGTAACGTCTATTTTGTTTCAAAATATACTTTTTTGTACACCAAGTAAGCGACATAAACACGTTTTTCGATAGAATATTTATCGCAAATGGCGCGAAATGAGTTCGTGCGTCATTTCACGGTTATGTGTGCATAGTTGGGCTTCGGTGCCGCAGTGGCGCCGCACGTTGAAAAATCGGATGTGTGTACCCGGCCTTATTATTGTATTATTTTGCTCATCAACGCCCCCTATTTCTCCTTGGGACAGCATTGACACCTAAAAACCCTTCAGCACCTATCGTTGGCGGTTGTGCCGACTTTGGTATTTATTACCCTGGAGAAAGGTAGGTTGGGTTTTATGGTTCAAGGGCTATATATTTGCCAAGCTGTGCCAAACACAAGACAGGCAACCATTAAGTAATTAACACATACACAGTTAAGGAAATCTCTTGCCGACAGTGAAGACAGACAAACATACACCCAAGGTGTTGCAAGAATAAAGCCTACATCGCACAGTGTGGTAGCGCAATGGGTAAACTCACTAAGCCCGGCTCATTGGACAAACACAACGGGTTATTGGGGACGGTTAGAGATCAATCCACAAGGGAAAGATGCGAGGACACCGTAATTTTTGCTCATTACTACCATCATGTGAGAAGCTTAGAGTCGAGCTGCTTATTGCAAAAGGAGTGGACTCAAAATTCCACTGTATAATCCAAATCAGCCGAAATTGATTTCTTAAATAAATTTAGTAAGAATCCATGTCTTAACGTGCCCGGAGCCAGATTCGAACCAGGACATCAAAGACTGGACTTGTGTTGTATTGAGTGGTCTTCACTGGCCGTCGCCGAAACCCAGTTGTGTTGCTCTAGTGTGAAGTAAATTCAACTAACGACCTACTAACGTTATAATTTTTTTGCATTTAAATAGTATGCTCTGGGAATAAAAGGAATTTAATCCGATTGTTAATCGTATTTATTTTTCTACCCCATATTTAGTCGTGATGTGTGTTGTGCTGTGGGGTAAAAACACAATATACTACTTCTACTCGGAAATCTCGCGATGTTATCAGGGTAAAGAAGGTCCTTGTTTAACGAGCACCTCGGGTAGCAAAGAAATGTCCATTGAAACAAAACCAACCACTATGATTACCTCCATATAAGACTCGTAACATATGCAGCCTATTCGGAAACATTATACTGTTCAAATTCAGGCTTCAAAATCACAATTTCCACCTGCGAACGCTAAAAGCCTCTCCGAAGATTTCCCCCAAGATCGTTCCGGAGAATTCGGCAGATGGTTCCATCAGTCCCCAGCCATTGCCGGAAGCGTTCCCCTGACGAGACGGGGCACAACAACAGGAGGACCCCCTACCCGCAGTCCCTTTGTCCTTCCCGCTCCGAACACCGCCACATTATACGCTTTTCGAGAGCACCCCATCCCCCCCGATTCCAATTCAGCTGATTTACCCCCTGGATATGGTCATTCCACCTGAGGCTCGATACGCTCTCTTGCTGGAACAGCTGCCACCTTGCCCTGAGCGCCAGCTGATGGCTCTTCGGTGGTCGTGCCATCTGTCGCCAAGTCGTCGCCAACAACAGCACAAATGAAAAATACGGGGGATCTTTCCCACTTGTGTGAAATGTGACACCTTTAGGCGCGGGGGCGGTGGAAGCATGTGCCTGGCGCTTTGGGTGAAACGGCTCCAGATAGAGTTGGTGGGGGTGTTTTGGAATTTCTTTTTTTTTTCAGAGGTGTGATACAGAGAACTATGGTGGTGGAATTCGATCTCAGCAGCCGGTTCGAATCAAGTCGTTGGGAATCGAGATTGGATTTTGATTGCTCATCACCACTTTGAGCCGCTGTAGCCCAACCTTTACCTGGAATAGAAGACATGGGGAAATTTTAGCCCACCGATTCGTTGCTATCTCTCTCCGAGATCTATGATGTCACTCACCCACAGTGCGCACTCCGCATGTGTGAAAAGCATCACTATTTACTTGCAATGTTTGCGAAAAAAAAAAGTTGAAACTGCTTCGACCGAAAATAGAATACTAATAAAAAGAAAGCGATAGCTTTTAGATGATTACTAGGGCAACTTTTTTGTTGCAGTAAAAATGTGAAAAGGTGCATTTATCATTCCCCAAAGTTGCATTTATGGAAATAAAGTTGCATTTATTTTTGATACACCAAATTCTAAAGTAAATTATTCGTAAAAAATGAAATAAATTCAAAATACATTGACAATTTTAGGCGTGAACAACATTATTATAATACATTCTGAAATACAGAAGAACGTTGAATGGCCGATCCTTGGCCAGTAATTTCTTTAATATTGAAAATCTGCGCCAGCCGCAGTCATATTATATGCTGTATCGGATAGCAGAAGCGCAAAATCCTTTCGCTCAACATTCAGAGATTTTAAAACATCATCTACAAGGCGAACAACATATAGATAATCGACACTCACCTCGCAAACTCTGCAGTCGATTACGCAAGTGTGCTCTGGATTATCATGAGTGCCAACCAATGTGTTAAAGTACTTCTTGCCATTTATGTCACTTTCGTCTTAGGACGAACACCTTACCATGAACTTGTTTGATCCGCAATACTTCGGCGTTCGCAAGATCAGACTCTTGATCGAAGGGTTGCTTCAGAGAACAAAAAATGAAATAGTAATTTGATATGAATTAATTTTAGGCTAAATTTTAAATAGTTGCAGGTGGTTGCATTTAAAGCAAAAAGTTGCATTTATGTTGCGGTTGTAACTGGCTTACAATGCACTCCATGAAGGAGAAATTTTAGTTTTAGTACCTCACATGCTGCGTAGAACGTGTGAAAATAAGTTACACTTGTTGCAAAAAGTTGCCCTACTCATCACCACTGGGTGCCGCTGTAGTCCGGTTGGTGGAGTGGCAAATTCGTGATAGGAATGATCAATCTGTCGTTGCCTGAAATGTCTTCTCACGTTGGTAGTTTGAGAGTAGAGTGCGCGATCAGGTGTTGATTTCGTCATCTGACCTTGGTTAGAAACTGTGGTCTTCTATCGGGTTCTCACAAGGGATGCGACATCGATGTCGATGTTTTCTAAACATTGAATTTTTGTAATAGACCATCGATGTATTGGAGCCGATGTCGCATCACTAGTTGCTACACCAGTTTTAAGAAATGGGGAAAAAAGTTTAAATACACTGAATTTTAAAAACATCGATGGTTTGGGGTGATGCATTATCAACATCGATGTTTTAATTTTGAACATCGACGTTTCAAAACATCGATGTTTTTCTGTCGAAGTCGCATCACTAGTTTCTAAACCAATTTTAAGAAATGGGGGGAAAAGTTTAAATACACTGAATTTTGAAAACATCGATGTTTAAAAACATCGATGTTTTTTGGGCGATGTGTTAACAACATCGATGTTTTAATTTTGAACATCGATGTTTGAAAACATCGATGATTTTGCTGTCGATGTCGCATCACTAGTTTGAATACGGTTTTATCTCTATTTACCAAAAATATATTCAGGTTTGATAAGCTGGATAAATATGGAAATTCACAGATTTCTTAAAACAGATCTTGTTATAAAAAGTTTGTTTTTTTAATAATTCTTGAGAAAAGCATGACAGTTTGTATTCTAAGGAAGTATTTGAAAGTTAATGTTTTTTCTTCTGCTATTTTTTACTACCTTTCTTTCAGTACTTTGTCACATAGAGTTCTTATCTATTCACTAAATAATGAACGTGACCTTGCTCCACTATAACATTCGTAATTCTTCTCGGTTTTCTTTTTCTGTGAAGTAAGATAGGTTCAAAAACCAGTTCTATTTCCTCGTCAAAAGTCTTTGTGAACGGGTTCAAACAAAGAATAAGACAGAAAAATTAATATTGAAGAGGTGACATGATTCTAAACTTTAAAAAGATTAAAGAGGTTTCTTGAAGAAGGAATACCAGTTTCTTATGTGCTCTGCCTTATTTCCATTTCGAAAGCGTAATTTTCGATTTCTGTCTGCAATATCTGCAGTGCTGTATTTCTAAGTAAACTGAAGAATAAGCGGCAAAATTTAGAAAAATTTTAGATTTCATATTTTAACAATTTAATTTAACCGAGAACATATCTAACTAAAACAGTAGGGAAACATTTATTTTTGAGGGAGACGAAAAATACTATTCTGCACTATTTTAACTAGAATTAGAAAATACTGCATTCATTTTTCGGGCAGATATAAAGTACTATCCTCCAATATTTTTTCTACAATTAGAAAATAATACAGTTATTATTGAAGTAGAGTAGTTTTCTGCAATATTTTGACTAGAATTAGAAAATACTGCATTCATTTTTCGGGCAGATATAAAGTAGTATCCTCCAATATTTTAACTACAATTAGAAAATAATACATTTATTATTGAAGTAGAGTAGTTTTCTGCAATATTTTGACTAGAATTAGAAAATACTACATTTATTTTTGAGGCAGACAAGAGTACTATTCTTCAATATTTTAACTACAATTAGAAAATAATACATTTATTATTGAAGTAGAGTAGTTTTCTGCAATATTTTGACTAGAATTAGAAAATACTGCATTCATTTTTCGGGCAGATATAAAGTACTATCCTCCAATATTTTAACTACAATTAGAAAATAATACATTTATTATTGAAGTAGAGTAGTTTTCTGCAATATTTTGACTAGAATTAGAAAATACTGCATTCATTTTTCGGGCAGATATAAAGTACTATCCTCCAATATTTTAACTACAGTTAGAAAATAATACATTTATTATTGAAGTAGAGTAGTTTTCTGCAATATTTTGACTAGAATTAGAAAATACTACATTTATTTTTGAGGCAGACAAGAGTACTATTCTTCAATATTTTAACTACAATTAGAAAATAATACATTTATTATTGAAGTAGAGTAGTTTTCTGCAATATTTTGACTAGAATTAGAAAATACTGCATTCATTTTTCGGGCAGATATAAAGTACTATCCTCCAATATTTTAACTACAATTAGAAAATAATACATTTATTATTGAAGTAGAGTAGTTTTCTGCAATATTTTGACTAGAATTAGAAAATACTGCATTCATTTTTCGGGCAGATATAAAGTACTATCCTCCAATATTTTAACTACAGTTAGAAAATAATACATTTATTATTGAAGTAGAGTAGTTTTCTGCAATATTTTGACTAGAATTAGAAAATACTGCATTCATTTTTCGGGCAGATATAAAGTACTATCCTCCAATATTTTAACTACAATTAGAAAATAATACATTTATTATTGAAGTAGAGTAGTTTTCTGCAATATTTTGACTAGAATTAGAAAATACTGCATTCATTTTTCGGGCAGATATAAAGTAGTATCCTCCAATATTTTAACTACAATTAGAAAATAATACATTTATTATTGAAGTAGAGTAGTTTTCTGCAATATTTTGACTAGAATTAGAAAATACTACATTTATTTTTGAGGCAGACAAGAGTACTATTCTTCAATATTTTAACTACAATTAGAAAATAATACATTTATTATTGAAGTAGAGTAGTTTTCTGCAATATTTTGACTAGAATTAGAAAATACTACATTTATTTTTGAGGCAGACAAGAGTACTATTCTTCAATATTTTAACTACAATTAGAAAATAATACATTTATTATTGAAGTAGAGTAGTTTTCTGCAATATTTTGACTAGAATTAGAAAATACTGCATTCATTTTTCGGGCAGATATAAAGTACTATCCTCCAATATTTTAACTACAATTAGAAAATAATACATTTATTATTGAAGTAGAGTAGTTTTCTGCAATATTTTGACTAGAATTAGAAAATACTGCATTCATTTTTCGGGCAGATATAAAGTACTATCCTCCAATATTTTAACTACAGTTAGAAAATAATACATTTATTATTGAAGTAGAGTAGTTTTCTGCAATATTTTGACTAGAATTAGAAAATACTGCATTCATTTTTCGGGCAGATATAAAGTACTATCCTCCAATATTTTAACTACAATTAGAAAATAATACATTTATTATTGAAGTAGAGTAGTTTTCTGCAATATTTTGACTAGAATTAGAAAATACTGCATTCATTTTTCGGGCAGATATAAAGTACTATCCTCCAATATTTTAACTACAGTTAGAAAATAATACATTTATTATTGAAGTAGAGTAGTTTTCTGCAATATTTTGACTAGAATTAGAAAATACTACATTTATTTTTGAGGCAGACAAGAGTACTATTCTTCAATATTTTAACTACAATTAGAAAATAATACATTTATTATTGAAGTAGAGTAGTTTTCTGCAATATTTTGACTAGAATTAGAAAATACTGCATTCATTTTTCGGGCAGATATAAAGTACTATCCTCCAATATTTTAACTACAATTAGAAAATAATACATTTATTATTGAAGTAGAGTAGTTTTCTGCAATATTTTGACTAGAATTAGAAAATACTGCATTCATTTTTCGGGCAGATATAAAGTACTATCCTCCAATATTTTAACTACAGTTAGAAAATAATACATTTATTATTGAAGTAGAGTAGTTTTCTGCAATATTTTGACTAGAATTAGAAAATACTGCATTCATTTTTCGGGCAGATATAAAGTACTATCCTCCAATATTTTAACTACAATTGGAAAATAATACATTTATTATTGAAGTAGAGTAGTTTTCTGCAATATTTTGACTAGAATTAGAAAATACTGCATTCATTTTTCGGGCAGATATAAAGTACTATCCTCCAATATTTTAACTACAGTTAGAAAATAATACAGTTATTATTGAAGTAGAGTAGTTTTCTGCAATATTTTGACTAGATTTAGAAAATACTGCATTCATTTTTCGGGCAGATATAAAGTAGTATCCTCCAATATTTTAACTACAATTAGAAAATAATACATTTATTATTGAAGTAGAGTAGTTTTCTGCAATATTTTGACTAGAATTAGAAAATACTACATTTATTTTTGAGGCAGACAAGAGTACTATTCTTCAATATTTTAACTACAATTAGAAAATAATACATTTATTATTGAAGTAGAGTAGTTTTCTTCAATATTTTGACTAGAATTAGAAAATACTGCATTCATTTTTCGGGCAGATATAAAGTACTATCCTCCAATATTTTAACTACAGTTAGAAAATAATACATTTATTATTGAAGTAGAGTAGTTTTCTGCAATATTTTGACTAGAATTAGAAAATACTGTATTTATTTTTGAGGCAGACAAAAGTACTATTCTTCAATATTTTGACTTGAATTAGAAATTATTGTATTTATTTTTGACGTAGAGAACAGTCATTTTCTGCAATATTTTAACTAGAATGAGAAAATACTACGTTTATTGTTCAGGGTGACAACAAGTACTTATCTGCAATATTTTAACAGGAATTTGAAAATACTGCATTAATTTCGGTGCTGTTTTCCTCAATAAGTTGCAGCAAAGCGGTGAAATGTGGAATTTTTTACAATAAAAGATACACTATATGGACAAACGTATTTGGACATTGCAGAAATTCGGAGGAGGATCAATTTTAGTATGGGGTTGTTTCTCTTGGTTAGGATCGGCTCGTTGCTTTATGTACCTGGTGCCATGAACGCTGACGTGTATCTCAAGGTTCTGAAAATTTCGGCCTTGCCTGAGGGCGTGGTCAAAACAATTCTCTTTCGTAGGCCCGGTACACACATCTGGTTTTTCAACGTGCGGCGCCAGTGCGGCACCGAAGCCCAACTATGCACACATAACAGTGAAATGACGCACGAACTCATTTCGCGCCATTTGCGATAAATATTCTATCGAAGAAAACGTGTTTATTTCGCTTACTTGATGTAAAAAAAAGTCTATTTTGAAACACAAAATAGACGCTACTGGATACAACCATTTATAAATAATTTTTTTTCCCATTTGTTTATGAGAACAAGGTACTTAAGATCGGAGACTCATGTGCGGCGCCGTGGAGAACTGCGGTACAAATTGCACGTAAATTGAACGTGCGTCGCCCCAGCGGCGTTGGAGGCATGTGTGCACTGCTCCATTGGATCTAATATATCTCAGACCGCACTTGCGTTGTGGCAGCGGCGCCGCACGTTGAAAAACCGGTTGTGTGCGCCGGGTCTAAAGGGAGCGTTGGGCAAAAAAAGTTTTGGGAAACTATTCACTAGGAGTCACTGCACCGTATCACGTGTTCTTAAAATAATCGTTTTGTTGCAATTACCCCACCCCCACTTGCGACTGTGGAAGCTCGGTTGGAAGAACAACAGGCTAGCAACCAGAGGGTTGCAAGTTCAAACCCAGCCTAAAACCGTCGTTTACAAATGGGATTGGTGCACGTTAAATCTGTCGTGGCCTCAAATGTCCCCACGTTGGCGTGATATGTCAGTTTGGAGAGTGGGTGCCAGCTCAGGTGTTACCTCGTTGCCTGATCGTGGTTCAAAATTACGTGGCGTTGTCCTTAAATCTTTACAGCCGACCAACCGGTGTAGTGGTTAAGGTGTTAGCCTCTAGATCGGAAGGTTCCTGGTTCGAATCCGGGTCCGGGCATGGTTGTTTTTAAACGTATGGCGTAGAGGCGGCTGGTGCACCTTAAATCTGTCGTGACAGAAAGTCCTTACGTTGGGTTGGTGTGGAAGTTTGGAGAGTGGGGTGCCAGCTCAGGTGTTGCTTCGTCATCTGACCGTGGTTCAAAATTACGAGGTGTTGTCCTCGAATCTTTCCCTTAAGGGACTGATCCCAGACCGTCGTCAATAGCCCGTTGTGTTGCTCTAGTACGACGTTAACTAAAAATTACCTTTTTTTATTTTACTAAAAATTACCAATTACCATTACCTTTCTTTTTTCAATAAAGTGCAAGTTTCGAATTTTATTCTGTAATCAAAACATTTCCCAGATTAAAAATAGAAGATGGAAATCTAAATAACACACTGAACGTTCGTGAAATTAAACTTTTTCGAACACCTTCGACGTCGTGATTTTTACAAAACAATTTATTTTCCTTCGTTAATATTCATATACCGTGAAACTGTTGACTATTAATCTGCGAATTTTCAATTTTTAGCATTTTATCATAACACCCTTTACAAGTAAAGAACTTAAGAAGTAAAGAACCCGGAAAAACCTGTTCCGTGTCTTGGTTTCGCCCGTATCCAAGATGATTTTTGGTACCTCCGTCTCCTAGACTAGAGCATGCGGGTTTATGTTTCGGCATTGCGAAAGACGGCACTCGAAACACCTGTTCTTGTGCCAAAAGACAGCTGGTCGGGTGGTTCAGAGGAAGTAAAACCCCGACCCTAAGTAAAGCAGAACTACAATCCCGTTTCAGGGATGGATCGAGGTTTGTCGAAGGGAAATGGATGATCGCAGTGGTTTGGAATACACTTTAGTGGGGTGGTTTCGAGGAGATAGATATCTCATCCTCCAAGATCTCACCAATTTTGATAATGACGAGATATCTCGTCATCACGATATGGCCGTTTTGGCCGTTGTTATGATGACAAGATCAAGATCTGGTCAGTTTTTTCAAATGACGAGATACCTGGTTGGTAATGGTAATCTTAGTTAACGTCATATTAGAGCAACACAACGGGCTATTGACGACGGTCCGGGATCAGTCCCTTAAAGGAAAGATTCGAGGACAATACCTCGTAATTTTGAACCACGGTCAGATGACGAAGCAACACCTGAGATGGCACCCCACTCTCCAAACTTCCACGCCAACCCAACGTGAGGACTTTCGACCACGACAGATTTAAGGTGCACCAGCCGCCTCTACACCATACGTTTACAAACATCCATGCCTGGACCCGGATTCGAACCAGGAACCTTCCGATCTAGAGGCTAACACCTTAACCACTATACCGGTTGGTCGGCCTGTATTATCTTGACGTGGACCCGTCTTTAAAATCAGACCAGTTCTAGGTAGCCAAATACAAAAAGTTGAGCACTACGAAAAAAATGGTCATCGAGAGTTCGGTCTAATAATTCCTATGTTATCAACGCGAACCAAACCAACTTAGTGTCATTTGATTGCTGAGGGAACGCCGACCAACCGGTATAGTGGTTAAGGTGTTAGCCTCTAGATCGGAAGGTTCCTGGTTCGAATCCGGGTACGGGCATGGATGTTTGTAAGCGTACGGTGTAGAGGCGGCTGGTGCACCTTAAATCTGTCGTGGTCGAAAGTCCTCACGTTGGGTTGGCGTGGAAGTTTGGAGAGTGGGGTGCCAGCTCAGGTGTTGCTTCGTCATCTGACCGTGGTTCAAAATTACGAGGTGTTGTCCTCGGATCTTTCCCTTGGGGGACTGATCCCGGACCGTCGTCAATAGCCCGTTGTGTTGCTCTACTACGACGTTAACTAAAAATTACCATTACCATTGCTGAGGGAACAAAGACTTGTTAGCCCGGGAGCAGAAAGTGCTTGAAACTGCGACTTACGTCGCAAAACAAACAAAATCTTTGCAGAAAATGTTTTCTTTAATTTTATCAAAATTTTGGCCGATTTTTTTTCTTCAATCATAAGTTTTGATGTTCTGCAGTGCAAAGCGCGCTTCTTGCCACACCTTTTTTTCTTTTCTAGCTACCGAACACAACCTCCCTACACCGCCCAAATTACCACAAACACTTTAAAAATAACGCATCTTCAATGTCAACGACAAAATATTTAACTTCAAAAGTTATCGACAGAATTGCAAATTCTGAAAGTATGCCTTGGTTTTAAATAAACATCGTAATTAATTTTTTTTTTCTGATGGCGGGCACATTTTGACCGAAGTCATTGGCCACTACAAGGCCGGAAGTGATGGCCACTTGTGAAGGAGCACCCAGTGGGAGGGCCATCATTGCCCCTAACAATTACATCGTAATTTTGAACCATGTTCAGATGACGAAGCAACACCTAAGCTGGTATACGCTTACAAACATCCATGCCCGAACCCGGATTCGAACCGGGGACCTACCGATCTAGTCGTAATTAATTTGGATGTTTTAATATAACATATGTACATATTTAGCCTACGATATGTACATATTTAACAAATATGTACATATGTAGCAGATAATCGTGTTTTACGTCTGTTTTCGATTTTACTGCAGTTATCAAAATTCGGACACAATGCCTGAAGAACTATCACAATTGTTTGGAGTTGTGTTGAATAACACTGAATATAATTCTGCACGTGGGTTTGTTAGTGACCTTGAATTGTGGATAAGTGGAGAGGGAGAGGTTGCTGCGTCGCTCAAACTTCAAATCAGTACACCTCGGGACTGCGAGGCGCTACGACGTCGAAATGCGTCTGTAAACTGAAGACATTAGAATTGATATCGAATACAATGTTGTTTGTGAAACTGAATCGCAGTTGAAAATCTTCGCAATGTCTTTCGTACAGAAACCCAGCAGAAATATGTCGAATGTAGTTTAGAAACAGGTCAGTTTTCGATTTAAAAAAAAAATTAAAAATTGACTGTTGAAAATTTATCTTTTTTTCATTCACTACACTCAAATAAATACTGGGACCGTCGTGTCTCAGTGGGTATGCTCACTGCGCTAGCAACCTTCGAGTTGTAAGATGTCGCAGGTTCGATTCCTGCCAGGTGAATTTCTCCTTGGGTGTATTTCTCTATTCTGTGTCAATAAAACTTTCAATGTGTATGTCTCTGTATTACTTGATATTGCATGTCTTGTGTCTGGCACAGCATGGCCAAATATGTCCCTTGTGCCATAAAACCCGAAACCGACCAACCAAAATAAATACTAAGCGCTAACTAGACATATTGGGGTAAAACTTTTCCGTCGTGCTCCGCCACAGCCTACCCGATTATTATTTCTTTTTTTCAGCTATTACTTTTCTCGAATGCTATGTTTCTTTTGTTGGAATACTCGGCTTGATTATTAAATCTATATACACTACCCTACAATGATGAACCGGACAGCAAGATGTGATGGTATAAGGGAAATAATACATGCTTTAATAGGGGGATGGTCCACCACTTGATGCATTCACACTAGCAACCCTTCTGGGCATGCTTTCAACAAGGCTTTGATACACAGCTATGGGTATTTGTGTCAATTCCTGCTGCGAGAATGTCGCCAGCTCAGCTGTAGATTTCGGTCGGGGTTCCCTGGTCCGTAAGCGTGGCTCTAACGCGCCCCACAAATGTTCAATGGGGTTTAGGTCGGGACTCTGAGCAGGCCAAGGAAGACGTTTTACATCCATATCTTGATATCACTGCTTGACAGAGGCTGCAACATGGCACGGAGCGTTGTCGTCCTGGAAGTAACATTCGTCCATTCCATGAAATTGCCAAAGCGTAGGAAGAACCTGATGGTCCAAAATGTTCATATAGGCATTGGCGTTCAATTGACCAGGAACAACATGCAAAGATCCCAGGCCATACCACGAAAAACACTCCCAAACAAGAAGTCGGATTTTATGCAAATCCGCTAGCGTCCGGTCCATTATTGTAGGGTAGTTTATAAATAAAAAGGATGTGGTATATAATTCTCTATGACAAATCAACACCGTTTGACCAATCCACACCAAATTTGGTACACTTTAACTTTAGAACACTACTGAAAACATAGGCTATTTCTTTCCTGTCTTCAGACCACTCTGTAGCCCTGAAAATTGGCACAAAGGTAGTCCGAAAAATGCCCTATCGAAGCCCCAATTTTAAAATCTAAAGTTTGTTTTCCTGCAATAAATGGACATGGACAAGGAACCACGTTCTACAGGGTTTGTGTATGAGTTTACACAAGAAAATTTTAGCTGTCGCGGTAGGAAATACGTTCAACGGAGTTTGTGTGTTTGAGTGAACACAGGGAAATGTTGTGGTCATATTTTAGCTGTAGCGGTCATATTTGATACCCGAACAACGCCGTATTCAGGTAGTAATGAATAAAAACTAAAAGCGTAAAACACGCCCGTGAAACGATCTCAACAACCCATACCCCAAAGTGAGACCTTTTCTTCCACAAGTTCCAGACATAAAATCTGACCTCCATTGAATCTTCAAGCTAATTACCACACCAGTATCAATGTCATTCGTCCTTTTAATAATAATTAGCGGCAACTTTGGAACTCAACTGGCCAGTTAGAGGCTTCCCAGTCTCTCAATCCAACAGGTGTCGCTCATTAAGCAAAGAAGCTACTGATTAGGCTGATCGTCTACGTGATGTGCAACACCTGGGAATGCCCCTGTAGCCTGAGCCCGTGGGCTGCGCTTACATAGTTAATTGATACATATGGTTTTTTGATAAAGACACTGACAAAAAACTTGTGTTGCTGTCCTCGAATGAATGTTTTGTCTTGAGTTATCGTAGGTTTCGTTTGTCGCTGTACGGCCATTTTTTGCCGCACGAAGATTAATTAGTCTCACTAAAATGCTCAAATCCTGGGTCACAAACGTTATAGGCCATTAATTCGGCGATGTCTGTGCGTTTCCACACGTGTTTTATATTCAAGAATCCTTTGGTCGGCCTTTGTGTGACATGCATACATCTGAATTGCGTCAGAACAAAGGTTTTTCCAATGTTGCTTACTACTGCCAGAAACACACAATGTCCTGTTTTTATACTATCATCGAATCAAAATTTTTAATAATTCTGTCAGAGTGACCGAACTATGTCTAATTTGATTGACAATGTGTGTAGTAGTGACCAAGAACAGAGGGATACTACACACCTAAATTGGACATGGACATTTATTTACAATATAATATAAAGTTTGAAATATATACGCTGCACTGTCTCGCTCCTCTGAATTGTAAAACGATTCTGTCCTTATTCGCCGACCAACCGGTATAGTGGTTAAGGTGTTATCCTCTAGATCGGAAGGTTCCTGGTTCGAATCCGGGTTCGGGCATGGATGTTTGTAAACGTATGGTGTAGAGGCGGCTGGTGCACCTTAAATCTGTCGTGGTCGAAAGTCCTCACGTTGGGTTGGCGTGGAAGTTTGGAGAGTGGGGTGCCAGCTCAGGTGTTGCTTCGTCATCTGACCGTGGTTCAAAATTACGAAGTGCTGTCCTCGGATCTTTCCTTTAAGGGACTGATCCCGGACCGTCGTCAATAGCCCGTTGTGTTGCTCTAGTACGACGTTAACTAAAATTACCAATTACCAATCTGTCCTTATTCGTGTTCTTTTTTTAGAATAGAACCCAATACAGTAGAGTCCCGATTATCCGAGTTAATGTGGACCAAGACTAACACGGATAGCGGAAAAACTCGGTTAAGCGAAAATTGTAAATAAAATAAATCGTGTAGGTTTAAATGTATATTTTAACAAATACAAGAGTTATACTGTGACGTCGCAGACACCGTCACTGACCTTTGTTTCCAAATTCCTGAAACATATGCCCGTGCCTTGCTGATGAATGTCACAACAGCTGTCCCGTTTGTTTTGGGGTGCCAGTGATTTGTGACCGGCGGAATGAGGGGTCTGCCGACAAAGGCAGATCCGTGGCAAAACTCGTTGGAAGTAGGGATGCGACATCGATGTCAATGTTTTCAAAACATCGTTTTGAAAATTTAAAAACTAACCAAGTAGCATAATTTTTAAATTCAGCAAATCGAACATACTTTTAGACCAAAGTGGCCAAGTGTGAAGGGTCTGAAAAGTAGGGATGCGACATCGATGTCGATGCTTTCACAACATTGAAGTTTTAGAAAAAAACATTGATGTATTGGATCCGATGTCCCATCACTAGTTGCTAAACCAGTTTTAAGAAATGGGGAAACAAGTTTAAATACACTGAATTTTAAAAACATCGATGGTTTGTTGACGATATGTATTATCAACATCGATGTTATAATTTTCAACATCGATGTTTTGCTGTCGATGTCGCATCAATAGTTGGAAAACCAGTTTTAAGAAATGGGGAAACAAGTTTAAATACACTGAATTTTAAAAACATCGATGGTTTGTTGACGATATGTATTATCAACATCGATGTTATAATTTTCAACATCGATGTTTTGCTGTCGATGTCGCATCAATAGTTGGAAAACCAGTTTTAAGAAATGGGGAAACAAGTTTAAATACACTGAATTTTAAAAACATCGATGGTTTGTTGACGATATGTATTATCAACATCGATGTTATAATTTTCAACATCGATGTTTTGCTGTCGATGTCGCATCAATAGTTGGAAAACCAGTTTTAAGAAATGGGGAAACAAGTTTAAATACACTGAATTTTAAAAACATCGATGGTTTGTTGACGATATGTATTATCAACATCGATGTTATAATTTTCAACATCGATGTTTTGCTGTCGATGTCGCATCAATAGTTGGAAAACCAGTTTTAAGAAATGGGGAAACAAGTTTAAATACACTGAATTTTAAAAACATCGATGGTTTGTTGACGATATGTATTATCAACATCGATGTTATAATTTTCAACATCGATGTTTTGCTGTCGATGTCGCATCAATAGTTGGAAAACCAGTTTTAAGAAATGGGGAAACAAGTTTAAATACACTGAATTTTAAAAACATCGATGGTTTGTTGACGATATGTATTATCAACATCGATGTTATAATTTTCAACATCGATGTTTTGCTGTCGATGTCGCATCAATAGTTGGAAAACCAGTTTTAAGAAATGGGGAAACAAGTTTAAATACACTGAATTTTAAAAACATCGATGGTTTGTTGACGATATGTATTATCAACATCGATGTTATAATTTTCAACATCGATGTTTTGCTGTCGATGTCGCATCAATAGTTGGAAAACCAGTTTTAAGAAATGGGGAAACAAGTTTAAATACACTGAATTTTAAAAACATCGATGTTTTGCTGTCGATGTAGCATCACAAGTTGCTAAACCAGTTTTAAGAAATGAGTGGAAAGAGTTTAAATACACTGAATTTTAAAAACATCGATGTTTAAAAACCTCGATATTTTTGGGTCGATGTATTATCAACATCGATGTTTTAATTTTAACCATCGATGTTTCAAAACATCGATGTTTTGCTATCGATGTCGCATCCCTAGTTGGAAGCGGAGGTTTTTGGTTTTGCGGTGCTCGTTAATGAGGCCGCGGATGTTTTTTTCGCCTGTTTTGCACCACCCATGTCATGGGATGCAAATCTCTAGTGTACAAAGTGTGCAGATAATTAATTGCAAAATAAAATGCAAGTTATTTTTAAACTAGGCTGTTTCATTTTGTAGAAAGGCATACCACTCGGCCCACTACGTTACAATACACATACACCACATGCAATTCATATTGTTACGATAATTAAAGAGTTCCTTAAAAAAAAAGTCCTTAATTGTTTTTTGTTTTACGTTACTTAGACGTTTTTCTGCAACAATATTTCACCAATTTTTAAGGATAACAGGATTGCTGGTGTCGCTTCTTGTTCTATATATTCAATAGCTTTTTCGATGGGTTTTAGTCCATCTATATGGGACATTTTTATATGTCGATTTTCATCGTCTCTCACTGTCTTCATCATCTTGCTAGATTCATTTTCCTTATTGACGACCATTTTATCTGTAAGCTCTTGTTGTTCGTCAGCTTTTATCCAGTCACGGATTTCGTTTTCCAAAGTGTTTGTGAGATCAAGTTCAGAATATCTTTCGGTAGGTTTAAGAATGGAAAATGTAGAACCAAAAAATCCTAGAAATATTTGATAGCTCGGTTAAAGCAGAAACTCGGATAAACGGGGTTTTACTGTATTTCATGTTCTTGATCGTATCAGAGGGCAGACACTGTCATCCATCGATAGTTATTCGAACAAGTAACAACTAGAACACAGAACAACTGTTCTTGTAACCTATATGTGTTCGTTCTTCTAACGTCGTGAAAGACATGGAATCGTGACAAATTCTATTTTGGAGATTTGGTGCGTAAATATCCTTATCCATTTTTTCTTCTTTTTAAGAATGCTATTGGCTTTTTACGTGTCGTAATATTTCACTCTCGTGACTTTTATATACATCTTATAGTAGGTGTAGTAAGAAGTTTTAAAGCATGTGTCAAAGAAATGAATATGTAATTTAGAGCTGATAATAATACTTTTATTCATCGAAATAACTTTATCCATCATTATCTAATACCTTCTGCCATCGGTCATTTAGTTCACGGATGCCAGCAGTGTGGAAAGATTCCTCTGTTGACAGAATGAAGTCGTCAACCCATTTTCGTACGTCGTCCACTGTCCGGAAGTTTACAGAAGACAAGGCATTCTGTATAGACCGAAACAAATGACAGTCCGAAGGGCTATGTCGGGGCTATACGCCGGGTGTTCCAAAACTTCCCAGCCAAGTGTTACTAACGTGTCCTTAACCACTTTTGCAACATGCGGCCGTGCATTGTCATGGAGCAATTTGACGGGCCCCAAACCTTTGCCAGTAAATGGACGTTTTCGATCGATTTCCTGTTGTAATCGCAGTAATAGTTGTTTATAGCGTTCAACAGTTACACTTACACCCGACTTCAGCAATTTTTAATAGAGTATTCCCTTCATATCCCACCAGATGTATTGAAATTTTTTGCAGTGAACGTCTCTTTTCGGCTTTGATGTTGTTGCTTCGCCGGGATTCACCCAATATTTTTTGCGTTTCGGACTGTCATAACAGATCTATTTTTCATCTACTGTCACAATTTTCCACAAGAAAGATTTTATGTGTTGCTTGTTTAGCAGATTCATGCATTTCAAGACACGGTCGTCCTCAATGCATGTGGTACCCATTTTCCTGCCTTCTGAATCTTTCCCATTGCATGTAAACGATTAGATTTCGTTTTTTGTGATACTCCTAACTGTTCAGCAAGTTCATTTTGCGTTTGAGATGCATCTTTATCGAGAAGTGTTTGCAAATCGTCATGGATAGCCTTCAATGGAGTGCCGCTACATTGTCGATCGCTAACCTCAAAATCGCTATCTTTAAAACGTTGAAACCAATACTCACATGTGCTTTTAGATACGATATTCACCCCTAAATCAGAACAAATTGATTGACATGCTTTTGCAGCACTTTTGTGCTGATGAAATTCGTAACGAATGCAGTGACGAATAAATGTCTTATCGTATGACATCTTATACCTTCAAAATTTCAACTTACGTTCTCCTTTTCCCTAGCTTCTGCGTCGGTTTGATATCTCTGTTCTGGTTTCTATCACATGACACAAATGTGGTGTACTGATTGGTAAGCTATTTTGCAGTAGACGTCATACAAAACTCGCTTTAAAACTTCTTACTACACCTAATACTTTTGATATTATGCAATACTTTGTTGGCCAACATGGTTTTTGCATTTTCCTCACATTTTCTTGTTCTAAAGATACGGTTTAATTAAAAAAAAATCTAGTAGTGTTCACGGCAAAAAAAAAACTTTTATTTACAAGTTGAGAGTAAGTGGAAAGCGGTAGTATTTGGTATTAATAATTTAATTGTAGTATTTGGATTTAATTACCGTCACACTAGTGCAACGGGCTATTGGTGACAGACCGGGATCAACACTCAAAGAGAGAGATCCGAGAACACCACTGTCACGATTCCCCCCCCCCAAAGTTGATAACAAAGCAGATGCACCAACAGGCAGTTAAGCCGCGTTTA
This sequence comes from Metellina segmentata, assembly GCA_947359465.1. Taxonomy (NCBI): domain Eukaryota; kingdom Metazoa; phylum Arthropoda; class Arachnida; order Araneae; family Tetragnathidae; genus Metellina; species Metellina segmentata. Next base: position 83,433,313 of record OX375883.1, on the reverse strand, counting down.
CACCAGATTTGCACAACTTCTGTCCCTCCAAACATCGAAGTTATTCCTAGAAACGGCATTGATTTTATAGTCAGTATTTCGAGTTGGAGAGTTAGTAGAGCCAAATATGTTTTCCACCATGAGTCGGTAAAGATCAAAGGGTAGCAACTTTTGAGGGGAGACGATTGCTTGCCTATAACAGTCCCCTCTGCCCTTCGGTCCCCAGTGGTAGCTCAAGCCGTCTTTTGTTCGCTCTGTGATATTTTGCCCCCATCGCTTGTCTTGACCACATCTCCCGCCAAACTGCCAGTGAGGGACCTGTTTGATTTAAATGGTATGGACGAAAGAGCTGGTCATAACATTAATAGAACTATTTATAGAGAGATGGAGGGGTGGGCCGAAGGTCCTGGGCGATAAGCCCTCTACCTTCTTCAGGAACGTTGCTGGTACTGAATGAAAAAATTTGTTACACAGAATTTATATCATTGGTAGAAGAGTTTCATTGTCCAATGGTAGAGAAGGATGGTTCTAGTGGGAGTGGTCACAGAGAGTCGAATTTCGATCAACAATTACAGATGCTAAGTGACATGAATTAAGGAAGATGAATAAAATGAAGAGAAAAAATAAGAGTTACAAATTAAATTACAAAATTAAAAGGTACTAATTAAGAATGGCTCTAGGACTTTTACTGAATTCAGTTTGGCGATGGTCATATCTGGGGATTTGCTGGATTGCAGGATTATCGATAATATCGAGTTTGGTATAAAATTTAATAGCGAGTTTACGGAAAAAATCTTTGAGATTTGTCATTTTGATATCTTCAAGAATTTTATTATTTCTGTAATACCAGGGGTAACCCCCGACAATACGGAGAGTATAATTTTGAAAAGTTTCTAATTTAAGGAGGTTGGTTTTTGCTGCATATCCCCAACTATTTAGAGAGAGATCTGACCCCCGTGACCAAACTACACCCGAGTAGAAAGACAAAAACAAAAAGAGCAATGTCTGGGAGTGAAATGGGTGAGGAACTGGACACCTTAATGGAAAGTGATCACTCTTTAAAAAGGGGTGTGAAGAGTGCGCTTGGATGGGTGCCGATAAAGTCCACAAAGCGTTAACACCGGTCGAAAAAAGGGACGAAAAGGGGTCAGCATAGGGGAACGTAAAACGTCCTCGTCACATAAAGCAGGCCTCGAAATAGATTTTTTAATACAGGTGCACCTAAGTTTTTAAATTAGTTGCACAGATTATATTTTAGGTACACATTTAAAAAAAAACCCGAAATATAAGAGTATTAATGCAATGTTGTTGTTGTTGCTTATGCCTACACTGGCAGACCAGAGGAGTGCCAGGCCCGTCGAAGACGGCAAGAGGCGAGGGGGGGGGGTGCGCCTTCCATGTTATTGAGCCCCATTGGGAGGAAGTCCGACTTTGCTCGACATACATGACACATCCGTTTTACAGGAAGGTCCCTTTCATACATCCATTCACTCACACATATCGTAATTTAGATCCCAATCAGAGGCCGATAACCCCCTGATCAGGTACCCCCAGAGGTATTGATTTGGTATGGGAACATGGAGGACATTGTGACCACGACCTATTTAACGTGCCCCAGTCACCATTAGTGAACACGACGGTCTTTAGCCAGATCGAAGCGCCGATCTCGCAATCATCAGAACTGTAGACTCCGCCGAGGACAGAACCCACAACCCTTCTGATGCGAGCCCGACGCTCTGCTGACTGAGCTACCGCGGCTCTTAATGCAATGTAAAGTACTTAATTAGTTGGGTCTGTTTATATAGGTTCATAGTAGATAGTAAATAAAAATATTTAAAAACCGAAATTCTCCCTTCTCCAGCGTACGGCCATCGCGACAGTTACTACATCAGAGCCATCTTGAAAATGTTTCGATCATCGGAAAGTTCTGGTGGCAGTGACACAAGTAAACCTTCCTCCTGTATCAACCCGTTACGGCACAGCGATTTTATTTTCGCTTAGTGTGTATTTAGGAATTTTAATCACGTTCCTTTAGAGCGAGCGAAGTCGATACTAATATTTTGTTCAAACATTAAAATAACAAAAAACACGTTCCCTTCCTTTTTTAACGTTAGGTGCATTGCGTGCACCTAGGGGGAAAAAATAGGTGCACAATTTTATTTTCATGTGCACCTGTGCACCCGGGTATTTCGAGCCCTGACATAAAGGGAGAGAAATGCACATGCAACTCCGGTGTAAACGAGGCTTTACGAATACAGATAGGTTACAAGAACAGTTGTTCTTTTGTTTTAGTTGATACTTGTTATGGTGGATGAACATCGATGGATGACAGTGTATGGGTTCTGATGCGATTAAGAATATGAAATATTGGGTGAGATTAATGAAAAAGAACATGAATAAGAAGATAATTGTTTTACGATTCGGAGTTTTGCACCGGACGGCGCGGCGTGTATTTTGAAACTTTATGCTGTAATAAATGTTTTTAGTGTGCAATTTAGGTGTGCAGTGTCCTTCTGTTCTTGGCAACTACTACACACTGTCAATCAAATTAGACATCGATCGGTCACTGACAACCACCACATAATTTTGAGCCGCGGTCAGATGACGAGGTCACACCTGAGCTCCGACAAAGCGTGTAAACCGCTCATGGTTAATCGAGAGTATACTGTATTTCTGTGAGGTTTTTTAATAAAAAGTGGTCATTGCTTTTTTTGTGGTTGACTATGAAAACTCTCCAAATGCAGGAGATTGTAGTACCAGTCGCCTATTCACGAAAGAAATTCGGGAGTGACCGTCTCCTCTTTCCCAGACCCTATCGGTCCCGGTACTATTAGCCCTAGTGTAGCAAAAAAGTGATCGACAATCCAACCAACTCCGATCCTATCCCAATTGAATTGACCATAATGTTCAATTTGCTATTAGTTTACAAACCTTTTCGACTTTTCTGAGACGTGTCTGCACTTTTCAGACCAACAAAACTGATCAACAGTAGCGTTAAGTAACATTGATATTTAGGGATTCCAAGATTGGATCAAAAACAAAAAAGAAAAATCCCCTGCTTGGCTTTACACAGCATTGTAATTTAATTCAATTCGCTGTTACGATTCAAATTGTATTTTATTGTCTTTTCTTCAACGACAGTATAGGTGGCTAGTTGAATTAACATCGCCCTGAAACAACATAACGAGCTGTTGATCTTCGATTAATCAAGAAGGGAAATATCCGAAGTCGATAACTCATTTGGAACCACGTTCTGATGACGAGGTCAACACCTCAGCTGGCACCCCATGCTGAAGTGAGGACATTCGAGACCACAACAGATTTGACGTGCATCACTCTCTACGTTGCCACGGTCTTTAGTTGGATCGAACTTGCAACTTTCCTGTTGATAGGCCGAGACTCTATAAACTGGGGCTATCAACTATATTGGGGGCAACCAGGACCCCAATAGTTTTGTAATTTGTATGTGATAGTTTTTCTCTGTACAGAGTTAAATTCAAAGTGCGCTAGTGCATTGATTTCGCAAATCTGGAGTAATTTTACATGTTACACAAATGCAATTTTAGATATCGCTTTAAAAGGATTAACTCCAAATCATCGACACAACGGCAATAAATTAAATCAATTATTTAGTTTTACATAGTTACATAGTTTTTATTTGTACTAAAAAACCATATCGTGTTCTTCGAAAAATCCCTTTTCTGTTAAGTGTTTACCTAATTTAAATTGGAAAATAAAAGACGTTCTTTGAAAAGTGCAAAGAACATTTTTCTCGAGATATTTGGTTTGTGAAACAAAACATGAAGTTTACGAATTCTGAAAATTACGTTATGAGAAGCTTTTAAAAGAACAAAGAAGTTTTTTATAAAAATGCCACTGTTCAAACGATTCTTCTCTGGTTCTTAAAACTCCAAAGTTCATCGTATATTAGACACATCATTAAACCTTTGAATCATTCCAAAGGAGTTCTCAAACTGATGCACAAAGACGGCAGATCTCATTAAAAAATCGATCGCAAACCATTATCCTACGGCGTTACACCTACTAACAATTAAACAGCTATTAGGTGTAGGGAAAATTTTTCGATATTCACGCCGTACAGAAAGCGCAAACGATTTCACAACTTCCTTCTTTTTGTCTAAACTCGACGATCACGTGACGGCATTTTTTTTCGGTTGTTCTTTCAGAGACAATACATCGGAGAAGAATAACGATAAGATAAAACGCAGACGATTAAAAGTTACGGAAGTAAATTTCGAGAAGTGAAGAACTCACACCCAATTTAATGATGATCCCATAATCTCTATTACTAATCGCTTCAACCGGATGGAAGCATAATCCGATGCAGACGAACCGAAACAACGTTTTCTACTGTAGCGGAAAGTAGATTTCTTGCTCCAAAGAACTCTCGCGTCTGCCTCTATTCTCAAAGCACTTTACCGTTCTCAAAACCTCTCGTTAATGATATTAATCTCGAAAATGGCGTCTGCGTTTGTAAATACCGGAAAATAGTATTGTAAAGAAGATAAAGCATGTTCGACAGATTCTAATTTATATGTTTTATAATGGCTGAGGAATATATGAAATTGGTATTATCGATGTTCTGTTTTCAGCGCCATTAACTCCAAGTGATGATGGGAATTTTCGGATTTGGTGAACGGTCGATTAATTTTAATATGAATTAATCGATTCTTTTTTACGGATTGGTTCGTAATTTGGGTTAAGTACATCATGCGACTAATCGATTTATGATACAAGTTCATGTTCTGTCTTCCTTGGGAATATGAATAATGTAATACATGTCTGTAAATCCGTTCTTTTATCAAAGATTTCGGAAATATGTATTTTCAATACTCAGCTACTAATTTGGCGAGAGGAGGCTTGGATTTTATAGCACAAGATTCACGCTAGAGTGAGGACTTCTGAGGCCATGAAAATCCTTTTGTAAAGCTGTTGAAAAGTTATAACATAGTGGCATATCATAGTTCGTGGATGATGGGTTTTCTGTTAGGTGTTTGGAACAGCTTTGAACTTCGTATACAAAGGGACTCGTGAAAGAATGAGAAGATAAAAAGTAATCCCCTAGGGGGTTAAGGATTTAGATAACGACTATTGGATTAGGGGACCTATTAAGATAGTATAATGTCCCAAAAGAGGCGGGGCTTGTATGAAGTCACGCGTCTATCTTAAGTGGTGTGGTGACATCGGTGATCAAAACGAAAGCATAAACAAACAACTTGAGTGACCTCGTCTTTTTGAAATGAAGATATGGTTAGCGAGGTGAGAAAGTTCAAAAGGTTCGAGTGTTGTGAAAATGTATTGGAGAACATGGCTGTAGCACTGAAAGAGAGACTAGTTTGCTGAAACGGTAGTTCTGGAATGTTTACTCTCCCGGTGGTTGTCTCGACCAGGTATATCAGCAAACCTGACCAGATCTTGATGAAAAAGATACCTCGTCAACAATTACAGTTGGTGCGTGAATCGTTGTCCAATGGTATGGTATGGTATTTTTAATCAACGGCGTACGAGAACAATACAATATACTATTGACAACAGTCCGGGATCAATCCCCCAAGAGAAAGTTTCGAGGACAACACCTCGTAATTTTGAACCACGGTCAGATGACGACGCTGTCCAGTGCAAAGGCAGGTTAGTTTGACATCGTTGGCTTGATGAGTACATATAAAAACTATAAGATTATTTGGATTCCGGTACGTCCCACTGTCTTAACAAGCCCATTTAAGTGACTTCTTCGTTTCACAAAACAAACGTTCTAATCCCAGTCAATATGTTTTTTTTTGCTCTCATTCGCTCAAATGAAATAGGACAGGAAATGTTATCTGTTTTTTTTTTTTTTAACGCGAAGGGCAGAAGATGCAATCTGTTTATTTTTGGAAAGAGAAAGTTCACGGTGACGTTACAATCTCTCTTGCGAAAATATAAAAGATATATTCAACTTAAAAATTATTCATTTAAAGAAAATCATATTTTTAGGTATCGATCTAAAGTGAAATTTTCCGCAGATTTCAAATCCGTTGAAATTTTTGCGCTTATCTTTAACGGTCTAGGAGATAGAAAAAAAAACTAAAATGACTCCAGTCAAAATATTATTTTTTTTATCATCTGGCTGGAAAATTATTCCTCCGCGTAAAATCGATACAGAAGCGAAAAAAATAAATTTAGAATCTGATCTCTTTTATCAACACTTCCTATAGCTGGTGTAGCTTCTATGCTATTAGATTCAATAATGATTAAATTTTATTAAATTCATTTTAAAATGTTCTAGATTGAATTTTAAAATTCGCCTCGACCCTAAAATTGCAAAAAAATCGAACTACCTGTCTGCTAAATCCCATTATTGTAAGTGTCATAGTTTAGTCAGGACTTTGATCACAAGAAACAAACAAACAAACACTTGCGTTTAGAATATTAGAGACTACGTGCCCCGCTATCGAGTCGATTATGAATTCAAATCGTCTCGTTTAAAAACAAGATTTTTTAAGATATTGTATTATATTTCGTTTTATAATCAACATGCCTTTCCGCTGCCTTGTGTTCAAGTGCACTGGAAATTATGACACAGGTCAAAATTAACTGGTGATTATTTTTCTGATTCAATAGAAATTTTTAGATAGGAGTTGTATTGAGACTGCAAAAGTTTTTTTCTCTGTAACTATTTGTTATTGCATTTGTTTCTACTGTTCAGTAAAATGGAATATTAGTAAAAATGTTTCATACATTTTGCTTTGATATAAATACTTAACTAGCATTTTCATGTGTTTGAAGTATTGCATTAATATTTTTCCAAATGTGATTTGTCCTTAGATTTTGTGTCAATAAAAATTAGATTTTAGCCCATGGATTTTTATTAGATTAATAAGAAACATTACAGTCAATTTATCATTATTCACACTTTTCAGCGATATATATTATCATAGCTATTTGCCGAAAGGCTTACCTTAAGTTAGGTTACGTTTAAAAATTCAAGTTAATTATGACTTCTACTTTTAAATTTAAAAATTTTATCAAATATGTCTGTCTTTCATTTTTGTTAAAAAAAAAAATTAGAATTGTAGCACATATATAAAAACTATATGCAAGTTTTTAGACTGTATGAAATTAAATAAAGTTATTAAAAATCTCGTTATTTTTGTCATAAATCAGCTGGCATTTAAAAATGAAATAACTGATCTTTGAAGTTATGATTCGAAAGAATCCCTTTTAAAACTATTGTTCAGATATATCATTCCAAATAAATAAATTCTAAATATATTTTGTAGACTGTCTTACAATGTCATGAGACAGGTTGCATATTAAAAATTATAATTGGTCTACTTCCCAAATTAAATTTTATAGAATATTTTAAAAGAAAAAGTAGTTGATAAGTAAGGATTCAAAAGAATATCCAAAAGATTAGTGCATTAAACAACCACAGCTGAATCGTGCGATAGATAGCATAGTCAGCCATGAACCAACGGACTACTTTGGTGACGTCATGGAGGGATTGTGACGGCTTTCTTAGTGCTGACCATTCAGCTATCATATAACAATTCTGAGTCTATTCTCTGGAATTGTTATTGGCCAAGAGGTGATATCGTAGTAAAGAAGCAAGCCGACTGACGTCACGTTCTAAATACAAACAGGAAAATTATAGTTTGTGTCTGTAAAATAAAAATACATGCATTACAGCGTATTTCCAGATCGTTAACATACATTTCTTATCATTAGGGCAACTTTTTGCAACAAATGCAACTTTTTTCACACGTTCTGCGTTACATGTAAAGTACTAAAACCGAAATTCCTCCTACATGGGGTGTATTGTAAGTGAGTTATAATCGCAACATAAATGCAACTTTTTGCATAAATGCAACCACCTGCAACTTTTTAAAATTAATTAATATGAAATTACTATTTCATTTTTTTACCCTCTGAATAAACCCTTCCATCACGTGTGTCTGATCTTGCGAACGCCGAAGTATGGCGGATCAAACAAGAAGTGCCGACCAACCGGTATAGTGGTTAAGGTGTTAGCCTCTAGATCGGAAGGTTCCTGGTTCGAATCCGGGCCCGGGCATGGATGTTTGTAAACGTATGGTGTAGAGGCGGCTGGTGCACCTTAAATCTGTCGTGGCCGAAAGTCCTCACGTTGGGTTGGCGTGGAAGTTTGGAGAGTGGGGTGCCAGCTCAGGTGTTGCTTCGTCATCTGACCGTGGTTCAAAATTACGAGGTGTTGTCCTCGGATCTTTCCCTTAAGGGACTGATCCCGGACCGTCGTCAATAGCCCGTTGTGTTGCTCTAGTACGACGTTAACTAAAAATTACAAAATTACCAAACAAGAAATGCATGGTAATGGTAATTTTAGTTAACGTCGTACTAGAGCAACACAACGGCCTATTGACGACGGTCCGGGATCAGTCCCTTAAGGGAAAGATCCGAGGACAACACCTCGTAATTTTGAACCACGGTCAGATGACGAAGCAACACCTGAGCTGGCACCCCACTCTCCAAACTTCCACGCCAACCCAACGTGAGGACTTTCGGCCACGACAGATTTAAGGTGCACCAGCCGCCTCTACACCATACGTTTACAAACATCCATGCCCGGGCCCGGATTCGAACCAGGAACCTTCCGATCTAGAGGCTAACACCTTAACCACTATACCGGTTGGTCGGCTATGGAAGTAGGAAAGATAATGGAAGTGCCTTTACTTTGAACTGTTGAAGCCAAAACCATAACCGCGCCGCCATCTTGGTGCTTTAAAAGCATTAAAGTTAATCAACGTGGTTATACCGTTTTTGAACTTCCGTGGTTTTTTATTGACGATTTTAACCAAATAATTAGCACCATTTTCTTGGTTTTGATTTGAATATGTCGTCTTGTGCCACCTACAGGAGTACAAACCGAAAGACAAAGAAGATCCGTGGAATATCGTTTCATAGGTAAGTTTAATTGGATGTATCTTTAGGCTGATAGCTTTTTGACCTGTAACTTCTAAGTGTCCAAGCAGCATTATATTCAAAATTAGACGTATTTATAAACATTTAAAGAATTATTTTGTAAAGTTGACTGATTTATCCAAAGATATTATTAATTTTATTTATTAATTAACAGAATTGTACGATTTTGATTTTTTAACCTACCAGTTGTAATAAGAATTAGAAACTGCCTTTTTCGAAAGTTTAACTTTTATTTAATGAAAAAGTATTACAGTCAAATAAACAGTAGCGGTATTTTTAGTTCATGGGTGAAAATATTACCTCATGTTACATGATTTAGAATTAAACAGCTTTAGTTAACAGTTATAAAATTCGTATTATAAACATTACGTTTGGTTGTCTAAAACGCATTTTTTTGTTAGTTAAGTTCTTTTGCGTTGAGCAACTAACTGCTTGAATGCTATTGAAATCTTGGACTGTGAGCAACTTGTTAATGAGTTTTTTAGAAGACAAGCAAATACTTAAAACATTAACATTGTAACTGTATGAAGTTTTTCAAAACACGCATCTCTTGAGCCAATGGTTAAGAATATGAGCTCATACAATTTATGCTTGCAGTCCTAGGTTTTACTGTATTTGCATGTATTACAATTTTAGGAAGAATTTATAATAAAAAAGATCATTTCTATGGGTGGATTTGTGTCGACAGACATAATATATTGAATAATCAGTCTTCAATTTGTCAAGCATGTTTATTTTTATAATCAAAGTAAGTAATTGTAAAGAAGTTTGATTTAGTGGTTTTTTAGATTGAATTAGTTTATGTATATAAATTTTTGTTTTAATAGTCTAAGACAGGGATGGGCAAACTACGGCCCGCGGGCCAACTCCGGCCCCCCCAGAAGGTTTTATCCGGCCCGCGGATAGAATTTCGAGATTTTCTTCAGTCCGTGCAATCTGAATACTCTGATGTACTGTATTACACGAAAGTAAGATGGCTTAGTGCAGGATGTGTTTTCGAGCGAGTTTGGCAGCTGAAAGACGACATTGTGTTGTTCTTCCATGAGAAACAGTGTTCTGCGGAGTTCGAAATGTTAGAAGATACAGAATGGCTTTCGGACTTTGCATTTTTCACAGATCTTCTTTGTCATATGAGCAACTTGAATGTCAAGATGCAAGGGGAAAATCAATTTATCGACGATATCTGGGCCCATCTCAAAGCTTTTAAACTAAAACTTAAATTGTTTGCTGGGCAGCTAGCTAAGAACGACCTGTCTCATTTCTCGAGGTTAAATTCAATACCCTCAGTAAATGAAGAAAAGCTTAATTATGAAGATGGCTTGAAAAAACTGCATTTTGAGTTCGAACGCAGATTTTAAGATTTCAGTGCGATTCAAACAGAATTGGATATTTTTACCATGCCTTTCAACGTAAATTGTGAAGCAGTGAGATCAGATTTGCAGCTTGAATTAATTGAGTTGCAATCCAATAATCATCTCAAGCAGTTGTTTCTAAATATGCCAAAGTTAGAGTTTTACAAATCATTATTGAAAGTAAATTTCCCAAATTTAATATCTCACGCCCAGAAAATCAGTGCTATGTTTGCTTCATCTTATATATGTGAACAAGTGTTTTCAACTATGAACCTTAGAAAGAATTATTTCAGAAGTAGACTGACAGATGAGCATTTAGCCTCGTTCCTTAGAATCAGTACATCTCACTTCGAACCTCAATATGAGGAACTTTTAAAAATGAAATCGCAATTTCATTCATCTCATTAACATAATTAAATTGTAATACTTATATATTGTTTTTAAAATTTAAAAAAAATTTATTTTGGCCCGCCAAACTTTTTTTTTCTTTCGATTTTTAGCCCGCGACCGAAAAAGTTTGCCCATCCCTGGTCTAAGATAAACAGTAAAACCTGTAATACATTTGGGATTTGGAAAAAATATGGTTGGACAGGTTTATCATTAGACAGGATCAATATACATGTTTCAATGCATCTATCAATTCATTGTATCTAATGTTGGGTTGGTGTGGAAGTTTGGAGAGTGGGGTGTCAGCTCAGGTATTGCTTCGTCATCTGACCGTGGTTCAAAATTACGAAGTGTTGTCCTCGGGTCTTTCCCTTAAGGGACTGATTCCAGACCGTCGTCAATAGCCCGTTGTGTTGCTCTAGTACGACGTTAACTAAAATTACCATTACCATCATTGTATCTAACTAAAATAATTTTTATTTCAGGTTTCCCAAAGACCCAGCAAGTAGAGATGCATGGATAAGCAGTGTATAATCATAAAGCGGTGCAAAATAAGAAGTAAAATACCACAAGAAAAATAAATATTTAGAATGGATTCTTTGGCCAAAAGTGTGTGTATTTCAATGTATGCAGGAAATCAATAAAACGAATTTCAATGCCTTATTATGGAAACCAAGTTGGATACAATTTATAAAAACAAGAATGAGGGATAAAAATTAGCACTAGACTATTAGGCACTAGAGGGCAGAAGCTATGTGTGGAATCAGCTAATATACATTAAACATTACTGAGAAATGTAATTTGTAGAATATCTATAATTTTACAAATCCTTGAGTTTTTACCAATTTAAAAGGTGTTTTAAAACATTTTGCATGGTAATGATAAACAAAAAAAAACAAAAAAAACTAGCATTGATAGTTTTCTGTTTCTTTATTGTAATTATACTATAGCATATTCAATCACAAAATTTAAAAGCAAACGGGAAAAAGGTAGTGTACCATATGGTACTAGCCGACCCTTTTCCCTAACACGTGGACGCTGGAATGTTTCGAAATGCAAAAACAACTTCAGACTTTGCACGTGCGGCTCATCGGCGGCCCGGCGTTCCATTTGATCCATACACAGCTGGAGTTTCCGTCGGTTCCCTAATCACATGTCTGGGATCAAGTTTTGCTGTGGGGGACTCAAGTCGGCATGAGAGACGGTTTTCGCATATGTGTGGGGGTGTTTCTGTTCTGGAGAGGACATAAACATCTCTAGAGGGCTCGGAATTCACCCCCCTCTCGTTGTCAGCGGCGGTTCTGTGGAGCGAAGCACGTGGATTTTGAAGAATTCGGACTCGATAATTGACGAGAGACAGACGTCTCTGTTTGCCATTTTGTTACTTTGGCTTCAGGCAGGTTTCGGTTGTCGATGGCTGTGCCCTTAATTATCTTTTTAAATTTTCTTGTAAATATTTAATTTATGTAAATAAATAGTTTAATTTTAAACCAGCTGTCCGTCAAATTCTTACATGACGGTACAGTAGTAAACATATTTTTATGTATCATGCTTAAATTCTCATTTAAAAAACAAAATATTGCCAAATTAGAAAAATTTCTTTTATTTAGCATCGCTGTGATGCAAAATGAATGAACACATCTTAATATGAAAAAAATGCGCCTTATAAAGTTTTAACAGCGCATGCGCGGCAGCCATCTTGGTGCCTTAAAACCATGGAAATATCGGCTTCAGTTAAACCGGTAGCGAAACATTGTTATGGCACTTCCTTATCTTTCCTACTTCCATGGTCCTAACGGACAAAAGTGAAATAAATGGCAAGAAGTACTTTTAACACATTGGTTTGCACTCTTGATAATCCAGAGGAAACTTGCGTAATCGACTGCAGAGTTTGTGAGGTGAGTGTCGATCATCAATATGTTGTTCCCCTTGTAGACGACGCTTTAAAATCCCTGAATGTTGAACGAAAGGATTTTGCGTTTCTGCTATCCGATGCAGCACATTATATGACTGTGGCGCAGTTCTTCAATATTAAAGAAATTACTGGATAAGGATCGGTCATTCAACGTTTTTCTGTATTTAATGATGTATTATAATACTGTTGTACACGACTAAAATTGTCAATATATTTTGAATTTTTTTCATTTTTTACGAATAATTTATTTTAGATTTTGTGTATCAAAAATAAATGCAACTTTATTTCGATAAATGCAACTTTAGGGAATGATAAATGCAACTTTTCCGATTTTTACTACAACAAAAAAGTTGCCCTACTTATCATCCGTTCATATGCAGTGAATGAGGGTGGGCTGTTGTTTAAGGTTTTTGTTATCCGTCTATTCGATTAACCGTCACGGGGGGGGTCTTAGTCCCAACCCTGATGGTTAATCGAAGTCTCACTGTAATTGGATTAATCTGCCTGACAGTGTAGAAAAGAACACAATTATAGTGAATCAATCATACTTTAGCCGACCAACCGGTATAGTGGTTAAGGTGTTAGCCTCTAGATCGGAAGGTTCCTGGTTCGAATCCGGGTCCGGGCATGGATGTTTGTAAATGTATGGTGTAGAGGCGGCTGGTGCACCTTAAATCTGTCGTGGCCGAAAGTCCTCGCGTTGGGTTGGCGTGGAAGTTTGGAGAGTGGGGTGCCAGCTCAGGTGTTGCTTCGTCATCTGACCGTGGTTCAAAATTACGAGGTGTTGTCCTCGAATCTTTCCCTTAAGGGACTGATTCCGGACCGTCGTCAATAGCCCGTTGTGTTGCTCTAGTACGACGTTAACTAAAATTACCATTACCAATCATACTTTAGAGTGAGGAGAAAAGCCAAATTTAAATTATGTTCAAATTCAGTTAAATATTTAGAAGTATATAATTAATTATAACTGCAAAAAAAAAGTATGAAATCCATGTTTGTAAAATCGAAGCCCACGTTTCCTATGAGGATAAGGGGCAGTCGTAGGTTTTCCACTGCACTAGCAAATTATCAGTTGTAGGTGATGCAGGTTCGATTCCCTGTCGGGTTGTAATCCTACCCGAGTGTCTCATCTGTGTCCTTTCATTGTGTGTGTTTTTCCATTGCGTGACGTTGCTCTGTGTTTGGCACACCTTGGCAAAATAAGACCCTTGTGTCAGAAAAACTCAAATTGACCAACCTATGAAAACACAATTATCTTTCCTTATTAAACTTGCATGGTAATAATGTTTTATAACTGATCCCTTGCTGACAAATAAGTATGGACCCGCATGCATCATAAAATCTAAAACATCTATTTTGTGCAAACGTTTTACGGTCTGAAATGTTTCGAAATGACTTATGTTTAAAGGATATTATGTCTTAAAATTATTACAGAATGTGTGAATTTTATGTTTGAGTAAACATATTTTAAAACAAATCACAAGAATATAAAATAAAATATTTTATTGCAAATAAGTCCAAAATAGTTTTACAATGATCAGTTTTCATTTTCAATATAATTTGTTTGCTATTTTTAAAAATAGAAGTGCACTTATGCAGTTTACAACAAATGTTTCGCCGAAATTCCAAAAAGTAGTTTATTGATGTCGGATAATTCAATTCGATTGTCCGTATCCCAAACTGCATTATCAGGAACGACACTTTTCCACTCGGCATGGTCACTGACAGGGGTTCTTCAAAATATGTCGTACCACCCACCTCTCCCCTCCCGGTGCTGCTGTTCTCCAAAGATGTTCTTCCAATCAGTTCTCTTTCTTAGATCTTCACTCCCCTCCATCTTCGGATTGTGTCGAAATTAAAACAAACGCTCCTGCACAGGAAGCGATGGATTCTCGGGATTCAAGTCCACCACCAATGACGGGTTTCCTTCACCGCCGCTTTTATACCCGAAAACAAATTTAAGATAATTTATTTCGAAGTTTACTTAACTATACACGAAATATTTTTTTGTGAAACGATCAACGAAATGAGATTTATATTTAATTCTTTTTCGGAAGAATATATGTGGGCACAAATTTAAAGATTCCGATTCTACATTATTTCAAATGCTTTGAAAACACTATCTACCAATAAGTATTTGGACACCTGTGATAGAAAAGAAAAACAAGATTTATTCATATTCAATAGTTGGTAGAGCCTCCATGAGAGGCCATTACAGCCTCAACCCTACGGGGCATGCTTTGCACAAGTCCTTGTATGATGGCTAGAGGTATTTTCTTCCACTCCGCTTGGAGACGACATGCAAGTTCCTTCACCGATTTTGGACGGTTGTTGCACCCCTTAATTCGGCGATTCAACTCGTCCCAGATGTTCTCGATAGGGTTCAGGTCTGGGCAGGCCAGTACATTCAGTTAACCCCATTGTCTCCTTACCAATCCATGGTGGACCTCTCAACATGACAGCTGGGATTGTCGTTCAGGAAGTAACATGGGTCCAACTCGTAAAACTGCCACAACGTAAGAAGCACATTGTCATACAAAATAGTGCAGTAGGCCTCGGCGTTGAGCTTACCATTAATTTGGACGAAGCGTCCGAGTCCATACAAGGAAAAACACCCCCTGAGCATAATTCCACCTCCGCCGAACTTCACTGTGGGCACAATGCATTCTGGCAAAAGGCGAGACGCCTTACCCAGACTCTGCCATCCAAACGGTAGAGGGTGAACCTTGATTCGTCGCTCCAGAGAACCCGTTTCCACTGATCTACGGTCCACTTTCGACGTGCTTTGCACCACATTAACTGAGCATCGTGGTTGGACTTTGTGATCAAAGGCTTATGGGCGGAAGCACAACCATGAAAACCAAGCAGAAGTGCTTCCTTACGAATCGTATTAATCAAACCAACACTTCCGGAGGCCTGTTGAAACTCCTGGAGTGTGTGGGCCATCGGTTGGGTGCGGTTCTTCCGAATTTCTCTGGACAGCACCCGTCGGTCTCTATCTCCCAGTTTCGTGGGTCTGCCGACTCGGGGCACATTCCGACAATCACCGCTCACCTTCCACTTCTGAATCACAAAGGCCACTGTCGTTTTTGGGTAATTCAGCTCGCTAGATACAGGTGGAGGACAAAATAATACGAACACCTGTGAAATAATGGAAAATCTTTATTAATAGGGGGTTGGACCAACCTTTGACTGAAGTACAGATTTAATGCGACGTAGGATAGATGCATAAAGGTCATGGACAATATTTAAAGGAATATTAAGCCATTCCTCCTGCAGAACGGTCTCTAATTCCGAAAGTCTGGATGGAGGTGGAAATAGGGAACGAAGTTTGGACTCCAAATATTCCCATAAATGTTCAATAATATTTAAGTCCGGAGACTGAGGGGGTCATGCTGTTCGAACCATTCTTGAACACACCTAGCAGTGTGGATAGGGGCGTTGTCGTCTTGAAAAAGCGGTCGCTCTCCAGGGAATACAGTCTGGACAAAAGGATGGACATGATCCCCTAGAATGCTTAGATAGGGATCCTCCCATGCAGAATAACAAGTGGCCCAAGACCGCGCCAAGATATCGCACCCCATACCATAATGAAGCCACCCCCATGCTTCACAGTCGGCAAGAGGCATTCAGGATTAAACGCTTCTCTGAGTGTTCTCCAGACATAAACGCGTCCGGTCGTCTGAAATAGGGTGAATGACGATTCATATTACCTGTTGCCACTGCTGTGGGGACCCGTTTTTGTGATCACTGCACCATTGGCGTCGCTTGAAAGCATTAGTTGCTGTCACCAAGGGTTTACGAATTGCCACTCTGCCATAAATGTTCGCAGCATGAAGTTCCCTTTTGACAGTTTTTGTTGAAACGGTGTCCTGGAGATGACTGTTCATTTCGGATGTCATCTCGGATAACGATTGCTTGTGCTTTCGGGCTACTATGCGCTTCAAGACCCGCCTATCCCTATCAGCAAGCTTTGACTTTTGGCCACTATTGTGCTTTGAAGACGTCGTCTTACCCTCTTTCGTGTACGCTGTCATGACGGCTGATATCGTACTCCTTGCAAACCCCAAAAGGTTTGCTATTTCCGTAACCGATGCTCCACCTAAACGCGCTCCAACAATCATTCCTCTTTGGAACTCTTGACATTTCAACTTATCACAGACAGTTCGATAGACGCATGCAACGCAGGTGACTGCTGTTGAGAGACTGATACCTTCCTCTTCACGCCCACTAGGTGGCAGACTTCTGCAGGTGTGAAATACGTCATACTTTTTCACAGGTGTTCGTATTATTTTGTCCTCCATCTGTATGTCCCTTAAGGATCGGCCTTTTCTGTGATACCCGACGATTTCACCTTTCTCGAAATCAGATAACTCTGCACTTCGTGGCATCTTGCATGCGACTCATATGCCAATGTTGCTTCCTACACAATATTTAACGGCGGAAGTCGTTACGTATATCAGGACCGCAGATATCGTCATTTGCATGGGTGTCCAAATACTTATTGGTAGATAGTGTAAAAGCAAAACATTTAGGTTCCAATTTTAACTTTTTGACCATCAGTTTTTGATAATTTTTTGAATGACTAAGATGAAATATGCATCATATTACCTTCCATGCTTCTCTAGTAGCTCGCATCTAGATTCGGCAATTGATTTCCTAGGATGAGGTTCACGCTCCAAAGACATCCTATAGAAACGATCAACAAACATAAATATACTCTGATTGATTTACACTGATACAGATTATTTAAAAGACAATTGGGATATACACAATATTATTCCAGTTCATAACAAAAAAATTTAACTTACAAATAATTGGCATTACGAAGATGTTTTTTAAAAATTTCAGTAAACTCGATACACTTTAAGGTATCCTCGATTCTAGGCACAGGGGGCGGAAGAAAATCTGAAACAAGTTATACAATTGAGAACGAATAGGTATAAAAAATTGTAGACACATCTAATGTTACGCAATGCTATAACAGAAATTTCGTCTCCGAAAAAATAATAAAATGCGTGTACTCTTGACGTTTTGAATAGTATTTATTATGAAATATTGCATAAAGAACTACACTTTAACTTTTAAAAGGAAATTTAAAAGCTTTAGGAGGAGAATTACGTAAAAGCAATTTCGGTAATTCCTTAATTCCTCAATATAACACTTACCATAGTTTGATTCTTGAAATTTCTCGATGAAACCAAAGGTTCTCGCAATCATCACTTGCCGCCGGTACTCGGTGTCCACAGTTCCATTGTCGGGATAGATGCCATCGATTGCTTTGATATCTTTCAAGAACAATCCTATGGATGAATAAATAAAATATGAACACTTCGCTATGTATTTATAAACTTAAGTAGTGAGCAAAATTTGAAATACTACTCTTTAATATCATTTATATTTTGGGATAATAAAACAATTTTCATAACTAAGTACTTTTATTAACTTATAACATTAATTTACGTTACTTGACAGTTAAAAATTGGTACATGATGCACTTTGAATCACAATTATCAACTTAGTACTTGTACCTAATTTACTTTGTGCATAATGCCCACACGTTTATGCACATAAAATTTCGACGCCAACCAGCATTAATGAGAACTGTACAAAATGGGAATATGGCGATGCAAAATATTTTTGATAATTTAATAAATGCACGTGAAATTAGACTTCTGTGAATAAAAAATGGTATTGCTTGAAAAAGAAGACATGGTAGCAGTAATGTGGTATTGTAAATCTATTCAAAAAATGACAATAGCGTATCTACAGAGTGGTCAGAACCAACCCCGCCATCTTGCAATGCGATGCCAACAAAAAAAGCGTACGATTGGGAAGATATTCGATTTGAGAGTTTTATAACGTTACTTTATGTCATTCAAAATTCCGGCGCTAGGACACCAAACAAGCTGTTCTATTCTTTTGACGTCTCTGATGTACACGCTATTTGAGAATCAATCGAGACGGAAATGAAGCATCCAATAGATATGCGAATCCGAATACGTGCGTTAAATTATATGGTGTAAGTACTAGCAACTGGAAGTTAGCGAGTTCGAAACTCGATCCAACCCAAGAACTTCGTATACGTATAGCTGGCGCACTCTAAATCTGTCGTGACCTCAAAGGTTTTCACATTTACGTGGAAGTTTGATCAATGGAGTGTCAGCTCAGATATTGACTAGGGATGCGACATCGATGTCGATGTTTTTGTAACATCGATGTTTATACTTGTCGATGTTTTATTTTTAAATGAAAAAAGTACCGTTATAAAATTTTTTTAAATAAGCAAGTAGCATAATTTTCATAATCAGCAAATTGAACATACTTTAAAACCAAAGTGGCCAAGGGTCTGAAAAGTAGGGATGCGACATCGATGTTTTATAAAATTTGTATTATAGCCGATGTCGCATCACTAGTTGCTAAACCAGTTTTAAGAAATGAGGGGAAAAGTTTAAATGAACTGAATTTTAAAAACATCTTTTTGGGGCGATGTATTATCAACATTGATGTTTTAATTTTGAAGATCGATGTCTCAAAAAATAGAAGTTTTGCTGTCTAAGTCGCATCACTAGTTACTAAACCAATTTTAAGAAATGGGGGGAAAAAGTTTAAATACACTGAATTTTAAGAACACCGATGTTTTGGTTGCGATGTATTATCAACATCGATGTTTTAATTTTGAACTTCGATATTTTGCTCTCGATGTCACATCCCTGATATTGACCTCGTCATCTGGTTCAAAAGGACGAGGTGTTCTCGGATCTTTCCCTTCGTGTTTGATCCCGGACCGTGCGACGTTAAGTCAATTACCTACCTGTTATAGGTACGCATTTCCAGAATGTCATGTCCAATAGATAGATAGGTAGGTATTTAAATTAACGTTGCACTGGAGCAGCATAGTGGGCCATTGGCTACGGTCTAGGATCAGTACCGAAAGGAAAGATCCTACCACGTCCAATAGAAAGATGGATAATCGGTTTGGTTTTATGTAAGGAATCACGTTCTATGATTATTCTGAAGTCGATTATGACCACCCTGTATTAGAGTGCCTATATAATAAGAGTGGCGACTTACGGGAAACACTTTCTGATTGGCTTGGATACCTTTTCTACCTCCGGAGGCGGTCTTTTCCTAGCTCCCGTTGACTTAACATGGGAACTTTTTGTGTGTTCTCGAAAAACAAGTGTACATTAAATAAAAAAGAAAATATAGCTTATTCATGTTCCATTTCGTGTTCTAGAATGTTTATTTATTATTATTTCAGTGTTTTGTCAGAATAAATTTGAAGACTTTTTAAGTAAATAGCTTTTTTTTTAACAACGTGATGTTTCCCGCAATCTAAGTTAGCGCGTTGTGTAATCCATCTAATCAAATACGCATGTAATTGAGTGTTTATATGATTCATTTATACCGAATGTATCCATATTATAACAATCATATGCTTTTTGTTCTCCTTGAAATGATATATTAAAACGCCCAGCAACCTTCTTTGAGACGATTCTGGTAGAAAAATGGCTGCCACGCATGCGCATTGGGCCAAATTTGGTCCCTTGTCGCCACTCTTATTATATAGGCACTCTACCCTGTATGACTGTAGCGGAAAGAATATGAATCGAATGCATACTGAACCGGTGTTATCATCGGTTCAATAATAATAAATTAACTGAGCTATACTGACGAACTAAACAACTTTAATGCATATAAAATTAAAAGCACAACATAAAACTCACATACCCATGGTCCTCTCGGTAACTCCGTTATTACCGTCAGCTCAGCGAGGCTTAGGTCGGTCGGTCTCAATTCGCCTGCCTTCTCCAGTGAGACTAGCGCGTCTTTCTACGAATGGCGCTTCGTTACGTGGACGATTCTATTTTGGACTGTAGGGAGGTCGGTAGATATTAAACTCGTGATAAGTGAATCGATTCTTCAGTGGGTCTTCAAGACTGTTTTTTCTGTCGAGTTGAGAGATGTTGCTTTTAAAGGGTGGAGAAGGCAAGAGGGGTTGCCGAGGTGAGCTGGACCTGGGCTAGGGTTGCTAGGTCGTGTTACCAGCGTAGTGATGAACATGATACTGTAATGATTAGGGCAACTGTTTTCAACAGATGTAACTTTTTTTTCACACGTTCTACGCTGCATGTAAAGTATTAAACCAGAATTCCTCCTACGTGGGGTGTATTATAAGTGAGTTATAACCGCAACATTAATGCAACTTTCTGCATAAATGCAACCAAATGCAACTTTTTAAATTTTAGCTTAAAATTAATTCATATGAAATTACTATTCCATTTTTTGCCCTCTAAATCAACCCTTCGATCACGTGTGTCTGATCTTGCGAACGCCGAAGTATTGCGGATCAAACAAGTTCATGGAAAGAAGGTGTTCGCCCTAACAGACGAAAGTGAAATAAATCCCAAGAAGTACCTTAACACATTGGTTGGCACACTTGGTAATCCTGAGGAAACTTGCGTAATAGACTGCAGAGTTTGTGGGATGAATGTCGATCATCAATATGTTGTTCGACTTGTAAAAACGTATTAAAATCTCTGAATATTAAACGAAAGGATTTTGCGCTTCTGCTATCCGATACAGCACATTATATGACTGCGGCTGGCGCAGTTTTTCAATGTTAAAGAAATTACTGGCCAAGGATCGGCCATTGAACGTTCTGCACTGAATGATGTATTATAATACTGTTGTACACCACTAAAATTGTCAATATATATTGAATTTTTTCTTTTTTTAACGCGTGAAATAATGAAACTTTAAAGAAAAGGCATTGCTGTACATTGTTATTAGGTATTTATTTAACGTCGCACTGGAGCAACACAATGGGTTATTGACGACTGTCCGGTATCAAACCCATGGAAAGATCAAAGGACAACACCTGAACTCTCTCACTTCACCTCTCCAAGCTTTCACGCTAAGCCAACGTGAGGATATTTCAGATCACGACAGATTGAACGTGCCCCAGCCCTCATGCACACGACGGTCTTTGGCTGGACCGAAAATTAATCACCTATCGGGTGACTTGTAACATTAAAATAACACATGATGGGAGGGCCGCAACAATAATCTTGTTGTTGTTGACGTGTGGCTCCTGAACTGTGAAACACAAGATCAGGCCCGGTGATCTGAAGTAAGACAGACACAGAAGAAGAATACAGGGTACAGCTATACTCTACGTTTATGAGTGATGGCAACGGCTTGGCGATTTTTTTTGGCGCACTTCTAGTAGCGAGTTACGATAAATTAAGGCAACCCATCTTTCGTTGCTGTTGTTGTGGTTTTCATGGCAACCTCGGCAAACGGAAACTTTCAATTTTCATTTTGAATATTCTAGAAAGTTCTTCCAAAATCCGTTAAAGTCGTTTGATTTCATTGATTCGTTTGCAATTTTTTCTTTCCTCCCATTGGTTATTTTGTTTTTAAAATATCCTTTGATTGCATTGGTCCTTTTAAATCGTTTTCTGTGATACCATTGGTCCTTTTACTTGTATTTTGACAGTTGTGGAATTTTTATTTTGTTATAATAGTTTTTTAACGACAGGATTAAGAGTTTTGTTTTTTTGACCATTTTCGTTTTCATTATTTTTTTACGAGAGAATTCTGACTTTATCAGGTATTATTTCTTGCTTTTTTTCTTTTGTAAATCTTTTTCCTTTTTCAACATGCTCACTTTATTTAGTGTAATTGATAAGTTTCAGGGTATTCTTACCATTCGTAGCTTAGTTTCTCTGCTGGTTCACAAATGTGTTTTGATATGTGCTTAAGCTTACTACTTTTTGTGAAATTTTTTTTAAAATATACTTTTTAAAACGTTCTGAAATATGCTTAAAAAGTGTGTTGTAAAAAGAAAAGAAAATTGTGACATTAAAAGAGTTAGAAAATAATTCTTTCCTTGGCGACTTTAGAAGTGCGCCAAAAAAAAACACCAAAGCCGTTGCCATCACTCATAAACGTAGAGTGTAGCTGTTCCGAATACAGGTTTTATTTTACAAATACACAAATTGATCACTGGTAAAGACATAGGGGTGCAGCTATCCGCTTTTTGGTGAGGAACCACTTGGGCGAGAGTCTGACTTCTTCCTCGGACATCACATACAACCAGCCCTAGGGCAGTAGCCCTAGTCGGGAATCGAACCACGAACCCAAAGCGTGGGAGCAAAGTGCTTTATCCACTATACCGCTTGGGCTGCACTAACAATCTTACTCGTAAAATACAAGGGAAAGGAAACACAATTTTTTCGATGTTGGAAGATATAATTTCATTCGAAAACCAATTATCCCTTTTTGCTCAAGATTTTGAAAGAGAAACATTAATTCATTTTTCAAGCCTGCTGAAACATCGCCAAGTAGCTGGAATAGTATTCATGACACATATTACCAGTTAAGAAAACTAGCATTTGCTGTTCTTTCACTCTTTGGCTCTACCTATTCATGCGAACAATCTTTTTCAAGCATGAACCGTATCAAAAGTAAATTGAGAAATCGTCTTATTGATGAGAACCCGGAATCCTGCTTGAAATTAAAAACAACGGCAAGCAAACCTGACATCCAAACTTTTCAAAGAAATGCAAGGTCATTGTACACATAAAAAAATGCTTGTTTTGCCATATTTTTATTTTAACGTAAAAAATATTTTTTTGTCAATGAAAATAAGATTATTATTAGTATGATATACCTGTTTTTTTTTAAATGTTAGTAGCTAAACTCCTAAAAACTTGGTTCTTGAAAAGAAATTTGGCTTTCAAGTGAATTCTTAATTGTTGTACAGCTGATCATTGGCTCTTTTGACTAATCAGTTTTGCCGACCACTGTACTAGGATAAAAGAGTATAATTAGGTAGGTACATAACAACAATTATTGTTACTTATTATTAATTATTTATCAACTTATGGGTGGAGAACAAAACAAACTTATTTTTTATTTACTGTAAATAAAATATATTGGGGCCAATAATTATTATAGGCCTCAATATATTTGTTATTATTATTTACAGTTTGTAAAAAAAGAAGTTTGTTAACTTTCTCCACATTAAGCAGACTTCTTTTTCACCAGTTGGGGAAAAATCTCTTTCTGTTGGAACAGATGTCACCATCACTGACAAATACTTAGTTGCGCGGTTAGTTTTCTTCATTTTTACTATGATGCTTTTTTTTATTCAAAAATTAAACATCGACAAAGCAAAAACATCAATGTTAAACAAACATTGGCTCCAATTAATCGATGGTAAATACAAAAATGCTTTTATAAAATATCAAAGTTTTGAAGACATCGATGTCGAAGTTTTCAAAACATCGATGATTTATTTTAAAAACATCGATGTTTATACTTGTTGATGTTTTATTTTTAAATGAAAAAAGTACCGTTATAAAAATTTAAAAAATACCCAAGTTGCATAATTTTTATAATCAGCAAATTGAACATACTTTTAGACCAAAGTGGCCAAGGGTGAAAAGTAGGGATGCGACATCGATGTCAATGTTTTCAAAAATATTGATGTTTTATAAATAACATCGATGTATTGGAGCCGATGTCGCATCACTAGTTGCTTAACCAGTTTTAAGAAATGGGGGAGGGGGGGGGAGTTTAAATATACTGAATTTTAAAAACATCGATGGTTCTGGTTAAATGTATTATCAACATCAAAGTTTCAAAACATCGATGTTTTGCTGTCAATATCGCATCACTAGTTGCTTAACCAGTTTTAAGAAATGAAGGAGAAAAGTTTAAATACACTGAATTTTAAAAACATGGATGTTTTTGGGGCGATGTATTATCAACATGGATGTTTTAATTTTGAACATCGATGTTTTGCTGTCGATGTCGCATCACTAATCCCTATTTCCAAGTAGGCTAATGCGGCCCCTTCTCTGTTTTCGGACATCGCGCCATGAAATCTACGATCCAACTCAGCCAAACGTCCAATCGCCACTCCGCGATAACCGCGCCAAGCACGGCAACCCCGCCCCAACCATCTGCCGCACAGGTTCAACCTGTCACAGATAGGGGAGGAGAACACTAGTGTCTCTAGCCTGCTCGCCGATCCCTATGGGAAACGAGAAATCGTTTACTGCGCATGCCCGGAGACTTATATTTCAGACAGGTCCCACTATTTCTTAAGGGGTCGTATAAAAATTTCGGAAACGTCATTGAAAACATTACATTGAAATATATCGTAAATTTTAGAAGTCCGTGGGCATGCGCAACGAGCAGGATTTTTATTTCCCATAGGGATCGCCTAGCAGAATATAGAGACACTTTTCATTTCGTTCGGATCTCTCGTGTGATCGACCGAAACTTTTTGTTTGTTTACACTTTTTTGCATACAATTTTTTAACACGCTTTTCGTCAATTTTCTGAGAATGAAAACTTGAATACTGCTTCCGTATCCAGAATATTTTCGGGCTCTGT
Organism: Metellina segmentata; assembly: GCA_947359465.1. NCBI lineage: Eukaryota > Metazoa > Arthropoda > Arachnida > Araneae > Tetragnathidae > Metellina > Metellina segmentata. The sequence goes on along the minus strand of OX375883.1, from coordinate 83,408,308 downwards.
GTGGTAAACGTACACTAACGTAAGATTACTTGATTTTTTTTAATCAATGTTTTTTACACCCTGCTTTTAAAATGCATAATCGCATTTATTTACCCTAAGTTTTAAAAAAATATGTCACTAAAACTTGCAGCATTTCACATTTTCAGGGTTTTTTTTAAATTTCGATTTTATACTAAAACCATGTGTTCCTGCATTACATGGTATTCATTAATTATACTAAAACACAGGCCATTGGTATTTTATATTAATCACCGATAAAAATTTTATTTTCAAAAATACACTAAAATAAACTCAAGTTTTAATAAAAGATGCAAGAGATTCATCACAGTAAAAATAATTTGTTTTTTCAACTCTCGAAATTATCCCGAGAGCGTTCAGAAAATTTTGCAAACATACGTCAGACTTCTTTAGAAGTTCCAAGATATTAATTTGCAATGCTTGTTACCAAATGAATCAAATGGAGAGTAAAATATGACAACGATCAGGAATGTTATTGTATTGTTTATATGTGAATAAAGCTGTTACTTTGCACAGAAGACCATACCACAAAAAGAACGATTATTTTGTAGAAAACAGCCAATTATAAAATGTATAATCGTTCTCTCATTATCGACAAGTCATGCCGGGTGCTACACCGGATTCGCTAAAATTTTCAGTTTTTAACAATGTTGATCGTTTTCTATCCGCTAATCGTTTCCCCAGCTTCTGCACTATTTACGTCACCCCTTAATGGAAGATTGAAGCACTGGAGAAGTAGAGTCCGTGGGCATGCGCAGCGAACGATTTCTTGTTTCTCATAGGGATCGGCGAGCAGGCTAGAGACGCTAGTGAGGAGAACCACTGCAAAAGCCCTGGAGTCAAAAGGAGAGGCACTCTCAACCCGAATCTCGTCCATTTGCGAGGGGGGGGGGTATCGCAGGGGAGGCCAGACTCTCTCCATTACAGAAATTAACTGCAACTCCGTCCTGCTGATAAAGTGTAGTGAGATGCGGACGAACAATTCGCCCATCACAAAATGCCCACACCCTCACAGTAGGTAATTGATATTTTTCGCTGGAGCCGGATGCCCTTTGAAAAGGGAGACGAAACAAGCGGTAATTATAACGAAGTTTTTTGAAAAATGATGGACTCCTGCCACACATGAGGGAATTCGTACCCCCTTGTTTTCGTTTTGACGTGGAGGTTTTTCATTCCGAAGAATCCTTCCGAATTTCTTTGTGTTGTTGTGGGAAAGTGTGTCTTCCATGTTAATTATGAGCCCCACCTGTAGAGCTGTCTCGCGGAAGGGTAGTATGCGAGATTACGAAATACAAGGGCCGGGAAGGTAAGGTAATTTTAATTAACGTAGTACTAGAGCAGCACAACGGGCTATTGACGACGGTCCGGGATCAATCCCTTAAGGGAAAGAACCGAGGTCAACACCTCGTAATTTTGAACCACGGTCAGATGACGAGGCAACACCTGAGCTGGCACCATACCTCTCCTAATTTCCACACCAACCCAACGTGAGGACTTTCGGCCACGACAGATTTAAGGTGCACCAGTAACCTCTACACCATACGCTTACAAACATCCATGCCCGGATTCGAACCAGGAACCTTCCGATCTAGAGGCTAACATCTTAACCACTATACCGGTTGGTCGGCCGGGTAGAGTAACGGACTAGTAAACGGAAGGTTGCGAGTTCAAATCCAACCAAAGAACGTCGTGTACAAAGGGGACTGGTGCACGTTAAATCGATCTTTGCCTCAAATGTCCTCGCGTTGAAGTTTGGAGTTCCAGCTCAGAACCTAGTTCTCGTCATCTGACCGTGTTGTTGTCCTCGGATTTTTCTCTTCGGGTTTGATCCCGGAGTTGTGTTGCTCATAAGTGCGACGTTAGTTAAATACCTACCGAATACTATTGTAGAGATGGGTAGGTAGTTTAATTTACGTCGTACTGGAGCAACAGAACGGGCTATTGACGACGGTCCTGGATCAATCCCCATGCGAAAGATTCGAAGACAACACCACGTAAGTTTGAAACACAAATGACGAAGCAACACCTGAGTTGGCATCTCACCTCTCCAAACTTCCACACCACGTCAACCTGAGGACATTTTTGGCCACGACAGATTTAACGTGCGCCCCCTTTGTACACGGCGGTGTTTGTTGGATTCGAACTCGTAACCCTTTCGATTGCCTATCCGTTACTCTTCTAACCGGGTCACCTCGGCCCGTTGTAGAGATGGGAGTATTCTAATGCAAAATCACTCCTATACTGGATTCTTAAAAGTATTCGTTGTACTTGATTCTTTCTAGTATTCATCCAAAGTATTCGTTGTACTTGATTCTTTCTAGTATTCATCCTAAGTATTCGAATACCAAAGTATACGAACACTAAAATATTCAGGTACTAAAGTTTTCAGAACAAGTATTCAGGTACAATGTTATTCTAATATCGAAGTATTTAGAATGAAAATAATTCATCTGAAGGATTCAGATACATTCCTTATAGCGCAGTTGCCTGATTCGTGCTGTATCTGAATATCGTTTTTTGCTTACATTAAAACAGTTGCGGATTTTGACCCGGTGCGCACATCCGGTTTTTCATCGTGCGGTGCCGCTGCCGCAACGCAAGTGCGGTCTGAGTTACATAAGATCCAATGGCGTAGTGCACACATGCCTCCGGCGCTGCTGCGACGACGCACGTTCAACTTGCGTGCAATTTGTACCGCAGTTTCCCACGGCGCCGCAGCTCACCGCACACACTTCTCCGGTAGAACATTGTTTTCATAAATAAATGGAATGTAAATAATAATTAATAAATGGTTGTATCCAGTAACGTCTATTTTGTTTCAAAATGTACTGTAACCGTGTAACCAATCAGTCACCGTGAAAATTGGTACACAGGTAGTCCTAAAAGTGCCGCTCAAAGCCCCAATTTTAAAATCTAAAGTTTTTTTTCCTGCAATAGATGGACATGGACAAGGAAACACGTTCTACAGTGGTTGTGTATGAGTTAACACAGGGAAATGTCACGGTCCTATTTGAAACCATATCAACGCCAGGTTATTCAGCTAGTTTAGGATAAAGAAGGGGTGGTCATTGTATTTTAAAACATTTTGGTTTTATCACAGTTGAACGAAATTTAAAATTGGCTCACTGAAAAATTAAGAAACTAGACTTATCACATTTTGTGATATCATAACAGGAATAACACCTCACTTAGGAAGTATTAAAAAAAAAAAAGGATATGCATTTGTGATATTTTTGGAAACAATTATTACGAGGGGAGATAATCTAAATAACTCAATATGTATTACTTAAAAAGTCAGAAATAATAAAGTACCGTTTAATTTTGAATAAACTTTGAATTTAGCTATGTCCGCATAAAAATTTGTTAATTATAAATTGTGAGCGTGCTTCTTCTTTTTAGCAACTTATGACAATATTTCTTTTAAAGTCACTTTTTTGCAAATTTTATGTCTGTATGAAATTTTTGCACGTTTACTAACTTTTAGATGTTTTTCGCATTGGCCATTCTACCATAAAATTAGTATTGTATCATGGGAATAATTCTATTGTTATATACATAAAACTATTCTATGTTGATTTTCATATTTTTTTCTATGTGGAAATGAATCTACTTAATCAATTATCACATGAACAATTTCCAAAAATTTGGCAAAATTAAAAGTAAATTACGCTTTTTAAATTATGTTCATGGTGTGTCGTTTTATTTTGAAGTATATTATTTTCTTAATACAGCAATATATTTATTAAAAACTGTAAAATTTAGTTGGTACAAGTTTTTTCCGGAAAGGACATAATACCATCATACTGTAATTGGTATTCGGTGTAGTCTACATGTGTTTTGTAATTTGTCTTACCATAAGTTTTGAAAGCCATATTACATCACTTTTGTTTTCACAAATAATATTTTTAATGATTCTGATTTTTAACACTTTTTCAAATTATAGTAAAATTTGTTTTTTACTTTCCATCTATGATGTATTGCTATACTTGAGCATCAGATCATCATCATCTCCATTGAACATTATTGCCACAATGCTAACAACGATTATTTTAACAAAAAATTGCGCTATACGTCACCGTGGTGACGATTTCGCTGATTTTTCCGAAGATATTACTGAGAAAATTCCGATGGTTTTGTATTACGATACTTTCTTTTTGATAAGTTTTTTTAGATTTGTGCTTCTTTTCAGATCTAGGTATAAAATACAGGGTATCCATAAAGTCTCTTTACAATTCCAAAAATTTATTGCAAAGGCAAATAAAAAGACAGATAGGTGGAAATTACTATATATACAAAATGAGACGTGTTTGTATTAAATTTTTTGCCTCATTTAATACATCTCTTTAATGGGCACCATTAGTTACACAAAGCATATAAAACGGCACTCGATTTCTTGCCATGTTCGCTGCACCATACCCTCATCAATGGAGGCAATGTCATCAGTGATCCTCTGTGTTACAATTGTGATGTCCCGTATCTTTGTTCGATGCACCACCACATTGGGGACTGCATGTTCGTGGGTTCCTAAATGAAACTTTTCCAGACCGGTGGATTGGAAAGGGGTTGGCTAATTCCCTGGCCACCTCGTTCACCAGATTTCACATCCCTTGACTTCTTTCTATGGGGTTATGTTAAATATATCATGTATGTCATTGCCACCATTGATGCTATAGCGAACATGGCGAGAAATCGAGGACCGTCTTGCAACTAATGGTGACCATATAGAGGTGTATTAAATGAGGCCAAAAAAACTTAAATATATATACGTCGCGTTTTGTAACAATTTCTACGTATCTGACTTTTTATTTGCCTCTGTAATAAAATTTTGAAATTATAAAGAGACTTTATGGACACACTATATATTAAAGCCGAACTGAAGCATTGATTTGCTTAAACGCAATTCACCCAATTACAATTACAAACGCTGTATAATTTGTATAGTTTGCAAAGCTGTATAATTTGTATAGTTTGCAACGTTGTATAATTTATATAGTTTACAACCCTGTGTAATTTAATTTATTTGTATAGTTTACAACCCTGTATAATTTATATAGTTTACAACCATGTATAATTTATATAGTTTATAACCCGGTATAATTTATATAGTTTACAACCCGGTATAATTTATATAGTTTGCAACGTTGTGTAATTTATATAGTTTACAACCCAGTATAATTTATATAGTTTTCCACGTTGTTTAATTTATATAGTTTACAACCCTGTATAATTTATAAAGTTTGCAACGCCGTATAATTTATATAGTTTACAACCCTGTATAATTTATATAGTTTGCAACGTCGTATAATTTAAATAGTTTGAAACGCTGTATAATTTGTATAGTTTGCAACGGGGGTACATATACTTATGTGTTATAATAACGCATTCTTAAGCCTCAGTCATGTGACAAGAGTGGTGCAAATCAATCGGTAAACAATGTAATCCATTAGGGTTGAGTAGCTGACCAAATAGTGAGTTAGAAAATTCCATAAAAGTTGTTTATTAAGTTCTCTTATAAAATTGAGAAGCATAAACATCACAATGTGTGGAGGTGTCTGTTTAAGCTGTTTTGAATGGCGATGAGCTCCTTACTCAAGGTGTTGTCGTGGTGTGAAAGTTTGGAGAGTGGGGTGCCAGCTCTGGTATGATCTCGTCAACTGACTATGGGTTCAAAATTACGTGGTGTTGTCCTCGGATATATCCAGCCCATTGTGTTGCTCTAATGCGACTTTTATTTAAAAATGTCTACCTATCTATCTTATTCAAAGGTCTCGTGAAAAAATGAATAAGGTTTTAAAGAAAGATTATTGGACTAAGGCAGTGTTTCCCAAAGTGTGGTACGCGTACCCCCAGAGGTAAGGGAAGAGTTTGGTGGGGGTACGCGTTTGCACCGGAATTTTGGTGGGGATATGCACTGAGCTTAGCTCCGCCTAATTCTACATTCTCATGAGTCAAGTCAAGACAGTCTTGTGAGATGGTTCGGAGTGACACGGCGGAAATATACCACACTTCTCGTTACAGAAACAACTTACTTCAATAACCCTCCGTCGGGCGCAACCGTTCCCCACTCCTCTCGTAGAAGGGGTAGAAATCTGCTTATTCTAGTAGTCCTATCTTTACCGGATGTTTGGACCCAACCTTTTAATTTTATTCGCGCGTTTCGTGGACAGCTGTTAGTGTCATTCTGATCTCTAAGGCACATTGCGCCCGAATGCGTAACACATATAAAGGTACGTTACAAGGCAAAGAAATTTAATTGTTTCACGTTCAAGAAAAGGTGAACGCTGCCATCACAAGACTAGTTATGGCAAAAGAGAGTTGGTAACGGAGAAGTAGACTCGTTTCCCTCTCTTCACGAGTTTATAACAAGTTCAACTACTGATACTCTGAAATGCATAAGACAGCACTTGGAGAGTTTGCAAGTGGGCTTGAAAAACTATTTCCCTGATTTAACCAAAAATATTGAATGGATAAGATATCCGTTTAACATCAACACAACATCCATGCCAGAAGATTTGTCACACGAGGAAGAAGAGCAATTGCTGGAATTGGTTTCAGACGGATTCTTGAAAAATAAACATAAGGAGAGTACTTCAACATCATTCTGGTTGCAAATGCAACTTGTGTATCCGGTTTTTTTCAGAAAAAGTTCTAAAATACATCTTGCTTTTTCCAACTTCATATTTATGTGAAGTTGCTTTTCCAGCATTTGTAGACATTAAGACGAAAAAAAGGAACAGACTATTGGACGTGGAATCACATCTCAGATTAAAATGAACAACCAGGGAACCAAATTATGACGATCTGTTAACACAGCATAAACAATTTAATCCTTCTCATTGATCCAAATAAACGTTATTTATAATATAACTTTTATTTATATTTTATTCTGAATAATTTTATTTATCTTTTCTTATTATTTTGTGTATGTCACAAAAAAGGAAAAAAAAAACATTTTGATTGTTATTAAAATGTATCCATTTTTGAATGAACCAAATTATGACGATCTGTTAACACAGCACAAACAATTTAATCCTTCTCATTGATCCAAATAAACGTTATTTATAATATAACTTTTATTTATATTTTATTCTGAATAATTTTATTTCTCTTTTCTTATTATTTTGTGTATGTCACAAAAAAGGAAAAAAAAAAACATTTTGATTGTTATTAAAATGTATCCATTTTTGAATGAACCAAATTATGACGATCTGTTAACACAGCACAAACAATTTAATCCTTCTCATTGATCCAAATAAACGTTATTTATAATATAACTTTTATTTATATTTTATTCTGAATAATTTTATTTCTCTTTTCTTATTATTTTGTGTATGTCACAAAAAAGAAAAAAAAAACATTTTGATTGTTATTAAAATGTATCCATTTTTTTTTACAAGAGGTACTCAGCGTTGCGAAAATTATAGAAGGGGTACACTTATGTCAAAAGTTTGGGAAACACTGGACTAAGAAAGGGAACTACAAAGAAAGTTCACTGACAAAAAATCGGTGTCCTTAAAGCAACACATGCATCGTGCGACGGCAATCTGAAAGGGATGAAACAAACAATCTCTCGTTTGAGCGGGGTTTATTCGAAGGCTTGGTCGGCGAAGTTCAAAAGGTGAAAGCGGTGACGGATTTACTTTGGCTAATGACAAAATAAAGACTAGCGGGTGAAATAGGTGTGGATTTTGTGGACCCTGGGGGTAAGAGATAGGGGGCTGAAATAAAGGGCACTTGGTTTTATTGCTTGGAGCGAATCATTTTGTGTGTACTCGCACATGGAATCAGCAGCGTAAGCAGGATTTCATTTCGGAAGGAGCCCAAAGTTAGAAGCGCAATTTTTATGCGAAATGAAGATTTTTGGGCTTTAAAAATTTCTTTATTTTTACCTTACATTTAATAGCAAGATTCATTTTAAAGATTCATTAATTAATTTTAGTTGTCAAATATGTGACACAAAAAATGTGAAATATTTACCGCATAACATTAATTAAAAACTAAATCTTTCTAGCTACATCGATCTCTGTCCAAGTTCTTGCCTTGAACTGTGTGGAGCCTCAAAACCATTCTTTCAAATTCTAGCAACCCAACGGCATCACTAAGGTAAAAGCTTTGATGCTGCCATCTAGTAGTATATAAAAGAACTGTACACAGTCCTGGAACGGAACGGACGTATAAATTACGGAGTACCTTGCAGAGAACTGCAAACCTCCACATCAGAATTAATGAAGAATTTATTGATTGTAAACTTAAAAATAAGGGAAGAAAGTTTTAGGTAGTGACAATGCACTATGAAAAAGGTAAATAATTTAGATAGACGATAGAATTTAATAATTGATACAATTAGGAGTCCAATTCACGTTCCAAAGGGAGAATTATTTGTATCAGTGGATCATCCCGTTCCCCAGAGGGCAGACTGGTTTCCAAAATGAATGGTGGAAAATATTTAAAAATCCGTATCTTAAAATTACACAATTAAAAATTTTTTTTTTTAATAATTGAATAAAATAATTTTTTAAATTGTGGATACTTACTTTATTAAAATTTATTTATTTAAATTATGTGTACTAATTGTATGCATTATAATTTAATTACTTTTGATTGGTTTGTATTTTTACTGGATAGACCTAACAGAGGCAGACCGCATACAACCTGAAAGAATCCATTATATTTATAGTTATTCCCGATATATTTATAGTTATGATTGAAAAATTGATGGCGGTTTATGAGTTTTAAAATAATATATCCTTGCCTCACAGATGTTAGTTTCCTACAAATACTTGTAATGTTTTTTTATTTAAGAATAATTATAGATAGAACTACTGGGACAGAATGGAATCGATAGAAATAGTTTTTTTCTTCTATCTGCTGTGTAGCAGGTACGAGTTCGAGCGTTTGAATTGAATTTCCTTCGTTAAAATATTTATTTCACTTGCAACCATTCTCTCACATACTTTTCGGTTTTTAAATTGTAACTTCAACCGTAATGGTTTTCTGGAAGGATAAAATTAGCTTCAGAAGAGTCCATCAGTCGGTGTCATGAGAATATGAAGCTTTAATAAACGTTTTTCAGTAGTTTTGAGTTGTTGTTTCAAATCCTGCTAATCCCATTTCAGAGTGTGGGCCGTGGTAACCCTTTAGGAAAAGTAACGGATTAGCAACCGGAGGTTTGCGAGTTCGAATCGAACCAAAGACCATCGTATACAAAGAGGGCCGGTGCACTTTAAAATATATCGTGGCCTCAAGTGCCCTCGCGATGGCTTGGTGAGGATGTCTGGAGAGTGGGATGCCGGCTCAGGTGTGACCTCGTCTTCTGATCGTGGTTCAAAATTACGTGGTGTTGTCCTCGGAACTTTCCCTTAGGGCAGGGATTCCCACACGTGGTACGCGTACCACTGGTGGTACGCGGAAACGTTTTAGGTGGAACGCAAGGATGATACGAGCGACCCAAATATTCTAAGAAGTTTGTTCTATTTTTTTTATGCACAACTTTGTTTTGCTATTTCTTATGCCATTTGTTACTAGTTACTTCTGTGAGAGTGGTTTTTCTGAACTTTTGTACATAAAAAATAAATATAGAAACAGATTAAGTGCTGAAGAGGACTTAAAAGTGAAGTTAAGCTCCATTGCTCCTGATATTAATATTTTAATAAAAGACAAACAACACGTTTCGCACTAAAAATTGATTTTTGATTATGTTAATGTTTGTTTGCTTAGTTTGTACTAATTATTTTAAATTAGTTGTTTTTAGACCTGTGTGTAAAAATAAAACTGTAATTTTCAATAATCGTTTTATTTTTTCCTTTATTAAAACAACATTAATACGAAATACAAGTGCATTAATCATAAAAGATGAAGCTTCCTTAGTAATTTAATTAAAATAAAACAAGCCATTGGAACTTTTCTGACATTAGATATATGTTTCTAAAAAACTATAGGACTGGTGGTACGCCAAAAATTTCAAGTGGTACGCAGTTACTAAAAGGTTGGGAACCGTTGCCTTAGGGGATTGATCCCGGACCGTCGTCAATAGCCCATTGTGTTGCTCTTGTACGACGTTAATTAAAATCACCTCACCTCCTAAAAGGTTTCTAAATCCTTGAATTTAGTTTTTGAGACGATTTTGCGGTACCCCTTGTGGCTAAAGGTTACTAATTAGTAGATGCAAAAAGTCGCCCTTACTTTTTCGACTACGAACAAGTGCACGCCCAGCACATCATTTAGGAACGGCCCTGAAAAAACAGCAGGAGTTGCAAACCTAAACCAAAAAAAAAAATCTCCCCGCCCTTAAAAGAAAAAGGAGGCTCATAAGCTTGGAAGAAAAATGCAAACGGTAACATAAGTGCGAGTCTCTACAATTCACAATCCTCAGCCCCAAACTAATACCACCTTCCCTCTGAACAGCATATGTTTACCAACATCTGGAACCCAGGCAGCCGTCTGTCCAGGTGGTTTGTTCCGCAATCCCCTTAATTGTGGCGACACGATGCGCGTGCCTGGTGACCCCTCTTCTGGGGGGGCACCGGCCGAGTCAGGTGCCAATGTCTTATCTTGAGAGGGGTACTCCAGACGGAGGAAGGAGCTGCAACCTGCTGTTCGTGATACAATCTCGGAGTGCTGGAGCAGCTGGTGACCACTAGGAAGTCTTTAGTTTGCAAATCAATTTATCTCGGGCGTAGTGATTCGAAAATTATGTTCAATGGCTTCATTACCAGAATCTCTACGAATATTATCCCCAGTAGGCGTCTGTCGATTCGGGGAATGCTCAGAATATAGCCTTACCCGGCAGTGAAAGTAAATTTAAAGATGCGTACGGTTACTTGTGGTAGGTATTTGATTAACGTCGCACTGCAGCAATACAACGAGCTATTGTACGTTACTTGAATTACGACATGAATTAAATTAACTCTTAATACGACTGTATTACGTGGTGTTGTCCTCGTATCTTTCCCTTAGGGGACAATCGTGGCCTTAAATGCCCTCACAATGGCGTGTAAGGGGTCTGGAGAGTGGGGTGCTGGCTCAGGTGTGACCTCGTCTTCTGACCGTGGTTCAAAATTACGTGGTGTTGTCCTCGGACCTTTCCTTCACGTTGGGTTGGTGTGGAAGTTTGGAGAGTGGGGTGCCAGCTCAGGTGGTGCCTCGTCATCTGAGCGTGGTTCAAAATTACGAGGTGTTTTCATCGGATCTTTCCCTTAAGGGACTGATCCCGGACCGTCGTCAATAGCCCGCTGTGTTGCTCTAGTACGACGTTAACTAAAAATTACCAAATTACCTCGGACCTTCCCCTTAGGGGATTGATCCCGAACCGTCTTCAATAGCCCGTTGTGTTGTTCTAGTACGACGTTAATTAAAAATTACCAAATTACCTTAATACGTAGGTATTTTAATTAACGTCGTACTGGAGCAACACAAATGAGATACTGACGACGGTACGGGATCAATCCCTTAAGGGAAAGATACGAGGACAACACCTCGTAATTTTGAACCACGGTCAGATGACGAAGCAACACCTGAACTGGCACCCCACTCTCCAAACTTCCACACCAACCCAACGTGAGGACTTTCGACCACGATAGATTTAAGGTGCACCAGCCCCCTCTACACCATACGCTTACAAACATTCATGCACTGACCCGGATTCGAACCAGGAACCTTCCAATATAGAGGCTAACACCTTAACCACCAGACCAGTTAGTCGGCCCCACGTCACTTTGAACCCCCGTCAGTTGACGAGGTGAACATCTGAGCAGGCACCTCACTCTATAATCGTCTACACCACACCAACGTGAGGACATTCGAGACCACCACAGATTTAACGTGCACGAGCCTTCATGTGCACAACGGACTTTGGATTGAACTGGTTTCGAAGTCGGAACCCTCCTGTTGCTAATTCGCTATTCTTCCAACCGGGCTACAGTTGCACCTACCTTTAAAAGACATGTAGGATAAAAATATTATATGGAATTTAAAAGTTGTATGCTTTCTGAAAATTTAGCAAGTTTAAAAATTTGCAAGTTTAAAATTGATTTATCGAAGACGTACTGTGCGAGGTGACGTTTTAAGTCCCGGTGCACGCATCCGATTTGTCGACGTGCGGCACCGAAGCCCAACTATGCACACATAACCGTGAAATGACGCATGAACTCATTTCGCGCCATTTGCAATACACATTCTATCGAAGAAAACGTGTTTATTTTGCAACAAAATAGACGTTACTGGATACAACCATTTATTAATTACTATTTATATTCCATTTGTTTATGAAAACAAGGTACTTCGGAACGGAGACTCCTGTGCGGCGACCGTGCGGAACTGCGGTACAAATTGCACGCAAGTTGGACGTGCGTCGCTGGAGGCATGTGTGCACTGCTCCGTTGGATCTAATGTATCTCAGACCGCACTTGCGTTGCGGCAGAGGCGCCGCAAGTTGAAAAACCGTATGTGTGCACTGGGTCACCGTCGTCAAAATCAATTAAATTATGACAAAAAGAAAAATGGACCCCACAAGTGCTCTCTTCTAATAAAAAAACACGGCATAGATTTGATCCCTACATGGGTGTATTTTTCTTCGAAACTCGATCCAACCGAAGACTGTAATGTTTGTGGGGGCTGGTCAGCGTTAAATCTGCCATGGCCTAAAATGTCCTTACTTTGGTGTGTAAATTTGGAGTAGTGTGACCTCAGGTTAATTCACTTCGTGATTGATCCTAGACCAGTGATAGCGAACCTATGACACGAGTGTCAAAGGCGACACGCCAAGACATTTTAGGTGACACGGATCATTTGCGGACGATCTTCACCCAAGAAAAGTCAACGCATACTGCGCAAAATGAAATGGAGCCTTGAATGCCTTTAAAGTATCAGCATATTGTAAACTCATTGCTAAGGCAATTTTTTAAACCCGTTCTGCGCTGCATGTAAAGTACTAAAACCAAAATTCCCCCTTCATGGGGTGTATCTTAGAGGAGGAATAAAGGTAGAGAGCGCATAGGGGTTGCCAGTGGTTGTCCTCGTAAGACCACGTGACGAACGGACGCTTCTTCGCCTCTGAGAACGGTCTCTATGGGATTTAACATTGGGACGGTAAATTGACGCGTTGAAGAGAGAAAGTTTATTGAAAAAAAAACGGTTGGCCAACTGTTGTGCAAACAATTTCAAGGAGAGAGGAACTGAAGGATCACCCTACTCATGTCACAGATGTTATTATTTACTTATCTGCTTTTTTTTAAGTATTTAAAGCATATTAAAACGAGTAACGCGTTGCATCACATTGTTGTATAATAAATGTTTATTCATCATTGTGAGAACTTTTTTACGTTAATTGACCTCGTGAGAACAATTTGAATATCTGTAAGCTGATAGAAAATGTTTTAGAGCCATTAAAATAATGAATTTTGCGAAAAAATCGAATGTTTTACGGTTATACGCAAAAATGTAGGTTGGCGAATCTTGGCACCTTCCGCTGGAATAAACAAATATCACGTATTTATAAAGTTGTAGATAGGCTCTTGTATGCGGATGTGCAGTTCGCTTATTTAAGACTAGTCACTGCTTGGCTAGCCTGGCGTTGCAGTGCCATTTGCTTTTGTGGAGTTATAGGTTTGCTTCGCAAACCAAATTATGAACAATGGTTTGGATATCAAACCAAAACCAGGGCACGCCGTAATGGTCTTGGCATTGTCGAATTCGGCAAAATTCGAATTGCGAAGAAATCCAATCGGCGTGACGTCACGATCTCTTGCGAAAATATAAATATTTAATTGAAAAATTATGAATTAAAAGAAAATCAAGGTAGCTTTTTTTAGTGTAAATTTTCCGCAGATTTCATATCCGTTGAAATTTTCAATCCATCTTTAACGATTTTGATTTTACAAAATAAGAACTACGCAATAGCAGTCAAAATGTTCGTTGTGGAATCGTTTGAGCGGTGAAATCAGGTAACAAAAAGGTTTGTTGATAATCAGTATTTTTTTGATATTTTAAAATAAAGCTACATCATATAGCTAAAGTTTATAACGAAGATCTCCAAAAAAAATTGAGAAGTATAAATAATAAATTAACTTTGTTTAAAGGTCACTGATTCATTTGTGTATTTCATGGAAATTAAATGTAAATATATTTTTAATCAATTTAAAATCCTTTTCTTTCCACTATGTCAATTGTTCATTTATTTAAATTTTTTAACAGCACAGATAGTGGCATTTCCATTGGCTTGTCTTCATTGGTATTGTATCGTATTAAGATGGGGCTTTTCTGTATTTTTTAGTCATAATTTCGTTTTTTAATTTTTATTTGTGCGTTCTTTGCTTCTCTATACTTTAAACAGTATGGAAAAAAACTTAAAAAAAGCTGAGATAAAAAATTTTGAAATTATTTTCTCTTGAATGTCCTATTTTTCAAGGAATTGACCTGATGTAATCTATGTAACTTAAGTGCTTCTGTTAGAGTATGGAATATTTATTTATCTGAGTCATTGAGTCATTAAAAAAATATCAATGATCTTCATGCATATGTATTTTTAAATGCTTGTCCAAAAGCCATGAAATTTATTCACAATGAAAACGTATTTGAAAAACAAAATCTGTTTCAAAATCTAATAATTATTACTTACAAGTTTTAAAATCATAACACATATTTTCAAAATTAACAAAGTGTTCTAAAATCATTAATATCACATTGAATACTTAACTTTGCATCACTGTTTTTTAAATATCTTTAGTTTGTAAACATTTTAAGTCAGCAAAGTAGCAAAAATTGGCATGCTAAGAAACTTTGCTTTTATGAATTAATTGTTCAAAGTACTCAAAATCATACAGTAAAAATACTTTATGCGAAATTATCTGTTTGAACTTCATATTTTTTACAAAATAAGTACGAACTCTGTAATTTTTACAAAATAAACACATTTCGTTTATTTTGCGCTTATTTGGTTCTAAAAGGTGAAAGCCCGGTAATGAAAGCCCGATAATTACGCAGGCGAAGGTATCGCCAAGATTGTTTACGTGGCGTGGTGATATGAAGCCAAATCTGGTTTAAAGGTGGGCTAAAAACGCAAAGTTAATAGTACAACAGCTTTTTCGACCTCATGAATGGCGATGCGCTCTCTATTCTTATCCCTCCTCTATGGGGTGTATTGTGAGTAGAACCGCAACATAAATGTAACCACCTGCAACTTTTTAAAATTTAGCTTACAATTAATTAATAGAAAATTAGTATTTCATTTTTTACCCTCTGAATCAACCCTTCGATCACGTGTCTGATCTTGCAATGCCGAAGTATTGCCTTACGTTGTAAGTGAAATAAATGGCAATAAGTAACTTTTAACACATTGGTTGGCACTCTTGATAATCCAGAGGAAACTTGCGTAATCGACCGCAGAGTTTGCGAGGTGAGTGTCGATCATCAATATGTTGTTCGCCTTGTAGATGACGTTTTAAAATCTCTGAATGTTGAGCGAAAGGATTTTGCGCTTCTACTATCCGATACAGCAGATTATATGACAGCAGCTGGCGCAGTTTTTCACTATTAAAGAAATTACTGGCCAAGGATCGGCCATTCAACGTTCTTCTGTATTTAATGATGATGCATTATGATACTGTTGTACGCGACTAAAACTGTCAATTAATTTTGAATTTTTTCATTTTTTACGAATAATTTATTTTAGTTTTTAGTGTATCAAAATTAAATGCAACTTTAGGGAATGATAAATCAACTTTTCACAATTTTACTGCGCCGACCAACCGGTATAGTGGTTAAGTTGTTAGCCTCTAGATCGGAAGGTTCCTGGTTCGAAACCGGGCATGAATGTTTGTAAGCGTATGGTGTAGAGGCGGTTGGTGTACCTTAAATCTGTCGTGGCCGAAAGTCCTCACGTTGAGGTTGGTGTGGAAGTTTGGAGAGTGGGTTCCAGCTCAGGCGTTGCCTCGTCATCTGACCGTGATTCAAAATTACGTGTTGTCCTCGGATATTTCCCTTACGGCACTGATCCCGGACCGTCGTCAATAGCCCGCTGTGTTGCTCTAGTACAGGGATGGGCAAACTACGGCCCGCGGGCCAACTCCGGCCCACCGGAAGGTTTTATCCGGCCCGCGGATAGAATTCTAATTTGCCGGTCCGACGGAATTTAAAAGAAAATATGATTTATATATTATACATCCATCTCCTTTTCTTCTTTGTTTAAATATTATTTTTTTTTATTCCTTTTTTTCAAAGGACTGATGATCTTTTCAATTTCTCTATTTTTGTTCTACAAAACATAAATCGACGGAAATAGCAAGCACAGACAGCTTTCAATCGGTAAAGTGTTAAAAGCGGAAGTTCTTTGTTAGTTATAGCTGTAGACCGGAGCCAACAAACGTTATTTCTTTCTCGGGGAGCAGACATATGGGAATCCAATATAGGTGAATTAGACCTCACATGTGGCAGACTGCGCATTTCAAGCACCAGCCAGCGGCTTTTTCTTTTGGCGCGAGTTTTAATATTATTGATTGCGTATGGAAAGATTGCGGACAAATAGCATCATTGTGAATAGTGGTGAAAGTATTAAAAGTATAGCGTAGCCAGTGCTTGTTTGGGTTATTCGTAAAATGTTTCAACCCCAAAATGGCTACTAAAAAACGTAAAGTTGATTCAGAGTGCCGTGCTTTTAATGATGAATGGACCTGGAAATATTTTTTACAGGTGTTAAAGATAACCAGTGTGTCTCATCTGCAATGAAGCTGTAGCAGTCTTCAAAGAATATAACGTTTTCCGTCATTTCACATCTAAGCATAAGAATTCCAATTACGAAGCAATGTCCGAATATGAAAGAAAACAAAATGTAGAAAGTCTTTGTAAAAAAGTATGAGGCCGACACAAAATTTTTTCCAGAAAGTAAACAGTATCCAAGAAGCAGCTACACATGCAAGTTACACTGTAACATACAATATTGCTCAAAATAATAAAGCTCTGTGATGGAGAGTTCGTTAAACAATGCATGCTCCAAGTTAGTGATGTTTTATGTCCAGACAAGAAAACTAATTTCGAGACTGTAAGCTTATCTCGTAAAACGGTGACTTCTAGAATCAAAGCCATCGATAAAAATTTGACATCACAATTAGAGTCAAAGATTGGCCACTTTAAATTATGCTCCATAGCTATGGATGAAAGCACTGATATAAATGATACTGCTCAATTAGTATTATTTATACGAGGTGTTGATGAGAACTTTAAAATTACCGAGGAACTGGCATGCATGCGTTCTTTAAAGGGAATTACAACGGGATGTGATATTTTTCGTGAATTTCAGGAAGTGCTTTTGATTTTGAAAGTGCCTATAACAAATGTATGTAATATTACGACCGATGGAGCACCAAATATGACAGGAAAAAAATATGGATTTCTTGGACTCTTTAATCAAAACTATCCCGGGAACAATGTTGTTTTTCTACATTGTGTTATACATCAAGATGCTCTGTGTAAATCTGCATTGAATATGAAACCCGTGCTTGATGCAGTCGTGAAGCTTGCAAATACTTTTCGATCTCGTGGGCTTACTCACAGGCAATTTCGAGATTTTCTTCAGTCCGTGCAATCTGAATACTCTGATGTACTGTATTACACGAAAGTAAGGTGGCTTAGTGCAGGATTTATTTTCGAGCGAGTTTGGCAGCTGAAAGACGACATTGTGTTGTTCTTCCATGAGAAACAGTGTTCTGCGAAGTGCGAAATGTTCGAAGATACAGAATGACTTTCGGACTTTGCATTTTTCATAGATCTTCTTTGTCATATGAGCAACTTGAATGTCAAGATGCAAGGGAAAATCAATTTATCGACGATATCTGGGTCCATCTAAAAGCTTTTAAACTAAAATTTAATCTGTTTGCTGGGCAGCTAGCTAAGAACGACTTGTCTCATTTCTTGAGGTTAAATTCAATGCCCTCAGTAAATGAAGAGAAGCTTAATTATGAAGATGGCTTGAAAAAACTGCATTTTGAGTTCGAACGCAGATTTTAAGATTTCAGTGCCATTCAAACAGAATTGGATATTTTTACCATGCCTTTCAACGTAAATTGTGCAGCAGTGAGGTCAGATTTGCAGCTTGAATTAATTGAGTTGCAATCTACAATCATATCATGTAGTTGTTTCTAAATATGCCAAAGTTAGAGTTTTACAAATCATTATCGAAAGTAAGTTTCCCAAATTTAATATCTCACGCCCAGAAAATCAGTGCTATGTTTGCTTCATCTTATATATGTGAACAAGTGTTTTCAACTATGAACCTTAGAAAGAATTATTTCAGAAGTAGACTGACAGATGAGCATTTAGCCTCGTTCCTTAGAATCAGTACATCTCACTTTGAACCTCAATATAAGGAACTTTTAAAAATTAAATCGTAATTTCACTCATCTCATTAACATATTTAAATTGTAATACTTGTATATTGTTTTTAAAATTTTAGAAAAATTTATCTTGCCCGCCAAACATTTTTATTTTTCGATTTTTGGCCCACGACCGAAAAAGTTTGCCCATCCCTGCTCTAGTACGACGTTAACTAAAATTACCAATTACCATTACCGGACACTTTTAGCACCCTGAAAAATCTAGCGATGGCTTTACACACCCTCTACGTACTTCGTTGATGCCTTATTCTTAGGCGTTAAATAATAAGTAAAACAAATTTTTAGAAACCGACTGACAGATGAAATTCGTTGCGCTTGAAATGCACGAAATACCAACCTTCAATTGAAGACTTAGCAAATGTAATCCAGCAACAAAAAAGTCACGAATGTAAAGAATTATTTTTTTGTTTTTACTTTTTAATCTCTACTATTGAAAAAGGAAGTGTTTGTTTTTCGTTATCAAAGTCCTGACGAATATATGGCACTTACAGTAATGGGATTTGGCACACAGGTAGTCCGAATTTTTTGCAGTTTTTGGGTCGCACCGAATTTTAAAATTCAATCTAGAACATTTTCAAATTAATTTAATTATTATTATTGTTTTCTTTAGAATGCAACAGCATAAAAGATCCAAGATTATTATTTTCCCCCCCGTACTTCCGTTTGAACGCTTTCAGCCGAAGAACAAAACAAATAAAAACTTTTAGCTGAAGTTATGTATTTTTTCCACCTATCTCCTAGATTGTTAAAGATAAAAGTAAAAATTTCGACGAATTTGAACTCTGTGGCAAATTTCACATTAGATCGATACCTAAAAATATGATTTATTTTAAATAAATAATTTTTAAAGTGGAACTTTTATATTTTTTCCAACACGAACGCCGCTGCCAAGAATGACCTTCGTTTGATTCGAGATTAGGGAAATCAGTTTCCATTTCCAGCGCTCAAGCGATTTCACAGCGAAGGAAAGCAAAAAAAATATAAAAAATATTTTGACTGGCATTGTTTAGTTCTTTTTTGTAAAATCGGGATCGTTAAATATCGATTGAAAATTTCAACGGTTTTGAAATCTGCGGAAAATTTTACAACAGATAGATTACCTTATATACATTTGATTTTCTTTCAATAAATAATTTTTCCATTAAATATTTATATTTTCGCAAGAGATTGTGACGTCACGTCGATTGGATCGCTTCGCAATTCGCCGACCAACCGGTTCTGTGGTTAAGGTGTTAGCCTCTAGATCGGAAGGTTCCCGATTTGAATCCGGGCATGGATGTTTGTAAGTGTATGGTGTAGAGGCGGCTGGTGAACCTTAAATCTGTCGTGACCGAAAGTCCTCACGTTGGGTTGGTGTGGAAGTTTGGAGAGTGGGGTGCCAGCTCAGGTGTTGCTTCGTCATCTGACCGCGGTTCAAAATTACGAGGTGTTGTCCTCGTCTCTTTCCCTTAAGTTACTGATACCAGACCGTTGTCAATATCCCGTTGTGTTGCTCTAGTTACGACGTTAACTAAAGTTACCTTTACCTCTTCGCAATTCGATTTTGACAATGACGAGGCCACCACGGCGTTGCACGTGGTGTTGGTTTGCGAAGCAAACCATAGTTTATAATATTCATAATTTGGTTTTAGAAATTGTTCACCACGGGTAACGCCATGATGGCTGTTATGCAATAGGCTACGAATTCCTATTTGGTTTGCAACTATAGCTGCATATATCACAAAAGTATGGATATTTCTAGATGTGACACGGTACTGGATAAAGCTAGGTTTTTATACGGTTTTTGACACACCGAACTCAAAAGGTTCGCTATCACTGTCCTAGACCTTCGCCAATAGCCCGTTTAGTAGCACCCAGAGCGATGTTAATTCAATTACCTACATACCAAACTTTAAAAAAAAAAGTCATTCCCAGGAAAATTAAAAATTTTCACGGATTCCTCGAGATTATAAAATTAATACGGCATAGGTAGACATGCATATAAGCCCTCGATTATACTAATTTTCTACTTTAATAGAGTAGGTAGCTGAAATAACGTCGTCTTAACATACTAAGTATGATCAATTAAAAAAAATAAAATAAGTAATTAAAACAGAATCACCTTTATTCAATGTATCATAGAGGCTTGTGAGAACATTACAAGCATAGAAAAATATAAGTATGGACATGTTTTTCATAAGGGAAGAAACAATAAGAAAAATCATTTACACTAATAAAGCTGATCCAGGCACACTACAAAATGTCCTATGTACATTGAAAAACATACAACCTTTCCAGCATGCATTTACAATACGAGGCGCACATTGCGCGTCTCTTCAGGCAATTCATCACTGTTGTTTGCATCATCGTAATTAGACAAGTCTACATAATTTAAATTCTACTCAGTAAAAAATACATAAAAATAGTCCCGATCAAAGCATAGACTTCAATTTGAATAAGCATTCAGCAAGTCAAAATCTCAGTAGTGGAATCACAAATATAAAAATCAATTAATATACATACTGCATTGATGGTGAAAAGTCAATTAAATAGAAACCAATGGAACTATACAGAAAACAAACTTCAAATCTAAACTTAAGCTGCCTTAATTAATAACACACCATAATTTATACTTATTCTTACCAGATTCAATTGAAGTTTACATCAACGCACGATTCTTAAAATTCAATACTTCACCGCAATGACTAAGCAAAAAGTAAAATTCCCGATACAAGAGTTGTATCAGATGCAATGCATTTGTTTATCATAAATAAGTGCCGTTCATTTTAAATCTACATAAACGAAATTAATCAAAAAAAAAATCACGAAACAAATGAGATTGCAATCATTTACTTGAAATATTTAAAGTAAAATACAATACCAACCACAATACCATAAGGAAAAGGTTCGTTTTCCTACATTAAAGTCCACATAAAAGCAATCACAGTATGCTCAGACCAGTTAATAATAGAACTGACACAAAGATCCAGCATATTTTAAAAAATGAAAATGATTGCTGCAACATATATTAAATCAATTTACAAAAAATATACACAATCGAGAAGTTTAAATCATCCTCATCTTAATACATTTGAAGAACAAACAACATCTCTAAATTTCTTTCTTGTGTGTGTTAACACTGAATTGCTATCATCTGAACATTGTAGGATGTCAACATACCCTAAATTCGATCACTGGCATGTTTGCTAACTTTTCAAAGTTAAAGATGCATTCAAATAGATGCATTTCTTTCTCTATTTTAGCATTACTCTTTGTAGAGGCAGACTTGCTACAAAAAAATGGAAAATTTTTAACCAGCATATCTAAAGATTTATAAATGTTAAATTAAAAGTTATTAATTTATAATTATTCAATTCCAATAATAGGATCCCATTCTTCAAACAAGAGCAATTAAGGCCTTTAAAAATAAAAAATAGCCTCCAATTAAAAAAAAAAAAAAGTCTAGTATATTCTACAAATTAACCCATAAGTACACAAGTGAAGAAGTTTTCGCGAATGAAAGGTTTGGGTATCACCGACCCAATTTTAAAATATTATGCCGACTTTTAATAACACTTGACCTTAGACAAGTATCATTGATATTGGCATTTGAATGACAGTGAAATAAAATATACAATGTTCGTGTGTGTGTGTGGGGGGATGTTTTAAGGACTTTTAGCAAATACAGGGTGCAGCAGATAGAACGTTCTGATTTCTCAATTGCAAAGGTCACATGGGAAAAAATATAAAAGTTACAATTTTTAGTTGTTGATCTAATGTGAAATTTTCTGCAGATTTCAAATCCGTTGGAATGTTTACTCTTATCTTTAACGATCTAGGAGAACGTTCTTTCTGCCGCACCCTGTATTAAGCCTTTTTAACAGGCCCTCTGGGAACCCAGTACAATTAGTAACTGTTGATTCAATTCCAATTAGTAAATATGATCATGACATTCAAAGTTTTTATTTACTAAAATCAATAATTTAAATACTATATAAATCTGACAGCTACCAAGCATGCCAGCCTCTCAAACACACCTGCCCTTACAGAATTTTACAGCCAATCTGCCCCCAGCCGTTATGTCCAAACATTCTTTCTCAATACAATCAAGCTATAGAAGAAAGGCAATGCTGATATTCACTAGTAAGCTCTGAATTTAAAACAAAACAAATAAAACATTCAGATCAAATTGTGAGCAATTCTGAAATGAACAAAAAAAACTATGAATTTGTATATTCAAAAACATATTTTGGATTTGCAGGAATTTAGCACTCTTTTTCAGAAGTTCTTAGATTGCAACAGTGCATACTATCTCCTTTGTAAGCCATCGGAATCCTTTCACACAAAACACTGCCAACATGTGCATTTATAGCCAAAAGTACATGCCTATTACTTGCACATGGATTAAAAAATGTGTTTTTGCTTTGACTTGGAAATCTAAATTAGCTTTGAAGTGGGGATCAAATGCATTCACAGGTTAAGTGCTGTATTTGGGATTTTTAAATATGAAACTGCAAAACACACTAACAAAAAGCAATGAGGAAGAAAACCAGATGGATTAAAGGTACAATTTAACTGTTTTTATAGCAGAAATATATATATTATTTAAATTCAGCAATAACACTTAATTGAAAGGCTTAGTACAAGGATGCCTATCAATTACCATTGGAGGAGGTTAAGTAGAGTAGTTTCGTGTTTTCAGAATTGTTCAATAAAATGCTGATTATTCAGAAGACATTTAATTTAATAAAACGATAGCTAAACATTGAAATAACATGAAAATAATGTGTAAAATCTCGGTCGTAGTTCACTTTTGTTTTATAGATATATTTTTTTAAAATTTTTGATAATTTAAGTTGTTTCATAATCATAACTAACAAAATCACATTTTGTTTTCAAATGAAAATTTTCTCAATTTGCCATACTGAATTTGGCAAAGCTTTCAAATAAAGATCTTCCCATTTTTATGTAGTTTGTGCCTTTCATGGAGAATACCAATATTGAAATAATTTACGTTTACTCAGTATATTTTTATTTTACAATGCGATTTATTTTCACAAGTTCACTCAATATTCTTTTGCAGTAGTTTTTTGGAATACATTGTCAACATAGAGCAAAATCTCCATAAGTTTGCCAAAATTGATTTCATTGTATAGAGGTTTAAAATCTTAGTTTTTTGGTCGTAAAAAATTTTCTTAACAGATTGCTCATTAGGAAAAGTGTGTTTAGTGTGTTCAAATCATTTCAGTCAACGCATTTCTTCTGTACGCCGATATATTTTAGTTTAGTTCCAACTACATGATCAATTTGTGATACACAGGAGCTAATTAGATTTGTGATCAGGTAAAATGTCTGATATACATTTGTGATGTTTAAATAAATAATTTTATTTAGCTGTCATTTGACATAAATTACTTCACATTTTCCTCTTCACTGTACAACAATTAAGTTTCTCTTTCAACTTAACATTTAGTTTTCAATAAAGAGGAATGCACCGATTCCATTGTATTTATATACACAATACTAAATTAAAAATACGTTAAATACGCACAATACTGTAACCTAAGCTGTAGTTTTAATGTTAAAATTCTTTTATAGATGATTAAAGGAAAATGCCTCCAAAACATTCCTAATAAACCCACCTAGTACTAACCTTTCAATTAAAACTATAATACAAAAAAAGCAAATATATATATACAAGAAAAACTCAATTCATAATGTAAAAAACACAACACAACACTGAATCATTTCACATAAATCACAAAATGAGATCATATGCACTTGTGCCACAGTCAAACATGATCCCTGGAATTTCTTTTCGAATAAATTTTCAGATAAGGTTTTCCTTTCAAACGTTAACAGAAGATTACACAGCTAACAAATATAAAATGATGTAGGAACAATATCACATAAGCAAATGAAGATCAAACGTTTGCGTCAACGGGTCAATATCCGCCTCATTCCGTCTCCTGGGCGTCGACAGAGTCAGTCAAGATTTGCTGCAGCAGGTCGTACAAAACTTCAAAGGATTTACTATAAGCAGATCGGGTTAGGTGTAGATAGTCGTAGAGGTCGTGGTGAGAGATGACACCATCTGGCAGGACGAAGCCTGGGTCGATGTCGATCAACTGGGTATTGGGCAGTGCTTGGCATGCCGTTTTAAGCTTTTGGTTCACTTCTTGAATTTTAGATCGCAGAGGATTGGGCTGACGACCACAGGGTAAGAGTTTCTGAAAAATGTACACGGACTGAATATACAGGCACATATAGAAAGAAACACAGTGCATATATATAACCTTCAAAGTTATTTTACATTTACAAAATATTTTAGTACACCTTATGCCAATTACATTACACATTAAAAATAATCTAGACTATTATAAAAGTGTTTGTGTGGACTGTCCTGACGAATCAATGGCACTTACAATAATGAGATTTGGCACACAGGTAGTCTGTATTTTTTGCAATTTCTCTATTTTGCCCAAATTTTAAAATTCAATCTAGAACATTTAAAAATGAATCTATTAGCCTTTTTCACCTTCCGTCATTCGCTCCGAAATGTGACGTAAAAAAAGCAAGTTTTTTTAAATTACTTTTTTATTTCCAATGGCAAGGCAGTACAATTGCGAAGACAAATACAAATACAATACAATACAAAGTACAGAGTTGACCAAGGTCATTCTAGCCTTATACAAGGCCAGAAGTGATGGTCACTTGTGAAGGGGCACCCAGTGGGTGGACCATCATTGTCCCTAACAAAGGACAGCACAATTTACATCCATGCCCTAACCCCGGATTCGAACCAGGAACCTTCTGATCCAGAGGCCAACACCTTGACCATTAGACCGGTTGGTCGGCTCAAAGAAGCAAGTAGATTTTGCGATTTTCACCCAGTGACGTCAGACTTTGGAAACATACCGAGTTTTCTGATTCTAGCATGTTTTGTCCTCAGTACAATAGACTATTAGTCACAGTACTGGCACTCTTCGGAGTCATCCTTTTACAAGTCAGTGAAGCGTGTTTTGTCAAATGGGAATATATAGCAATTGCCGAGGGTTGATGAGCGTCAGCGAGCAGTGGTCACATCTGACCCCACGAAAAGATATACATATAATTTTCTTTTAATAAATATTTTTCAATAGAATATTAAATTTTTGCAAGAGATGTCACGCCGATCGGATCTCTTCGCAATTTGAATTGGCCGTGGTGATGTAGGTTGGCGAAGGAACCAAATGGGAATTCATAGCAATCACTGGGAGAGGGGGTGGGGTTAGCGAGCAGTGGTCACACCCGACCCCACAAAAAAAATTGTCACGGGCAACACAGTGGCTAGTTATTACATAAACAATAAAAAAATTCACATTTCTAAAATTAAAATTTATTTAAAATGTTTCCTTGTTTTCCATGAAGAGTTTTTCACAATTTTGTGCATAAGTTTGGTTTTGGTATAGAGCACAAGAGCTGGTTCTGTGCATGGGTTTGCAGTAAACTGCACAAATGCAAACGACCTCCAGCTCAGATCTTCTCTTGCTGCAGATACTAGAAGTTTGATGCAGGATTCAACTGCTTGCAGGCTTTGTCTATGATGGATGGCCAGCAATTTGTACCTCTCACCTCTGGAAAGAACATCTCAATCGGGTTATGCATGCATGTCACCTGAAGTGAGGAGGGTAGTGCACTGATGAATCTGAATAGTTTGAAAAGAGATTCCACCTGGAGAGATTTTGGGACCAGCTATCATCCGAGGTAATAGCCACGAGATTATTGTGGTGAAGGCAGTGTGCATTTAGGGTGGTATCTTTTGGTGAGCAGCCTGCTGCCAAGTGACTGCCAAAGAAATAGATGATATCTAATTGTACGTTCATTTGAGGTGTAATAGCCAATTCCTTTATCCCGATAGACATAATGTGCACTCAGTGTTGAATTTAGGGGAGGGTGAATGCTATAGGGGCTATAGCCCAGAGCAGCATATTTTCGGAAAAATACCAAAGGCACAAATCCCAACAATAAAAACAAAAACTGACAAATAAATAAAGATGTTAACCAATCTTAAAATAAAAAAATGCAATAAAAATATTTATCCCAAACCACTGTTGAACAAAATTAATGTGGTACTAATTATTTTGTGCTATAGATATACCTATGGGGAGAAAGTGTAAAAGGGAGCGAGCAAGGAGGGTAAGGTAACTTTAATTAACGTCATACTAGAGCAACACAACAGGCTATTGACGATGGTCCTGGATCAATCCCTAAAGGGAAAGACTGAGGACAACACCACATAATTTTGGATCACGGTCAGATGATGAGGCAACACCTGAGCTGGCACCCCACTCTCCAAACTTCCACACCAGGGAGTTGGCTCTTTAAGGGGAGGTTTGATGTAATGTGAATATCATTGCTGGACTGCTGAGGGCAAATTGCCTGTAGCATCTGGCGACAGATGTATAAATCTGCCATTGTGTATACCCAGAGTCCATCAAGTAGAATTGTGCCTTCACCAAAGTTTAAACTTTGATACCCCTTCTTTCACATTTCTTTGAGATATATTGTGTCTGAAGACAACACGCCCTTTAAAAGTTACTATTACTTCATCAATAACTAGATTTTTTTTTTTTTTGGCTCGTAGCAGTTCTTGAAACTGAAATAGTTTACTTAACAGATTCCTCATTTTCCACAGACTGTCATAATCTGGGTTCGTTTAAGGAGGAGTAGCTGAATTATCAGCTAAGTGTAGGCAGCTCGATATCAGCTTGAATCTGTCGAGGAACATTATTTTTTTGAAATACGGAGTTTAGATTTCTTCCTTCATCGACCAGTAATCTTCAATTATGTCTTTCTCTGTGTTCGCAAAGAAGAGTTGAAGTCAGGAACGGCAAAAGTTTTTTTTTTTTAAAATCTATATCAGTCCAAGATTTATGATAGGAACGTACGTTGGAGTTTTTTTCACCCCTATATAATTTTGCTTCTGATTGTTTCCTTGACAATGTTGTCTAAGATTTCATCATAAAAAAAATAAATAATCATAATTAAACATTCTTTAATTTGAGTATTGCTATTGAAGGAATGTACAACAGCATCTAAACATTCATCTGTTTTGGTGACGTTCTTCCAGATCAAATCGCTTGTTGTTTTTCGCTTCTTTGTTCGAGGTGTCCAACAACTGACACCCGATGCAATCACTTCAGTAGCCGTAGTTACATCACCAATGAAACTATCTTCCAGAACTGTTGTTTCAGGTGCACTACTGCAATCTAATGTGAACTGTTCATTACGGACATCAGATATAGTTTCATTTTCATCCTCACAGCCAGAATCTGCTTACGTTTCATCATCACTTATCTGATCCCATTTGGAAACAATGTTTTCAATTTCGACCTGGGTATGATGACCTTTTTTTTTAGGCATTTAAAAAATAATTTTAGTTTAGAAAACAAATATATAAATAAACGTTGCACTTAGTAAGTAACTAGACGTAAAATGAACTGTGAGGGAGAATGACAGTAAGTCTCAACGCATGTGTTAAGCGAAAACACACCCTCCGACTTCGGGTCATCCGTCAAAGTGTCCCCTGAAGAGTGGATGGCCAATTATCATGTTGTGTCCCCATCTCAACAAGCAGACCACGTGTGTGGTGAAAAATCCTTCCCTTCCTGGGGATTCTGAGATTGTCACATGCCCATCACAAGGGACCGTAGACTTATGTGACAGCATATGTCACAGCCCACGCAAAAAGTCTAATCTAGAGCACACTGTGCCATCAAGATGGTCACCAAGTTGCAGTAGAAAATTACCAATTCGTTGTGCAGCAAAATTAGTACAGCTCAGGAACACGTTTGTGTACGACGTTGCGTGAGGTGTCTACCAACAGAGTTTGATGAGCAGAATAAAATAATACACTAATAAGAGACAATAGTGAAAGAACTTGGAAAAAATAGCAAGTGTTGAACTCAAGACAAATTTTACCTAAAATTTCAAAATTGTTGAAATATCCTCAAAACAAGAAGATGCCTTACAAAGTAAAAGGAAAATAAACAAGGAGTTTAATTTATGCTGTTTGGGGATAGGCTGATAGCGATCAATGCATAAGTAAGTAGATTGTCAATGTTAAAAGTAGATATCTTTTTGAAAACAACTTCCCAATGTGATACGCTTCTAAATCTAAATGATTGATTTTTACTTTCTTAGTTTTCAATTGAGAATGACTGAATATTAAATAAATTATTCTTGTTTGCACATGAGTCTTCTACTTTGAACGAAATAGAACATTTCGCTGTGTAACAATTTGACCCAGTAAAACCAATAGAGTATTTAAAAATCTATCCAGCCAAATAAAAGTAGATTAAAAAAAGTATGCTACACAGGTATTTAGGTCATAAAAATGTATAGGATCATCCCCGTCATGAACATAATAAAATGCATCGCTGAAGTGATGGAGTTTAAAATACACCCAAACCTGTTTTGGTGCAATCTTTTTTGTGTGCGGTATATGAAAAAAATTTATTCAGTACTGTCTACTTACAGTCCTTTCAAAATTTCATTCAAATTAGAACATAATTAACAAAATTATCAATAAAAATTACTTAAATAAAAAAAAAAATTTAATACGTACTTAGATTGCTTTACCAGTACTGCTGAAAGGGCAATTTCCCCCCCTAAAATTATTATTATTTTTTTATGGAATTTCAGCTTTGATACTTCATTTATTTGGAGTCTTATTTTTGTTCTTTGCGCAATGTAAACGATTTCTGAATATTTGGGACAGACGATATTTTTCAAAGAACGGGAATAAAACGAAAACTCGTGCTTCTTTTGCTCTGAATTAATTTTGCCTTTCAAAATTTCTTTGCACTTTTTAGTTATAACTTGTGGCAACTGTGAGATCAAGAGATTAAAAGGAATCACAAATTAATATCTAATGATTTCTAAATGAGATTCCAAAAGCTTTGACAAGATTCCAAGTAGTTGCCGAGCCTCGTGTTTTGATTTCGCTAAAAAAAGCAATATCTAGTTATTTCATAAGGTTTTGAGTTATTTTCTACGTGAGACTTTTTTATGCGATCCCTATTGACCGCATAAAAAAACCTTTTTAAATGTGTTACGAAAAATATTTTTTATAGCTACTCATGAAGTTGTGGAAGAATTTTTTTATGCGTTTTCTTTTTTGCAGTCCCTATCCACCGCACAAAAACAGATTTAAGTGTACATAAAAGATAAAAAACATCAAAAGGAATTCAAAAATTTTATGTTTCGTAAAAATTTAAATAGGTTTGAGTGGAGATTTTCACCAACCAAATAGCCAGTGCCAGGAGAGATATCAATGAAAAATTCACAAGTATGGTCATCAGACCACCGCTTAGCATAGCATCAAGACCCACTTGTGATATGCGTGTGACTACTCTTCCAGAACTGTCTTCTGGCATTCAGTCTGCATTAGGATACATGGCATATAAACATCCAGAAGTGTGTTAGTGGTTTGCCTCCATCTCAAAAGCAGTGTTAAAGCAACAGACAATTAGATTATTCTGAAATTCACACTCCTTTCGAAAAAGGAGTTTGAAAACGATCTGCAAGACATGGTGCAATAAGAAACACAATTTTCAAACTCTCAATTTTAACCCCCTATGGCAGATCAATAACTGTTGCGAGGTTCGATTCTATATCGACACAAAAGCAAGAATATTGTTAGAAAATCATGTATGATTCCAAAAATGAGCGCACAATCTTTCCAGTTGATCTCTTCATGTTAACCTTTAGATTATGGCCGCAGTTGTAAGATGAGTGTGCCAAGAAATAATTTAGACAACAGCCAGTATATCAGTTGTACCTAGAAGGTTATAAGTAGGGCAACTTTTTGCAACAAATGCAACTTTTTTTCACACGTTCTACGGTGCATGTAAAGTACTAAAACCAAAATCCCTCCTACATGGGGTGTATTGTAAGTGAGTTATAATCACAACAAAATGCAACTTCCTGCAACTTTTTAAAATTTAGCTTAAAATTAATTAATATGAAATTACTATTTCACTTTTTGCTCTCTGAGCCAACCCTTCGATCACATGTTTCTGATCTTGCGAACGCCGAAGTATTGCAGATCAAACAAGAAGTTCATGGAAAGAAGGTGTTCGTCCTAACAGATGAAAGTGAAATAAATGGCAAGAAATACTTTTAACACATTGGTTGCCACTCTTGATAATCCAGAGGACACTTGCGTAATTGAATGCCGAGTTTGCGAGGCCAGCGTCGATCATCAATATGTTGTTCGCCTTGTAGACGACGTTTTAAAATCTGAATGTTGAGCAAAAGGATTTTGCGCTTCTGCTATCCGATACAGCACATTATACGACTGCGGTTGGTGCAGTTTTTCAATGTAAAAGAAATTACTGGCCAAGGATCAGCCATTCAACGTTCTTCTGTATTTATGAATGTATTATAATACTAATGTACACAACTAAAATTGTCAATATATTTTTAATTTTTTACGAATAATTTATCTTGGAATTCAGTGTATCAAAAATAAATGCAACTTTATTTCCATAAATGAAACTTTAGGGTATGATAAATGCAACTTTTCCCATTTTTACTCCAGCAAAAAAGTTGCCCTAGTTATAATAATTGTGCCTGTTATATCTATAGCCGTAGTCAAAAGGTTAATGTTATTAGAATTATGGTTGTTTATTGCTTAATAAATGTTTCAATCTTAACAACAGTTCCTCGTTTTTACGAAACCTATACACAAACTAGTTCAACACCAAGTCAACAGAACCCAGGCAGCACATTATTCTTAAAATGACCCTCCAACCAATACAACTAAACAGACTTTTTTATTTTATTGTTTTGTGGAGCAATGATCCTATATGGCTACATTTTATTAGGGCATTGTATGAGCTGCTTAACTATTAATTGTCACTAGAGGTCATTAATTGTCACTGTGAAATGACATGTATATACGTTTTTGTCAGTTGCGAGCTATCCATGAACGTGTAAAGACGGTATGGAACCGTCGTCGTAAAAGTAATTACGAAGAGCCATTAGGGTCAATTGTTATGCGAAATAGGCACAGGGTGCCATGCTTGTTTATAAACTGTAAATTAAGTTGTAGATATGTAAATGGTATTATAGTGAGTTTCGTATTGCCATCCAACGCCTACATAGAAGTTAAGTTTCCCTGTTGTAAGTAGACAACAACAATTGACTTATAGAAACAGTATTTGGTTCATTTTTTTAAGTAAGTGCCAAATATAGATAAAATATTAATCACAATAATAAACAAACATGGATCTCTCTATATTAAAAAAAAGTTACCGCCGCCGCAGGATTAAAAACTGTGTTGTTTAGCTCGATTCTTAGACAGTTTACCGATAAAGTACTGATCGGAAAAAAACGAAATTAACATGGTTTGTTCTTCATCGTATTCCCTGGATGATTATTAAGATTTTTTTCCGATGTGGCTATTAGTTTAGGGTTTATTAAGTGTCAAAATTGAAGAAGCGAAATTTCTTCCGCGAGTGAGCAAAACACATACAAATTTTCAGTCTTCAGCCGTGAGTTTTTTTTAAAGAGTACTTCTCAACGTAAATTTTTGCAGCTCGTTGAGTTTTTTTTTTAAATTTCAATTTGGTTCTTGATAATATTTTTTGAAATTCGGGAAAAATCGTGACATTTTTGTTATTTTAAAAAAAAAACTGCTGTATCTATATCTAATTACTATTAGTTTTTAATTTTTAAAATATCGCAGTACACCTCAGAATTTACTTTTTTTTACAGTACTATTATTTTTAAAATCGGTTAATAATTAAATTGGATGCGATCAAAAGTTGGTCATACAAAATTTGGAATCTTTGAATATTTTCGCTACTTTTTGTTAAAACCGTTATATCTACAGCAAAAACCATTATTTTTTAAATTTGAGAACATCAATGAATACATTACATTACACTCTTTCTTATGGTACAAGTGTTTTTCAAATTGGTTAATAAATAAAATTGATGCAATTAAAAGTTGGTCATACAATTTTCGGAACTTGCAGATCGTAATTTCCGATACAAAACTAAAACTGTCATATCTATATAGTATTACTATTAGTTTTTAATTTTGAAAATATCGCAGTATACCTCAGAATATACTCTTTCTTACGGTACAATTATTTTTAAAATTGGTTCATAAATAAATTTGACGCAATCAAAAGTTGGTGACACAAATTTCGTATTTTTTATTTCGCGGAGAAAATTTGCGGAGCTGATGAGGGTTGTATTTCTTACTATCGGGTTTGCCAGATATCAAATTTATCGTAGCAACAATTGCCATGAAAACGATTTCTTTTTATTTGGCGAGGAAAATGGCTCGCTTTTTTCTCTCTGTTCTCAGACGATTTAACGAGAAAGTACAAAGTACAGATCGTAAAGTTTGGAGATTAACAATGTTTACTTAAAATTGTACAGGGAACAACATGCAGAAGATTTTTTACTGATGCGGCTATTAGTTTAGGGTGCATTAAGTTAAATCAAAAAAAAAAAAGTGAAATCACTTGCGAAAGAAGTATTGGTTAGCAAAGTAAACCAAACAGGATTGCGTAGCAATCCCCGGGGTCGGCGAGCAGGGGGCGAAGCCCTCACTGTGACGTCATGTACCGGAAAGTGAAATCAGGATAATACGAATTATTCAGATAGTTCCACTCTGTGAAAGGAATGTTGGTTTGCGAAGCAAACCAAATGGCATCTGTGAAAGGAGTGTTGGTTTGCGAAGCAAACCAAATGGGATTGTGCAGCAATCCCCGGGGGTTGGTGAACGTAAGCGAGCAGGGGGCGGAGCCCCCTAGTACTTAAATTTTCAATAGTAAAATAGCAGATGTATAAATAGGAATTATTTTTTAAAAAGGAAAAAACCTTTTTAATACAATTTTACTTGCAAATCTTTAAATTTTTCTGTGTGGTATTTACTTTGAACATGTCCGCTATTTTGTGTTGTTTTATCACTTAAGTCCAGGTTTAACTCCTTGTTCTTTACAAATTGTCAGAAAGATGTAAAATAAGTGAGGGGGGAAAAACAAAACAAAAAAAAACGTCAGTTAGCAAAATGTCCGGATTTTGGACAATTTTGGATTTTGAACTATATTATAAAAGCAATACTAAGCACATATGTATTTACACTAAAGCAAGACAAAGTGAGAAGTAAGCTATGAGGGAAGTTGTAAATTGCTTTACATGAATGGGTATTTTACCAATAACAAAGTACAGACCAAAACTTGAATAGATCAAAACCATAAATTTTATTTCTCTACAAGTTCAACATCTCTGTAAATAAATGAAATAAGAACTCACCATTATTATAAGAGTTGCATTAGGTTTCTTTTCAACTATTGCATTAGCACAACCCAGGATGCCTCCTACTATTTGTTCCACTGAGTGGTCAATATTGTTAGCTCCTACACATAATACTATTACCTATAATAGAAACAGATGGTTAGGGTTTTATAGAAGTTGAAGAGACTAAACCTGATCAGAAAATGAATCATTGACGAGAAATCATCCATTAAAGTAGAGATTATCAACTTAAATTGACTTGTCTTTAAAGTTAGCGTTTTGTGACAAAAAATGAGAAATTTATAAATTGCACCATAGCTTTTACTTCAATTTCTATCAATATTTTATTCCAGGGCATTGTACATAAATGTTTATGAATGGTTAGCAAAAATTTGGTAGCCCCAACCATTTTTGATGAAATTTGGTTGCCCCAACCATTTTTGATGAATGTATGGCCATTAAAACATTCCTAAGACAATGTGGAAAGTTATTTCAAGCACTGAAATATTCTTCAGATGAATACATTTGACAATTTACACTCACCTACAAGCAAAACATATATCTCCAAATAAAATACTATAAATGCATAAAATTATTTAGCAACCATTATTTTATGAATTCATAATATCAAAGTTTAATGATTGAATATTCATTACAAGGTATGAAAGATATTTTTATGATTTTTCTTCATTGACTCAACTATCTTGCATCCATTTACAAATATTAATTGCCAAACAATGACACAAAAGGAAAAAGTACTAACTTTTCCTTCTGGTGTTGATGATTTTTAGTGTTAATTCTCTATGTGAAACTCAATTTTTACATGTCTAGTATTTCATTAGTAGATCCTAATTAACTTTTATGATTTCATATTCACCAACCTCCAAAGAAGAATATCAAGAATTTTGTGATGAAACTAAATAGGTTTTTATGAAAACACTTATACCAAACATAGCCTAGGAGCCTGACACCAATAAAAATTTTTTTTTGGTAGGTCATAGACCTCCAAACAAGGATAAGTATTACAAGAAAAACGTCGGTATCTAAATATGCAGAGCAATCCGATCTCTTAGCAGATCACTTTATCAGATGGGATTCTAGAGACCTGAACTCCTTGAGTACTAAAATTGGGCCTGGTCTCAACAACATAAGGCAGGCCTCGAAATATATTTTTTAATACAGGTGCACGTTGTGCATTTAAGTTTTTAAATTAGGTGCACTGACTATATTTTAGGTGCACATTTAAAAAAACGTAATGTAAAAGCATTAATGTAATGTAAACTACTTTACTAGTTGGGTATATTTAGAATGGTTAGTAGCAGATAGTAAATAAAAATATTTAAACAATATTTTTTATCTGCAAAATTATTACTTACAAATACTCAAGTCATCATGACATTGGTGGGCAAAAAACGCATAAAAAATAAACGAGTACACTAAATTTTTTAGCAGATAAAATCTTATTTTAAAGATAAATAATTAAAATATTTGTTTACAATGCGCAGTGGCCAGACAATTCTCATGAATTCCTACGGCCTTACACTTTATTGAAACACGAGGTGTTTACAGAAATGCGGGATGCCTATCGTTCGCAGGTGGTCAAGTGATCTAAATCCTCCCTTCTCTGGCTGTCAAGTCACGTTGGGTTGGTGTGGAAGTTTGGAGAGTTGGGTGTCAGCTCATGTGTTGCTTCGTCACTTGACCGTGGTTCAAAATTACAAGGTGTTGTCCTTGGATCTTTCCCTTAAGGGATTGATCCTGGACCGTCGTCAGTAGCCCACTGTGTTGCTCTAGTACGAAGCTAAATAAAAATTACCAATTACTGGCTGCCATGACAGTCGCTTCAACACAGCCATCTGGAAAAAGTTTCGATTATCCGATTGTTTTGGTGGCAGTGGCACAAGTAAACCTTCCTCCTGTATAAACCCGCTACGGCGCAGATATTTTGTTCTTGTACAGTGTGTATATAGGAATTTTAATTAGGCTTTAGAACGGTCAATACTAATATTTTGTTTAAACATCAAAATAACATAAAACACCGTTTCCTCCCTCTGTTCTGTAACGTTAGGTGCACAGCGTGCACCTGTCGGAAAAAAGTTAGGTGCACAATTTTATTTTCATGTGCACAGTACACATGTGCACCCGGGTATTTCGAGCCAAGACGTAAGGTATAAATATTACAAATAAACTGATAACATGAGTAGTTATTTATATTAACAAAACAAAAAGTTATAAAATAACTTTATATGTAAACCAAGTGGTGTTTTACTTTCCCCAATAACTTCTCAAAGTCTTCACAACTACACATTCTAATTAAATACTACCTTCCTTTATAATAGGGAATCCAGTTATTTTCAGTTTATAAAGGTCATGCTTTAGGTATTACTGACTAGAAGCAAATTTTAAAACTTATTTGAATAAAATAACATACACTCTATTAGATCATTTCGTTTATATCATTACTAAACTTCAATTAAGAAAAATCCACTCTATTTAAAATGACAAACCAAGACCAAATATATGCAAAAGAATGAAGCAATTAAACTTTCTTTTTCTTCAATGTTTTAGAGGGATTTAATGAACATCTAGCAATTACTGATTCCAATGTTCTTTCCTGACTGTCATAGTAGGGTGGTCACAAGGTACATGGGAATTTTTTTTTTCTGTCCCATCTTCCATGGCACCCTCCTAAAATTTGCCAATAGGCTAGAAACCATGATTGGCAAAATTTCAGCTCAACCTCATAATATTAACCCGTGCCTCATTGAGGTTAAAGTTAAAAAAAACAGCGATTTCTAGCAAATAAATCGAAACTATTCGTCCTAGAAACCTGGTTCTTGTCTAATTTCATAGGAAATTTTACTGACTTGAAGTTTGATATCATCCGCTTTTTTTGCTAAAACGGATAGAATGGTATTTAGCATTTTACAGTTAAGGTGTAGTGGATATCCTCAAAATTGAATTTTTATGCAAAGCCACTAAAAACATTACAATACTCAATTTCATCTGCTTTCCAGATTTTGCTTGTGTATTTTTCATTTTGTACATTAAAAAGGCTTTAGTTAGAGGTATTTTTAATAATTTAAAATAAATCCAACAACATTCAAATTCAAAATGAAGGAATTAGGGGTAAAGAAGAGGAAGCAAGGAGTAAAAATGACAACAAATAGTGTTCAAATATATTTTATTAATTAAATAATTGAATTATAAATCATTATATTATTATTATTATTTAAATATACAAATTAAGTGGTAATTACAAATTAAGGTGGTAATGTCTTAGATAATTGTAACTTTTGAAGAGTCCGGAAAAATTTGTCTACATTAAGATACTACTTGTAAAAGGAACTGTCGTTGTTCTTCGTCTTTCGTCAAAGAGGAATTAAAGTCTTTAATTAATTTTACTTCTCTCTCAGCAGTATCATTAACAACTCTTAAGCCGTTTACTATTTTTTTAGCTTTTAAATAATGTTGATTTCATACCATACATCGGGATCAGTATTTAAAAAATCTGTATAAATTTCAAATCTCTTAAAAAAATTTAGAATTCAAGCAGAAACAAAATAATTAACTTCTTTGTCCAATAATTGAACAACTTGTGGGAGATTGAATTTTGGTTTCATATCCCTATCATCACAATCAATTTCATCATTTTTTACTTTGGACATTAATTTTTCAACCATGCTTGTTTTGGCATTTTCCCCCAAAGTATCATCGAAAAATGAAAATGCAACTTGCTCTGAGTTCAGATACCACAGATGGTTTATTATTTTAGACAGGGCCTTGTCTGCAACCTCTTTATCAATTTTCCTGTATCTTACTAAAGATTTTAATAATTGTAGGTCTAGGTTGGGGGCCAAAGTGGGTTTGTGGGCATTGAACCATGCTTTTACATAAATATTGACTATAAATAAACAAATATATGCAATACCTTTTCTCTCTAAATCAGTTAATGAAAATTGATCCCTGAAAATATGCATTTTAAGAGAATAAATGGCAATTGCCATCCATCTGGCATGATGAATAGCACTAGGTACTCTAACAGTAATGTCTTTTTGAGGAAGACGCCTATAAATGAACTAAGCAAAGTTGGATGAATTCTTTATAGCCATCCCTGGAATGTCCGTTTTTTAATTGTTCAAAAAGAAAACTTGAAATTTGGTCAGGATCTTATTTTATTTATAATATTTTCATCTTTTATACCTGTTTGTATTTCTTCTTGTCTAGCTTAGACCACCCAGTCTGGAATTTTCGAAAAATATCTGGATGAGGACTAGTGGATGTGCCCATTTTGCAATTAAAAACTGCTTTGTAAGCAACTTCTAAAACATGGTGGCAACATGCTAAATTCAGAAAGTTTTTCTCTAATAACTGCTCTAGCAAAACGCAGGTTCCCCTAAGGCGACCAGTATTTACTGCCGTTATATCAAAACACAATGCCTGGATTTTCCCAACTGCTGATAATACAGCTTTTGCCTGAATTATCCTCGTACTATTTTCAAGGATTGTAACACCTATCAACTGTTCATCGCCACATGTAATCAAAATCGCTATCCGTTCCACATTTTCTTCACTCAACAAATCTGAAAGCAATTTCCCATCCCAGTGCACAACAGCTCCCTGTAAATCGGAATTTTTAAATCTATTTTTGACGAGATCAGTTGTGGAGTCATATGGCACTTCTACCTAGAATTAAAATCTGTGGGTCATGACCTAATGTCTGAAAATTGCTAAATACCACTAACAAGTTGTATCTGAAGTACTTTAACAAGTTGTATCTGAATGTAAGCACATTTTTCAAGACTCTTAAAAGCTACAGTATCTAAGACATTACCACCTTAATTTGTAATTACCACCTAATTTGTATATTTAAATAATAATAATATAATGATGTATAATTCAACAATATAATTAGTAAATGCATTTGAACACTATTTGTTGTCATTTTTACTCCTTACTTCCTCTTCTTACCCATAATTTCTTCATTTTGAATTTGAATGTTGTTGGATTTATTTTTGAAAACACTTCTAACAAAAGCCTTTTTAATGTACAAAATGAAAAATACAAAAGCAAAATCTGGAAAGCAGATGTAATTGAATATTGTAATGATTTTAGGGCTTTGCATAAAAATTCACTTTTGAGGATATCCACTACGATCTTACCTGAAAAATAATAAATACCATTCTATCAGTTTTAGCAAAAAAAGTGGATGAGATCAAACTTCAAGTCAATAAAATTTCCTATGAAATAAGACAAGAACCAGGTTTTTAGGAGGAATAGTTTCGATTTTAAAATGTAAAAACTACGATTTTTTGCTAAAAATTGGTGTTTTTCTTAATTTTAACCTCAATGAGGCACGGGTTAATATTATCAGAATGAGCTAAAACTTTGCCAATCCCATTTTCTAGGCCATTGGCAACTTTTAGGGGGGTGGCCCAATAGAAATTCGAAAATTGATTTTTTGTGACAACCCTATTGTTATAACTTTGTTCCACTTGGAAGACCAGAAAATTAAGTGCTTTTCGAGAAGAGTTGTACTGATTATGTAATCACATCATTGATTCAGATTCTCACTTTCTTCAATAGGCCATCTAAGATGAATCCATCATATGAAACTATGTTGTTTCATTCACTTGCAAAAATATTCTGTGTTCAGAGTTTTTTGGTTTGCTCCGTGGTCTGTTGTTTGCAACACAAGGGCTAATTAGTTCATCAGTGATCTGGGCCATAACAAGCATTTCTGTATTACGTAAAAAAGCTAGATTATTAAGAAAACACAATTTGAAATGGATTTTAAAAAGATTTACACACACCTTTGGATCAGTCAAATCTATTTCACCATTTTGGATACGCCACAAAACATGCTGGGTCTCATCTTCAGCAATGCCAAGATTCAAGCAATGCAGAGGGACAAAAAGTTTTTCCCACATCTGTAGAGGAAATACAATTGCAAAATTAAAAAAGAATGAAATCTAAAAGAAAAAAGGAACTATTTTATTTCAATTGGCTTTATCTAACTTGAAACACAAAACTCTACTTTGAATTTCTTGTTTATTTACATAAAGAGACATGGCACACATTTAGTCTATTTTAGATCTATTTCCAATCTATCAGCAAATCATCTCTCATAAAAGGAAGTGTTTGTGTTTCTGTGTGTTTTCAGATGATCTATAGCAGTGGTCCCCAACCCCCGGTCCGCGGACCGGTACATGGATCAAATGGTACCGGGCTGCCGAAGGAACAATAAATTATTTCCATTTTATTTACTATGGTGTATTTCTCTCGGGTTTGTGCGGTTCTTATCTATGAAATGACCACTCATATTAGGAGGAGGTAAATCAGAACTTGAAATTTTCTGTTACTAGAGCTTCAATTATGATTTCTGAATTCTGTGTGTCTCTATTTTCCAATTTTGACAAATGTGACAACTGTTTTCAAGTTGGCAGACAAAGTAGCTGCATTTATAGCCACACTGAAGTAGTGGGGACGGCGTGTGAACAGAGGCATTTTGGACATGTTTCAGACATTAGTGGGGGGTATTTTAGGCGAGACTGAGCCTAAACATTCATTCTTTCAGCTAGTGCACGATCACCTGTCTTTGCTTTTAAAAGAGTTCGAGCGCTATTTCCCAACCACAAAAGACCCACGAACTAGTAAGGAATGGATCCGCGACCCATTTGTCAACAAATCAGGCGAATCTAGCATGTTTGTGCAAGATCAACTACTGGAGATTGCAAATGAAGGCGGCCTTAAAACTTCGTTCAAGACAACAACTTTGCCGGTGTCCTGGATTAAAGTCATGGCGGAATACCCTGAGATTGCCACCACAGCACTTAAGCCATTTCCGACAACCTATTCTGTGTGAAACAGGGTTTTCAGAAGTGACAGCAACCCAAACAAAAAAACGGAATACAGTGGAACTAAGCAACACACTTCGGGTGTCATTGTTTCCTATTACCCCCAGATGAAACCATTTTGTAGCAAAGAAACAAGCTCAGGGTTCTCATTGAATTAACGTTCTAGTGAGTTAAAATGTTAAATCACTTTATATTCATTTTTTGGTGCAACTGTATTTTATTTTGAAGGCATGTTTAAATATAATTAAATTAAAATTATTAAATCAAAACAATCTAAAATATAAACAATCAACGTTCCCCCCCCCCCAGCGGGCCATGTTAAAATTATCAAACGCTGATCCGGTCCGCTGCGATAAAAAGGTTGGGGAGCACTGATCTATAGCACTTACAGTACTGAAATTTGGCTAACATGTAGTCCTAATTTTATGTGAAATCCGAATTTTAAAATTTAATCTAGCACATTTAAAAATTAATTTAAGGGCATTTATTTATTTTTCTTAGAATGGCAACACTACAAAGAAATCAGATTCTTCTAAATTAATTTTTTCCTTTAATTTCCTGATCACAAACGATTCTAGCAAAGCGAAACAAAACAAATAAAAGTTCTTGACTGACATTTATTTCTTTTTTTCAAAAGTCCAAGTCTCTATCTACACAATCGTTAAAGAAAGAGTAAAAATTTCAACGGATTTCGGGGTGTCGACTAAATTTCTGTAGGTCCATTTAGGGACATTTTGAAGACTTTTAAGGGACTTTCTAAAATAAATGCATGATCTGATTTTACATGATTATGTGGGTCTATTAGATGCAATTATACTTTAAAATCACACTTTTTTAATCTCGAGAAAAGAGGACTCTAGTATCAAATTTCCGCTTGTGACAGTCATATTTTCATTCTCCTACCAAGAGATGGCGCCAAGAGCACCACAAGTACTTTGCTAGTTGAAGCGAGGCTACGAAGCACTTCTCTTCCCCGCTCTCGTGATGACTGTGGTTGTCTAATTCACTGGCGTTCGCCATTTTGTATGCGAGATATTTCCTACCCTTTTGATCAAGTTGATCCTATGTAACAATATTTTAATTTTCCATACTTAAGTAAATAAACCTTATTATTTAAATTCAAACTGGCCCTTCTTTCTTTTAATCGTTTTCCCTAAAACCCAAAAAAAACTGAGCTAGCCAAGGGAGACGGTTAAAACTGGCGCCCGAACAGGGATGCCGAATCCTCCTGCATTCTGATTTTGGATAAGTATAACTTTGCATCCAGGTTCTAAAATGATAATAGCGAATTTCCTTTTGAAATATAGTGATAGTTTGTCGAAAATTTAATCATAAATACTTT
Source organism: Metellina segmentata (assembly GCA_947359465.1). Lineage (NCBI taxonomy): Eukaryota > Metazoa > Arthropoda > Arachnida > Araneae > Tetragnathidae > Metellina > Metellina segmentata. The sequence goes on along the minus strand of OX375883.1, from coordinate 83,366,430 downwards.
ATTTTGGAAGTCTTTGGTCGCACGTGTCATTGCGTAAAAATGTATTCGCATGTTAGTCTTAGACCAAAGGTGTTAAAACTCTAGTTTGGAACTTTTGAAACCCGAAGTTTTAATTTGTTGATCGTAGTTTCATGCTACACATTTTCATTTTATTAAGCAATTTTATAGACATACGTGTAGCTGGAATATTATTCGATTTAACTGTTATTATGATTGATGTTTAGTGGTGAAATTAATCATGTTATTCAATAGCACTGTTCTTGTGATTGCTGGTTAATTGATTAAAAATGTAATTAATTAGAGCTAACTTTATCAATTTTATATCCCTTTTTGAAAACAAGAGAAACAAAACCTATTTTCTTTGGTGATGTATTTAAGTATTGCAGTAATTTAACTTTAGAAAGCATTGTTAGTTATTGTGCAATTTTCGTAAATTCTAAGATTTAGTTTATTGTGTGTCATAATGTGTTCATCATCCACCTTCAACGAAAACGAAAGTGTACTTCAAAGTAAAACTTTACATTTGAAGTGGGTGATACATATTAATATGTGTGTGCTACCTTGAATCAGTCGATTCAAATCTCATCGCATCTGTGTGTGTGCTATCTTGAATCAGTCGATTCAAATCTCATCGCATCTGTGTGTGCTACTTTGAATCAGTCGATTCAAATCTCCTCGCATCTGTGTGCGCGCTATCGAGAATCGGTCGATTCCATTGCTCCACGTATCGTCGGCTCTGTCTGTGTGTACTACCGTGAATCCGTCCACTCCAGTGCTACGAACTTTCTTGCACCCGATTGTGAAGAAAAGTTCAAACATGGCGTTCCTCGGTAAAGCCCGTAAGGAAGATCTTATCATTCTCGCCAATGAGGTTGGAGAGAAGGTCACTCCGGATTCAAAGATGATAGATCTAAAGAATTTAATACTAGCAAGCCCAAACTATGAGCCGGATTATGTGAAAGAATTGTTGAACACCATTGTATCCCAAAGAGTCGAAGAAGCTGAACAAAGAAAACTTCAGCTCGACAGCGAAGAACGAATAAGAAAAGAAGAAATGGACTTTGAACTGAAAAAACTGCAACTTCAAAATGAATCTTTCAATTCAACTGGTTATGTATCTTCACGTCCGAAAATAGAGTTCCTCTCCATGATTCCTAGGTTTGATCCAGTAGACAATGATATCAGCTTATATTTAACCCTATTTGAGCGCCAAGCTCAGGCCGCAGACGTTCCGAAGGAATTTTGGGCCTCAAATTTACTGCGTCTGTTACCCTACGAAATAGCACAGCTCGTTGCCAGAGAAGAAGTAGAGGTATCCCAGGATTTTGAAAAAGTGAAGAGCCTTCTACTGAAAAGGTACAAACTTACAGCTGAGAAATTCAGACAGCTGTTCTCCAAACATAGTAAGTCGTCTACTGCTACATGGAAAGACTTTGCATATGAAGTCAAGAACTATTTTCAAGGATGGATCAGTGGTTTAGATATTTCCACTTTTGACCAGCTGAAGGAATTGATCATCTCGGATCAAATCAAGCGTCGAGTTCCCCCCGAAGTGCGCGAGCACTTCATAGACGAATGGAGTCAACTCAACAATGTTGAAGAATTAACTAGCAAGTTAGATGATTATGATGCAGTTCGAATCAAGAGAGATGTCCCTCTCTTCCACTCTCGCAGAGTAACTGATAACAGATCACATCTCATGCCAAACCAGAAAAGGTATCCAGAACATAAAATAAAATTCTCGGATAAGCGCAAACCTGATAGAATGGAAAATCGATCAACTTTAACTTGTTATGGCTGTGGAAAGCCAGGATACATAAAGGCCAAGTGTCCATCGTGTACGCCCAGTACACCTAGAGAGGAATTCAGTTCCAATAGTATAACTCTGTATACTATCCATGTTTCTGCAGCACCAACAGCTTTGTTAGATATCCGCATAGGAGATATCCATGGAAGAGTTTGTGCCGATACTGGTGCCACTCGCTCCATTGCTGGTGAAATAATGTTCAACCTGCTTCGGAAACGAGGAGTTGATTTCCAAAAACTTGAAGTTACAATGGCTTTAGCAGACGGCAGTCGATCTACTGTAGAAGCTCTCACCGCCACGGTGCCCATTAATATAGAAGGAAGAACTGTGTCCATTGATATGCTGGCTCTACCAGAAGCAAGGGGTAACAGAACCCTCTTAGGTACTGACTTTTTGGAAAAGACTGGTATTGTGCTAGACCTAAGGAACAAAAGATGGTATTTTGGCGACGAGCCTAATTACAAAATTTATTTCAAGGAAGACCTTGATGTAGGTTCGCTACAGACTGCTGAGAGCTTAATAGCAAACTCTTTCCACCTTTGTGATGATGAAGGTACACCATTGACCCCAGAGCAAAGAAAGATGATGAGCTCCCTGCTCGGAAAGTTTGACACTATCTTCAAACCAGGGGGAGACCCTACCCCTTATGCGGAACACCACATAAACACTGAAAAACATCCTCCAGTTTCTGTACCTCCTTACAGAATGTCGCCTATGAAAAAGGAACTTTTAAAGAAAGAAATAGAAGACCTCCTGGAAAAAGATGTGATTGAAGAATGCGAGTCGGCCTATGGTGCTCCTGTGGTTTTGATCCCAAAGCCTGATAATACAGTGCGTTTGTGTATTGACTACAGCAAACTAAATGAAATAACAGTTCCTGATTCGTATCCGCTCCCTAGAATGGATGACCTACTACAAAGTGCAAAACATACGACATTTATGTCAACCATTGATTTAAAGGCAGGATATCACCAGATCAACGTGCATCCTGCTGATAGAGATAAAACTGCGTTTGTCTGTCCTTTTGGAACATTCAGATTCAAGAGAATGCCTTTTGGTCTCCGAAATGCTCCTGCCACGTTCCAGAGACTTATGGACATGTTCTGTCGAAATTTGCCTGCCATGGCATATCTGGATGACATCATTGTGTTATCTCCCACTTTTGATCAACACCTCCTTGACCTTGAGCAAGTTTTCCTAAAACTAGAAAACTATAAGCTCCGAGCCAATCGCAGCAAATGCCATTTTGCTTGTTCTCAAGTAAAATATCTTGGACTGTGGATTACTTCCCGTGGAATTGAAGTAGACCCTGAGAAAGTATCAGCTGTTCAGAAAATCCCATCTCCGAAAAATGTGAAACAGATACAATCCTTTTTACAAACCCGCTCCTGGTATCGAAAATTCATACCTAACTTCTCGGAAATTGCTCGCCCTCTGAGTAACCTTACAAAGAAAAAATCCGTTTGGACATGGACTGAACATGAACAAAATGCCTTCACCTCCCTAAAGAAGTGCCTGGTCTCACCTCCCATTTTGAGTCAAGCTGACTTTACAAAACCTTTTGTACTTAGAACAGATGCTAGCAACTATGCCCTTGGGGCAGTCCTTCTTCAAGGTCCTGACAAGGAAGAACATCCAATAGAATATGCCAGCAGACTCTTAACCCCTGCGGAAGGAAATTATTCTACTACTGAGCGGGAAGCCCTTGCAGTCGTGTGGGCATTGAACAAATTTAGAGGTTATATAGAAGGTTCGAAAATTACTGTAGCATCTGACCACCAACCCCTCAAATGGCTAATGAAATTAAAATCACCCTCGGGAAGGTTAGCCCGTTGGGCATTACAATTGCAATCCTTTAACCTAACTTTAGAGTACATACCTGGGAAATCAAATGTAGTAGCAGACATGCTGTCTCGCGTGGACTATGATCAAGAAATACCTTTCTGTGAAGAGAATGCTGTTTCTGTAGACTTCCCTGCAAGATCACCCAACGAGATAAGGAATGAACAGATAAAGGATGAAGATCTCAGAAAAATCTTCCATTGCTTCGAGGATGATGATAAAGGCGTTGATCATTACAATTGGTTAGAAAGAGGATATCTCATGAATCAGGGTGTACTCTATAGATATTCCCATGACTCTGAAAATGAAGAGAGTCAGTTGGTGGTTCCTTCCCATGAAAGGGATAAAATCCTGAAAAAACACCATGATTCCCCTGCTGCAGGACACTATAGTTCAGATGGAACTTACCATAGGATAGCAAAACGCTATTTCTGGACCGGTATGAGGAAGTTCATCACCAACTATGTCAAAGACTGCCTTGATTGCGCCCGATTCAAAGCCTCAAACCAAAAACCTGCTGGCTTGCTGCAAACTCCAATTCAGGCACAAAGATTCGAAACTATAGCAATAGATCTCTTCGGCCCTCTCCCAGAGAGCAAAGATAAGAAAAAATGGATTTTTATTATTGAAGACGTTGCCACTAGGTGGGTAGAACTCTTTGCCCTGCCAAATGCGACTGCAAGAGAATGTGCAACGGTGCTGATGGAAGAAGTCTTCCTTAGATATGGATTACCTCGAAGAATTATCAGCGACAACGGTACCCAGTTTGTCTCTGCTGTGATGCAACAACTGTGTTACCTTCTGGAGATCCACCAATAATTTATTCCTGTGTACCACCCACAAGCAAATCCCGTCGAAAGAAAAAATCGTGATCTCAAACCACGTCTTGCCATCCTGGTTGAAGACAAACACGACTCTTGGAGTGAAAAACTTCACTCCATCAGATTTGCCATGAACACTGCCAAGTGTATCTCGACAGGTCAAACTGCTGCCTTCCTAACTTTTGGAAGAGAACTCCGCACAATCGACGACGTTCAAAATGACCTACGAAGTGTTATCTTAAAAGATACATTTGTACCAGAAATTACACCGTATCTAAAAAGATTCTCCAAGTTTATGTCTGAGGCGAAAGAAGTAGCTGAAATGAAACAAGACTTACGAAAAGAATATGGTGATAGAAAGCGACGGAGTGCTCCTCATTACCTACCGGGTGACAAAGTGTACGTCACTACTCACCACTTGAGTAACGCTGCAAAGGGGCAGACCTCCAAGTTTATGCCGAAAAGAGATGGTCCCTACATCATACTCGCACAGAAATCACCCACTTCTTAATGTAATCGCCAACCCAGACCATCCAAATGAACCTATGGGAACATACCACACGTCGACACTAAAAGTGTACACACAGGACAAAAGTGTGACACCATTGCACCCCCTGAGAAAATGTGGAAGGCCACGAAAAGCTGAAACTTCTGGTTCCTTACCGAGACGGTCTGAAAGACGTCAGAACCAGAGGGGGAGTCAAATATTTATAAGCTGTTTTCTAAATAAAATTGACAAACCATAAATTATATCATAGATGAAAATCAAGCAAATACTCTATATTATATTCATTATTTTTGTTTTCCAAAAAAAATTGAAGAACAAAATCTCCCCTCCCCCCAAAAAAAAATTACTTTGAAAACATTTCGTAAAGTAAATGTTTTATGCATCAAAAGAAGTTGGTAAAAAAAAATCATGTCAATTTGTGAACTTATTCAGCTGCAACCACCTTTTGTTTTCGCCTTTAAAAAGAATTTAAAATTTTCGGGACAAATTTTATGATTTTTTTTGGGATCAGTACTAGACAACCTTGGAATTAAATCTCTGGAAAATTTTACACCAGATCAATACTTTAGGTAGTCTGAATTTTATGCAAATTTGTGACATCCCTGTATCATGTCGGTTGAAAGTGGGACTCATTCTCAAAATTATTGTTTTTTCTCTTTAATGTTTTCAGTATCAGTAAGCGTGAAAAGAACTGTCACAGGAAACACACTGTGCTGGCCTGCTAGTGAATTATGTAAGGATTCATCCATAACAAGTGAAACAACTATTCAATTAAAACAATTCATTAAAATTTAACAATGAGACAAAATTGTATAAAAATACATAACAAATTCAAATCAAATTGTAAATAAATTATAAAAATCTATATATGATATAAATAAAAACAATTTTGCATGAGGGATTACTCAATAAATTAGTAACAGTATGATCAGTAGCACCAAAGTGATTGAGGCTAATAGTATTAATATCGGGGCATTCACTTATACTGTATCTGACAGATAAGATTGCATCACATCATACATGCCAGATGGTTCTGAACAAAGTAAATGTGGATGTTAAATATGTTCAGTTTCACCTTGTCTTCTGTTAAAATGACTGAATTTAAGATGAATATATAGAATACAATTTATTTCGAATTAGTGTATCCCACATATTCTGCCAAAATACAATAGTAAAAAGTGGAACAGCATTCCCACTCTTAAAATCAAAATAAAGAGAATAGGGTCTTATCAGAGCTGTTCTACAGTTTTAAGATTACATTTAACACCTATTGAATAGATTAACACAATGCATAAATGGAGAATCTTTCATGAGTGCTAAGGTTGGATCTCACATACCCAGTTTAGTTTCAAAATATTAAATATTTTGTTAGACTACCTATTGTAAGAGATGCCAACTAAACTACGGATTCTCTATAGTTTCTATAGAAGTGAAACGTGTACTACAAATGACGGAATCAATGATAATTTCTACAGAAAAATAAAATTTTATTTATTTTTCACAACACATCAATTATTTTACTCATTTCTGTATTTTTTCATTGTTATATTTTTTTGGTAAATGGGAGAGAGTGCTTAAATTTAATTATTAAATGGTTTTTTATATATAATTCTTTCATACACAATTCTTGGTTCTATATGTGCATTTTCATGTATGATATACCTTACTAATCATAAATGATATTATGTGTTGCATATATGTTTCAAATTTGTAATTAAATATTTGAATTAATGATATATGAATGTTATTAAAGTTGATTTCTTAAATTTTTACTTAACGGAAAAATTCTTGAAACTACAGATTTTTTCTTTTGTACATAAAAATTTCAAATACAGCTTTTTTGCATTTGATTCATTAAAAATTAAATAGCAGATAAAAACCCAAGTCATGTTGATGGTCAGAATCGAAAAATCTTTAAAATTATTAACTATTTCACAGATTTAATATTTGCTCAAATTTGACTCAGTACATTTCCAGAATGCGACACTTTACAGATTTTTATGATATGGAAATAGAAAAGGTAAACTTACTTCTGTGTGAGCTGCCATACTAACTACATAATCACCGAGGAGTAAAACATCAGGTTCTTGTTCCCTAGCAGCAATCAAAAAGTGCTTGTGCTAGAATAGAAACAGTAATAAGATAATACAACTACTTATAATTATTTCAAACTATTCAATTGTTCTTGGACAAAAGTATATAACAGAAAATTATAAATGCAGTGATCCAATGAAACACAATTTATCGAGAAACAGCACTATGTACTGTACTGAGGAAAGAGATAGTAACATTGAGAATTTACTTGAGAAACAGAGGCACAAAATAAACAGCATACTACATATTTTAATTACATATTGGGAAAAACTATAAATTAAACACAAAATTGATAGTTGAGCCGGTCAAATTACAAAAAAATGATAGTGTTTGAAAGTTATATTTATGGGTATAAAATAAAACTTAAGTAACACTTCACATTTTTAAAAACAAGAATTCAGTTACTTTTGGAAAAACCTTTTTATGAACTTGTCACATTTTCAAGTATATGCTTAGACATTTAGACTGATTGGTTGGGTGTTTATGACACAAGCACCATATTAGGCCATGAGGGATCAATGTTTGTATGCAATATAATTTTGCTAGCCATATTTCCTACTGACAAAAACAGGATATTAGGATGACAAGAGTGGTACAGGGTTATGAAATATTTTGTACTCATGAAAAGAGGATACACTTTTTCAGAGATGTCATTAAAACTGCAGTTTTGCCTCTTTGAAATTGCAAGGACAGAAAAATCTAAAATCTGAAGCTGCTGAAAATCTGAAGCTGCTGGCATTGATTAACAGTTGTCAGTTAGTACAAGACAAACAAAAATAGCACTACAGAGCTGATGTTATGTTCGAGCTGTGCAAATGTTGCCAATGTGTATTTTTATTTTCTCTGCATAAATCACTCAGATACCAAAATATAGTATTTAAAAATGATGATACAAATTACTGCTAAACTTGTTAATGAATGATTTAAGTTATGAATAACAATTTAATGATCAATATTAAAGTATAATTAAGTTTAAAAAAAAAACGAACAAAATTTAAACTTTTATTAAAGTGGGATGCCTGGGAAATATATCAAGGGGGAAAAAATGGAGATATATCTGTGCTCAGATGGCAAAATATTATGTCACTTTTTCCAAAAAATTATCTAAGTCCCATCCTGAAGTGTTTTTTGTTAATGTTTAGAAGGTGGCAAAATGTCGTAAGTTTTTTCTTTCAGTTTATGAGAAAACAAAGGTGGGAAAATTGTAATAAATCAAAAACCACATGTTGAATCTTAAAATTGCCGTCATGAAAAATTAAAAAAGTGACTTATATAACATTTTGCCATCTGAGCACAGATATAATACTAGTTACTGCGTGGCCAGGACGCCGTTGCCCGTGACAGTTGCTTTTGTGGGGTTAGGTGTGACCACTGTTAATGCTCACCAACCACCGGTGTTTGCTCTGCATTCCATTATCTATTGGTGATAGAAGAGTGAGCACTGAAGCAACACCTCCATCATACCTCCTCGACTGAAGAACGTAAAAGTTGTGATGTCATTGCTAATGCGTCCATATTCGTATTGCCAAAATAAAAAAGTTGCAATTTACAAATTATTTATTTAAATTTTCAGCTGACCAACCGGTCTGGTAGTTAAGGTGTTAGCATCCAGATCAGAAGGTTCCTGGTTCGAATCCAGGTCAGTGCATGGATGTTTGTAAGCGTATGGTGTAGAGGCGGCTGATGCACCTTAAATCTGTTGTGGCCGAAAGTCCGAAATGTTAGGTTAGTATGGAAGTTTGGAGAGTGGGGTGCCAGCTCAGGTGTTATCTCGTCATCTAACTGTGGTTCAAAATTAACCAATGATGTCCATGGACCTTTCTCTTAGGGGATTGATCCCGGACCATCATCAATAGCCCGTTGTTTTGCTCTAGTATAATGTTAATTAAGAATTACTAATTACATCGGATCTTTCCCAGAGGGGATTGATCCTTGACTATTTTCAATAGCCCGTCATGTTGCTCAAGAACGACGTTAATTAAAAAGTACCAATTAAAATTTTCTGCAGACTTCAAATCCATTGAAATTTTTACTCTATCTTTTACGATCTAGGAGATAGAAATCCAATCGGTGTGAAGCCACAATCTCTTACGAAAATATAAATATTCAATTGAAAAACATTTATTAAAAGAAATACAAATGTATAAGGTAACGATTCCCATTTGACCAAACACGCTATAATCTGAAAATTTGGCATGGTTCCAAAGGCTGACATCACACAATCTACTCCCTTCTTCTTTCCTAGATCAATCGAGGTCAAAAGAAAATACGAAGGAAAGATTGGCAAAATTGTCTTGCTAAACGATTAGAAACAGGACTGCTTCTCAACCTGAGTTGATCATGTGACATCCCAAAATTCGTTTCGCACTGGAGCTTGTATTTCCCGTGAGCCTCGACCGAGGTATGTGTGATCCGAAAGACAGAAGGCGAAAAAAACTGGTTCTACATGCTGATGTAGAGCGAAAATATCAAAACCATTGGGCTTCTTCTTTCACCAGAACGGAAGAAAGGATGATGAAAAAAATTAATTCATTCATTTAAAAATGTTTTAGATAAAATTTTAAAATTCGGGCACTACCAAAAAATTACAAAACTTTGGACTACCTGTGTGTCTTATTATTGTAAGTGCCATAGATTTGCCAAGAGAGTACACTGCACAGACAGACAAACACTTCCTTTTATAATAGTAGAGATGCTATGATGCAGTTAATATTCCATTGGGGTATTGTAAAGTTATATTTGGTAGTGGTAGGCAAGTTCCCTGCCACTACAAAATATAATTTTATGTAAAATATAACAAAGTACAACTTTAACCAATATATAAAGGTGATCACCATAGAAATCCAGCGGTCATCTCCACGCTTGTCTTCAGGCGGAGTTGCCTCAGCAGCAGGATTCATTTTGATGATGCTATGGAAGAAATAAGGAACTTTAAGTCAATGCAGACATTTTTCCTTTCCTGATCATTCTTGAAAACATTTGCAATTTACATATCAGTAGCACTCTACAAGCATAAATGTATTTATAAGGGGGTTTTCTGCAAATGCTTATTAACTCCTAAATATTCAGTATTGTGGATAACACTTTGCTGATGTGAGAAGCTTTAACAGTTTATCATTACTAATTCCGTCTATTTAGGAATGGACTTAAGATGTGGACTGGTATTAAGCTTATACTATAAAAGTCCAAATCCAGACGTTTTGCAGTGTTTTTTTCCCTCACTTTTTTTAATCTATAATTTTTAAAGAAAAAAGCGTTCAACCTGGACCAAATTGATGAAACAACACAAAATAACAGACATGGACAGAGAGAACACCACACAGAAAAATTAGAAGATTTGTAAGTAAAATTTATAGCATTGTATTAAAAGTTTTTTTTCCTTCGATTGGCCGAGGTCCAGAGGATTCCTGATTTTGTACTATATAAGCAAAGGGTATTTAGGGTAAATTTCTAAAGAGGTTACTGATTTTTGTCTGAACATTTCAAAAGTTCTGAAAAATTTGTAATCTAATGATTTCTGACTTAATGGAATGAAGTCACAATAATATGACTCTATCAGACAAGAATTAGTAACAATAAATGGCAAACAGATTCACAATAGGTGAGCTTCATTTTTTTTTATTAGTTAATAACTTATAAAGATAGCATTTAACTTCCATTCTTCAAAAATGTTGAGTTTACTCATTTGCCGGCTAGGTAAAAGAAATACTGAAAAGAAAGGTTTTTCTGATGTTGTTGTCTTGTCCTGGATAGAACACTTCAAATAGGGCCATGCACGGTCCACACAATCTCAGCTATTTTAAGGCAATTGTCCGAGTACAGGTCCTCCAAGGAAGAGTCACTAATTTGTTGAATACTCGCCAAGATGGCCGGGCAAGAGAGGACGTGTTCGGGACTTAATTCTGTATCACAGTTTTTACAGCTAGGCCAGGCCTCGAAATAGATTTTTTAATACAGGTGCACTGCGTTCACCTGAGTTTTTAAATTAGGTGCACTGCGTGCACTTAGTGGTAAAAATTAGGTGCACAATTATATTTTCATGTGCACAGTGCACCCGGGTATTTCGAGCCCTGAGCTAGGCTATGTTCTTGTTCCATCCGGCTGAATTTTCATTCCCCTAAGGTGTCCAGTTCTCAGTCTTACTATGGTTTTGGCAAGTGATCTGCTTGTAGTTAGTTCACAGATATGATGTTTCAACATGTTGGTCTTGTCCTTGAATTTTGATTTTGCCACTGCATTTATGTCATTAAGAGTGACGAGGGGAAATTTATCTTCATTGAGATCTCTCGCTTCCTTTGCCAGTACATCGGCTGACTCATTCCCTTCTATACCGACGTGTGCAGGTATCCATTGTACAATACATTGTTTGTCCATAGCATGGAGTTTGTCCAGGACTCTGTGAATGTTGATTATTTGCTTGGTGTAACCCTTTTGAATCGCCTGGAGGGCAGCTTTACAATCGCTGAAGATTATTAATCCTCCAGTTCACTCAGATTCCTGGAAACAGGAATATATATTTAGGGCTTCTTGGATGGCTAGGAGTTCACATGTGGAGTTGGATGCAATTTTACCAGCACCAAGTTTAAACTGTTTAGCAGTACCGTCTGGGAAAATAAACTTGATACCCGCTCCTCCATTTTCCAAAGTTTCGTCTGACGATCCGTCAGTAAAGGCACAGACAAAACCTCTGCTCGAACATGCTATAGCTATAGAATAGAAGCTAGGTTTCATTTGTAAAATCCATCTATATAATGCATTGATGAATGATGCATTGCAACAACATTATTCAAAAATTGGTGAATGGAAACAAACATTTATAAACAAATAAATTCAGAGTCTAGATTTGTCAATTTTGCTGCTTCATACAAATGATGTAGCTTGGTTTAAGTTATGGAACAACAAAATAATAACCCTCTGTTCACACTAGTTCTGACTAAAGTGCCTATATAATAAGAGTGGCGACATACGGGAAGCACTTTCTGATTGGCTTAGAGACCTTTTCTACCGCTCGAGGCGGTCTTTTCTTAGCTCCCATAGACTTTCTACAGTAGTAGAATTTTTATTTTATTATATTCTTCACGAAACGTTTAAGATTTTGTTTTCTATAATTTTTTACCGGAACAGTTTTGACATTATCAGGTTGTATTATTTCTTGCTTTTTTTTCTTTCCAAACAGACTACTGTATTTAGTGTAATTGATAAGTTTCAGGGTATTCTTACCCAACATTCACAGCTTAGTTTTTCTGCTGGTTCACAGTTATGTTTAAACTTACTACTTTTTGCGAAAGTTTTTTAAAAATATACTTTTTAAAACGTTATAAAAAGTGTTTTCAAACTTTCATTTTCCATTGTAAAAAGAAAAATATTTTGAAGTATAAATAAATATTTTGAAACCAGAGTTTTGAAATAATTTTTTCCTTGGCAGCTTTAGAAGTTCGCCAAAAAAAATCTCCAGGCTCATAAACGTAGACTGTACCCTATATTCAAAACTAACAAATGCAAGGGAAAAGAAAGTGCTTTGCAACACTGGTCATCAATAAAAACAACTTCAGTTCAGATACTAGTACAGTTTGACTAGTTAATATGAAATTGAGTATAAATTATTCGTGATTTTGAACAGTTTATTTGATTTTATACCACATACATGTTCCTTATATATAAAATTCCCATCTGATATTTATAGAACTCTTGTTGCCTGCTCAAAGTAATACACTGAGCTACCTGATAACTAGTTTTGGTCTTATTAAATTGAAATTTCAAATAAAAAGAGCTTGAAACTGAACATAACATGATTGAAATAAAAACTTAAGTGTGTGGAACAGAAAAAGCTGCAGTCGTTCTTAGATACAATTTTGAAGTCTTCTCAGCACAGCTTTTCAGAAATGATATTTCAAAATATTTAAATAGCATGAAAACCAGTAACTGGCAGTATATAAATAACACTAAAACAATTTTGATACCCTTCAGTGACAATACAAAATTTGCAAATTAAAAATGTTTTTATTAACTTGCAATCACTAGACAAGTTCTGCTCAGTGAAATTAATATTTTAGGAATTTTTTTATGAGTAATTTTACAAGAGTAAAAGCAGAAAAGAGGAATTTTATGACAAAAATCTGATAGGTTGTTTTTCAAAGTTTCTTAAGCTATAGAACTCACCATTCACAACAAACGAAATTGGTTGCTTTGATTAATATCTTACTTCAGAGCAGTCACAATAATTTTTGATAATTCAGATTTAAATCGGAAAAAATCATGACATTTATTTTAGGATTCAAAGTTTTTTTAGTAACAACAAATCAGTGTCTGATTATATTTTAAAGTTAATATTTCGATTTTAATAGTGATAAAGATTGATATCTTCGACTCAAAAATACTTAAAACACGAGCATGTCAGGGGATAGTTTAATATTTGAAATCTGTTTATATTTATTTATGAAGCAATTTAAATTAAAAACAATTAAAATGGGAATAGTGCATATAAAACATTTGTTTGAAGGCAATAATCGTAGTCATTTAAAAAAAAGTAAACACATTCAGACACAAACTGCAAACACTAATTAATTCACAGGATCCTTTGAAAATAAAATCAAAGGAATTAAATAACTTTTGAGTGTATTTCGCTTACTTTCTAACCCAAACTACTGATGATCGACAAAGATTGCAGTCTTGCTCAATACAAACTGCGGCTCATGCGAGACAGATTTTTGCACAGAATTTACAGAAAAAAACAAAACAGTTCTGTATGTAATGCATGCAAATTAAAAAGTTGGGAAAAAACAAATTTCTTTTTTGCAATATGCTATTTAACTTACAAACAGTTCCAAACTACACGAAATAACAAATAAGACGATTAAGAAATCGATGATAAAATCAAAATTTAATGATATAGTAATCGATTAATCCATAAATGATAACAAACCCAATCGATACATTTTTTCCTTCTTGTAGAAGGCCTGCGTACCAGCAGCCTGACTGTATAAGATACAAGTTCAATTCCTGAAAGGAACCACTAACTCGTGAAATACAACAAGGTGGGAAGGGGGTATTTTTTTTCGTCACACTGAAGCTACACACACTGGAACACAGCAGACTATTGACGACGGTCCAGGATGAAGGAAAAGATTCGAGGCCACGTAATTTTGTCCCACGGAAACGCAACAAGGAAAAAATCGTGAGTGGTTGAGAAATTTCCAATTGTATCAAACGTAAATTGTCTTGGGCAAAGACTTTTCGCCAACCGCTTGCTTGACAGCCTTCCTTTACCAAAGCAAAGAACCATTGAAAAAAAATTGATATCCGTATTAATCACTTCATTCATGCTCTGCGGATGGTAAATAAGTTTTTAAACAGCTCTATGCTTTGGAAATTCAAAATAGGCATGCTAACGGTTGGTGAGGAATCATTACCCAAGACAATTATCATTCGATACAATAGGAAATTTCTCAACCACTCAAGAAGCCGAATGATTTTCACATTGCTGTGTTCTAAGAGCGAGTTAAGTAACCTTATGGAATTTCTCTCCTGCCAAGAAGACCAGTCGCAAGCGTAAATAATTAGCAACCGGAGGGTTGTGAGTTCGAGACTTGATCCAAGTAAAGATCGCTGTGTACAATTTAAATCTATTGTGGTCTCAAATGTCCTCACGTTAGCGTGATGTAGAATTTGGAGAGTGGAGTGCCAGCTCAAGTTTTCCCCGAGCTGACACCCCACTCTCGTCATCTGACCTCAGTTCATAATTACGTGGCCTTGTCCTCGGATGCAAAGGAGACTTCATGAGCAGTTCTCATGACATTCAGTTGCTTCTCTATGGGCAAAACGATTTGAGACACGTCTAACCCTTCTACCTTTTCTTTATGGGAGGTAGTTAATTAATATCGTACTGTTGTAATACAATTGGTGAATGGCGATGGTCCGGGCCCAATCCCGTAGGGAAAGATGCGAAGACAACAGCTCGTATAATTTTGAACTACGGTCATATGGCGAGAACATTACCTGAGCTGACCTGAGTTTCGAACTCGTAACCTTCTGGTTGTTAATCCAATGCTTTTCCAACTGGGTTGGGCTATCGCAGCCTCCATATGGATTAGGTCTAAAATGAAAGTTACTGCTACATTTTGATGCCAAATACCATTCAATGCGCAGTGAGACGCTGGTATTTTGTGAACTCCGGAATACACTTGCGGGAAACTGCGTAGGAATCTCTTCCTTTTCGATTATTTCGTTGCGATCTTCTGACTCCATTTCTACCTAGTCTACTATTTTCTCAGTAACAACTTCTACCTGAGTGAATTCAATAGTGTTCCTATAATAACACGTTCATCTGAATTCGTATTATGTTCAACTATTTTCCTGTTCTTCCCCTTAACCAATTTTAAGCAGCTGAGAAATGAATTTTCTCGCCCGACTCTTTTCTTCTCGTTTCCTTATCCTAGCCTGCTCTATTTTTGATTCTTATAATTTAATTTCATAGTCCCCTTTTGCTCTATTTAGCTCTGCTGATTCTTGTCTTTCATTTATAAAATAATATTCAATAGCTCTCTCACATATTCTCCCCATAATTCTATCCATCCACAATTTAATTTTTGAATTCAATGATTTTAGGAATTGGAGGAATTTCCCCCCCAAGTTCTAGTTCCAAAAGTATTAAATCATATTTTCTTTCTTTCCAAAGAAAGTCATTATGAACCATACAAGCAACAGTGTAAACTTTAAATCAATTTCATTCCTTTCATAAAACACGCAAAAAATGCACCCAATTCGGACACAATTAAAAGAAAATTGTGTTCTCAGCCTAAAAAATAATCGTCACACCGTTTTTCTGTAGATGAAGGTAAATTACTTGATCTGTCCAGATCCCTTGAAGGTTGAATTGGAGCATAAACACCAATTCTTCAAATACTTCTTTGCAGTTAGCACATGTGTTACTCCACACATTCATGTCTTGCTTCTCCTTAGATGTATTTGACGTCACGCGCTGGTAGACTTACCATCATTTTATGCTTATTGAATTTTGTTTTAAGTTATATTTCTATTCAGCTAGTTATTTGTTACACCAGTCTTCATAACAAGAGTAGTGCGTGATGTGAATCTTACAATCGGAATTTGAAATTTGAATTCTGTAGGTTAAGTTCAATAGGGAATCATTTTGTGCCCCATATTGACAAAAACCTATATATATATATATATATATATATATAATCATAAAACACACTAAAATAACAAACAAAAAAGAAAGAAACATACAGCCTGGGTGCAAAAAACCAGAAAACAAAACTCGAAACTAACAAATGTGGAATTTCTTCATTTTTTACGAATCTTCTTGTATATATATATATATTTGAAATACCTGTGTTCTTGTGATAATTTCAAGAACACAGGAATTAAAAAAAATTACAAAAGTGTTAAAAAATGAAGAAATGTTGGTGGATCAGGGAGTCATCAGGGAGGAGCCTGACCCAGGCAACATAAAATGGTGTTTTCTACATATGAGCAGCATTAGGCTGAAAAATTGCTCATACACCCCCCCCCCCTAAACACCACCAAAAAGCAAAAAAAAAAACAAAACACCAAAACAGAGCAGGAACAAAACGAAATCAACAACACCGTCTGAAAATTGCCACCAAATAATATGTATAGATATATACAGAACGATTTTTATAATTTATAAATTTACAAATGCAACAAAACTAATGGCAAGAATTTTTT
Source organism: Metellina segmentata (assembly GCA_947359465.1). Classification (NCBI taxonomy): domain Eukaryota; kingdom Metazoa; phylum Arthropoda; class Arachnida; order Araneae; family Tetragnathidae; genus Metellina; species Metellina segmentata. Next base: position 83,349,650 of record OX375883.1, on the reverse strand, counting down.
CAAATTGTAACATTTTCCCTCTCTTTTTGTCAACGTACTTTTTTTTTGTATCACTGCACCTGTAGGAATAATCCACAGCCTGAGCAACGTCTGAAATTGAAAAAAATCGGTTCCAGCCGCTGAAGATTTCTTTTTTCAGAATGGCAACGTGTTGAAAAGAGAACGATACTGAAATTAAATTGACAGTTCATGGAATTATTTTGTGGAATTTGTTGTTTTAAATGTTTCATGCAAGTTGTAAATCTACCGTAGATGAATCATCGCAATCCTTATTAAATCAGGCTCTTATCATGCGTTGTATCGAATAAGGTTTCTACCATTGACGCCAGAACTTCAAATGCGGACTTCCGAAAATTAAAGTCGATTGATTTGGTTTAGGTTTGGCTGTAATCATTTTTTGCTACATGTGTGAAAAGACGACTGGTATCTGAGGTAGATCTGTTTTATTTATTTTACATGACTGAGACATTAAATAAGATCCGTGAAAGTCGAAAAATTATTTTTTAGAATATGACCGTGATTAATTGTCAAATGGAAATGAAGCGGTTGAACTCAATAGAAGAAATAATTAGTATTAGCATGTTACAATTCAAACACAAAGTTGATACACCGGAGGAAATTGTGATGGAATGTTAAGACGTCATTTTAGAAGAGAGTGTATTTGAAAAAATAAATGCTTGATAGAACTTAAGGTCATAGAAGAATGAATATCAAGAGAGAAAACAAACAAAAATTGGCAAAAGTTCCGCAGAGCACCTGCCTGGTGATATTTTTTATTTGAACTTCTTTTGGCGATATTTATACAATAATACATAATTCCGTTCGTCCGAACAATGTAGCTGGATCGATTGGTCTATTTTGAATTTTATGGTGCAGGGTCTTAAACAGGACAAGCAACGCCAAACCCAAGATTGTGAAATTAAACCATAGATTCGAGATTTATGCAAAAGGATGAAAAAGAGTGATCAAGAGTTGAGATACAGATATAGAAATTTAATTCACATGCATAAAATTTTGAAAACGTGAAATTTGAAGAACTATAAAATAATTTGAAAATTAGATTCATCAGTCATTTTGAATTAGAACAACAAATAGATGACATTAAATAGGCCAACTAAACGAAAAATGTTAAAAGGTTTGAATGGGGATTTTCCTCATCCAATAATCTCGCAGATTCCAAATTGTACTTTAAAAGTTTTAGACGTTGATTCTAAGACAGGACAGTCAATTATAATATGATTAACAAAAAGGAGTAGAGCATGAGTTACAATTCGAAATGCTCTCTCCTTGTTTAAGTAGGTAATGGTAATGGTAGTTAACGTCGTACTAGAGCAATACAAGCAATACTACAGTCTATTGACGACAATCCGGGATCAGTCCCTTAATTGAAAGATTCGAGGACAACACCACGTAATTTTGAACTATGGTCAGATGACGAAGCAACACCTGAGCTGGCACACCACTCTCCAAACTTCCACACCAATCCAACGTGAGGACTTTCGGCCACGACAGATTTAAGGTGCACCAGCCGCCTCTACACCATACGCTTACAAACATCCATGCCCGTACCCGGATTCGAACTAGGAACCTTCCGATATAGAGGCTAACACCTTAACCACTATACCGATTGTTCGGCTTGTTTAAGTAGGATTGCGATGGTAAAATCGCGTGTTCAGTACGTAGACGGGTCAGTTTGACAACAGTTCTTCACAATGGGAACACTAACAACTGATGAATGATGGGGTTTTTTGAATGTAATTTGTTGGTGACTGGCAAGTTCAGAAACTCTAGGAGTTAAGGAACTCCTTTGTGGACATCTTGATGTCACAAGGGACGCTTAGCTGAAATGGAAAAATGGACGGGGCTGTGTCGGGAGACGGCTGCCGTACAGCTACACTCTACGTTTATGAGCGGTGGCAACGGTCTTGGTGATTTTTTTTGACTCTCTTGTAATAGCCATTTTTGGTAGATTAAGGCAGCCCATATGTCTTTACGGTTATTGTGGTTTTCATGGCAACCTCAGCAAACGGTAATTTCAATTTTCATTTTGAATGTTCTAGAAAGTTCTAAAATCTGTTAAAGTCGTTTGATTTCATTGGTTCGTTTGAAATTTTTTCTTTGCTTCTAATGGTTATTTTGATTTAAAAATATCATTTGATTGCATTGGTCCTTTAAAGTTTTTTTTTCTTTGATATCATTGGTTTATTAGTTTTATTTCTACAGTTGTGGAATTTTTATTTTATTATAATTTTTCGTTTCACTGTAGAGTTCTGACATGTATTGTTTTTTGCCATTTGTGGAATACTATTGTTTAGTAATTTTTTTCTCGGAACAATTCTGATGTATCAGGTTGTATTATTTCGTGCTTTTTTTTTTCTTTTAAAAATCTTTTTCTTTTCGAACAGCCTACTGTATTTAGTGTAATTAATACGTTTCAGGGTATTCTTACCCAACATTCGCAGCTTAGTTTTTCTGCTGGTTCACAAATGTGTTTTGAAATGTGTTTAAGCTTACTACTTTTTGCAAAAGTTTAAAAATATATACTTTTTAAAACGTTCTCAAATGTGTTTTCAAGCTTTCATTTTCCGTTGTAAAAATAAAAATAAAGAGTTTTGAAATAATTCTTACTTTGGCAAATTCAGAAGTTTGCCCCCCCCCAAAAAAAAAACCTGCCAAGGCCGTTGCTACCGCTCATAAGCGTAGAGTGTAGTTGTTCCTAAATGTTCAACACTCCGCACATGTATCACAATTGGTGCACTCACTGTTGATGTTGAAGGTTGTAGCTCATTACCGACCTCTATGGTTGAACTCCATTATTCGATTATAAAATATATATGTCATCAGATTTGCTATTTGTGTCGAACTGAGCGGCGTAAGTACTTGGGCATCCGATATTTAAACAAGTATTAAATATTTAAGTTATTTTTCTATTATTATTTATAAAGCGTAAAGAGGCGAAACAAATGACACCTCAAACGTCGTGTTCGCACAAAGGAGACCGGAGCTAGACTAAATTATGCGAGCGACGCAACGCCAAGGCAGTTGACACTCAGCATCGGATGTTCAGATCTTTCTGAATTTTCTCTCAATATTTCTTCCTGTTGACGTTTCCATAATTTTTCTGGTGTTTATTATGCATATATTTGGACATTTTAAAATTTTTACAAAGTTTCCACATTTTGAAGTCCAATATCCAAACAAGTTTTATATATTTAGGTTTTATTTCTATTACTATTTATAAAGCGCAGAGGCTAAACAAATGACACCTCAAACGTATTGCTCGCACAAAGGAGGTTGGAGCTACACTCAATTAATGTGTACATTTTCGTGACTCACAACTTTGCACTGCGATTGCATTTACCCGATGACATCAGCGCAAGATCAACGAGCATTTATAAATTTTTTTGTTTAATGCTCTTTTCAACGCGATATCGTTCATTTATGTAACATTTATATTTTTTAAGTTATTAAGTTTTTCGCACTTACCCTTTTTTGTGACACTCAAAAATTAAGCGTGGTTTCCCGGTTTCGAAAGTTAAGACATATAATGTGCAAACGTGTCTGGGATTAAGTTGGCCAGCCCATTAAAGCCGGTAAGCAAAGTGTGAGCACTATCAACATTTTGAAAGTTGGTCATTCCGTTCCACCATCCTGATTGTTGTTCAACTATTTCAATACAATACAGGAGGCTCCAGCGTGAAGAGTTGAAGAAATGGCGAACTTTCTTTGGGTTCAACCAGTTCCTGCAGAGGTTCCAGACAACTCTTATGGTTGTAATAATTTAGAAAAATATTGGATCCAAGCTAATCTCGAATCGCATTGACGACTATGTTAATAACATTGGTTGTGTTTGTACCCTTGCAATAAGAGAGAACTTCAGTAGTCAGGATATGTATGGTTGTCAGGATGGTCAGCTAGTGCCTTGATAATTTAATCGATGTTAATGTTTTATTAGTTACGGTAACCTCCACATCGGGGGCTAGCCAAGCTACTGGTGGGGCTAATCCTGTCACTAGATAAGCAGGAAATGTTGCTGCTTTAGCCTTAAGGCCAAATTCAATTGAAACGTAAATGATCTCGACCGACTGAAAGCGCTACGTTTGATTCTTACTTTGGAAATTATTTCCCCGTCTAAATACGATCGAGGCTATTAAGAGGTTACCACAGCAGTAAGATGATTGCTCAAATAGTTGTGACGTCATATGATCGTCGGGAGAACGTGAAATTGCGCTATATGTTTGACGGTTCAGTTTATCTCTGAAAATTCTACGAACGACATTGTATAAGTTGGTAAAACCAATTATTTAATTTTGTTATTTTATTCTGGATGTAGTGTTCTGGTTCGCACGATATTCTGATTCAACAGTGTATCCTTCAAAGAGAGAGCAAACTGTGGAATATAAAAATACAAAAAGTAGAATAAGAATAAATATTCTGATGTTTGAACATTTGGAGATGATTTATTTTTTTTCATTTTAGGAGATTGACCATGTTTTATGAATTTGTGTGTCTATAGCGTTGTTTTCTGTCGAATATATATATTTTTATATTCGAAGTTTTCTTTTTTCTTTACAAACAACTGGGCCTGAATATTCAAATAAACCACTAAAAAAGTGTTTTTCTGCACATTGTCATTTTCTAACTCAAAGGTAATTCTTGTCTCATTCAATAGCCAATTCTTATTTCATGCAACACATAATTGAATACTAGAACATTTATTTTCTGAAGTTGAAATCTCGATTTAGAATTGTTTGTGTGATAAGATACAGTATGGCAAATGAAAAGTTAAAAGAATCTACAAATCTGGTGGTTATCCAAGGCAAAGTGTCGAATTATAAATATGGCCCACGTCCGAAATGCTCCTGATTAGCGCCTTTAACATTGAGCAAGCACTAATAAATAAAGCTGATAATATTTGTTATCCAAAAAACACTCAAAATGTATAGAACAAACTTCTTACATGTATTTCTACAGAATATCCACAGGTATAACATTACAAATCCTCTTCAAGTAAATCGCAGATTTGCAGAAATGTCTCTCTGTCTACTCTGTATCGGCGGCAAAATTCTCTATTATTTAAATCCAAGGAATTTCCTCGAACTCTTAAAAATATCGAGAAGTTCTCCTTCAAGATGAATGATATCCTCCATGTTACGAAGAAACATTAACAGAAAATGATCGCATCGAGCATACTCGCGACGCGGAGAGTAGAAAATTCTCAATCAGTGAATCGAGTATACACGATCGAGTCGTTTCATATGCATTGGAACATCGGCGTTAAGCCACGATCGATGTAGTTTGAGGCGACATGATCAAGAAATGTTGCAGTTGAATCTGGCCCTTAATGTATTGAGACACCTTTAATCGAGCATCATTAGCAGGTGGAAAATCTGTATAGGCGATACCGTAGCATGTCTGCACTGCGACATTGGTTTTCTGTTCGCTTTTGTTCACTAATCCTTTCCAACACTAGAGATTAATTTAATCTTTTACTTGTTTTTACTGGTTTGAATTGTCTTATGTTTTCCGCAGCTTGTTAATTACTGCTATAGGAGTGCTTGCCATTGATATTCTCGCTGGGTCAAGTCACCAGAGCATATATCGAAGCAAGGAAAGTACAGCATCAGATGAAATTTTAAAGCATGTGAATTTAGTCATTCCCAAGTCAGTATTATACCCATACTGATGGTTTCCATTAACAGTTCTGTGTATAATGAGAAAACGTATCTGTTAACGTAAACGCCAGCCCAAGGAATGTCAGGAAACAAAATGCGAGCTGTATTATTATTTTAATAATTGGTCATTCCGCTCCATCCTGATTGTTATACAGCTAATCTCAATCGAAGACAGGAGGCTCTCATGTATAGATCCTCAATAGAGCTCCAATATAGAGTTGATCTCTTTTAATTGGAGCTGGAGAAACTCGAGCGCTATCATTATCCTCATTTGACAGATCATCAGCTTCCTCCTTCTGGACTTTTTGGTGTGCTTTGTTCAAGGTGATCTCTGGATTTCCATTAAGCAATTCGGTATTGTCTTCAAGGGCTTCGTAAGTAGTTTTTAATCGTATTGTTTAGAAGTTTCTTGGACAGTGCGCACGTTATCTTGACTGCACTATGAAATGTATTCTTCATTTTATTTTCGAAGATTTTCAACGGTGCGGCATGCGTATCTTGACTACTGAAGTTCTCTCTTATTGCAAGTAGGATACTGTCACAATGAACCTTCTGAACAAAGTCTGGCACTGGGCAACTCGTGAAGGGTAGAGTCTGCATCAAGGGTGCGCTGAGCGCATATAGACACCAATATGCACTGGTGCAGGAACATCCTGCATCCCTTTGTTGGGCTACATGGTGGATGATGCCGTCACTGCTCGAAACTTTACTTTCATAATTATGAATCGTCAAGTTCTACCCCTTCCCTAGTGGGAAGCAACCAGTTGCAACGCATTTTTCTAACGTCATATTTTTTATTGTTACTGGACAGTTTGATACAAATTTCAACTTTCATTTATCCCTGTTTCTCCATGTCTCATTAATAAAAGCATTCAGTCATTCATAGGCACTGAAAGAGACATTAAAAAACTTCGTTAGGGTGGCCTCCTCATCGAGGTTTTTTCTGATAAGTATAAGCTAAACTTCTAAGAAATGTAAATACTTTTGGACCTTTCAGTCTTTGTAACTCCACATAAATCATTTGATACGAGTCTTGCACCTATCTTCTCAACACAACGAACAAAGAAATTCCCCACAACCTTAAGGACGAACATGTTTGTAACTTCCATATAATCACATCAGTCGAGATGAGAAAAAAATTCCCACAATACAGTCTTAGCTTTTAACACCCCCACACAACTCGAACCAGTCAAAGCGGGTTGTTTGAGCTGTCCAGTGCGTGCTTTTGTTCCAAATCCTGGGCGCTGCTTTAGTTGACAGAAATTTGGACATTCAAAAGCTTCTTGTCGTGTACCAATAGCCTACGCATGATGTTGAGAAATCGGTCACGACAGTGATAATAACTGCTCTAGCTCATTGTGTCAATTCTAATGGATACCATCCATCATATTACAGAGACTAAAGTAAATGGATATTTGAGACAGAAATTTAAAATATTTGGAAATTACTAAAATTGTGACATATCTTGAAGCCCGAAAAGCAATTGAATTTCGTTCTTCCAAAGCAGCAGTTTCCTATTCGCTGAGTTAAGAAAATCCTTTGTGTCTAGCAACTCAAATTGAGACTCATATGCTACTCTCTCTATGTATACAATCATTAAAATCTGCAAGCAAAGAAAAAAAAATATCAATCGCCTTCCAAAGAAATTAACCTCAAATGATGGCCTGCCTCGTTCTCATACTATGCTATCCATATTCAATCCGTCAGAGATGCAGATGGGGTGCAACTGCATTCTTCTGACGATGATATACTTGATATTTGGTTGAAGGACGATCCACCATATATTCAGATGCAAGAATAGGATAACCTCATAATGACTTCCTTTGTATCCTGGAACTGTCGTAGTTTTAGATCCAAAACAGATGACATCAAAGTGCTTGTAACTTCATATCACGCATGTGTGACTCTTCAGGCAATTTTCTTGAAACCTTTTCACACATGCAAGAAACGTAGGTATAGTTGCGTCAGGAACATGACACTGGAACTACAGTGTCTGTAGGTGTGGGTATTTTTACTTTGCAAGACTATCCCAGCACTGTAATTGCACTTTAAATCATCTTTACAGGCTGTAGAAGTAAGAATTCCCATTCATTCCCTACTTACAATCTGCTGCCTATACCTGTCACCGCCCAATGTCGTCCAGCCAGAGGAACTCTTCGTCTGACACAACTCCCAATCCCTTTTATTCTACTCGGTGACTTTAATGGCCACAGTACCCTCTGGGGAAGTGATAGCGCGAATCGTCAAGGGCAATAGGCAGTTCATATCGGCAATGTGCATGTTCCTGTACTTTATTTTTAATTATTCCAGGAAAAGTTGTTTAAAGATTCCAGGGAACAAAAATTTATATAATTCAAAATATGAAGGTAATGGTAATTTTAGTTAACGTCGTACTAGAGCAACACAACGGGCTATTGACGACGGTCCGGGATCAGTCTCTTAAGGGAGAGATCCGAGGTCAACACCTCGTAATTTTGAACCACGGTCAGATGACGAGCAACATCTGAGCTTCAAAATATGAAGGAAAAGACATACACAAATACAGATACAGAAGAGATAAAACAAAACACTTCATTGAAGCAGATTACTAAATAATTGAAATCACTACAAAACATCCTTCGCGAAAAAGATATATTTGTAGCAAAAAATCGTTTTTTTACATGCATTCGATTTCAAAGATTTAACAATAAATTATTTACACTTCCTGATAATATACCTGGGGATGTTAAAATCAACAACAAAAAAAAAACAACCTAGGAAGGGCTCTATTGTATGGAGTTTGGTATCGATTTGAGGAAAGCCAGGTTCTGCACTCACTCGTCAAGAAAGTCACGGCTCTCGATCACGCGCGAGTAATGTTAACAATGTCGGAGTGCGCTTTGAAAGTTGAGAGCGTCGGTGACCCGTAGCCGTTAGATCTTCGCCGCCATGTAGCGTATGTGCTGCGGCGTCACACCGCGGTGATCCCTTTGGCGAATCTTCCTGTTTGCCTACCATCGCATCAGACATACTCACTTAACACACTGTCTTTTGTTGGGAAAGACAATGTCAATCATGTTCTACTCCCTTAAGTGTTCATATTTTAACTGTCCCTGTCTTTCAATCATCATCGTCTCAAATGTTTCAAAAGTACAAATCTTAATATTTACAGTATTTGATTTGGGGAATACACACTGCTTGACAATTGCTAAGGAACAACCGATTTATGCAAAACTGCGATTGATTCGGAAAGCCGCTCAATCGTAGAAAATGTAAGTGCAGAGGGTGCTGTAGTATATCTCTCTTATCTGTATAAAAGACAGCGCACATGAGCTGTTTATTAAGGTATCTGACTACGTTCAGAGTGCTTTTTTTTCAAAAAAGTGTCCAAATAGGTTTTTTTTCTTTTTACGATAAAAATACCTTATAAAAAGATAATACAAAACAAAAATTTTCTTAAAAGTATGTATATATATTTTTTAACTGGCAAAAATTGACAAATTTAGGTAAAAAAGGACGAAAACGTCAAAGCCCACATAACCTAAAATCATATCACTACAACTACACAAGATTTTTTGTCAAGTCTCGTAACAATATGATCTAGCGCCTGAGCTAGGATATTTGCAATATTCCTCTCCAGTCATGATATATTGCATAACATAGAAAGAACATGAAAATTTGAAAGTTTTCCTAACGACACTACAGTGAAATGACTCTAAAAAATTTTCCTTTCAACATACAACTTATATCCTAGCTCGGGATCTTCAAAACAAATATAAAAAGCCATGGATAAAAAATTCATTCAAAAATTTTGAATACACTTTGAGTTATTATCTTTGTCGTGCAAAGATTTTATTGAAAATCACATTCTGAGAAAAACGCATTTAAAGATTTGTTAAATAATTTACTAATATATATTTCAAATTAATTACTTCAAAATTCGCCTGTTTTATACATTAAACCTTCCTCTATCTCCTTACATGCCCATTTTTTAATTTTGGAAGCTTTTAATTTTTTTCTTTGCAGTTTCGTCGAAGGCTGTGACTGCCTTTCAGAAGAGGAAATTCTCTTTTTATCAATGGAGGCATATCCTTTTGATATGTAAACTCCAGGACTGAGTCCAATATTATTTAAAACTTGGAGCAAGCCCCTAAAACCATCATTGAACTGCACTACTGCAATATAAACTGCAAGTCTGAGAGTTTTTAGACTCACAAAAGTTTCTTTCGGGGCAATGTTTCATATAACTCCATTGAAGGCTTCGTTCTGATTTTGTGTCATTCCGTGCATACACTTTCTAGCAGACTTCTATCACACAAACTCATGTATATTGGTTTCACAATGTTTATAACTGAATTGGGAAGACCAAGTGATTTCCCTTTCAGTGTTTTCCCCATGGCTTTAGCCCTTTGGAAATGACACCAGCTGTTCTCACCCTGCGGACATTGTCCATGCATAGGTTTGTCTTTGGATGAACAGCACGAACAACAAAATAAAAAGAACTTGTGGCTGATATATAGCACAGCATAAAAACATGAGTTAGCGATTCTGCTGTTAAATATTTTAGACACACGTGGCTGTTTAATTCATTTATCAGCGAAACCAAAACCAAAACTGCGCAATTACTCAACTTCCGGTTTGAAAATCAGCTTTCACGATTAATTCAAATGAATAGATCTCCACTTCTATAGATCGTAGAAACAAAATAAAAACTGTTTTGGAAAGAAAAAAAGTCTAAATTTTTATAATATTAAATAAAACGAAATACAAAATTTTGGTCAAAAATGGACTTTTCAACGTAGTCGGATACCTTAATTCAAATTTCAAACAGTGAAGTATCTACAGAAAATCGCGATTTAAGGTTTTAAAAGCCGTTCAGATAAATTGCGTCTTGTGATACAAGTATCAAGTGGAGAATGTCCGTAAGGCATCATTTGAGTGAATTTGACCGTGGGTGAGCAGTTGGGGCGGCTCTAAGCTGGGCAAATTGTCACCCAAGTTGCCGCTGCAATGCGTGTCAAAAAGCGTTATTACTAGGTAATAAAGAGCCGCTGAAGGTGGAAATGCTTTGAGAAAGCATGTTTGTGGTCGTGATAGGAGCACCACACCCAGAGATGATGCACATATATCCATAACAGCAATAAGGAACAAACATCTCACTCCGGGACAGATTAATTCAGAGCTTGCAACCGCTACCGGCACTCGTGTATCTGCCAAAACAATTTCTCGGCGATTAAATAAAGCTGCTTGTATGCACGGAAGCTTGTTAAGTGCATTTCGTTACAACCACGACATAGTTGGAAAAAGTTACGCTGGTGTAAAGAACATATTCATTGGAATAATTAACAGTGGCACAGAGTCATGTTCTCCGACGAATCACGATTCTCTGTGAAGAGGGATTCTGGACACAAACTACTGACCGTTACACACCACAGAATGCTCATAAGGTAAATCGTTCTGGACGAGGGGTCATGGTGTGAGCAGGCATTATGCATAATGGCAGAACACAGCTACACATCTTTGACACAGGTGCTTTACATCACAGCAGTATTGCACGGAAATTCTCCGGAGTCATGTTCGTTTATTTCGGGGTGCAGTGAGTCCAGACTTTCTGTTCATGGGTGAAAATGTATGAACACACAGGACAGTTGATGTCTCTGAGACACTAGAGACAGAAGATATTGAGAGCATGGAATGGCTTGCGTATTCACCGGACTTAAATCCTATTGAACATTCTTGGGATGATCTTTGTAGACGGGTTTCACAAAGCAATCACCCACCCCAACCGGAACCGGTGCTCAAAATTGCTTTGGGAGAGGAATTGGACAATATCTCCCAAGCACTCATCAACTGTTTAGTGGAGAGCATGCACAGAAGATGCTAAATGTGCATTAATGTGCAAGGAGGCCTCACTTCTAACTGAGTGACTATATCTGTCATGACTCCGGATAGAAAGCGCGAATTAAATTCATACACTACAATGTCTTTAATTTTTCATTTTTGGCTTTTAGCATAACGCTTGTATTTATTGTTTTATTTCATTGTCTTGCGTGTGGAGCAACTTATCCCGCTAGATCTTGTGCATAAAATCCAAAATCCAATAGGCTCAGAGAAGATAAATAAAAATCACGGTTTCTAAAATTTATACTTGCTGCTGTAGTGAATATGAAGTTGCATTTTAGCCTAACATGTTTCCAGACGCATACTTCATCACCCCTATAAAAATTAAGTTCGCTTCATAATTTATTACAGAGTTTTGGACTTTAAAGGAATTTAATTCTGATTTATACTCAATATTTGAAGCCACTGTAAAAATGACCTATCAAATATCAATATCATACTTGGTATTTTTTTTTTGCTTTTTAATATAGTATATGATCGTATATCAGTACCTTACATGCTACTTTTTGCCAAGAGACAAAATTATGATGAGTTTGGTATTGTATGTACCATATTTGTGATCTTTGAATGAAATTTTACATATCGGTATTAAAAGAAGACAACAATTTATATTTTGATTTCACTTCGTAAAAAGCTATTCAAGCATTTTATTTACTAGATACTATTGATTGATACAAATCTCTTACAACTGAATTTTTAAAGTTTTTCTCAAATAATTTCAAATCCAACACCGCAAAGTCTTAGTGTTTTCTTGTAAACATTGTGTAATATAATAAATATAACATAGGGGGAAATTGATAAAATAAAATAGGGGGCGAACCCACCAGTCCTTGACTGCTTTCCATCTTATTCAAACAAGAAAATGAATCTGGTAATGTCGATAATAAATCAATTTGGTAATCTTGCCTTCGGTGCTAGTTATTCAGTATACTTCATTGTGCTGATTAGTTACTGGTCAAACCACTATTTCGAATTGAGAGAAAAAAATTATAATTAAAGGGATTTTCGTTTTTTATTTGTTAAAATTATCGCTGTTTTTTGGAAATTAAATAGTTTTTATTCAATCAAATAATTTCTAATTATGTTCGTTCATTTATTATTGTGTCAGGTATTCAAAACGTTTCACGACCACGGCACCGCGCGAAAGTTTTTAATCACTGTTTAGCATTTCTCAATTTCAAGTGATCTTAACAAAAAGAAATTGAAAGCTGTTTTACTTAAAACGCATGAAACTGTCGTTTGATGTGCCAGAATTTATTAAAAAAGTGTTTGACGAAATTGTGAGTTATCGAATCCAAAATCAGCAATCGATTTAACTAAAAAAAATTGACTGATATTTTTGCTATAAAAATATAAAAACGCAACATATCGCTTTTTTTAGTTCATCACACGATGAAAGGATGTTTACTCGTCATGCAGTAGAAATTTCAATTCGATCAATCCAATAGTTTTATCATGTAAACCACTCGCAAAAAAAACTGAGAACAACGAGTGGAATGTTTCAGTACAGCTAATGGAAGCATATTCAGTATTACTGTATTTTCCTGCTAATCTGCTATACCAGCGATTTATAAGTAACACATCGTTGTAAATCGGCTTCATGTAATTTACATCTTACAGTGCTGCACGTTCTAAGTTCTATATCTGTGCTAATGGCTTATAACTGAGCCAATTTTTGAATTTTGGTTTAAAATTTGGCACACATGTTCTTAAGACCTAAAGAATAAAATTATGTTAAAACTAAATTTTTTTTTTTTCGTCAAAAAGAAATAAAAATCTCATTGGTATCAAATATTATACAAAATGGACACGTTTTAATCAATTTTCCTACTCCACTAAGAACAAAATAAACTTTAAAGTTCAATTACAAGTTAGCTCCCGGATAGTAATTTCTTGAGTAACATGCACTAATTGGTCAATGACTGACTGATTCACCCTTTTTAACACTAAGGAACAAGAAATCAAATGTTCCAATTAATGTTTCGATGAAGATTGTATACGTTAATCGATAAATGCTGCACTTTAAGGTACTTTAAATCCCTTTAACAAACAAATACACATCCCTGAAAAGGTAAAAATAAATATATGATATCAACAAATTCCTGAGATATATTACATACTGTTAAGAAATGCAAAAATGAAAATATGTTTCATCAACATTTAAATACGTGTGGAAATAAGGTCGAAACAATTTGTATAAAATCGTTATTTCTCATACAAACAACTTCTTCAAGTCCTGTCTTTATCTTGAATACTGTGAATTTTTTTCTTGACCGAACTATGACTGAAAAATGGATTTCGCTTGCAACAAACAAATGCGATGTGCAGTAAACCCTCTATTAGTTAACCACCTTTTTCTCTATTAAAAATAGTAACTCAGGAATGATCTCTTCATGGAGATCTATGGTGTAAGAGGGTTTCAAATGTGCAAACCTAAATTACGCATATCAGAAAACAATTAAAACTATGTAATTTACAAAACGTGTTTAAACTTATGAAGGACTATAGCATTGTAAAGTCAATTCAGAGCTCAAATTTTAATTGCAATCCACTAGCTATTGTTCAAATATTGAGGTTTCTTTTATGACATTAAGATATCCACAAAGGGATTTATTAACTCCTTTAGGAAATAGTCAGTATCTACAAAACACCAACAGATTGCATTCCATTAAACCATTAATCCGTCAGTAATGGCCAGTTACTAAAATGCTTAGTACCGATGTCAAGTTCTCCCGCCTTTGCAAGGGATATACTAGCTTAATTCATTGTCATCTTTTACTAGCATACTCTAAGCTACTATATGAAGTACAAACGCCTACTCCTTTATTACATTTGAATTGTCAATTTTGCTTTCAATCATCGCCTCAGTAGTTTTAAAGCTTTTAATATTTGTTTGGGAGAAAAACTCCATTCAAATATGATAATATTGTTTAACGCAGCTTATGAGCTCTGGCCCATTGCTCCATAAAAAACAACCAATCCATTAAAATATTTTCCCGCTTTGTCTGACCCATCTCCTTTCTTCCCTCTAATCCAAGGAGGTCGGCGAATTCCTGATACCGAGTTGGGTGCTGACGACATGGAGACATATCCTTACTATTACACTGTGTGTGTTGCAGTCTTTTGTATTGTAGCAATTTTTTCTTAGTGCATAAGAAATTATTTAAAGTGTTTTAATATGCGTTCGTGTTATTTCTCCAGATTGCTGAGTTTGAAGATATGTCACTTGGCATTGGGAAAAAAGTACCGATTCTACTTTTGACGAGTTTGACGAGTTGATTTTGAACTTTTTGATGATGAATTTTTGACGAGTGTGTGTGATTAAAAACCCTAGTGAGACAATAGGCTCAAGTCGATACCCAAGCCCACGAGACCTATACTTCTGAGATATAACGACAGCAATTCGCCTACATGCTTTGTCTATTACATTAGATGGTTGGTGGGTGGTCCTTAGAGTGGTTTTACTGTACTATCCAAAGATCATCGAGAAAAGTCCCAGTTCTTTTTACGATATAAGTTCACTGCTTTTCCACTCAATGAAATGACGAGAGAATGTTTGAAATGGCTATGAAAGGATTCGACCAGCAGATGGCTTTCTTCTGAGGGCAGCTGAACTTGCCGACGCACTTGGCGAACAGTCGGTCACACTCACACAGCTGAAATGCGCATTGATTGACTGCATCATTCACGTAGTTTCCACCCGCTGGAAATAAAAAAAGGATTGAAATTAAAAACAAAACTCATCAGAATATTAATAAAATAATAAGTTTAATCAGGAGGAGATTGGGCTTCGTAATAAGTATTTAAATTGCATACATTTTCCCCTAATGTTTAAGCATTTCATTTTTTGAGAATCTGTTTGAACACCGTCAGAAACTCCTTTGTGCTTGACATTTAAGAAGGGTCACTTGCAGGGCAGGTGCCTATTCCATTGTGTAGTCGGAATGCTGAATATATTCTGAGTTTTTATTGTTTAGCGTCAGCTGCTGTTCTTCCATCGCGCGCTTTACAAGGATTTGAGAAGAACATGAGGAATAGAACGTCCTCTGCAGGTGGTGTACGTCCAGATGATCTCTGATTGGTTTGACTTACAGTTGGGTTATTTTTGGACTGCGGGGAGACGATTTGAGACAACGTTAGAGAACACTGGTGAGAGCCATAAGCAGAGGGCGAGGCTTGGAGACCATGCTGGATTGACGATACATTCTTTTATGTATTGGTGTAATGATGTTAATGTAAAATATCTTAACTGTTGGTTGTCTTCTCCTTACGTACGATTCGTACTGTTTTCACGCTACCGTTATGGGGCGACAACCACCACAATATGTTAAAAAATAACTTTTTACCCTATGACTTCTAAAAATAGCCATTAATTCATGGTTCCCATTCAGCTAAATATTAATGTATAGTTAATTACTCATGATGGTAATGTCCCAAATGGGCAATACATCTATTGAGGATATCAAATCTAGACTATTTTGGACGAATCTAGACTATTTTGGACGAATCTAGACTATTTTGGACGAATCTAGACTTTTTTGGACCAGTCTGGAGTCAATTTTAATCTTTGAAATAACAGCTATTAAAAGTATTAATAGTT
This sequence comes from Metellina segmentata, assembly GCA_947359465.1. Classification (NCBI taxonomy): domain Eukaryota; kingdom Metazoa; phylum Arthropoda; class Arachnida; order Araneae; family Tetragnathidae; genus Metellina; species Metellina segmentata. Next base: position 83,333,495 of record OX375883.1, on the reverse strand, counting down.
TCAAAATTTCTCTCTTCTGGTTTCCTTCTAATTAAGTTATGTAGTATGAGAAACAAGAGCCACTCTGGAACAAATTTTAAATGCTCAATTAACAGTTTAAAACATAAAATATACAATTACAAATATTTTTCTTTCCTTTTAAATTTCGGCAGGTAACAGTTGTATCTTTACATTTTCTCTCAGCTGGCGTTTTTCTAGTAGTTACAGTTGTACTTACTACAGTTAGGGATTTCAGAGGCAACATTCCAATTAATCGAAGACCGAGATGTTTTTGTGCAGCACAATGGCTAATTAAACGGGCCTACGACTTAAATATCTTTAGACTAGGTGTAAAGTCTACTGCGATGAGAATGCAACGGGCTCTAGAAATCACTTATCACCATTCAAGAGTTTAGTATTCCCCTGTATTTTTCTATGTGTTACATACATCTTTAATATTAAATGAAACTGTTATGGGTATATCTGACTATTATTTAGGTGTATATAAATATAGAATTGCGAAATAAACGGTTAATAATTAATAGAAGTATATTTAATATATGGAGCAGTTGACAAATTTCTTTAAATTTATCATATTTCTGCATCCAAACAGTAACTGAAAAACGCTAAGTGTACACCAAATTAGTATTTTATCACTCACAACCTCTTATAATCACCCAAAACCAGTGTATTTTTGATACAATAATTTTATCCACCTAGATTGCGAAAATGACACACTGTGCTGTGTTCAAACTCACTGAACAGACGGGCTGTAGAGGGCGGAAATTCGATTAATGTAACTTACCCTGAGTACTTCTCTCTTCTGTATCAGGAAAACCGTTTATCTTATGTATATTAATTACTTGAAATCTTCTATTTGACGCAGTTTTGCCAAGTATGGCCCTTGTACAATGAAACCCAACTAGCCAACCAGAATATTAAAGTTTCCAAAGTAAACAAATGGTTTTCAAAATGAAAAATAGGCAGTATATATATGGAGTTATGATGAATATTCAACTTTTATCTGTATTTACATGTGTGTGTACATATTCTCCTTGGTAATGGAATAACTGGAAAGTGGGCTAAAAGTTAATAATTTTTATTTAAATATTATTATCCACTTAACAAATTCCAAGAATCTTTTTCGACCGACATGGTTATGAAACATCCATTGATTCGTATTATTTGAAGGATAATCTAATGTTAATTTAACAGTTTGCTACAAGTAGAAATATCTTAATTTACAAATAAACTTCGTGAGCAATGATTGACAAACAAAATTAAAGTCTTCATTTTGTATTAACGTGGACTGTGTGGCAAATCTTACCGTTTTCCAAGCGCTTCGGTGACCTTTCTTCATTCAGGTCCCAGCCCCAAACAATTTCTTTACAAGGAGGTACTCTTAACACAATGACACTGTCTAAATATGAAAGACTTGCGATAAAAACAATTTACACACACCTCATCAAAGCTGCTATTAAACTACAAGCCACAAAAGAGATCCTAAGTGACAGATTAAGAACAGCAGGAACACAACAGATACATCAACCCTAAAACGCAACCTTTGTTCGAGATGAAAAGGACCACATGTTCGAGAACAAGTACTCCCACAGTGAGAGAACAAGAGGAGAACAGGCCCATTAACTTTGAAAGACATAAGTCACATGGAGGAGTTTGACTTCCCTTACATTTCTGTCAAAATCAGGAATACTTACTGCACTGGGCATGGCCAGTCCTCTTACAAAGCCAAGCGTATCGCAGGACGTAGAGCATGAAAGGAGGACAACCAAGACGAGCATAGCACCAGTCGTGGTCGAGGCAGCAGCTGAAACAATACAAGACATGAAAGCTCAGTTAACTGTCATAAAAAAAAAGATGTTCCGTTTTTGTCAGGTCAGTTAGGTACGCTATCATCCAGAATATGACATGAAAGACGCTTTGTGTATTCTACAGGAGGGAATTCGAGAAACGAGTTGTAGAAAATGCCACCAGAAAGTCTTTGAGTAAGAGCTATTTGCGACAGTATGAAAAGAATTATAGAGATGAGGAGGATATAAATATGTAGACTTGTAGATTCAACTCACGCATTGAAATTTATGTGAAGACGACGATGTTGCTTGCAGACAATGCCACAAGAAAAACTTGTAGTAACAGCGGGGACAATTTGATTTGAATATTTCTGACTGTAAGACATTAGGTTAAAAGTATCGAACCATTTGGTTCGACTCATCCAAAAATTCCACTCAAGATTAAAATTTATGTAAAGTGGACAATGGAACTTCAAGAAATCAAACTAAACTATAAATAAGCTGCAGTAAAAATAAATTGAACTGTCTCTTTTGAAAGATTTACCTTTTAAAAATACAAATCAAGAAATTTGTTTACGTGGAAATGTTTGCATTTTAATAAAATTAATTCTAAACATTATTCTATTTACTCTGATTTAATGCTTAAAGATTAAAATTTTATTTAGAACTTGCAGAATTACCTGGCGTTACTCTGGAATTGATTAACTAACTTCCGCTTTCGATAATCAATTGTAATTCCTATTCACCACACGTAACTTCTACCACACTCTTGTAAAAGATTCACGATTATTAACTATACAATTTCAGAAGTCTTTAGATTGTGCATTGTAACCCAGCATGCACAGAATAGTCCAGAGTATGCATAAAGGCATTGAATGCCCTTTAAAAACAAAAGCGTTTTCTAAAATTATCATACAATGATTAAAAATGTTTTTTAAACTAATTAAACCATTACTTACCTTAATTACAGTTACTAAACGAAAAACATCAAATTGAAAATTCAGAAATACATCTTAAAACAGATTTTTAAAAAGCTTCGAACGAAAAGCAATGAATACATCTGTTTTTTCACTACAAAATAGATTATTGGAATATAATGGAATCAAATTAAAAAGAGCAAACGATTAAAAAAAATACCCAGGTTGCCATATTAACTACCAATACTATTTTAAAAGGTCTTGATTTGTATAGTTTATTCAAAACTAGAAAAATTACCCGACCTCACTCGAGTTAAATTGGTTAATTATCGATTGAAAAGTTGACAAGAGAGAAGAATAACTTTCAACTTTCGTAGAAAAATTCTAAATCTTTTAAGTGAGTAAAATAATTTTAAACCCCCTTTCGGTATTTTTATTTTGCGACATGCTTTGGACACAAACCCTATGGATGATTATTATCGATCCATGTAATAAATTTCATACATATCGCACCCCTGCTAAAGCTACAAACTGACGAAAGGGAACAGACTTAGGTTGTTGTTGTTTCTAATCCTCCAGTGTCTGACGAAGTCAGACAAGGTCCGTAAGTCCATTGACCCTCAGAAAATCAAGCTCATTAAGGGGGTCAGAGTAGATATCCTCTAGAGAGTCCAAGATGTGCTCAGCAGTGGCTGGCAGGGCGAGACACTTGGTACATGTAGCGAAAACCTTTTCTCCCTTTTTCTTTTACAGAATTAGGTAACTACTACAAAAGACGATTTTAAGGGAGGATGAGGTTAAGTTCCTATCCTCTAAAATTGCACAACTAAATAAATAAAAATGACGAATCTACCACGAATACTCTCGCTCTCAAAATTTGCCAACCATTATTATTTTTTATTTGTGTCACTCTTCAAATTTCGCTATCATTAGGGGAAAGATGAAAAATTAATTTGATAGGATATTTAGCACAAAGTTAGTTTTAAAAGTAAATATGTTTTTATTGAAATTTTTTTGTGTGATACGTGCAATACTAAAAGAACTTGTTTTAAAATTGAATGTCTTTAGTACGCACAAAATAAAGGTAACCTATGACCATTTTTTTTAAATGGTAAATAGATTTGATAGTATTTTTTCTAAAGAAAATCAGAGTTTTAAACAAATTTTCCTTACATAAGAGTGCTTATATAATACTATATAGCTTCAATTCATACAATAAATCACTTGACTTTCTGTCACTATGTCAGAGAATTTTTTTTCAGACCCACGCCTCTCCAACTCACCATAAGGCTTAGAGTACTAGGTGGCCCAGCAGGGAAACGCCTCTATATACCTGGGCAGGAGAGCACACGCATTACCAATGGGCACACGCGCAACATTTATTAAAATTTAGAAATTTTTCATAATACATTCTATACTGCTTCAATAATAGCGTGTGCATAATTTCCCTACCGATTGAAATTTAGAGAGAAGAACAAATAGGTAGCTGTGTGTAGTTGAAGTTTACATAAGTCCAATGAATGTATCAGATAAGCAATTTAAGTGCATACATAGACTATAAATAAGAATACATAGTCAAAAGAATAATATACAGCAAATGTGGACAAAACAAGAAAACAACAAGAAAATTCAGTCCGATGAATATTTCATGTTGGAAATTCAGGTATATGCATAAGTTATAAATGAGAATACATAGTCAAAAGAAAAATATACAGAAAGGGTGAAAAAACATAAATTATAAATAAAGTATTTTCAAAATGGGTAAGGATAATGATATGAAAAAGCTAAAATATAGGACATAACACATAAATATTTTTTAAAGGGGAATTTGCAGAAATTTCAATAGACCGGCCATTAATTACTGTAGTCTCCGTACGTACTTGCCTCTAACAATGTTAACTGCCTTTCATAGTTGGGGCATCTTCTAGACTTACAATCATGGGCTGTCTCATAATTTGTTTTGTGGTTCTTGTGACTTTCAGTGCAATTGATACGATTTTTGGTGTTTTTACAAGAATCGGTTTTGTGGGCACCCCCACAGATCAGACAAACCTGTTCGCAGCTGCAGCGAGATCTACTGTGGTCAAGTTTGCCACACCCGGTGCATTGATAAATGCTCCTGAATTCTGGGACCCGGACCCTCAGCCAATCCAGGTAGATGAAACCCTGTCCCATAATACTTTTAAGTAATACAAGGAACACAGTGGCCACCCAATGGTTGCCTCTTCTTCTTACTTGGAGGCAGCACTCCCCTCTGCTCGACCCGAATAACGGACATAACAGATTAGCCATTGGTTAGGCTAGGAAGGTCCTCTATCAGAAAAATGGAGAAGCGTGATATCCCGAAAGCAAATGGAAGATTCGGTTTCTCGAGACACTCATCATGCCAAGTATGACTCATTACTTCCTAAACCCACCACCCTGATCGTCCACTCTAAAGCCTCCGCCACCATAACCGGTTAAGCAGGGTAGTAAGCGAGACCAGAATTAATATTGCTTGTAAAGTTTAGTATATGAACATCGAATTAGGCATAGCTTTATTGTGGGGCAAGCACTCAAGAGTCTCAGAGCCCCCGCCTGCACTGTTGGTGGACACCAACGGTCCGGTTTGGTAGGGCCAAACAGCCTTCATCCCTGGGATCTACCGGCATAATATCGGAGAGCCCCAATTTTGCCTTTCATAAACCTACAGATAACATGCCGTTACTTGGATTGAGATGCAGTCGACCTCGGGCCATAGAGCTCTCTCTCCCGATCCTTTTGTCTTGATCACGGAACTCTGCATCCATTGGATTTTTATCATCAATCTACATCCTTTCGGCCATTTAGGACCATTATATATTGTTTCATTCTATACATTAGGAACAGCCAGTTAGGGCTTTAGGGTCACTAGTCCTTCAGTCTTTTGGCCTACTCTTGCCTTTAATGATGTAGGGCAGATTGATTGATTGATAGTCAAGCTTTATGACGCAAGGTCCAAAAAAGGACAAGACACACACACACACACACACACACACACACACACACACACACACACACACACACACACACACACACACACACACACACACACACACACACACACACACACACACACACACACACACACACACACACACACACACACACATATATATATATATATATATATATATATATATAATTAAATATATAGTTAAAAAGTAGTGTTTAAAAGAATCAAACGCAAGAAGTTTATCACAGAATAAAAGATGTATTGCTGAACACTCTTCGTGGTCATGATGGAGTGTGTGTCGACTAGCGACGACCAATTAGTTCCGTCAATTCCTGATCGCATTAATTTTAAAATTCATAGTTAATTCATTCGTTCATTAAGATCAATGCGGGGGGATATCAGTATCCTTAAGAACCTTGTCCACCCCAATAGAACAATACGAGTTTTAAAATTGGATGGTATTTCGATATTAAAAATCTTCCTCAAATTATCATCACTCATCAATTTATCACGAAGCGAGTCGACATCCTGGGAGCTCAGATCCACGGTTACCTCGCAACCTCTGAACCTCCTGAATTATCTTACAATTGAAATTCCAGGTAGCTTCCTGAATTCTATTTCTATTTACATGATGTTACCATCTTCTTTTGCTTTAAACAAGAGAGTATATTTCTGATTGTGGCTACTGACTTTTTCTGGGAATATTGGCGGGGTTGAAGTCAATCTTTCTGCGTAAGTAGGCCGTTCAGAAAGAGAAGCTTTTAGATCTCCAAGCTCTCTGACGAGTTCTAGGGCTTGTTCTAAGGTTTCTTTGCTATGGGAAAGCGGCACTGCAGTCTTTAGATTAGGTCAAATGTCTGTTTAGATGATTCCTCAAGTCTTTGTCGAGAGCTTAATGTTGTGTTCGCTTTCGTCCAAGATACCCTTTAGGGTGACATTCTCAACATCCTTATTTCTCAAAAGATGAGTGAAAGACTCGTTGTCAACCCTATGCAGTTTCAATTCGCTTTAGAGTTTCTCCTCAAGATCTTTAATTATTCTACCACAATCATCATACCCTCGCCATTTCCTCTCAAGAGATGTTGTTTTCCTCAAGGGTTTTGATGGTATCCCATAAAGTTTTAATACTGTCATCTCTCTCTCACAAACTGAGATCATCTTTTGCAACTCGACGAATCTGATCAATAATTCCAGGGATCGATCACTTCCGGTCCCAACACGGAGAAGAGGAGACGTGCGACGTTTCTCGAAAAAGAAGCTTGCCACATTTATCTTTTTGGTTAGCTTTGTCAAAGAATTTGTAATATTTCAAAAGTCCTAGTTCTGTACCGTTCTTTTAATAAGGACGAAATTCCACTTCACATTTGCTTTGTTATAACTTACAAATACTTTGCGCTGGGGTTGCGCGTGATGAAATCGAATTACAATTTATTAAAATAATAAATATTTAATACAGGAAACAGAAATAAAACAAAATAAAAGTAGGCAGAAAAAAGTTGTCCTTAATATTTAAGTACGTGATTCTTTTTTATCTGTTGTTCTTGCTAATCTCCACGTATAGCTCCAGCTAAACTAAATCCATAAGTCCTTTCGCCCTCACAAAGTCATAAACCAAAAGAGGTTCAGAAAACAAGTAGTCTCGTGACAACCCCATGCACCCAAGAATGTGTGCTGGTTAGGCCTGGTCATTTTTATCTCTTGATCTCGCACAGTTGCCAAAACTTACTACTAAAAATTAGACCGAAAACACGAAATTAATTTCGAGCGAAAAAGCAGGAACGAACCCAAATTTCCATTTCGTTACAAAATTTCGTCTGTCCCAAATATTCGGAAGTAGTTTATATTTTGCAAAGAAAGGCTCAAAATTAATAAAGTATTAGAATTTAAATTCCGTGAAAATAGTTTTTGGAAAAATGATTGATTTTTCAGCGGTTCTGGTAAAACAATCCAAGTAATTGCAATGCTCAGTATATCTTCCAAACTGCCGAAAGAGCTAGTCCAAAACTACCAAATTGTGGTTGATTTAAGTTCAGTTACTGAGATGTTTTAGCACGAAACTTGCTTAAATATGTACAAACAGACGCAAAATAGAACATAGAACGGGAAGACGGACAGACAGACTTAAGTAACCAAGTTCAGTCACTAAATGAACGTAAGTGCTCACAGTATACAACGTTTTATGAAAATGTATTCGGCTGTTTGAACGTAGTACAGGCATACTAACAGACAGATGGATGAACACCAAATGCGCAGGAGACGGATTTTGTCTCAGAAGGTCCCAAAACGGATAGAAAGCTTGAAATGGATCGAAACAAAATTCAATGTACTCACTCCATTTTTGTTTATATAAATACTAGCAAAATTACCCGGCATTGATCGGGTTGAATTAATTAAATGATGACTTAAAAGTGATAAGATTAATCACTTCACTTTCATAACAAAATGCTAGCATCATTTAAGTGTACGGAAAATAATTTTTAATGTCGTTTTTTAACATTTTTATCCCTTCTACAATTTACTTAGGATGCAAATATGTATACATGATAGATTCATCCATATACTCCATTTCATATTCATCGTGTTTCTGCTGTAAGACAAACCACAAAAGTTTTTTCCGAAGGTGACTACGTCAGAAGTCTATTTGATTTTTGGTGTGATTATGAATATCTTCGTAAGTTCGTTTTCAGTAAAAATGGCGAAGTTTCTGCGGATCGTCTTGCCCTTAGTTTTTCTATGTATTTTTTTTAGATGTGGCACTCTCTCTTCTTGCACCTGTTAAGCGATGTTTTCGAAGTTCCTCATCAATATTAGAGGATGGTTAGTAAAATTGTTACTGCATTCACGACAAATTTACTTTGAAGCAAACCCATTTTTTCTTGAAAATTCCATTCAGTGGCACTTGGAATAACGGAGCTTGTGTCGGAAATAAATGTCATCAGTACAGTTATTTCGCTTTCGTCTGTTAGAACAAATACCTTCTTTCCATGAACTTCTTGTTCGATCTGCAATACTTCGACGTTCGCAAGATCAGACACATGTGATCAAAGGGTTGATTCAGAGGGCAAAAAATGAAATATGAATTAATTTTAAACTAAATTTTAAAAAGTTGCAGGTGGGGTTGCATTTATGCAGAAAGTTGCATTTGTGTTACGGTTCTAACTCACGTACAACACACCCCATGAAGGAGGAGTTTTGTTTTTAGTACTTTACATACAGCGTAGAACGTGTGAAAAAAAGTTGCATTTGTTGCAAAAAGCTACCTTAATGATTACACGTTTTAATTTAACGTATTACATCTTTTTTTTTAAATAATTTTTTAACTTTACTAGTCATTTTAAAATTAGAAATTACACGCCTTACTTAACATGTTTTGCTACGTATATCTTATTTTTTAACAGCAAACAACTACACAAACTATACGTATTCACCCAAAGACTTCAACAAAGTTGATCGAAATATACATATACCGCCAAGAAATTACCCATGCATAGTGAGATTTTGCAGAAAATAAATACTTCATTAAACTATAACTCCTATAAATAATGTATCTGCAATATTTAAAATACTAGAGCACATAATTATAGATAGGAACGAAATTCCGGTTATTTAAAAATAAGAAGTTACACATACCTTACTTAAAATACTTGTTTTTTTTTTAATTTATTTTTATGAAACGTAATTCTACAAATCATTACGTATTCAATCAAAAATTTAACGAAAGTTCGTCAAAAAATATATATACCGCTAATAAATTACCCATGACTGATATTTTGCAGAAGAAATAAAAAAATTATTAAAATATAACTCCTAAATAATATATATGCAATAGGTAATATACCGAAATACATTAACAGAAACAAAATTCCGATCAGTGGAAAAAACGTAGAATTCTGAAAAAAAATATGTGTGCTAACGTGTCGAATTTCAAATTCCTGAATACATTCTGAAATTGAACATTTCGACAAAAGATTTTTTTGAGCAATATTGATAAAGATAATAATGGGTACAGCTACAATCTACTTTTAACCCTGTGGCAACTGCATTGGCGTTTTTTTTATGCACTCCTAATGTTTTCAAGGAAATAATTATTTCAAAAATCTTTTTCTTTTTACAACGGGAAGTTATAAGCTCCAAAAACATAATTGTGAACTTAAAAAAAATGTATACAGAAATAATATAAATATATACGTAAATAAAATGTATAAAAATCTATAAATACAATCGGAGACGACAGCACTGTACCGTGATTTAAATTAAGATGAAAAAAAATTACACAAGTGGCAAAAAACCATAAAAGAAATAATAAAATCGAAGAAAACAAATTTAAAAAGACCAAAGAAATCAAAGCATAGTTTAAAATTAAAATAACCAATGTAATCGAAGAAAAAATTTCAAACGAACCAATGAAATCAAACGACAGTTTAACGGATTTCGAAAGAACTTTCTAGAATATTCAAAATGAAAATTTAAACTTTCCTAGCCGAGGTTGTCTTAAAAAATAAAATAAACATAATACAGATGGGTTTTGCCTTAACCTGGCATAACTCGCTACTAAAAGTGCACCAAAAAAAGGGGGACAAGGCCGTTGCCACAGAGCTAAACGTTGACTGTAGCTGTATCCAATACGGATTTATCCACAAAATAACACATTTATAATTTTTGGGAATCCTCAAATATGATCGGAACATTTCACTGGCAACTCGAATATGCAAACATAGAATTCTAAATCAAACTAAAAAAGGTGTTGAGGAGATCATAGAGAACCTGGCTCTGAAAGTAGTGACAGTATAGCACTTGATAAATGGGCCTGTCTTGGTATTTGGTAATCCTAATAAATCGATAGTTAAGAAAAGAACCGAATAAAAAAAATGTATCGACAATTATTATTATTATTATTTTTATTTATTTATTATTATTTTTTTAAAGTATGGGAGGGTTTTTTCTGTCACTAGGTTAAATCTAGCACAAAGTAAGTTTGTATAATTGAAATCTTGAAAGAAAAATAAAACACACAAAATAAAATAAAAATAAGTAATAAAAAATGGGAAGAGCTTCTCAATGGCTGTACGAAATTAAATGTATTATCATTGACGGTATGACAAATGGTAGAATTGAGGGAGTTACAGGATTTCTCAGTCTCCAAAAAGAGTTTTGTGAGGTCTTTTTTATTTATTTTTATTTTGGTGGAGCGTTGGATTATAAATTTTAATTTCTTTTGCTACAGTGTTTCTTTTTCTTTCAATTTCAAAGAAAAATTTGCGGGAGATTTTATTTATAGTCTAGTGAATGTGTCTAGTGATAAGTCTTTAACTGAGGGAATTTTAAGGGCTTTTCTTATATTGCTATTACGATAGAACCATCTGGCTTTTGTAGTTTGGCAAAGAAAAAGATTTTGAATGCGCTAATTTTTTTTAATTTTGGCCTCACGAGCAGCCCTTTCTCCCCAAATTGGGCAAGCACATGTTATTATCGGCCAAACGTAGTATAATTAAATTAGCTTCTTTGTGTCAAGTGATAATGTTGAGCTTCGAGATGTAAGTGGATGCACGTTTGCATAAGTTTTCTGAAATTGGTCTTGTGTGTGTTATATTTGCGGCTTCCAATTAAGATTACTACTAACTATTTGGTCTGTAAAGACCAAAAGATAGGTTGTCCGTAAAGTTTAAGTAGTGGCAATTTAGTAGGATCTCTGCACAGAAATATGAGTGCTACAGTCTTTTTGATATTAAGTGACTCTCCATCTGACAAGCCAGAATTCAATGTGGACTAAACTGGAGCCAAATGACCTTATGAATTTCAGAAATGTCTGCGGTAAAAGTTGCCGTTTTCTGCTTTTAAACTAGATTAAGACATTGTTACTCATGTCCACTTCCACAGATCGTCTTGCTTATTCGTGTAAATGTCTTGTTTGCCTGAAGAACCTTGGAGTACATTGCGTTCTGCACTGGAGAGGACTGTTTTAAGAATATTTTGACATGACTACTTTTAACACTCTTTCTCTATGCAAGTTGCGATGTTTCATCCTTATAGAACACTGTGAAATCGGCATCAATGCATCGAATGTACCAATATGTAATGCAATCAGAAAAGTTAAACTTCGTTAATTTTACAATCCTCGAGTCCTACTAGTCCCCTCCCCCCAATACATCGTCATGATATTTAAGCCGATTGTGCCATATTTCGTATTGCAAGTTGAGAAATTTTATTGAAGATACATAAATATGAGGGCTGGCAAGTGAAAATCGCGAACTCACCTGTCGATGGAATCTACCGGTTGTCCTGCACCCTTGAAGCCGCAAAAGCAGCCGTATCTTTTGTATTTGAGGGGGTCGCAACCAGTTTGGCATCGGACCATGTGACCTAACTGGAACACACTTCGGGTCTCTTCCATGTCTGACAAGTAACGAGATCCTAATGGGCTTGACATCCCATCTGAAACGGAGAACTAGTTTTAATTCTAAAAGCATACTAGTCCCTATACATCAAAATGGTAAACATAAATAAAAATATTAATGTGACAAAAACTTGTTACATCATTTCCAGGCGGACACCTCACCTTCAGCCATCAAAACAAACTTGAAATTTCATTTGACAAGAAGATTGTGTTATTATGTTAGGAGAAGCTAGGTCAGACCTGGCCCTGGAGTTATAAAAAAATCGATCAGTCACCAGTTAAATAACAACAAATTCCAAACCATTACACACTTGTCTACCCTGTCACCCAAATGTTACACTATTCAGACATAAAGATTCCTCAAGAATGGCGAAAGATAGTTGGTTGTGTTTTATGGCCAAGGGCAGTTAACGGCGTAAAAATGGCACAAGGGCCATATTTGGCCATGCTCTGCCAGAGACAAGATGTACAATATAAAGTAATAAACATACACACACTATAAAAATTTTATTGACACAGAATTGAAAAAAAAAACACCCATGGAGGAATGCACCTGACTGAAATCGAACCTGTCCTTCCTAAGTGTGTTAGCGCTGTGGGACATACGACGGGCCTTTAAATGTCGAGAGGAAGAAAATCTGCTCGTAGAGGATTTATCGATCCTCTACTCTTACGAATTGTTGAATAACTTAGTGTTATTAACTTTCGAAAGACAGGAAACGCTGATCACATTCAGTTGTCGAAAAAAATTTATAGATTACTGAAAAAGTATATGCAATTTCACGTCAAAGTTTTGATATAAAAGTTAAAAATGGTAAAAATATTGAAAGTAAAAAAGGCGGAGAAATATTTTATCTTAATGCACAACTTTTCTGTGATAAACTGTAAGTAGAGTTCTTGATATTAAAGTTTTTCCCGACGGGAGATTTAAAAAAGTCAAAGACAACTGAGGGCTTTTATTTTGAAGAGCCAATATTTATACCATGGAACATTATTAGTATAGATTAAGTTATGGAAAATCTTTTTACAAGTTTCAAAAAAGTGTGCTTGAACAAAATTTAATGTCAACCAAACCTTCAGCACAAATAGATGCGCTTGGACAAAGTCAAACAAACATTGAATTGGATTTGAAAAATTGAATGGGCCGAAATTGGAGTTGATGTTTGGAAGTTAACCATCGGTTGCAAGACTCATGCTACCACAATTAGCTTCTGTTGTCTTAGAAATGTGTTCGTTTCTGTTTGTTGTATTAGAAATTAGCCACTGCGTGGTACAAATTACTGGTAAACTTGTTAATGAATGATTGTAAGTTGCGAATAACACTTTAAAATGATCAATATTAAAGTATAATTAAGTTAAAAAACAGGGACAAAATTTAAACTTTTGTTAAAATATGATGCCTGGGAAATATAGAAGGGAAAAATGGTACTGTTCTGTTCAAAACATATGGTCAGTCTAGATATATAATACTAGCCACTCCGTGGCCAGCACGGCGCTGTCACTGACAGTTTTTTTCGTGGGGTCAGGTGTGACCAGTGCTCGTTAACCCCCGGCGATTGCTACGAATTCCCGTTTGGATTACTATGGGAATTCGTAGCCTATTGGATAACAGCCATCATCACGAGTAACTCCGTGATGGCCACATCATTGTCAAATGCGGCCAAATTCGTATTGCGAAGAGAATCAATCGGCGCGGCATAACGTCACAATCTCTTGCGAAAAAAATTATTTAATTGAAAAACTATTTATTAAAAGAAAATCAAACCTATAAGGTATCGATCGAATGTAAAATTTTCTGCAGATTTCAAATTCGTTGAAATTTTTAATCTATCTTTAACAATTCCGATTTTACAAACAAGAACTACACAATGCCAGTCAAAATTTTTTTTATTTATTTTGCTTCCCTTCTCTGGAATTGTTTGAGATCAGGAAATGGAATATGTGATTTCTCGATAGCGAAAGTCACATTCGTATAAGAAAAAATATAAAAGTTACAGTTTAAAAATTATTTGTTTAAAGAAAATCATATTTCATCATACATCAGTATCTAAAATTTTCCGCAGACTTGAAATCCGTTGAAATTTTTACTCTATCTTTAACAATCTAGGCGATAGAAAAAAGAACTACATAACTTCAGGTAAAACTTTGTTTGTTTTGAAAACGGAAACGGAAAAAATAAATTTAGAATCTGTCATCTCTTTATACTGTTGCCATTCTAAGGAAAAAATATTAATTAAATTCCAATAAATTAATTAAAAAATGTTCTAGATTAAATTTTTAAATTCGGGCGCGATAAATTCCAAATTATTTGGACTACCTGTGTGCCAAATCTCATTATTGTAGGTGGCACACACACACACACATGCACGCACGCACGCATACTTCCTTTTATAATAGTAGAGGTAAGAATCAACACCAATATTTAAGCCGAATGCTATTTTACATTTTAGATTTTTACCTAACTTTTAAAGGTATAAAATATGAATATGCATATCAGTGCTTATATTTATTACAAGAGGATTTAAATTTTATTTATGAAACAGAAAATATGTTTATTTGAAGCAGTAAAAACACTCGAACGCTGAGATCTGGCGTCATGAAATTTGCACAGTTTAGTTTGCTAAAATTTCTAGACCATCACAACTATTTTCAGGTAAAACCATAGAAATAAAATTTCGGAACATTACATAGCAAGAGGCAAATCAACACAAAACGTCAAAAGCTGTCAAGAGCCGAGCAATCGGAAGGGGTAAAAACTGAAGCTCAAGAAGCTCAACAAGATTTTTAACCACACATAGAAATTACGAAGGAAACAAAGACTCGACTTGGTTTATCTGAACGAGCAAAACCTCTCGGGCAAAGTTTATAAGTAAAGCTAGTCAAGTATTAATGAGTCTATTCCACCAACATACCCAATGGAGATAAATGCAAATTTCTATTTTCTTTGCACCGTTTTATATATTTTTATTTATCCACAATATGATTTGGGATTCTAAAAATTTGTTTTTCAGTGATCAACAATAGTTATTTTGTAACTTTAGAAGACTTGAACTTTCATATTTCAAAAAAAGTAATGGGTAATAATAAAATTTTCGGGTTTTGTGGGTTAGACCACTCTTGACCTAATAGCCTCAAATGTGACTTCACACACTTTTAATAACACTCATCAATAAATATAAGCAATTAAGAAACCTTAAGCGCTAATGTTATCCACTCGGGTCTGCTCTCTCTCTAGTTCTAAGAAATTTGTTCCTCCTTATATTTTACAAGAAATTTTTTTCAAGTTCCATCGAGTGTTAAGACTTACCTTCAGTTGTTGCAATTTCAGTAACTATTCCAAAATAAATCCATACTAAAACCAGCCTCACAAGCATAACGCGTCTACATCTCCACTCGGTTTGCGCGTGAGTCCCGTTTTGCATACATTTCGGAAGTGAAAGACAATGTCTTCTGGTGACACCGAGAAAAGAGGGGAGCAGTTAAAGTCTCTCAAGCGTTTTGACACGCAACGAATGCACAATGAATATTCTTTCTTTTGAACTTGGCAGTACTTTTTATATGCAACGGTTACAGAAAAGGAGTGTACAATTCAAGTTTATATTGACATTTGGAAAGACATTGAGTTCACACTTAGACAACGCCGTTTTAATGTCATCTAAGACATTACGATGGACATGTTCGTTGGTTTAGGTTTAATGACTCAAGGTCTATAAGCGGGAAAGCTGCGTCAAACGCCAGCTCAAATAAAATTTAAAGGCCGCGAAAGCCTGGTTGCTAGAGCAGTGGATTGGCAACTGGAGGGTTGCGAGGTCCAATCTAAGACTGTCGTAGACGTAGGGACTCGTGCTCTTTAAAGCAGCCGTATACTAAAATGTCCTCACGTTAGCGTGGTGTGGAAGTTGGGAGAGTGAGTTGCCAGCTCAGGTGTTTGTCTCGCCATCTGACCGTGGTTCAAAAATAGGAGTTGTTGTCCTCGACCTTCCCTTCGGGGAGTATTGATTCCGAACCGACGCATATAGCCCGTTGAGTTGCTCCTGTGTGACGTTAATTGGATTACCCACGAAATAAAATAAAAAACTTTAAAAAAATATTAATATATTTCACTAACGCATGTGGCACAGCTTGTATTTTTTAACTGTTAAATGGCAACAATGGATATAAACAATAAAATCGATTGTTACGGTATTCATTTGCCAATTTTTCCGCTTAGTCAACACCGACTCTATACAAAGTCCTCATACGCTTTTTTTTCCCATGACGTCATAAAACCAAAGGCCTACTAGCGGTGGTTAATCATAAGCTTACAACGATGTGAACGATAATTCAGCTGTTTATTTATCTTTTGTTAGGATGAAAGTTTCAAGAACCTCACTCAATCTTTGTAGATTCTATTAAAAAAATGTAAGGGGGGGGGTGAGGTATGTTTTTAAAACTAAATATTTGACCTCTTTTTACTTTAAAATAAATAGAACTTACATTCTGCGCTTGAAATTTTATCTCATTCTACTTAACAGTTTTTGCATAAAAATTTAATATGAAAAAACAGAAAAACGAGAGCAGTTTTGGGACAGAAAAAGTTAAGTAAAATAACTGCAAATAATCTTTAAAAGCAGAAAAGAACTTTGAAAAAAAAAAAATACTGACGATCAACATAAAAATTGGTTTCTTTAGTCAATTTTAAGCTTTTAACAGGTTTGTATAATACTAATAAGTAATTTATGTAATAAAAATTAAATTCTTTGAGCCAGTAAATAGAAAAACCGATCTGATATGAATATTTGATTCAAATCAAGTGAGCGTTTAACTAATTTTTTAAATTTACCTTTCTTTTCGATTATCACACAACATGCACTTCAGTTTCTTTTCAGATTTATTATACATTTATAAATACATATTCTGACTAGAAAAAATTAACTTTGCCTCATAAAAGTCACCAAATTTCATCTTGTCTCACATGCATTAAATCAAATTTCATGTGTTTATTAACAATATACATGGTGTCAAGGAACTTCGTGTACAAACTTAAAGGGGAGGTAGAGAACATAGTTAGGAACGATAGTTACATAGGAATGCATGAACGGAAACGTCACCCTCGCGTGATAAAGAGACACAAATACACAATAAGGTCACAACACAGAATGTAGTGTAAAACGCTTTATTACACAAAATAGTACAATGTATGACTTACAAGCATCAAAGGAGGTGTTAGAAATTGCGCCCATTGGCATGGATGCACGCACGACACCTGAGCGACATGGATTGGCGAACATATTCGAAGATACCTGGAGTTTCGCTGATCATAGCAGCAGCGATGGAGATTCGCGCCACCAGGTCCATTTCAGAATTTACGGGTCGTACACAATGCTTTTCATGGCACCCAAGAAAAAATAATCAAGAGGAGATAAATCAGGTGATCTGGGAGGCCGAGCGACGGGACCGCCACGCCCAATACAATTTTTTTCAAATGTTCGGTCCAAATGGTCACGTACACACCTTGCGTAATGAGATGGCGCCCCATCATGTTGAAACCACATTCTACGCCGAACATGTGCGTGGACATCGTTAAGCCGAAAGTACCTCTTAAAGAAAGACGAGATACTTGAGAGCGTACAGTCGAGGTGGTAAGATGTATGGCCCGACTAAACTGTCCCTCACTATACCCGCCCACACATTAGCAATGAAGCGTTGTTGTGCGGCTCGTGGTCGGATTCCGTGTGGGTTGTCTAAGGCCAACATGTGCGCGTTGTGCGTATTGATCATCCCTTCACGTGAAAAGGTTGCTTCATCACTGAACATAACAGAACTGGAAAATTACGTGTCGGCCACACTTTGGTGTAGAAACCACTGTGAAAACGCGACACGTCGTGGGGATCATCCGGCTGCAATAACTGAACTCTCCGAAGATGAAAGGGATGTAAGGCTTCGCCTGCAGTATGCGATGGACATTTGATCGAGACATTCCGGTGGCAGCGGCAAGCGCCCATACGCTGGTATCGGGATTTCGGTCCACAGCATACAACTTCTTCTTGTGAGGAGGAAGACCAATCCGTCTCACACTTAACTTTGGGTATATCAGAACGCCATTCAAGGTCCACAGCATACAACAGACCCTCTTCGAATATGGGTGGTGATACTGTTCGCGGCCGCCCAGTATCCTGCATCGTGGCTGTGAAGGAGTCACGTTCCACAAGGTTCTGATGTACCCGAGCGAACATTTGATGATTTGGTTGGCGCTTCGTTGGATATCTTTCCCGATACAACCGAACAGCAGAGCGTTCATTTTCGTCGGTTAGGCCGTAGATGAAGTGGATGTCCGTCAACTCGGCGTTTGTGAAACGATTCATGTTGATCGCACGCAGTCGGCGTCTACAACGAGGAAGCCACACGTGCCGACCTTGAGAGCTCGGGTACAGCGCCACTTATCGATTGCCACTTATCACCATGCTTTCCTGTGTAATTATGGTTCCTAACGATATTCTCTACCTCCCCTTCAAGTTTGTACACGAAGTTCCGGGACACCCTGTATTTACTTTTCAAAAACGTATTTTGTTTTAAGCATTTAATCCTTCTTTTAAAAACTTTTAAATTAATAAGACAATTACTACACGGACATGAAATACAAATCTTTATTATATTTTTTGGCATGAAATTGGTACAAATGTCAGTAATATGCAAAACATTTATTTATAATTACATTTGTTGTTATACATTATTTTTGAAACGTCTCAAGTTCTCGCTTTTTACGATGTTTTTCACTTCTTTCATTTTAATGAAATTATAATTTTCTTTAATACGCAGATTTTGTAATATTATATTTGTAGACACATACGTATAATGATAATTTATACAAATGTAATCACTATCATAACCATTTGTACAGTCAATATCTACAGCTATTTCCTTGTCCTTCAGTATATTCACTGTCAAGCTTATAACTAGCTACATTTTATTGTTTATTTTTGTGAAATCTCGAAATTCAGAACATAAGCTGTTCACAGTAATATAGTTAAATGCAATAATCGTTACCCCAAAGTGAGTTGGACATTCAAGTCCTCCATTGTCTAATTTTTTTATAAGATTATAGATTCCATCTAAATTTATATCTGAATCCAGATCCAGGAATTTTTTTAACCAGTTACATTTCAGTTCTTTTAATTGCAACGAAAAAGTTAGTATTGGTAAATAATTTCTTGCCCTTTTCATTTTTATCATCATTAATATTATATATGGGGCAAGTTGTTAAAACTCTTGTTATTCCCTTCTGCATGTGAAAATTTATCAGAGATTGCAGTATCAAAATTTGTAAGTGGAACCACACTAGAATTCAAAAGTAATTCTAATTTAACGCAAGATTGTGATTGTAATTTTTCTTCACACTCTAATAACTGTTTCAAAAACAAAATGAACTATCTTCAGCCTAAAATTTGTAACCCTTGCAACCCAAACAATATAAGCTTAAACAATAGTATAAGCATAACTGGTACCAGATTAATTTTAACTAAAAGCAACTAAAAGAGAAAAGACTTACAACTAAAAGAGAGAAAAAAATGGTCAGGGAACGTGTAAAGTTATATGCTTTACTCCCACTGTTGTTTGTCTCGCACTGAATTTCCTCGTATCTAAAGATTGCGAAAACTTAAGAGCTCGTATCGTTGAATTATAACGTCACCTAGAAATTCGAAAGAATAAAATTTAAAAGGTTTATCTGAAGATAAATGCAGCAACATATAACAAAAGTGGAATTGAATTACATAAAATAGTAAAAATCGTTTGATATTTTAGGATTGATATACAGCCCACACTGCCTTGCGCATTTCACGCAAATTAGTGTTACGTTGTCGTATTGCATTTCCGTAATACACTGTAAGTTTATCAATTACACTATCATTCCCACCAATTGATTTGCCGTCGCTGCATACTGCCTTCATTTGTTTTAACTTTCGAAGTCTGGTCCCCATTCTTTTCTGAATGTGACCAACGCATTCAATTTTTGATACGGTTTTCTCAACATAAGGGTTAGCTTCTGTTATTGCCTGGAAAGTTCTTGTATCACCATCCCCTATGTATCCAACGTATTTTGCATTTCGCGTTTCTTCAGAACGTTGGAAAATGCGGACCATACCAACCATTTCCATCTTCCCTGCTGATCCAATATGATTGACAAGACATTCATTTTCATGCGTTGTTTTCCAAGCATCAAATTCTTGTCCTTTTTCTGGTTTTCCAGGAATCGCATGACTTTATAAAGGTTTTAATAAAATATCAAATTTGGAAGTCACAAAACAGCTTTAATATCGTTAGAAGAAAATTCACAAATATCACAAGGTGCTCTTCCTCAGATTAAGAGTTTCGACATTGCAGAAATTGGTTAACTGGGTCGAAGTAAATTATATCCAGCTTGCTTAATTGTTTCATCTTAAATACTTTAGGTTTAAGTATTATGTTATGATTTGATCGAGAGATGTATTAGAAACAGCACTTGTTTACACACAATGAACTGTTTATTCTTTTCAATTTTCAAAGAGCCGAGGTAGGTCATACACATCACACGCTCTCTCAGTAGGGCTTAAGTTAATGCCACCTAAGCACACTTTTCGGTGGCAATGGTGTTACTGAGTGGGAAACATCTTATTTATGGTAGACCATAGAATATATACAATAGAATACTCTGAAAAAGAATACTCTACCCCAATATCATTAGATTTTCTCCCCCTCACTTTTTCGTATGTCAAAAGAAAGATCTCCAACTTCAAATTGCTACCCATAAACCATGAACCATACCTTGTGTTTTTAGGAGCAGTACATTTCTTATTATTTTCTAAAGTTCCACAACAAACCCAAACATATCCATCTGAAATGGAACTTCTGGCAGAGAATTTTATCGGAGCGGTGTACATTGAGCACAATAATTTTGATTTAAGCAACCCTGATCCAGGAAATCAAACAGAAGTTGCTTATTCAGACATAAACGAAAACAAAATAAACGATTAAGCACTTCCAATCGTTTGCCTACCAACAGAAAATCTAAACTGTGAATTTTGGGTAAGAACACCCTGAAATTTATCACTAGCACTAAATACAGAGGTCATGTTGAAAAAGAAAAAGACTTTCAAAAGAATAAAAACAATAAATTATACAACCTGAGACGTCAGAAATGTACCGTGAAACTAATTACATTTAAAGACTATTCCATAACTGGCGAAAAACCATTAAAAGAACCAATCGTAAAAGAACCAATCGAACTAACCGTAAAGGATCAATGCAATCAAAGGATAGCGTAATATTTAAATAACCTAATCTAATCGAAGACAAATTTCAAACGAACCAATGAAATCAAACCTCTGTCTAACGCATTTTGAAAGAACTTTCTAGAATATTCAAAATGAAAATTTAAACTTTCCGCTCGCCAAAGGTTGCTTTAAAAAACGAAATAACTGTAATACAGAGGGACTTGCACACCATAGTAAAACCTTTGGGGGATAGAGTGTGTGACGTAACATGTGCACCAGCGAGTATCTCCGCTTACGCTGCGTTACAACGGAATTTATTCATTCTGATTGGTTCTCCATCGCCTAAGCTATCCAGCTATCTTGAACTCGTTTGAAAATTGGCATGCTTTCTTTGGCGTTTTACTGAGGTCTTGTAGGTGACTCATATCCGGAGACGCTCAAATTACCGCCTGTATTTCTAAAACCGATTTGGCGAACGTGACGTTCTGTGGATTGCTTATTTTTGTGTTTAAATTATATATTTTATCCTTTCATTCTGATAAACTTTCGAAATCAACCTGTTGACTGCTCCAAGGAAACCTCAAATGCAATCGACTCTCAAATTTGTGTTCAAATTCAATCCAGTCTTTGACGTTTTCAGTAGCCTCTTTGCAGCCGAGTGTACGCTCTCGGCATTGCCTGGGAAACACCACGTGGAGGTGGGCTACTTCCGTTAACCAGAGGGTTGCTCCACACTCCCTGTTCTGTGGAGAAACCACTGAGGACATGTTCGAGTCGCTCTTCTCCCCCCACCCCAAGCCCTGGCTTAAAAGACATTGAAAGCTTTATCGAAATAAGCGTATAACTTCATGCAAATTTTTAAAAGGAATTCAAAATGTCCCCAAACTTTTGCGCAAAAAAAGTGTTTTTAAAAATTAATACAAATGCCCTGAATGGAAAAATAACCCAATAATACGAATGTCTCCAATGTCCTTGTCTGTATTTAGTCGTGTGGGTGCTTAGATTGTGCAAGTTCGTTTCAGGTAACCAAAGACTGGTCATCTCAAGTCATCTAAAAGAAATTAACGTTAAAAGAATGCACTCTATAAGGGAACAATGAATATTATTTGTGCTTTTAATAACAAACTTAAAGTTTATTTAAGCTCTAAAATGAGGAAATATCCTCTATCTTAATGGAGATCGATTGCATAGATCTCGAGAAAATTAGATGAACAAGGTTTCAAAATCAAAGGTTTGGAGAAATACGTCTCAAAGTTTTGTTAAATTTTATAAAATAGGGTCGCGATATCAGATTTGATAAATGTAAGGGAAAATACACTGCACTTTATACTGAATACGTTTTGTTCCTTATATTCTTTACTATTCGAAATTGGCAGAAAATCCTATCATAAGGTCTCACAAAAAGTAGAAATGATTGAACAGTGGTAATTGAATGATATTTTATTTAGATAGTCGAAATTGATACAATTTGATGGATTGTCGAAGACTAAGAAAAAGTAAGGCAATTTGGTAGAAAAAGAGAGAAAAGGTGCAGATTGGGGAAACTAAAATTGACATGGTATTGGAGACACCTCATTTATAACTGCACACTAGCTTCAGGTAAAATGACCTGCTGATGTTTATTCTTGAAAACCCTGAAAGAGAAAAATATTTAGTAATAAAGAAGTAAAAATACCAGGATATAACAGGGGGACTGGCTTCCAAAATTTACTGTGAAAAATTGTCTTTATGTAAAGATAATTTAGTCTTTAAATATACCTTAATATTTACTTAAATTTTCATTTAAGTTGTATGATTGGAGAAAAACACAAAAAATCCAGGCGAATTCATTAAAAAATGTGGGGATGGTCATAATGTTTTGGCTCGTCAGTGTATTTGTTTATTCTGGATGACTGTTTTCCGAATATAGAACTAATAGAAGACTATACAGAATAATCAAACAGCCAAATCACCGGGCCTTTTTAGTGAATGGAAAAGTTATATATACATTTCCTAGGTTTTGAAGTTGGTCTGAGACTGCAAGAGTGAGAGTTTCCTAAACTAAAAAAATAATATTTTTAATTACTTGTAGCAAATGTAGTTTGAATGAAAAAAGTGTACTAAAACAGATCCTGTTATGTCACAATGTTTTTGAAGGTAGGGAAAATGTTGTAAGCCTGATAGGCATTCACGTGTGGCCTGTACACGTCCATAGCTTTCACATAGCCAGTCCCTCCCCCCCCCCTGCCTCGGTCTATAAAGCGTGAATGATGGTAGCCACACTGTATAAAGTCATGAAAATGGTTACAGCTGTGGAATTCTTTGTATATGTGGCTGGGGTTAACCACTTGCCATGTCTTTCATCTTCGGAGTGTTGCTGTTCAGTTACTGTCTTTAAGGTGGCCGATGATAACCACTTGAGAGTCCTACACTTTGGGATTGTTGTTAACGTGTCACTATCCATAACGTAGCTGATGTTAACCACTTGAAAAGTCTTTCACTTTAGGATTATTGGTGATGTGTCACTGTCCATGAGGTGGCTGATGTTAACCACTTGAAAAGTCTTTCACTTTGGGATTATTGGTGATGTGTCACTGTCCATGAGGTGGCTGATGTTAACCACTTGAAAAGTCCTTCACTTTGGGATTATTGGTGATGTGTCACTGTCCATGAGGTGGCTGATGTTAACCACTTGAAAAGTCTTTCACTTTGGGATTATTGGTGATGTGTCACTGTCCATGAGGTGGCTGATGTTAACCACTTGAAAAGTCTTTCACTTTGGGATTATTGGTGATGTGTCACTGTCCATGAGGTGGCTGATGTTAACCACTTGAAAAGTCCTTCACTTTGGGATTATTGGTGATGTGTCACTGTCCATGAGGTGGCTGATGTTAACCACTTGAAAAGTCTTTCACTTTGGGATTATTGGTGATGTGTCACTGTCCATGAGGTGGCTGATGTTAACCACTTGAAAAGTCCTTCACTTTGGGATTATTGGTGATGTGTCACTGTCCATGAGGTGGCTGATGTTAACCACTTGAAAAGTCTTTCACTTTGGGATTATTGGTGATGTGTCACTGTCCATGAGGTGGCTGATGTTAACCACTTGAAAAGTCTTTCACTTTGGGATTATTGGTGATGTGTCACTGTCCATGAGGTGGCTGATGTTAACCACTTGAAAAGTCCTTCACTTTGGGATTATTGGTGATGTGTCACTGTCCATGAGGTGGCTGATGTTAACCACTTGAAAAGTCTTTCACTTTGGGATTATTGGTGATGTGTCACTATACATAAGATGGCTGATGTTAACCACTTGAAAAGTATTTCACTTTGGAATTATTGGTGTTGTGTCACTGTACATAAGGTGGCTGATCTTAACCACTCGAAAAATCTTTCACTTTGGGATTATTGGTGATGTGTCACTGTCTATGAGGTGGCTGATGTTAACCACTTGAAGAAGTTTTTCACTTTGGAATTGTAGATGTTGAGTTTCAGTCCATGTGGAAAATATGTTGTCAAACATTACCTAAGAAGAAGCAGAAACAGGAAATACCTTAAATTAAGTTACAGGGTCCTCACTGTGCTGTGTAGATGTATAGCCCGAAAACCACACAAAGGCACTATTTTCTATTCGTTTATAGAAATAATCTCAGGTAATCTGAATATTTGACATAGGAAGAAATAAAACTATCAGTGAGTCGCCTCTCCAAATTTGATTATGAGAGCTCAGGATTGAAGTAGATTCAAAACAAGCTGAACAATGAATTTGTGAACTGTAGAGTGTAAAACCAATTCTACTCGTATACAAGATACGAGGCAGTTCACACATTAAACATTAAATAACAATAGTTCCGCCACAATTATCCTTCCCTCATGGTTTATACAATTTCTTTTCAAAATCCAAACTGTTTATTTTCTATAAGACATGACAATCCGGAGATATTGCCGTCGAAAGTTCTATGACGCCCTTTCCAGTCTCTTGAAATTTCAATGCAAAGAACACCAAACCATTCTTTTTCCAGGAGATGCATATCTCCATTTGCTGCCTGCTATTTGAGAATCAATTGAGACGAAAGTAAAGCACCAGATGGATACGCAAGAGTATCCTCCATCTCTCCATAATACAATCTAGATGCAGATAGGTTTCGACAAATGGTAAGATTAATTGTGTGGTTGATTCCTACCACCTTGGGTTTGCAAAACAGACACATCCATACCATATAAAAGGGGTATAAGTACCTGTAGACCTATGTGGAACGAAAGGTAATTTTTTAAATGTCAATTCATGTGCGAGAGTAAGGTAACTAAAACTCACCTGACTCATATTTTGCATGTGCAATGCAAACCAGGTGTTCCGGCGACGATTCCATTCTCAGAACAGGTCGTCGAACGGTGGCACAGAGCTTGTAGAGATGTCCCAGAAGCTGTTGAGGCTGTCCACGGCTTCAGCGTGGCAGTAACGGCGCTTGGAATTAAAGGATTGGATGTCAAATGCCCATACAATGTGATACTTTTGGTGAAAAGAATTCAACTGTCGATTATATTACTTCTGCGATTTGGCATACCGGCAACTGTAGGGTAGGTGTTCCAAATATCACCCATGTGCTTAATATCGCCTACTCGTATTTGCAAGCTACTATGCGCGACGTCTTTGAGTTTATGTAGATACCTTGACTGTCTATCGTCTTTCCACATGTAGCGGCAAGATTCCTATCGGTTATATCAACAACACTATTTCATCTGAAGTATATGAGGCTGTGATCAAAGCATTTTTTTTGTTTCCAATCCATTCAGGGAATACGCAGGTAAGTGTTCCCAAATCATAATTTCGTTTATATGACATGAAAGTACATTCAAAACTAAAAGTATGTCTGCATGCTTTACTAGCAACTCGCGTTTAATAGTAGCTTCTAATTTTGCCTGGTGGGCGGTAATAGGAACAGGGGTAGGCGATATTAGGAACCCGCTCTTGAAAATTCTCTTGGGAAACTTTTTGAAGATTTCTTAGTTAACTTAAACTGACATAAGTAAATAAGTTATAGGATCTCTGGAAACCAAACGAGAATAGTTCCTAGTGATATTCATTTAGTTTCCAGCTTGATTTCGCAACTCAGGAGGCTGAGATACAGAGATATAGTTAGGGTTGGGGACATTTGGAACACTTACTACACCTATTTTAGTTTTTAGTTTGAATGTCATGATTTTGATAGCAATTGGACGAAACCGATTTGGTGTTTTATATCCAACACGCCTTATCAAGGAATCAAAATTGATGACCCCGAGAAAAATGCCACAACGATGTCTCGGATCATGAAGAATGTCCTCTCATGACATCCGAAAACACTGCAGTAGGTGGTCAGGTCTAGCCCCATGACTGTCGTAGCTGTCAAATCACAGTTCCTGCCATATATTTCATAGCTTTGGTGTGACCCGTACCAAATCTGGATAATGTTTTTTGTTGGCCTCTACCACATAACTTGAAGTATTTCTACAATTTTTCGTCTTTAATATCAATGTTGTTGTGCACTAGTCCAGATTTTCTTTTCCTAATAAACTCAATATATCCTAATTACTAATTGGTGGATCCTTATCACTTATTACCGAAATTGGTTTGCTAAACTATGTTTAAAAGTCACCTAAGTCAATTGTATTTAATAGTTTTTATGTAAGTAATTTATTCTTAATTTTTTAAACAGCTTGGACAATTCTGGCACTTGTGTATTATAACCAACCCACCCAACCATTTGTTAATGTATTTAGAAAATCTGAAATTTTGAAAACGCTTTACATATAATACAACAGATTTGATTTATAGAGTAAATTTACATTGAAGTGACTAAACAAAAACGCTTCTGCTTCCAAAAATAATGGAGTTTTAGGAAACCAAATATCTTATAATCATTACATAATTGAAGTAGTATTCAATAAAAACTTTAAGTGTTGAATATAATACCTTGCTAGTAAGAAAAATTGGAACAGCTACACTCTACGTTTATGAGTGGTGGCAACGGTCTTCACGATTTTTTTGGCGCACTTCTAAAGTTATACTAATTTTTTGGGTTGCTTTAAACCCTCCCAATTAATGTCCCTAACTATTTCCAAAAATTTAGTAAAATAATCGTGTTTCAAATCATTACACGGATTTTTGAATAAGTATGTGGCCGAATAAAAATGAAACGAGATCTGCCTATTATGCGTAGGCAGCGTGTTTTTAACGTGCCTCCACATTGATTCCATGGTATTTGTGTGGCATTTTGTCACCGGCAACGAACGTAAGAGAATGGTTTACGGTTAAATGAATGTAACCAGCATTTTCTACCCCCCTTTCTCCCATGTATTCTTTCCAGCAGTCGGAATGAACAGTGGTTCGAGGCTCGACCCATTCTGTTAAAACTTTATTGAGGGTATCTTTCGAACGATTGTGAACTGCAACCAAAAACATTTTCCCCGATACTCTTTCAATCCCCCCGAAAACCCATTTCAACTTGATGACCGCGATTGAATTTTCTCTTACCAAATTTAGACTCGTCAGTTTTTACAATCTTTCCAACCCCGTCTATTTTTTTGTGATTGCAATTCAACGAAATCAACGATAACCTCGTTAACAAATTGCTTAAAATCCGATATGGTTGTAGGTGAAAAAGAACACTCTACCCCAATATCATTAGATTTTGTCCCCCTCACTATTTCATATGTCAAAAGAAAGATCTCCAGCTTCAAATTACTACCCATAAACCATGAACTATAATACCATATGGTTTTATGAGCAGTACATTTCTTATTACTGTCTTAAGTTCCACTGCAAACCCAATCCTATCCATCTGAAATGGAACATTTGACAGTGAATTTCATAGGAGCGATGCACTTGAGGCACAATAGTTTTGATTAAGCAATTCTGATTCCTTTAGGCAATCCAGCAGAAGTTGCTTATCCAGACATAAACGAACACAAAACAAACGATTAGCCACTCCTTCACTACCAAACATTTGCCTTCCAGCAGAAAAAGTAAGCTGCGAATGTAGGGTAAGAATAACCTGAAACTTATCAATTACACTAAATACAGTGGGCATGATGAAAAGAAAAATATTTATAAAAGAAAAAAGCAAGAAATAGTACAACTTGATACGTCAGAACCCTTCGTGGAAAAAATAATAAAAACACACACGAAAATGGCAAAAAAACAAAACTCTTAAACGTTTCGTGAAAAATATTATAATAAAATAAAAATTCCACAACTGCAGAAAAAAATTAATTAACCAATGGTATCAAAGAAAGAAAATTAAAAGGACCAATGCAATCAAAGGATATTTTAAAATCAAAATAATCAATGGAAGCAAAGAAAACATTTCAAACGAACCAATGAAATCAAACGACTTTAACGGATTTTGGTAGAACTTTCTAGATTATTCAAAATGAAAATTAAAAGCTACCGTTTGCCGAGGTTGCCATGAAAACCACAGTACAGTAAAGACAGATGGGTTGCCTTAATCTACCGTAACTCGCTACTTGAAGCCAAAAAAATTGTCAAGGCAGGTGCCACCGCTCATAAACGTAGAATATAGCTGTACCGAAAAATTTCATTCCTAGATTACAAAAAATGGGATTATATTAAAGGCTTATGTCTATGCCTGATATTTTATGACTCATAGGATCTGTTCGTGGTTGTTCTGTATTCGAAAAGCATTAAATAATTTTAATTGCAACACATTCAAAAATATATTACAAATTTTCCTTTAATTCTGCTCTAGTAAGAAATACTCTTGGCTTGATTTAAAAATTTTTATCGTAAACTGAAGCCAGAAATCCTTTCACGTATCAATTCATTTAAAATATCACGCGAGGTGAGAATTAATTATTTTGGATTTAGTTTTTTGAAATGACAGCCAGCTTCAAAATTCATCTTTTTCAAGACTGATGGATTAGGACTTAAACGTATTGATTTTTAAAATGTTTGGCTGAACTTTGAAATGGTTTTTCGGTACAGCTACACTCTACGTTTATGAGCGGTAGCAACGGTCTTGGCGATTTTTTTTGGCGAACTTCTAAAATCGCCTTGGAAAAAATTATTTCAAAACTCTTTTTTTTTTTTTTCAAAAATATTTTTCTTTTTACAACGGAAAATGAAAGTTTGAAAACACATTTGACAACGTTTTGAAAAGTAGTATATTTGAAAAAAAACTTTCGCAAAAAGTAGTAAGCTTAAACATTTTTCAAAACTCATGTGTGAACCAGCAGAAGAACTATGCTGCGAATGTCGGGTAAGAATACCCTGAAACTAATCAATTACACTAAATGAAGTAGGCTGTTTGAAAAGAAATATATTTTAAAAAGAAAAAAGCAAGAAATAATACAACCTAATACCTCAGAACTGTTCCAGGAAAAAATAATAAAAAACAAAAATTCCACAAATGACAAAAAAAAAAAAAAACCCTCTAAACGCTGCGTGAAATAAAAGTAAAATAACAGTAAAATAAAAGTTCCACAACTGTCGAAATACGAATATTTGAACCAATGGTATCACAGAAAAAAATTTAAAAAGACCTATGCAATCAAAGGATATTTTAAAATAAAAATAACTAATGGAAGCAAAGGAAAATTTTCAAACGAACCAATGAAATCAAACGATTTTAACGGATTTTGGAAGAACTTTCTAGAACAATCAAAATTAAAAGTTACCGTTTGCCGAGGTTGCCATACAAACCACAATAACCGTAAAAACAGATGAGTTGCATTAACCTACCGTAACTCGCTACTAGAAGTGCGCCAAAAAATTGCCAGGGCCGTTGCCACCGCTCATAAACGTAGAGTGTAGCTGCACCCGCTTTTCTAACAATAAAATTTTGCTACTTTTTCTTTTCAAAATGAATGATTTTATTATAAAATTACATAAAACATTTTAATGTTTTAACTTATTTTATGTTTATAACGTTAAAATGACAGGTTTTAGAAATGAAATAACTTATAACAACAATTTTTTTGTATTTTGAAATATGCTCTTTATACCGAATTTTCTTAAGTTATAATTCTGGGAATCTATTTAATTGTGATGGGGATTTTCAATCCATACTATTTTTTGTTGTTTGTGTGGCGAAATTCATATACGTATTTTGTTTTATTTCATGTAAAATATGGCGAATTGGAGGTTTCAGCGTTTCTTTAAATGGAAAAGGGGGTGGGGGGTTACTTTCAATTTTTTTCCCTTATTTAAACCATATTATCTGTGGAAATTTTATTTAAACTTTTTAATTCTTGTCGGCCGAGTTAAAAACTTTCAGTGTACTCGATTTTTATCTGTAGATTTTTGACATAATGAATATGAAATCAAAGTTATGCCCAGCTGATTCATTCAACCTATTTAAAAGAGAAATTTAGGAGCCGTAGATATTAACTTACAGGAGATTGTTCAACCAGCTGCAGGAACCCATCTTAAAAATTAACAAAAGACAGGAAACGATGAGAAGAAATGTCAGGAAAAAAAGACGAAGAAAGGATTTCTCTTGGAAGCAAATCTAGAAATTGTTTTCACAAAAGTTCAGATAAAGAGAACAGCAATATCAGCAGTTGAAAATATTCAGCAGTTCAATAAGCAATCGCAAAGTTAAATATGGCGACTTAAATTAGACATTTCCGAGTTCCAAAGATTTTATCCATTTGATTGATTTGAAATGTGCGGTTTTTGCTCTTCCTTTATTGGCGTGCAATGTCAGTCGTGATTTTATTTTGACTGTTATCAGGATAATTTTGCTGGTAATAGAAACTGTAAATACTTTTTTCGTTCAAAAATATTACTTTTTTATCAAAAATATTACTTTACTTCGTCTAATACTGTTTTTAGTGCCATTAGGAACTGGTCCTTTGGTAAGGACTCTACTTTCTTTCCAGCATCAAGACTGTTTCCATTTAGTTAACACTTCCATACACTTAGCTTTCAGGGCCTAAAGTAGGCTACATCCATGGCTGAGTTAAATGGGAGGAATTGGGTGGAAGGCAGACAAACTTTATATATTACGTTCTTGGTACAAGTTAACAACATTCAAGCCAACATAAGATGACAAGCTATCACCAATTACTATCTTCGTGCATTCTTGTTTTTTTAACACCGGGAGAAAGTGGGTGCTAAACCATTCCTCAAATATTGCAAAGTCAATCCAACCATACTTACTTCGGTTGTGTCGGGCACCCACTGGTCCGTTTTCTGTCCAGGTTGTCCAAAGATGTTCAGGTTTATAAGTAATGTAAGGT
Organism: Metellina segmentata; assembly: GCA_947359465.1. Lineage (NCBI taxonomy): Eukaryota > Metazoa > Arthropoda > Arachnida > Araneae > Tetragnathidae > Metellina > Metellina segmentata. The sequence goes on along the minus strand of OX375883.1, from coordinate 83,301,972 downwards.
GATAGAGATGAACCAGCGGTATTACCATAAAACATGACACTCACATTGCATTTCGTAGAATTAATTACCCTCTCTGGGTATTTGCAGCCTCGGCGGCATATTATTTTTTTCCTTCCAGGTTCATCACATTCCGGTTTCATCGTAATTACATATGTTCTCAGCTGGGGCATCTTTTATCAAATCACTTAAGTTATCAATGTAATCGGAAATAATTTTGTCGTCAATCGCAATGCGAACTTAAATTTTTATATTGTTTGCAAATCTGACTGATAACTGTGGGTGTCTTTTTAAAAATTGTTTAACCCAATCACGACCTGGGAGGTTGTCTTTGAAACATTTTACAGATCAGCTATGCTTTGCAACGTAAGATTTGACGATAAATCGGAAGTCCAGTTCATCCTCTGGAAAACCAAAATCGAAAATTTTATCTAAATGACTGGCAAATGCCAGCTCTCATCGCTAGAAAAAACTATCGGATTCCCAGACTTCTTCAAATTGTAGTTTTACAATCTTCTCTTTTTAGTAGATCTACTAATCTTGTAGTAGTATTCTGCATCATCTCTTTGCGACATTTCTCCTGACCTCAAAGCTTTCTAATACTCTTGTAATTGTTGAGCAGTGAAATCCGCATACTTTCAGCTCCCAGGGATTCTCTTGTAAAACCGGGGCATGTTTCAGGTCTGCAATTAAATGCAAAGGAATAGTGGCTGAACTACTTAATAATAATAAAATACACATTTTGTATTTTTAAAAGTCAAAAATTACAAAATACAACGTAGAACAAAAACATGAGCATATAAGGGTTACTTGAACTCATTTCAGGACTGGGTTCAAGTAAACCCTATTTGTGAGGTATCCGCACACTACTCAATATTTGCGAATTTCACTAACTTAAGAGGTTCTATATTCAGCTAAAACTAGTGTTAATTTCTTGAGGACTATGAATGGTATGGAAAATTACCCTTACCTTGTGTATAACTTTGATGCACAAAAAACTACACACGGAAGTTTGCAGCTCACAATTTTTTTTTTACCACGCACTAACCTAACGTGTACTAGAAAAAGGCGGAAAGAGCAGAGTCCAGGATCAAACCCACAGGGTAATGGTAATGGTAATGATAATTTTAGTTAACGTCGTACTAGAGCAACACAAAGGGCTATTGACGACGGTCCGGGATCAATCCCTTAAGGGAATGATCCGAGGACACCACGTAATTTTGAAACACTGTCAGATGACGGGGTCATACCCGATCTGGCACTCTACTCTTTTTTCGTGCGAGCAAAAACAATCGGCAATTGAAGAAATTATGTTGTTTCTAATCCCCTAGGTCTAGCCTGAGGCTAGACTAAGACCATGAGTCCGTATATATGCAGAAAGTCATAAATCAGGAGGGGATCCACTAGGATATCCTCTCTAGACACCCCGATGCAGTTCAAGAGATGAGAGGGGCAGGCCTGTGCAGAGTTGCATTTAGGTCAGATAGAGAAGGTCTTGTGACCTTGCACAAATCTAAGACACCTAGTATGTCCACTGATGAGTCTAGAAATAGTGGTTTGTCGAGCTCTGTCACTTTGGAAGGACAAGGCGCCACCAGGTTTTTTCCTATTATACCAGTCATGTGAGGGAGAAGTTCTCCAAATGTGAAGGTTCTGGATATTTTTTCCTTGAGGAGACTTCCAAAAAGGTCAAAACAGAGGAGTTGGTGGGTGTGGGATTGTCAGTACCCTCCTTCGCCAGTCTGTCAGCAGTCTCATTTCCCATGACTCCCAAGTGAGAGGGGATCCATTGCAGGAAGATCTCATGATGTTTGGATAGCCGTCTGAGGTTGTCCAGTATGGAAATCGTGATTTTGCCTCCAACACTAGGCCAGTTGTTCAGATAGTGAATGACAATGCGACTGTTAGTCATAATCCAAATATTTTAAAACATTTTTTTTGTTTTGGTTTCAAGTAACCCCAAGTTACGGTACCTTTATCTGTGGACTTTCACTTTCTTTTGGCCTATCGTTGTGATGGACGAAGGGAATATCGCTGAAAAGCGTCCAACAATAGTCAGCCAGCATTGCCTTAGACCATTTGCCCTGATACCGTTGCTCCATCTTTTCAATGTCTTGATGAAAACGTTCGCCGTGCTCATCACTGACCTCCCCACAGTTATTAGGGAAGAAATTCATGTTGGAGTCAAGAAAGTGATTCAATGATCACAGAAGTCAAATATCGAGCGTCAAACATCAGGTGTCCAAAATCTGTTGTCACAAATCGGTGTCGTAGATCGAGAGTCGCATATAGGTGTGTCGAAATAGGTAGATAAGGTCCATAATCAGTTTTTCAATCGCTTTTAGAGAGAAGCCTACGACGAGCTCCTTGTGATGGCGTTGAAGTCGTCGTTTGGAATAGCGGTCTTTTTTGAAGGTGCTCAAGTCTCATCAATGTTGTAATGGGCCTGTAGATGCTAGACTATCATTGAGCCATTTATTTATGGCATCTATCCTTAGCGCGTGAGACTGGCATGCCCTCCCTGTCTTGGCGGGACAACTGGAGCTCAGGCTGCGGTGCTCCAAGTGCTTCGACTTCGTTTTGATATAACTGGATCGAGAACTCGTCGTCGATATTCTCCAGTAATCCCTGGCATTCTAAGTCTACAAGTTGGCCCGGATTGCAACTGAAATAAATCAGAAATTGTCAGAGGAAGCGTTAAGTGTCGTGCACGATCTCTCTGTTGGTTTGATTCTCGATTTTCCTCGTACATCAAGGACCGGACAGTAGGTTACTACAAATATATTCGATGTACACTTCTGTGCTCAGATGGAAAAATGTTACAAGTCACTTTTTTTAATTTTTCGTGACAGCAATTTTAAGATTCAACATGTGGTTCTGTGTTTTTGATTTATTACATTTTTCCCACCTTTGTTTTCTCATAAACTGAAAAAAAAAGACTTACGACATTTTGCCACCTTTTAAACATTAACCAAAAAAAAGAAAAAGACTAGGATGAGATTTAGTCAATTTTTTGGGAAAAATGACTAATAACATTTTGCTATCTGAGCACAGACTTAAACGTAAGAATTAAGATATTTGTTTTTAAGCAGTTATATCTTTCTCTATTGTCAACGAGAAATTACGAAGGAATCAAATTATTTGCTTTACCATAGTTATCTATTACTAGCAAAATACCCGACCTTACTCGGTTCGAATTGGTTTACTCTAAATTGAAGAGATAATCAAAATATCTAATGACTTACGTTTTTTGTAGAATAAAAATTTATTTGAATACCTTTCGCCATCGTTATAATTTCTACAACTTACTTTGGATACAAATCCTATCCATGCATATCCATTCATGTAATACGTTTCACATCCATCGCACCCTTGCTGTATAACAAAGCTACAAAATGACGAAAGGTGACACTAAGGTTACTACTACAAAAGACAATTTTGAGGGAGATTTGGAATTCCCTTTCTTAAATTATTTTCATGTTCAACTCAATTAATAAAAAATACGATTTACGGCGAGTGCTCTCGCATTCATAGACAACAAAACAATATTTTTTTTTTACTTGTGGCACTCTTGCACTCGGTATGAGACATTGTGAAATTTTGCAATCTTCTTCTGTCATTATGACAATGAATTTTTTAATGTTTGAAAACTTCTAGTTCGAATTTTTTAAACATTATTATTCTTTCAATAACGGCATTATTCTTTCAATGACGGCATTATTCTTTCAATAACGGCATTATTCTTTCAATGACGGCATTATTCTTTCAATAGCGGCATTATTCTTTAAATGACGGCATTATTCTTTTAATAATGGCATAACTACACTCAAAATTTACTGAAAATCTATTCTGACTTACCTGCCATTTTTAAGTCGAATACTTTGTGGGGCTATTGCGTGTGATGAGAAGGAAAACACATTTATTAAAATAATAAATATTTAAAACAGAAAACAGCGAAATAAAACAAAATAAAATATGTCGGAAAAAATTGTTCTAAATGTATTAATTTATGATTCATTTTTATCTCTTGATATCGCACAACTGCCACAACTTACAACTAAAAGTGCACAAAATTTAGAAATGTGAAATTAATTCAGAGCGAAAGAAACAGAAAATATCACAGCTCGCGCGATCTTGTTCATTCCCGTTCGTTGAAAAATATCGTCTGTCTCAAATATTCGGAAATCGTTTTCATTGCCCAAAGAACAGAAATAAGACTCGTAATAAATGAAGTATCAGAGCTGAAATTCCATAAAAAAAATAATTTTGTGAAGAGTAATTACTTTTTCAGCAGTACTGGTAAAGAAATCGAAGTAATCGTAATATTCAATATACATTCCAATTTTTCCAAAACTACCAAACTATGGTTGATTTAAGTATTCTTACTCAGGTGTTTTAGCATGAAACTCAACTAAGTATAACAATAAAAAAATGTTTAATATTGCATTCACTAAACTAATAGATAATGTATAAAATAACATTGCAATCAAATATCTGGAATAAAATTAATGTAATGCCTGCACAAACACACAAACATAAAATTGAACGTAGAACAGAAAGACGGACAGACAGACTTTCGCAACCAATTCCACTCACTAAATGAAGATAAGTACTCACTGTATGCAAATTTCCATGAAAATATATTAAACCGTGTGGACGTGTATAGGGCACATACATACAGACAGACAGATGGACAGACAAACACCATACGCGAAAGAGGCGGATTTGGCATCAGAAAGGTCCAAAACGGATCGAAAACTTGAAATGGGTCGAAAATATTAAATGTACAAACAAACACTCCATTCTTATTTATATAGACTAGCAAAGTATCCGACCTTACTCGGTTTAAATTGGTTTTCTCTAGATTGAAGAAATGATGAAACATATAATGACTTACGTTTTTCGTATAATAAAATAATATTTTAACACCTTTCGTCATCTTTATAATTTCTACAACTTACTTTCGATACAAATCCTACACATGCATATCCATTCATGTAATACATTTCACATACATCGCACTCTTGCTGTATGACATAGTTACAAAATGACGAAAGGTGACACTAAGGTTACTGCTACAAAAGACGATTTTGACTGAGGTTTGGAATTACATTTCTTTAAGTTCTTTTCATGTTCAACTCAATTAATAAACCCGACGATTTACGGCAAGTGCTCTCGCACTCATAGTCAACAAAAAAATATTTTTTTTTACTTGTGGCACTCTTACATCCGGCATGCGATATTGTGGAATTTCGCAATTTTCTCCTGTCATTATGACAAAGAATTTTTTAATGTTTGAATAATTCTACTTATGAATTTTTAAACATTATTTTTCTTTCAATAACGGCATTATGCTTTCAATAATGGCATAGTTACACTTACAACTTGCTTTATTCTGACTTACCTAAAGCTTTTAGTCGAAAGCTTTGTTGTGGTGTTACGTGTGATGAAAAAGAAACACAATTGATTAAAATAATAAGTATTTAAAATAGAAAACAGCGAAATAAAACAAAATAAAAGGTGTCGGGAAAAACTTGTTCTAAGATATTAATTTGTGATTCCTTTTTATCTCTTGATCTTGCAGTTGCCATAACTTACAACTAAAAAGTGCACAAAATTTAGAAGGACAAAATTAATTAAGAGCGAAAGAAACAAGAGTTTCCGTTTCCGTTTAATTCCCGTTCGTTGAAACATATCGTCTGTCCCAAATATTCGGAAATCGTTTACATTGCACCAAAGAACGAATATAAGACTCGAAATGAATGAAGTATCAGAGCTGATGTTCCAACATTTAAATAATTGGTTTTTCAGCAGTACTGGTAAAGCAAATCAAAGAATCGTAATACTCAATATGCATTCCAATTTTCCTGAATACCAAATTATGGTTGATTTAAGGATACTTACTCAAGTGTTTTAGCATGAAACTCAACTAAATATAACAATAAAGAAATGTTTAATATTGCATTCACTAAACTAATAGATAATGAACGAATAAAATAAATTGTAATCATGTACCTAGAATAAAATTCATGTAATGCTTGCACAAAGACACAAACACAAAATCGAAAGACGGACAGACAGACTTTCGCAACCACTTTCGCTCTCTAAATGAAGTTAAGTACTCACTATATGCATAGAAAACTTGAAATGGGTCAAAAATATTAAATGTACAAACAAACACTCCATTCTTATTTATATAGATTTATAATTTAAGACTACGCAATTATTAAAAACAATTTATTTTCAAAGCAAACTTGTGTTTTAAAAAAGAGTTCATAGCATTTTTGCTTCATAAAATGTTGCAATAATAAATTTGTTTTATCGTAATAACCGGGATAAACCAATAGTTCAGCTATTGTTAGGTTAAGTTGTATGTATACACTAGAAATCATGAAAATCTACCAGAATTTCAATATTTTTTATTAATTCAAAATATTGTCAAATTTCTTAGCTTTCAAACGATGCCAAGATCTTACAAAAATTCGAAATAGGTTTTTAGTTTTACAAGGGTTTTTGTTAAGTACTTTCACCATGGACAGATATGTTTCCTACATTTCCAACTTTATTTCTGAAGAACTGCGCCCTACAGGCTGCTTCACACCAGGCCAGTAATTTAGTCGAGTAGCGAGTGATTTAGTAGCTCTACTAAACGAGAAAATGGCAATTGGGGGAGTGGTTGTTCACACACGGTTTAGTTGGTGATCGAGTGTCGACTGCTAAAGATGATGCGGAGAACGAAGCTGAATCTCTATGAAAAAGATTATATGAAATAGAGTATATATATAGATGGATGTATCATGTGTACATATTTGCGTCCGAAATAAATAGAAGCGATGAAAAAGTTAAAAGGATATTAAAAATTATTTCCGTACACTTAAATGAAGCTAACATTCTTTTATGAAAGAGAAATGATTAGTCAGATCACTTTTCAATCAATTTTAATTAACTCAAAAAGAGCAACGCCGGGTAATTAATTCTGCTATCTTAAAAATAATTACAAAATACTTTCCTAATGTTTTTAAATTTTTTTGTTTGATTTCCTTCTTGTGAAACTCCGGTATTCCCATCGCGTTTTCTAACTCATCGATACTCGTCGATTACTCATCGATAAACACCTTAGATACTTTATTTTTGTACAGGGAAGACTTCACATTCAAAAGCACACCTGTTCCACAAACGCAGTAACAAATTTGACAGTAGTACCATCACTCCAACGAATCATGTTGCCTATAAAAATGTTATTTTAAGTTGTGTATAAGATGTCTTGATTTCCGCATTAATCTTATTGATTTCTGTCCTTAGATCAACATTATTGAAATTTGAGCCATCACTGTCATTCAAAGACTCAAATAATTGTTTTCTCCTATCCAAAAGTGGTTTTAAACTAGGACTTCGCATTGTCTAAAATGATGTTCTTGAAATTTGTCCAGTTCTCTTTGAGGTCATTAGTAAAGGGTGTTGATGACATTTTTAGGTCTACTGAATCCCTGTATCAGTCCCATTTTGCCTTTTTAAAATTCCAGAAATTATCTCAGTTGGTCTGCACTCTCTGTCCTTTCTTAAATTCGATAAGGACAGGGATATGATCACTGCCAATAGTGTCCAAGACTCTCCAAGAACATTGAGGAAATAATTTCGAGCTGGTGATCGCTATGTCCAGAGCCGAAGAGGTGTTATAGCTGTAGGAGGTGAAAATATGAGTGCCATCGTTGAGAAACACGGATTCTGTGTCTCTAACAATTGAAGCAAATCCTCTCTTCTAGCATTAGTACTCGAACAGCCCCAAAAGGGGTATTTGGCATTGTGGTCACCCAAGATAATGGTGTTTTTATTTAGATAACTAGAGAGAACTTCAGGAAGCTGCTTCTGATTCGGTGGATGATAAACATTGATTACGTCAAGCGGCTTGCCTCTCCATTGAATTCTTATACCCTGGATTTCTAGGTCTGACGTCTGAGTAGTAGGAAAGTCAATGCTTTGGTAATTAATACCCCTGATGATGAAGGCTAAGTCTCCTCCCCGCTTAGACTTACGATCAACTCTGTAGATATTAAAATATTTTACTTTTAGGGCAGTACCTTCCTTTAATTTCGTTTCCTGTACTGCGATCACTTGAACACTCTGGTTTAAAGCAATCTCAAGTAGTTGATCTAGTTTGGTTCTAGTTGCTGGGGTAGATAAGCCGTTGATATTACACTGTAGGATTTTTAAGTTTTGCGTGGAGTGTGGAGACCGTAATTTACTTGTCGCCTGTGGCCCTCTGCCTAAAACACAAGCGCGTCCCTGATTAGTCTGCGCAACGGACGATGCAGCATCAATATTCTGGGTCAACTAAGTCATGGAAAGAGGTAAAAAGCAGCTTCTGTTGAGCTGAGCACCATAAAGGTAGAAGTCTGTCTTGGCTCTTGTTGGTGTTCTTTTTAGTCTGGCACCTACCCTTCGGCATGTTCGGCTTGGGAGACCCTGCCAGTTGCAAGCTACCGCCGGCATAGCCCTCCAGGTCAATGGTGCGTGCAAGCCTCGCCGCCCCGTCAAGGCAGGAACACCAATTTTAGACTAGTAGATGGTATTGATGCTGACTATTGCAGCAATGGAGGCAATTAAATTTTTTATTCAGTTCTATGAATTATGGTTTTAAAAATAAATAGCACTTGCCTTTGTTGAAGTTAGACGTAAATACACTCGTTGGAGAGGTCTCAGAGAGAGCTTTCGAATAAAATGTTCCTTATGTATCTCGATTATTTACGGAGAATCGTTGATTTTTTTTTTCGGAGCAATAAAAAACGCAGCTATGTCGTTGATGTCGATGACGGGGATGATCTATTGTTGATCAATGCTTCAACCAGTTCTGTGTTGTCCTCGGTATCGGATCTCTCTCTTCTGGTTTGAACCCGTACCGCAACCAATATCTGCTGTGGTTATGTATACTGACGTCAATTAAAGACCTACCAACTAGCCTATTCAGCCTTCTCATCAAGAGTATAAACCACTACGCAAACATACAATTTTTGATGTCTTCCCAAGCTGCGTGAAAGAGACCTTTTTTAAAATTTGTTTATGGTAGCTGAGATTGTTTGCATGGCACTTTGACACTTTTCTCATCTTGGTGATGCTGTAGGATTCTTAGATACGTACAATAAAATGATAAAAGCAATTCTAGTGTTTAATAACCATGGGAAGCCCAGGCTTTCCAAATTCTATCAGTTTTATGTAAGTTATTTTATCAGCAGACATCGAAGTATGACTACACAGTTCAATAAATTCGAATTGTTATGCAATGTTTTTATGTAAACATTTCATACAACTAAAATCACTTCATAGCTTGCTTATTTTTATGGTTTTTAAAGAGTTGAGAAATATGAATCTTTCTTATTTTATGGAAAGTAATTTAAAATAATTATGCATTACCATTCATTGAAAGGTATTTTAACCAATCATTAAAAAAGTACTTCATACTTGCAGCTCACCTTGCACAAGTGAAAAATTATTCTTTTAAATTTCTATGATTGTTCACACCGCTATATAATCGTTTTTTTTTTTTAATTTTTTTTTTTTATTTTTTTTTTTTAAGGTTAATAACCAGGACATTGTATAATAAGAGGAGGATCTTTCACTTTTAAATAAATTTTATTTTCCAACTGACTAATTTTACTGTATTCTAACACTTGTTTCGCTTTTTATGGTTAATTTATTTCATTATTTTCTTTGATTACTTTCGAAATTTCAAAGTGCTATTTTTAAAAATTCTGATGGAATACTACTAATTACATGAATGATTGTTATACTGTGCTTGAATATCAACTGTGGTGTGACATCTCAGGTTACCCTATTTTGAAGAGAAATGTACTTTACAACCATCTATAAGACTTCAGCATTTATTAATTGGCTTTCCTTGAGACACAAATGAGGCATTAGGATGACAATAGCAGAATGGGGTGATGTAATATTCTGTATTCATGGAAAAGTAAGATGATAAATTCTTTCTGGAGATGGTCTGCAGTACTGCCTCTTTGATATTGCAGATAGACTGATAGCTTTAAATTTAAAAAATCTGAAATTTACACTGCCAGCATTGAATAACAAAACCACTGGTTTGGTATTCATTCAGACAAGAAATTACTAGTATCCATGGTATAGATGTATGACTAGGTTATTAAGTATAATTTATGGTTGACTAATGCAAAGTACAGATGAGACAGTAGGGATGTCTGATAGAAATAGTACTGTGTCCCACTTAAAATTATATCTATGATTAGACTACTTATAAGAATAGGGTCGCTTGCTCTTTAGATTCTGCATTTGTCTCAGGGTGAGAAATTAGGTGCAAAAAGTTGGGCACTACGATACCTAAACATTTTTCCTCAGTTGCCAAGGGACTCTGGGTTTGTCCACTGCGCTAGCCACCTTTGAGTTATCCGCAGTGCATGTTTGATTCCTCTGTCGGGTGCATTCCTCCATGGTTTTTTTAATCTCTTCAGGGTCAATAAAAACCTTCATGTGTGTGTACATATATTACTTGAATATCTTGTTTGGTGCATCATGACAAATTTAGCTCTTCTGCCATAAAATCCCAAAACAACCAACCTCAGTTGCCAAAGTGCTCTACTTGGTGTAATTTCAAAGCCTATTTTGTATATTTTCTAAGGTATTAGCTTGACTATTTAGGGTAATATTTTCTTTAGGAACCATTTTGTTTGGGGTCATTGTAAGACATCCCATATACAGAAAGTTTTGAGTTGATTGTTAAAAAGAACAATTGATTAAATTGGCTTCAGACAAGCAAAAATATTCAGGACACTTGGGCATCATAAACAACTGATCAAACTTAGTCATGAAAATAAAATTTAAAAGTGCAAAGTGCAACAACCTCTAATTATATGCCATGGAATCATCTATTTCTCTAGAAATATTTGCAATTTTAATCTTCATTTAAATTATTGGTTTAATCTTTGAATATGAATGTTGACTTACAATTTTTATACATTCGACAGCCTGAAGACATGCAGCAGCAAATAATTAGAGAAACTTTCCAGTTAGTAAGCAAAAGAGATGACAATGTTTGCAACTTCCTAGAAGGAGGAAGGTAAGGTCTATTTGATAAATATTTTGAAGATATTATTTATAATTGATTTTCAACCTTTTTCATCTGATGGCACACACAAACAAACCACTAAAATTCTGCCACACCAAAAATATATATATATTTATCAATGTTTGCATAAAAAGGTTGGATAATCTAGATTGATTTACAAATATAATTATTACCTAAGAGCTTGAACGTTTTACATAATGTATTTATTGACTGTGGGTTTAATCCCAGCATCATTGACCAGGCCATCCATAAGTTTAATCGACTGCCCTAATAATTGTTTAACAAGCTAAACCAAAAGTAGGTTCCAACCATGTTCTTCCCTTTTATCCCACCTAGGTGATGCTATGTTACAACTTGCTAGTTCTTTACTAAAGGGACTAAACTATAACTAAAGGACTGCAATAACTAAAGGGACTCTGGAAATATTGTCCGATGGGATTGTTGAATACTTCTGTTTGAATAGAAAAGGTTTCAAACACATCCAATAAAATTGGTTGGAAAGGTTGAACACTGACTGAATAATTATACCCAAATACCTGTATATAAAATCTGAGGTTCTCTGACGAACACAGGGAAGAATGGTTGGCGGAGAGAACGACAGATCCTCTAGGGATGCTGGCGGGTTTGTCCTTGAAAGGTCACCCGGGCCAGGAGGAGGAAAAGGGAGAGAGGGGGAAAGCGACCAAAGCGGAGACTGGAAGTTGGACTGACAAGGGGCTCGCCGCTGCTAATTTGATTGGTTCTGTAATATATATAGATAACCAAGAAATGTACTACAGTAAATGTATGTAAATACACCTATGAAGAAGTGTGACCCTCTCCAGTAGATCAGAGGTGGTGTGACATAAGACATTCATATTTATTACACATTTATATCTCTCTTTCTCTCTATATATACACTATCCTACAATAATGGACCGGATGCCAGCGGATTTACATAAAATCCAATTACTTAGTTTGGGGTGTTTTTCGTGGTTTGGCATGGGACCTTTGCATGTTTTTCCTAGTAAATTGAACGCTGATGCCTACATGAACACTTTGGACAATCAGGTTCTATCTACAATCTGGCAATTGTATGGAATGGACGAATGTTTCTTCTAGGATGACAATGCTCCATGTCATGACTCTCTCAAGACTCTGTCAAGCAGTGGTATCAAGATATGGATGTAAAACGTCTTCCCTGGCCTGCTCAGAGTCCCAACCTAAACCCCATAGAACATTTGTAGGACGAGTCAGAGCGACGCTTATGCACCATTGAACCACGTCCGGAATCTACAGTTGTGCTGGTGACATTCTTGTAGCAGGAATGGACATAAATACCCATAGCTGTTTATCGAAACCTTGTTGAAAGTATACCCAGAAGAGTTGCTAGTGTACTTGCAGCATGTGGGGACCATCCCCCTATTAAAGCATGTATTATTTCCCTTATACGATCACATCTTGCTGTCCGGTCCATTATTCTAGGGTAGTGTATATATACAGGGCGATTCAATGGTCATGAGACAAACTTAAAGAAATGGTACAGCTTACTAAAACAGACATTTTTCGAAAAGGGAATGTATGGTTGGAAATGACGCTTGGTGGCACGAACATAAAAATGAGACATGAACAGAAAAACATTGTTTACTTACAACATCCTTGCAAAGTGCTTCTTTGCAGCAATGTTTACAATAAATGCTCAAAATTGCAACCATTAACAGTAAAATATGCTTGGTAGCGTCGAAGGAGTGATTCACTAACAGTTTCAAAGATGCCAGGCATATCGCGCACGTTTACAGCCGCAATGGATAGTCGAACTATGAGGTCCTCAATTGAGTCGACTGGAGTCTTGTGAACGATGGTCTTCAGATGCCCCCATAAGAAGTAATCGATGCTCGATAAATCTGGCGGTCGGGGTGGCCATCGGACAGGTCTACCACGCACAATCCATCGCACCGCAAAACTGGCATCCAGGTAATTGCGAACAAACACGCCTTCCGACCATACATTCCTATACTAAAATTGTATGTTTTGTAAGCTATACCACTCCTCCAAATTTGTCCCATGACCGTAGAATCGCCCTATATACACACACACACATATATATATATATATATATATATGTGTGGAGGCCGTGTGTTGAAGTAGTAGGTAGTAAACAAATTAAAGAATAATGAAGTTTAATGAGTTGATGATCATGATGATACTATTTACAAGATATGGGATGGTTAAAACAAAAGTAATAAGTTCAAGTCCGTCTTAAGGTGCCCAAGATCGGCGCTCATCGTTGCGGTTCGGCTCACGCGAACCCGTCTTTCTCCTCGCGGTTTCGTCTTGCGTCTGCTGGATCTCGGCGTTGCGCGGATGCGCTGTGTGGCTGCGCAGTGGTCGTAGATAACTTCAGCGTGGAGATGCCCTCTAGTGGCAGGCAAAGGCTGGGCACCACATATATATATATATATATATATATTATGTGTGTGGGATTGTGCGGCGAGCGCGCCAAAGCCTGATATGTCGCTGTTTCCGCAGCAGTAACGCCACCTAGAGGAAGCATCCACCCAGAAGTGTCCACAGCTATGAGATAGATGTTTCCCAGACACCGAAGCTAGCAGTTGGGCAGACGGCCCGTGTCTTTTTAGGCGGACTGCTCTGGCCTCTTCATTGTCAGATATTTTAAATTGTTAGAGACAATTGTAAATATTATTAAATATATTAATTATGCAATTAAACCGAAATATCAAATTAAACAATCAGTAATTTAACCTTATACAAATCCCCCATATGTGTGTGATGTCAGCATTCCAGCTCATCGCATTGTATTTTATGATCTGCTGCTATAAAAGGGAGTCTGAAATATGCCCTCTGGTAGGTAATCGCTTGCCGAGCAGCTGACACCCGTCTCCCTGAATCTTTACAAAAAACTTATTGCCTGGGAATAGGATTGCACCTGCCATTCTCTGAGATACTGCTTAAGAGTCAGTTCTCCAACAAGGCCTTCGACCTCAGTTGGGACTCACCCACATGCTCATTCTCATAACACGCTGAATGTTATTGTTATCACTGTCTGCTATTATAATCAATCACTTAAACAGGCTCTTGACAAATTGGCAATTGAGTTATAGGGTTTGAGTGAGTATTTGTAAAATTAGGGGACAGATTTAACCCTCTGAGGGGTTTATACATATATATACATCCACTTTACATACCCTGCATGCTAAAAAAACCTTTCTACAAAAATTATATTTCTAAAAAAAATTACATAAAAATTCAAATAGATATTTTTACGATAAAAGGAAAATCTCCCTGAAGTAGTTTAACCTTTACTCTGCAGCGCTTAGATTTCTTCAATCGTCTCTAGAGACGGCTCTTTCGCCTGCATGTCCCCTTGCCTAATTACCTAACTTGAGCAATAGAGCCTTGAGTAACATTTATGACTGACGCTTTCCTGTCATAGCATTGCGTGGCGTATATCACCAGACCGACTTTCTTCCTTTCCCCCAAAGCGTTCACCACCTCACGGTCGACAGGGGTTCCCAACCTTTTAGTTACTGCGTACCACTTGAAATTTTTGGCGTACCACCAGTCCTATATTTTTTTAGAAACATATCTAATGTCAGAAAAGTGCCCAATGGCTTGTTTTATCAATTTTTAGTGCGAAACTTGTTGTTTGTCTTTTATTAAAATATCAATATCAGGTGCAATGAGCTTAACTTCACTCTTAAGTCCTTTGTAGAATATTTGGGCCACTCGTATCATCTTTGCTTACCACCTGAAACGTTGCCACGTACCACCAATTGGGAATCCCTGGGGTAGGGTATTGAACAAAAGGTTAAATGCTCTGGAAGGTTAGTTGCTGACATCTCGTAAATAGTGATTGATGCCAGTGGTTACTTAATAGACAGATAACATTCACTGTACGCAGATCTATACCATGCCACTGGTGTAAACGAAATTGTAGTGGTAACAATTGTCGACCTGCTGCAGATTAAGGTTAAATAGCTACAGGTAAACTAATCTTAAAGTTATCCAAAGTTTTATAGCTAAACTAATTTTTATCAATGCGATTGGGAATAATTATGTCACTATGTAATAAATATGTAGACACAAGATAGTAATCATGAAGAAATTTTTTTTTGGAGTACATTCTTATCTGGTATTTTAAACAATACTTGCTTACTTTCAACTGTTGATTGATAGTGTTTTATTTATTTACAGTTTGATAGGTGGATCTGATTACAAATTGATCTATCGACATTATGCTACACTGTACTTTGTCTTTTGTGTAGATTCATCAGAAAGTGAACTTGGAATATTAGATTTAATTCAGGTATTTATTCTGGCATTTAGTGATGCCCTTGTTCTCACTCATGACAAGTTCTCTTGATAGATGTTTTCTGCTTGTGTATTGATATTCTTTGCTTTTTCTAAAAAAGTTTTGACATCATTTGATTCTATGTATAAATTTTTTCCTAACTTTGAAATTTGTTATGGAGTAGTTAGAGATCTATATATTTTACTAATGTGTGCACCAAAATCAATGTTATTTGCTTATTGTCGAATTATTACTCTAAAAATGTATTGATGCCATTTAACCTCCCCTAAATATTTTTATATTTGAAAAGTTTTATAGTCTAGTAAGGAAGTCTACTATATCTCTATATCTATTTCACTAATGTATGTAGGCATAGAAATCAATGTTATTTGCTTTTTTCCCGAATGACAATGTCTGATGTAAACAATATAAAATGTTGTAAATACTTTCTTATTGTAATAGAGTAGTTACTATAGTATTAAATTAATTATTTTATGTTAATACAACACACTAAATAAACTCCAAAAATGTTATATATTTTTGGATAATTTTATTTCGTTTAAAGGTATGAAATTCATTTATGCTATTGTTATTTTTAATATAAATGGATTAAAATAAGATATAAATTGTAACAACCCTTTGCCATCAATAGATGTAAGCAATTAAGAAAGTTTAATACAGATGCAATAGACGTGTCTTGCTTGCTTACAATGTCCTAATATTCCATAAATACTTTCTTATTGTATTAATAGAGTAAAATTACCATGTAGTATTAAATTAACTATGTTAATAGAACATTCTAAATAAACTTGAAAGTAATTGAATATCTTGCATGGCTATTTGGGGATTTTAAATAAGTGTTATTTCATTAAGAAATTGGTTTAAGTACTTATTTCCTAATTTGCAGTCTCATAAAACATTTTCGAGATTTTGACAACTCTCCTAACTAAGAAATCTTAATGACCTTTGGTGAGCTTATCTTATCAGCATAGCTGGTCTGTGTGACTCAAAGGGCACTTTGATATTTGAGTCATGTGCTTTGAGTAGATCTTCACTGAATTAGGGGGCAAGTTCAATGTAAACACTGGATGTTCACATTCCCTCAATTGTTGTCTTTATCATACTTTCTGGATTCAAGTTTATTCTTTGGTGTCAGAATTGATTTTAATGATTGTCAATTAAAAAAATAAATAATCATTAATGTCACAATGCATGATTTTACTTATGGCTTTCCTCTGGAAGTGTGCACCTTTATATAAATGGACTTTCCCAAGGTCCCATGTCATCTCACTCTAAAGCAACGCTCCAATCATTACCTTTCAAACAAAAAAATTCAAATCAAGGCAAGGTCCCTGAGTTACTTGGATTTTATCAAAATAATTCATGGTTTTTAAGAAAAATTGAAAGGAATTACAAAGTTTGCTAAAATGTTATTAAAATAATGCTATATGACGCATGCAAACATGTAGCCAAAGTGAGCAAACTCATTAATAAAATCAAACCTCAATAAAATAAATTCATAAATTCTTCTAAAAAGTTAATTTTGAGAAAGCGTTTCACTTTTGAAACAGTTTTCGCATCCTTGTAAATCATTAAAAGGATTTCTCATGTTTTGTCTTTAAGTTGAAAATCTTGTAACATATCAGAGGTGTTCATATTTAAAAAATTTCTTGTAATCCAGTTATCCTAATCTGCTATATTGCGAGATTCCTCACTATATGACCATTAAGAAAATCGCCAACTCTGTGATTGATAGGTATGAAATTCATTATGTCATATGTTAAGGTGAAAATTAATAGTAGCCACATGGCGACTGAATGTTTGAAAGTGGAGGCTGAAAACATTAGTTTATATGGTAAAACCTCAATTTTATGTTTTTTTATAGCAAAATTATTTTATTTTTAAGAAAGAAATTCTGGACACACACATATACTATATAACGTGTATGTATTTTACGAAATATCTGAAGCTCGTAAGTGGCCATTGACTGAAACAAGTTCAGTGCCCACTGGCCAATTACAAAATTTCTTAATTTTCGCCCTTATCACATGTGACTAGTTAAAACAGAAAAATTAAAACACTTTTATGAAAGAAGAATTTCCGTGTCCAAAATTTCATAAAATAAAGTAATAATATTTACATCAGAAGTAAATTTTCACACGCACACACACACAACACAACACACACACACACTGGTGTGACCTTGGTATGATTTAGAGTATTTGTTGCCAAGCCATGTTAAATGGTAATGTTTATCATTGCCAATAAGACACCAACTTGACAGCTTTTGCATCTGCATGTTTTGATAGCTGCATCTTATGCTAGGATTTAATCAAAATTTTCACAGATATTTATTAATTAGAAAATTTTGAGCAGATGCCTGTTTGCAATTAATGTCTTACTTTGTTGAGTACTTGACTGCCATATTAGGGCAGTGTAGAATACTAGTGTAAAAAGTGAAAACACCTATTTATAAGTAGTTTATAAAATTTGTTTATAAAAATATGAACTCCAATCTTAAATTTATTGTAATGGTAGTGTTTCAATAAACTCAACATATTTATTGCACTTGATATTTATGTGATTTAATAAAATGATTTCATTTGTAAAATTTTTCACCTAGGTTTTTGTTGAAACTTTGGATAAATGCTTTGAAAATGTCTGCGAGTTAGATTTAATTTTCCATGTTGACAAGGTAATATTATTTAACAGCGTTTTTGTATTGAATTTCTGCTAGATTTGAATGGTTTTTGTTCCTTTCCCTATAATGTATAGATTCAAAAATAACTTTAGGCATCTGTATAAATTATGTTTGCAAGTTTTAGTCTTTTTCAAATGTATTTGACACTCTGCTTTATCTATATATATATATATAATTCAAATACCACTCACTGACTGACTGACTCATCACTGTATCTCAAGAACCACAAGTCCTAGGAAGCTGAAATTTTGCAGGGTGTTTCTTCTTATACCGTAGGGGTGCACTAAGAAAGGATTTTGAAAAATTCGAATCCTAAGCGGCCTAAAATTGTCCTAAGGCCTAAGCCAAAAGCAATTTGAAATAGCCATAGAAATAACATTGAGTATAAAACGATTGCTATACGCATCTCAGATTGCTTTACCAGTGTTGATCAAAAACCAATTTTCTTTTAAAAAAATTCAATTATAATGTTTATGTTTGAACTGAATTTTTATTTCTTCCCATGATGAAAATAATATTTATAAATATTTGATTGATGAAGAAGAATATTTAGAACATTTAATTTCATATTTACTTAAATTATATAATGGAGCACGAAAAGCCCAAACGATAAACTCATTGTTCATAAAAGCGTAATTTTGCTACTCAGTATCTGGCAACCTCAGAATTAATGTTTAATTTTTAATTTGATTTATAATTCTTTTTTGGGATATTTGAGTTGAAAACGAGATGGTTGCGATCATATTTGAGGATTCCCAAGTATTATAAATATGTATTCTTTTTTGCTTATAAATCATTATTGTTTTTATCAATATTGTTCAAGTTTTTTGTCCAATTGTTTTACTTCAGAATGTATTCAGGAAATCGAAATTCAACACGCTAGAACAGATATTTTTTATTCAGAAATCTGCCTGTTTTAAGGATCAGAATTTTGTTTCTGTTTGCATTATGTGTTCCGGTATATTACCTATTCCAGAAATATTATTTAGGAGTTGGATTTTATTTATTTATTACTTGCAAAATATCACTAGACATGGATACTTTCGTGGTGGTATATGTATATTTCCATAACTTTCTTTAAGTCTTTGGTTGAATACGTAATAGTGTGTAGATAAAAAGAATAAATCAAATTTACAATTCAAAATATTTCTTAAGTAGTTATACTTAGTTGTTCAAAATATATTTCAAAATTTTGATATAGCTTTTCATTGAAAGACTATTAAAATAAATTCAATTTAATTTGATTTTCGTGTTTCATGGGTGGCATTGTAAGCTGTACTCCATAGTCAAGTAATTACATATATCACTCTAAATAGATACGTGCTTTCCATTTAGAAACCAAATTTCTGATCTTAAAAAGTACCATAAGGGTTCAATTTAAAACGATGTGCGTTGGAGAAAAGGAAATTTTTAACAAGACTTTTTTGATCTTGAAATAATATCACACTAAGTAATTTTGAAAAATCGAAATTGCATGTGAATCATTCGTTGAAAGTGATTTTCTTTTTGTAAAAGCGCTGTAAAATCAACCTTCTGTTTATTAAAAAATTGTTATCAATTGGGTTTAATTTGTCTACTCTGATGACACATATATAACAAAAGCTCTGTTATTCCACATGCCACTTAATGGAATTTTCTGGAAAAAGTGCCATTTGCTTCAAATTAAATTAGTCACAAATGCCGTAAATTTTTAGCCCCCTTGGACAAATAGAACGCGGGTTAATATTTAGCTTATCATATCCGCAGGGTTCTAAAATATAAGTGTACCAAATGTGTGGATTGGTCAAAAGGTGGATTAGTGTAGAGAACAGACAACGTCAACTCTGCTTTATATATCTAACAGAAATTCCGTTATTCCACCTGCCGCTGAGTGGAATTTGCAAGAAAAATTGCGTTTGCTTCAAACTAAATTAGTAACGATTGTTGTAACAATTTAATGTACCATCTTCTCATATTGATGATGAAATTCGAAAATATCGCATACTAGGTGAAAGAATGGTACAATGAAACATATTCATAGGAAAACTAAGTGCAAGACTAACCACCGAAAATTCGCCAGTTTTATTGAAATTGAATGCACAGGAATATTCGTAGTCACTCGAAAACTTAAAATCAACTTCAGCAGAAGTGTGACGAATATGAAATGGATTATATGGTTAGATACAACATATATGCGTATTTGGGTCCGAAGTCAATTGTAGAAGCAATGGAGAAGTTCAATTGATATTAAATTTTTTTCCCCGTACACTTAAATGATGCTGATTTTTTTATGAAAAATAATTGATGATGACTTTTTAATCAACATATTATTAATTCAACCCGAGCAAAGCCGGGTCTTTCTGCTAGTGTTTAATATTCCTTTAAAATTTCATGTTACTTTACTCTGTTCACAAACTGAGGTTCTCTCACCTTTTAACTTCCAATTTATAAGAATACAATAGCTGTTTATTTTGTTGGATAAAAATTCTGGCATTGGTTATTAATGATAAATGCCATCTGACATATTTTCATATATATTGTGACATGCATTTACACTTAATATCGTTATTAGTAATACCTTTATATCGTAAATTGTTAACAATGCCCAATATCTTTTGTAAGGTTCTTGAAACAGCATGACAAATCCATGAAAGATGTCAACTACTCAACAAATGAAAAATGCTTGCATTTTGAAAGATAATTTGGGATCCTATTCCGATTATTTTTACAATAACCAAAAGTAGAATTATTTATATACAGTTTTATACTGCAATAATTTGAAAGCACCACCAATTTGGAGAGCATATTCATGCCTTTTTGAATGCATTAAAGCATTGTTTCTCAAAAAGAGTTTGCATCAACAAAAAAAAAAGGTGAAAAAAGCTTTGGGGGCATTGAGCAATACAAAGATGCTAAAAAATGGTTGTCTTAAGAGGTTCTAAGCATACACTTTTCCACATAACTTCTGGCACACACTACAGTGGCACAATATTGCAAGAATTGTATGTAGTACAATGCACTGCAACTGATTAATCTAATAACAAGACAACATATCTTAACAATCGAGTGTTTGCATATATATACACACACACATCACCTTACAATAGTGGACCGGACAGCAAGATGTCATGGTATAATGGAAAGAATACATGCTTTAGTAATAGTCTAGGGGGCCCGCCAAGGCTCGCTGACGCTCGCCAACCCCGTAGGATTGCTTTGCAATCCTCATTGGTTCGCTTCGCTCGCATTAATGAACACATGTGTCCTAGCAGAAGGGATTGTTTACAAAATATGATACTCCAAAAAATATTTTTCAAATATAAATTTGTAGTACTGCAGAAAAGTTATACAGTACCTCTGGAATCAGAACTTGAACAATTTGGAATTCAAGTGAAAACTTTCAGCAAATTTGGACTCGAAATGTGAGTGCCGCTTTGGAAATCGAATATCCAGTATGTTGTTTGTATATAGGCTACAACAACTCGACTAATATCTATATATTTTCAATAAAATTTCATCTGATAACGCTATAAATTCAATTGAGCTTCAATTGGCCTCGTGGTAAACAATCGTACAGTGTTACCAAGACGCGATAACAAATAACGCCTTTTTTGCGTGCCACGTAAGAGAATTATATATATATATAGATGGTCCCCCATGTGATGCAATTACACTAGCAACCCTTCTGGGCATACTTTTAGCAAGGTTTTGATACACAGCTATGGGTATTTGTGTCCATTCCTGCTGCAAGAATGTTGCCAGCTCAGCTGTAGATTTTGGACGTGGTTCCCTGGTTGCTCTAACTCATCCCACAAATGTTCTATGGGGCTTAGGTTAGGACTCTGAGCAGGCCACCGAAGACGTTTTACATCCATATCTTGATAAAACTGCTTGCAACATGACATGGAGCTTTGTGCTCCTGGAAGTAACAGTTGTCCATTCCATAAAATTGCCAGAGCGTAGGAAGAACCTGATTGTACAAAATGTTCATGTAGGCATCAGGGTTCAATTGACCAGGAACAACATGCAAAGGTCCCAGGCCATACTACGAAACACACTACCAAACAAGTAGTTAGATTTTATGCAAATCCGCTGGCATCTGGTCCATTATTGTAGGGTAGTGTATATTTACACTCACTTTCAACTTATGTTTTTAAAGCATTTTTGTCATCCTGTCTAGTTGAATGTCTAGTTGTACAGTGACAAGTCTAATAAGGGGAATGCACTAAAAATAGGTGACTGAGATTTAAGGATGCTGTCGATGAAAAGACAGCCTAATATGTACAAATTGGTAGCACAACACTATGGCCCATCTTTCTCATTAGTGGTTATTAATTTTACTGATTAGATGATATTAATGACTAATAATAGAGATAATCTAGTGTGTTCATGTGCAAGTTATTTTTTGTCGTTTGATTTTGGTTAATAGCTTCATAATTTCAGTTTCAAGCTGTTTCATTTTCAAACTAGTTTTTTAAAGTTTTAAAATTACTTAGAGCTGCATAAATATTTTGTTAAAATTAAAAAATAAAACACAGGCACAGTTACCCTAGGAATTTGTTATTAGTCGATTCAGTTTTTCCAAATGGGATGCCAAAGACAATTGACCTTGAAAAGGAAGTGTTGAGCCAAAAGGTTTTGGAAACATGTTAAGTTGTTAGTGGCACATGCTTTTGATACTGAGCATTTTGTATATTTTTCTGCAGTGAAACCCCCATTTTACCATACGTCATATTTTAACTTCACATTTTAAACATCTTTACTGTCAATATTTTAATACCTTATCAGATGTTGGGGGTCCTCACACATCATCACTTTTTAACACTCCGTTATTCAGGATTTTTACCATACTATAATTCACCACCTTTTAAATTGCATTGTGTTCAAGTTGTATCAACAAAGATGACCCCATCTTAGTTCTAATTTAATCTTAATAAGGTTTTACGTTTTCTTGTGAATAAACTTTCAGTCTTTATATTTTAATTTCTAGTAACTCAATTTTCTTCCTTGAATTATTTTTTCCTTTTAATGTTAGTTCGGTTGCTATTCCATTTTAAAAATATATTTTCTTGTCTGGGGTTTGCTTATCCATTTTTTGATCTTGGGCTATAAAACTCAAACCAACCAAGTTTTTACTGAACCTCAGTGTACCAATCCTCAGTGTATTGCATGTTTTACTTGTCTTCCAAGAAGCAAGATATATAGAAAAGTTACTGTGTTTATAGTTTATTATAAGCTGAATAGTTGTTGAGGAGGTTTTATGCAAAACCCAAACTTTTTTAAACTTATAAATTTCAAGATCATTCTTGTGAGTATTTGTTTGTATTCAAGGTTCTAATGATACTTATGCCTTCTTTTTAAGTGCTAGTTTTATGATGAATTTGTATTAAAAGTGTCTTTTGAAACATGTATTTTTATGTTTGTTTTGCAGGTCCATTATATCTTAAATGAGCTAGTCATGGGTGGCATGGTGTTAGAAACAAATATGTCTGAGATTATCACACGAGTGGAAGAGCAAAACAAGCTGGAGAAGCAAGAGGCAAGTTGTAATTTTGCATTTTAAAATAGGGATATGGTTTTATTTAACCTTTTGACTAGGGCTAGAGATATCACTGTAGTGAGACTTTCTGCGTTTCCCTGAATTCACGCAATGACCGATGGAGCAGGCCTTCGAACTAAAGGACCAATCCTCTCGAGGAATAGATGGCTCGCAAATGTTGGTCAGTGCCAAGGGGCGCTTGAAAAGGGGACAAAAAAGAGGAAAATCTTACAGTGCAACTGTTGTACCATCGTACCATCCGTAGTCTAAAGGCTAACCCATTATTGTTATAATGTGTGGTACAGCTACTGTCTATGTTTATAGTGGTGGCAATAGCCTTGGTGACTTTTTTGGCGCATTTCTAGTAATGAGTTAGGGTAGGTTAAGGCAGCCCATCTGTATTTATGGTTATTGTGGTTTTCATGGCAACCTCGGCAGAAATTTATTTTGCAATCAGTTACAATCGTGTGATTTCATTGGTTCGTTTGAAATTTTTTCATTGATTCCATTGGTTATTTTAATTTAAAATATCCCTTGATTGCATTGGTCCTTTAAAAAATGTTTTCTTTTATTTCATTGGTTCATTCCATTGGTTTGTCTCCAGTGGTGGAATTTTATTTTATTATAATTTTTTTCACGGTAGAGTTCTGACTTCGCCATTTGTGGAATTTCTTTTTTAATAATTTTTTTCTTGGAACAAGTTCTGATGTATCCGGTTGTATTATTTGTTGCTTTTCTTTTTTACCATGCCCATTATATTAAGTGTAATTGATAAGTTTCAGGGTATTCTTACCCAACATTTGCAGCTTCGTTTTTCTGCTGGTTCACAAATATGTTTAAGCTTACTTCTTTTTGTCAAATTTTTTTTAAATATACTTTTTTAAACGTTCTCATGTGTTTTCAAGCTTTGATTTTCCATTGTAAAAAGAAAAATATTCTTGAAATAATTATTTCCTTGGCAACTTTAGAGGTGCGCCAAAAAATCGCCAAGGCCGTTGCCACCGTTATAAAAGTAGAGTGTACCCGATGTCTGTAAGGAAGAGTACACACAAGTGTCTAATAAGCAAAAGAAAGTAAAAATATTTTTATCCTAAGTTTTGAGAACAGCACATGATAGACTGACTATTTCTTTGAGAGAAAAACAGGAAATTGGGTGAGCGGAAACTGGACGGAGTTGTGTAATATTCTGTACTCATGAAAGACGATCAATTATTTTTGGAGATCGTCATTAGAATTGCAGTTTGGCCTTTTTTGCATTGAACTTTAAACAAAACTTGAAAAGTAGACTCAAAGCTTTTATATTTTCTCATAAATTACTGCTGATATCAATAGATTGTAATGAATAATGCATTTCTGTTATTATACAGATTACTGGTATTCTTGTAGGGGATACTGATGCACAACTATAGATAGTGAATGAGCATTTATGATTGAGCTGCATTCAAGTATTTATAATTTGTATTAAAAACAGGACAAATTTGACATTTTCATTAAGATGACAATGTGGCTAGGGAATGTGAAAATAAACTATTGAACTGGATCAAAATGATATGTATGATCAGCCTAAAACAAGAGGGTAAAATAGTCAGTCATATAGGAAATAATTAGATAACCATTTTTATTATTGAAAGGTAAACATGTATAGGGATTTTAAACTTGTTTTAGTATGTATATTTCTTGCCGTGTACATAGTTTTCATGACCATGTTCTTAAAATACAGATGTTTATTGGTTTTATCATCTGTATAAATGGGTTCAATTCACGACTGGGAGTCTTGGTATTGGGAATGTTATTTTCCTTAAACTTTTAACTCTTTCATGCATTTTGCAATTTTCTAAGATTTTATACAGCTGTTTGCTTCTCATTTACAGTATTAGTGATAGAAGTGAAAAATAACTTATAGGAAGTAACTGAAAAATATTTCAGACAATTTAACTCTACATTTTTAGATTGTGTCTAAAAATGTTTCCATTGTACATTTTAGAGACCAGTCCATTTTTGCTTTTAAATACTATAATTCTTTAAATAAGGTGTAGAATTTTTGAGAAGATGTGTTAAGAACTGCTGTGTAAAATAAAAGAACTTTAGTATTCTACACAGGGTTCCCACAGGCCAGAAAAAACCTGGTTTTGTCAAAAAATTTATTTTTGTCCTAAAAAAATCGGAAAATTACGAATTTTTGTCTAAATACTGGAAAATTGCCTCAATGACATGGAAAATGATTGATCAGGGCTTCTCAGACGCTTTGGAGAAAAGTTGCCAATAAGATTGGTACACAGTTTGGTATCACTTTATTTTATGAATTGAATTTTTCAACGGATTTTAAAAGAAACGTCTAATATTTAATAGGTAAAGAATTTGGTTTTGTCCACTGGCTTAGATTGATTAATTTCATGCTTATGATACACTAGCCACTGCATGGCCAGCATGGCTTGCCTTTGACAGTTCTTTTTTATGAGGTCAGTTATGACTTATGCTTGTTAACCCCTGGTGATTGTTTTGCTTCACAACCAAATGGAAATTCATAGCTTATTAGAAAGCAGCCATCATGGCATTGTCTGTGGTGTTGGTTTGCTTCGCAAACTAAATTGTGAATATTACAAACTATGGTTTGCTTCTCAAACCAATACCACAGGTAACGCCGTGATGGCCTCGTCATTGTCAACTACAGCAAAATTGGATAACAGCCACCATGAAATTTGTGAACTATGGTTTGCTTTGCAAATTAGGTAACAGCCATAATGGATGTTGCATATGCATGGAGGCGATAAGCCACTCATTCTGTTTTTATACTTTGTGTATACTTTTGTAGTGAGAGGAGTGGCAACAAGAAGCTCGGAAACAAGTAAAAAATAGAACTGTTCGCATTTGCGTTTGAATTGTGAGTCTTTGAGTTGAGCGGTTATTGTAAATAGTTGATGTGTATATAAAATGTAAATAATCTATTAAAGAAACTTCTTGTCAGTTAAAACATGAGAGCCGTCTCATTTTATCTAATAAGAAATGAGTGATGTTATAGTTCGCTGTCTTTAGCGACAACGGAGTTGCCTGTGTTGTTGGGAATTGGGCGTGATGTCACAATCTCTTGCGAAAATATAAATATTTAACTGAAAAATTATTTATTAAAAGAAATTCACAAACGCATAAGGTCTGGTATGAAATGACGCTCTGGTGTGAAATTTTCCGCAGATTTCAAATCCGTTGAAATTTTTACTCTATCTTTAATGGTCTAGGAGATAGAAAAAATAACTAAAAAACTCCAGTTAAAAGTTTATTTGTTTTTTATCGTCTGCTAGAAAATCATTCCTCTGGGCTAAATGAAAAAAAAAAATTGAAATATGTGATCTTCTATTCTGGTGCATTCAATAATAATTAAATTTCATTAAATTAATTTTTAAATGTTCTAGATTGAATTCTAAAATTCGTCGCGGCCCAAACATTGAAAGAAATTTGGACTACCTGTGTGCCGATTCCTATTACTGTATGTGCCATAGATTCATAAGAACTTTGCGTGCAGAAAACAGACAGACAAACACTTCCTTTTATAATATTAGAGATTAAATTTTAAGTCAAATATGATGGATTATCTGCATAAGTTATTTTAATGCAAAATTACTTTTTCTTTGTGTATTAATTTTCACAGTGTATAATTTTAAAATTGGTTTTTATTATTGACTATTGAATGGCAAAATCATTCCTTGGTTTTTCATCTTAAAAATGTCGTGAATTGCTTAAGCATAACCTGGAATTTCATAAAAATTTGTCTGGAAAACCTGGAAAAGTCAGAATTTTTTTTTCTGAAATAGAGCGGCAACCCTGTCTACATTTTGATTTTATTTCTCGTTTTTACACTGTGTAAATTTTATCCCTTCATGTTGGATTGTAGTTAATTATATTTTATTTCATTGTTAAATCTTTGAAAATAGTTTTCTGGTGCTAAATAAATAATATTTTTATTTGCAGGCTGGTCTTTCTGCTGCTCCAGCTCGGGCTGTTTCTGCTGTGAAGAACATGAATATTCCCCAACAGATTAAAGACATGAAATTACCTGACCTTCCATCTATTGGCACTCTGAAATTCTGAATGGTTTCCTGGTCTGTTTCCATTTACATCATTCGTATCATACTGTAATACATGCTGCTAAATGGAGTGTGATTCTGTGCTTACATTTTCGTTGATTATGTTTGTTGGAAAATTGTCTTTTACTTGTGTTGTTAGTATAAAAAAGGAAATATATATATATAGAGAGAGAGATATTTTAATATTTATGATTACAAATTGCAGATTGAAATATCTGTTTGAATTTAAATTATGGTAAAATTGAAATTTTACACTGAACAAGGAATAGCATTTGTATTATTTTACACCAATTTAAGTCTGAAAAGTGTTTTAGGGTACTGAACTTTGAAAAAGGACAGGCCAACCATTTTTGCATTCAGTCTAGCATTTCCTTTTTTGCTATTCGTCAGTTCACATAAAAAACCCATGAAAAACAACAAATTAAGAATTAAAAAAAGAGGAATGCAATAAGAGCCATTGTCATACTTGGCCAACTTTTCTGTCAGTCTTCCAGACAAAAAATGCTTTCAGGAATTTTCTTTCGGATGGAAATTTTCAAATGATGCCAAACTTGAAGTTTCGCCACCAGTCCTGGGTAACCATGAAAGCGAAACTTTTGAATCGGTGGTTGGTGGATTGTTGTAAAATATACCACTAAAAGAACTATATTTAAGTAAATACTGCAAATATACCTCTGAAACACTCAAGAAAAAATTGAAATTTC
The DNA here is from genome assembly GCA_947359465.1 of Metellina segmentata. Taxonomy (NCBI): domain Eukaryota; kingdom Metazoa; phylum Arthropoda; class Arachnida; order Araneae; family Tetragnathidae; genus Metellina; species Metellina segmentata. Next base: position 83,273,590 of record OX375883.1, on the reverse strand, counting down.
TCGCTTTTGTGAAAATATCGTCAAATTGGTTCTGACAAGTTTGAAATACAGCCAAGCATACAACAGTAATAGAGAACAGGAATGCATTTTCTGTTTGGGAAATTGGTTTCATGAAGTCCAATTTGGAACTGTTGTCAATAATTTGCTGCTATTAATTATTTTTATTTTAAGAATGATTCCTTTGGCATTTTTCATTTCTGACAATTGCATAATGATTTTTATATCCAAAAATCTGCATTTTTTGTTTTGGAGGTTGGCAAGTATGCACTGTTTCTAATCACTTTGCATAACTGATCTTAAGTCATGAAAAAAAATATGAAATTTAAAACAAAGCAATTTTTTATTTTAAACTATTAATATTTTTACCTTGATACAAATTAGCCTTTGTGCTATAACTGGTACGGCAGTTGTACCTTCATAGCATAAAACTAATAGTAGGCTATCGTGTAAAGGTTAAAGGAAGAATATTGTTTTGGAGTAAGTTTATTTTGATGCTGTGACTGTTTAATAACAATAAAACTAATTTTTTAGTTTTGGTAACAAATTAGGAAGAAATTTATGATACTGTGGCTATAGAATTAGTACAGAAGAGCACCATATCACTGATAAATTTATAAAATGAGTGAATGAAATGAATGCTCTAAATTTAATGTATTATGTATATGCAGCCTGCATGACAGTATACTTTTTCAAAGTGACTCACAGAACAATTTGAGTCGGACATAATGTATAAATTGTATTACTTCACTTAAAGGTTTGACTTTTCATTCCTAAAAATTCTCTTGTTCACCAGTTTGTATAGTTTTCAGGAATTATTCAAAGCAACCACACTACACCTTTGTGTGAATTATGATTTAAAAAAAATTGTTGCTTAAAAAAGATTTGTAGATATAATTTCTAGTGAGATATAAACTCATTTAAGCGATTTTTAATGAACTGTTACAATTGTTCAGTATTCAGTATATAAAATTGCAAGCATACTGTTACAATTGTTGAGTATTCACAAATAAGTTTCAGTATTAAAAGTTTGACATGTTTTGTAACTTATTGCTAGACATACAAGCAAGTAATAGTTTGAATTTATCTTTTAATCCTACTTATGTACAAATTTAAGCTACTTCCTCTTGTATTATAATAGGATGTTTTCTTAATTTCCTCAACAAATTTGATGAAACAATTGGTATTTTAAAATCTTTTGATATATGTACTCTAAAAGTCTATTACATTATATCAATAAATGTATTTATGTATGTATATTTGCATGAACAATGTTATAGTAAATCTTTTATGGATAACTTGTGTAGCTTCTCTCCATCAATAAGTTTGAATCTGTGGTATCGTTCTCATAATTCGTTCTCATTTGTATAAGAGCTTAGTTTATAATTTATTACTTATATGAAAATCCATTTTCTTTTTTTTTAATACAAATTCTTTCAAGGAGGTTTCTTATTTTTATGCTTGGAGGTACTTTATTTTGCAATTGGGCTTCCTATTGAAAAGGTTATGTTCCTTATGATTGTTGTGTCACTGTGTTATTAAACGATTTCTTGCACTTTTCACTTTGCTATTCAGTTTCAAGTGGTGGGGAACTTAACCATCACTGCAAAAATTAACTTACGATGCAATTATATATAGCTGTGTAACTTAACTCCAGCATGAAGTAGTACTCTTTGGTAGATAAAGTTGCATTGTCTTTCATACATTCTTGGCTGAAAAGTAAAATATAAAAAGAATGACATTCTAAATGAAAAAAATACTTGCTCATTCATTAGTTTAGAGAATTTATCTAACTGAGTTTCTGGTATTGAGTTGAAATGATACCTCTAAATTAGAATTACATTTCTAAAATTATAGATAGATATGCATTTATCAGCATTCCAAGAATACGTATTCAAACGATTTTCTGAATAAAAAGAACAACCAAATTCTTCTATTAGTGTTTCTTTGAAAATGATTTGTCATTTGAGTGCAATTTCTTTGCATTAAAATTACATGATTTGGATGTGTATATCTTAAAATATGAATTTATTTAAGCTCTTTCATTTTTTCTGTCTTGTTAGATATTTTTAATTCTAATGTATCTTTAATTCTAACAATCTCATTGACATCTAAATATCCAGAATGAAATAATTGAATTAGATTTCTTGTACTTAATAAATAGTTCTTTCTTTTTCAATATACTTATAGTAACTTGCTCCTCAATATATTATGCTTCTTGGACAAGAATAAACAGGCTATACTAAAGAAAATATTGTAGTAAAAGTGTAAAATGTTTATTAGAAATGAAACGGTACAAATATTATGCTAACTAGCACGTTTTTTAATTGATTGAAACGAAGACACAGAATTAGGGGTAGTAAAATCTTTTAAATTAATGTTAAATATGGTAAACTGTTTTGAAAACGAATTCCTTCATATTTTTGAGATACTAACCGTTTCACGCTAAAGTTAACATACCTGAACAAGTCACTTTTGAATCCTTGATTAATGTTGCTATTTTCATTCACTATTACCAAAACGATAGATAAATGAGCAACAAGTAAGAAACCAAATCTGCCAATTTTTCCAAAAGTCTTCCTGGAAAACACTTTCTTTTCTTCCGGGGGGGGGGAGGAGGGTAGGAAATAACATTTTCCGTGTTTTTCTTTAAGAAAATTTCAAGTGTGTCAATTTTAAAGTTTTGGCTCTAATCAATGACAACCATGAAATAAAAACTGCTGGATTCTAGTTGTCATAAAAACCTTTGGCTCTAAATATTAAAAATAGCTAATTATAAAAAAATATAGCCTACACTCAAGAAAGCGTTGGATTGCTAATTTTTCATGTATTTGGCACCACTTTGTGTAAAATACTTCCAAATAATTTCAATTAAGTTTGATTTTTTTTGTTCTATTTTGAATTACTTTCCTAAAGCCCAACTTTGGGCTATTGTTGCTAAGTTGACACTTTTAATTATTAGAAAAATGTTTTTATGCATTTTTCATTTCTGACAGTTGAATAGTGTTTTTCATGTCACAAAAATCTTTTTGGCAGGAATGATGGTGATATATCAAGTCATAATATAATGAGGAGTAATGCTACATCAATACAAAATAACTTGAGTTTTTTTTCTGCCTTCTGCATTGGATATAATTGATACTGGATGCATTTATTGACATTTACTATGTTTCTGCATTATATCTGTTATCCTGTCTTTTTCATCGGTACTTTTGTAGTATTAAGGACGAATTTGTAATATTTCAACATCTTTTACAAAAACTAAGTAGCTGCTATAAATTCAGAACACAGTTCTGTATAGTTTGTTATTGCTGTAATGAAAAAATGCAGAACTTTGAAGTGACTGATAAAGATTAAAATCTCGGAAAATATCTTCAATGGCCATTTCGGTAGAGCAAGATGTCCGCCATCAGCACAAAAATAAGTCACAAGAGGAAAACACAGTTTAAATATGTTCTAGAATAGTGTTGCCATACCTCACTTTTCAACTGAGCCTTTCCAGGCTGCTTGTAAAAGCAGAGAAGCACTAGTGTGTTCGACAGCTTAAAAATAGATGTCTTCTCTGATGTTCATCTGGAGCAAATATCTGGGAGATTGGACCATTTTCACTTGTTTGAAATCAAACTGCGAAATGGCCGTTGCGATATTTTATAAGTTTCTAAGCTTTATTGGATGAAATTTCGCACTTTTTATTACCAAATTTAAGACTGGTTTTCATCTGAAAATGCTAATATCTAAAAATACATGTGGCTTTGTAAATATGCAGTTTTTTTGCACCTTTGTTACAGTACTGCATTGCACCATGTCGATTCGTATGCGATAGTATGTGTTGCGTGTGAAGGGCAGAATACTTACTGTGAAGGCCCTTAAACGAAAATATATAAATTGCATGCTCAACCAATGGGTTAATTCAATTGCAGATTTGTATCTTATTGGTTTAATGTACATATATTTATAAGCATGTTGTAAATCTTTATAATGCTGTTAAAAATATTGAATGTGGAAGTATAACCATGTGGTTCTGATTTGGATAGTGTTTGACATTTTTTGTTTTAAAACAGCCTTTGGTTTCTCATTCTATACTCTCTGGGGAAAGCTGTCGACCTAGGGTCAGTTGATTCCTGAATAGGAGTGAAAGCACATTTAGAAAAGGCTGCCATGTGCAAAAGAATTAATGGTGATCACTGGATGTTTTCCCCTAGCTTTCGATGCTATTGCTTTTGACACCAAATGTTAGATTAAGAACCAAAATCTGCACTACACATTCCAGTTATAGAATGGATTTTTTTACATTACCATGTTCCCTTACTTTAACTAATAAGCAGGGTTCCTATGTGTCAGGAAAAACCTGGAATTGCCACAGAATTTAATTTTGTCCAAAAGGCCGGAGAAAACTACGCATTTTCGTCTGAAACCTGGAAAATCACCTCAATGACTGGAAAATGTTTGATCATGGCTTCACAGACGATTTGGAGAAAAGTAGCCAATAAGATTTATGTGGTTTCGTATCACTTTATTTTACGAATAGATTTTTTCAACCGATTTTAAAAGATGCATCTATTATTTAACTGGTAAAAAGAATTTTGTTATACATTAAGTCACAAATTCATTTAAATCAAATATGTTGAATTATATGAACAACTTATTTTAATGCAAAATTACTTGTGCTTTGTGTAATAATTTTGACAGTGTATAATTCTTAAATTGGTTTTTATTATTGGCTATTGAATGGCTAAATTATTTATTGGTTTTTTATCTTAAAAAAATGTCATGTATTGCTTAATGCATGACCTGGAATTAAAAAAAAAAGGCAGGAAAACCTGGAAAAGTCGAGGAATTTTATTTTTGAGATAAGGGGAACACTGTTAATTCTTTCTTCTATATCAGTAACATTTTCCTTACTATTAGTCGCAGTGCTTGCACTCTTCGGAGTCACCCCTTTACAAGTCATAAGTCATAACATTTTCCTTGTATGTGCTTACATTACTTGACTTCTCTCCTCTTTGACACAGTTTGCCTAAATATGTGCCAGAGAAATCCAAGCTACCACATATTAGTTTTAAAGTTAAGTTTTTTTAATGTACTGTAACTATATTTAAATTTATTTTAAAATTGTTCAAGCTATGGTCTATTATAAATACAGCTCAAAAGGCTAAAGGTATGTACTTAGTTTTTCAATTAGAGATAGTTGGCTTAAAATTTGCCATCTTTGAATGCATCTTATCTAAAGCACTCAATTCTAAGCGCTAAACCTTCCTCTTTTCAATCAGCTTAAATCCTTTAGTATTACATCCATTTTCTTCCCCTTTCATTTCCTTTTTCACTGTTTCTATACTCATTTGAGTATACCTGTATTAGTCGTTATTTCTTTATTGCCAAATAAAGCCTGATCACGACATCCAATATGTACCACAACTATTATAGTTTACCCTTCAACCATATGGACACTGTATGTAAACTTATCGTTACTATCACGCTAAAGTCACTAATCTCCATTTTGGCAGTTTTCACCAAACAATTTTTTTCAGTCCTCATTTCATGCGTTATACTATGACACAGCCAATAATGATTTTAATTCTTAGTGGATAGTGGAAATGCCAGTTTTCACAAGAAAAGGACCTTTGAGTCCTAGCTCGATCTTTCCTGAAGCATCAAAACTTTCAACATGTTTTTGTGGAAACGCCAATTTTGCAGATTGGTGTCTTTGGTAATGATGTTTTATTTCAAGCCTTGACCACCATCATGTGAAGAGCTCAGATACGAGCTCAATTCAATGTTCCACCCATTGACTACTAAACTAATTTTTTTATTAAAAGGATGTATTTAAAACATTCATATATGGATATCTTAGCTGGATATCTTTAAGCATATGTAAATAATTACCTTTTTTGTAACTAAAAGTACCCTGTTTGTAAATCTTTTTATCATCAACCTTTTGGGTGGTATTTTCCTACTGATACATGTTGATAAACCTATAAGTTTTCGAAATTGAGAATATCTTAAAGGATGATTGCGTCAGGGTTTGTATATAGTAAAACACAAGTTGCTTGAGATTGCAACAAAATTGATTTTTGTTTTCAATGAATTAAGAGTAAATAATAGGAAATGATTTCTAGTATTTTGATTATTTTGTTTTATAATTTGGATTTCAGTTTTTTAATATACACTTTACAATTCTGAATTTTCCATGCCTCTAAATCGAATGAAATAGGAGTATTTTTTTTAAACAACTTTTTAGAGATTTTTACACTATCTCTGTAGTATGTATCCAGTGGACTTGGGTATTTTGATAGTTAAAAAAAATATTTACATCACTGGACTTAGGCGAATCGACATGACTCCTTTTCTCAGTAATTTCATCAGAAGTTTTATTCCACACTTTTAGGGTCTAGGCCCCTGAAAGTTGCGTTTTTTAGTTTTTTAAATATCCTTGTGGTGGCATCAGTCTATATATAACAATAAATCGTTTGACTCTGGCAATGGATAAAAAATAATTTTTTCTTTCAGTTGTGTTGCCATTTTTGATTTCCCTGGTGCACTAAATGGGGAGTGAAAGCTCTAGGAACAACCTGTTTATAAAGGTGCCTCTCTAAAGTATAAATGTTTAAATTAATAATTCATGCACTACAGAAAATATTACTTTAGATAAGATCTAAGTATTGCATAACCCCAAATACTACCCTGTACATCTTTTAAAGATACTAACTGAAATTAAATATGTAGTGTAATTATTAATTTAAATTAAATATTTTATGTAAAAAAAAGATGTGCGGTTTTAATGTAAAAGTAATTTTTTTTAAATCTTGGCAAGGAGTCATGTCAAGCACTAACTCTAATTGTCCATCCTTTATTAATGGTATTAACTGATATACTTGAAAATAAGTATTGAGGCATCTGCAAAATATTTTGCCCAGTTGTATCTTTCATTTTAAAGTTGGTCATTTCATTGAGATTACTCAAGTAGCTACTCTCAATCTGTATTAATTCATGTCAAATGTTACGTTGTAATAGTAAGCTGATTTGTCTTGGTTGATTTGTTCATTAGCTTTCATGTTTGTAAACAGACTTGTCACAGTGACTTCATTGTTGTTTTCAAGCTCTCTATGCTATTACTGCTTATTGCATGCAATAATAAATATGCTTTGAATTCTATTTCCCTTGATTACGTTAATTGTTTGTAAAATGTTTGTTTTATTTGTTGAAAGAAATTCTATTTTCAAATGTGTTAAACATCTTGAATGACACCCAAATGTGATGTTCGGAAGAGAATTATTTTGACATATCCTGTGCCAAGAGTATTTCTTATATGTATTTAGTATCGTGATGGAGGATGCATTACTCAAAGTGCAAAAGGTCGAAAATTTTCTTTTTTCTTTTATTAATGCTATATGTGGCATTTTGTGATTTCCACCTGGTGGAAAAATCTGTTATGTCATCAGCTGATCCAACAAAAGTTACAACCAAATGTATATAATAATAGAATGAAATCACAAGGAAAACGATTAGTTTTTTGCTCTCCTAAAATATGCAGTTTTTAGACATACGACCTTTTGCACTTTGAGTGACGATATTTGTTCTGTACTTGTCATTGTTAAGGTTTATCGAACTAATTTCGTGGTTATTTTGGATTGTGTTTCCTTAACATTCTATTTCTACTTTGTATGAGTGTGCTTTGTGTAGGAATATTGTATCTCAAGAATTGGAATAATTCATGTATATATCTTTGATAATAAAATATTCATGCCCACTCTGGGTCATATATCATTATCCAAATTATGATAGTGATTTTTACATTTTACTCAAATCATTGAATTTGTTCGCAATGCCTCAGAATTTTGATCCTAAGTCAGCAGACAAGGGAGACAACTGAGCTGACACCCCACTCTCCAAACTTCCACGCCCCTCCAACATGAGAACATTTGAGGCTGCGACAAAAGTAACGTGCACCAGACCCCACGTACAAGAGGGTCTTTGGTTGGATCGAGTCTCAAATTCACAACACTCCGGCTACTAATCTACTCTTACCAACTGGGTTACCTCAGCCAGGTTGGAAGAGTATTAGCAACAGGAGAGATGCGAGTTCGAATGCAACACAGAGTCGTGAACAAAGGGGACCGGTGCACGTTAAATCTGTCGTGGCCTCAAATGTCCACGTTGGCGTGATGTGGAAGTTTGGAGAGTGGGGTGCCAGCTCAGGTGGTGATGGTGCTTTGTCATCTGACCCTGGTTCAAAATTACGTGGTGTTCTCCTTGGGGATTGATCCCGGACCGTCGTCAATAGCTCGTTGTGTTGCTCCAGTATGTTAATTAAAATACCTATCTACCTTAATGTGGTAATTGGTAATTTTAATTAACGTCATACTAGAGCAATACAACAGGCTATTGACGACGGTCCGGGATCAATCCCCAAGGGAGAACACCTAGTAATTTTGAACCACGGTCAGATGACGAGGCAAAACCTGAGCTGGCACCCCATTCTCTAAACTTCCACACCAACTCAACGTGAGAACTTTCGTCCACGACAGATTTAAGGTGCACCAGCCGCCTCTACAGCATACGCTTACAAACATCCATGCCCGGATTCGAACCAGGAACCTTCAGATCTAGAGGCTAACACCTTAACCACTATACCGGTTGGCCAACCACATTGTTTGGTAACGAGTGTTATGAGTTGTAGGCGGCGCAGGTTCGATTCCTGTAATTTATCATGGGTGTATTTTATATTGGTAATGGTAATGGTAATTTTAGTTAACGTCGTACTAGAGCAACACAACGGGCTATTGACGACGGTCCGGAATCAGTCCCTTAAGGGAAAGATTCGAGGACAACACTTCGTAATTTTGAACCACGGTCAGATGACGAAGCAACACCTGAGCTGGCACCCCACTCTCCAAACTTCCACGCCAACCCAACGTGAGGACTTTCGGCCACGACAGATTTAAGGTGCACCAGCCGCCTCCACACCATACGTTTACAAACATCCATGCCCGGACCCGGATTCGAACCAGGAACCTTCCGATCTAGAGGCTAACACCGTAACCACTATACCGATTGGTCGGCGTATTTTATATTGGTGAAATCATGGACGTGAAATACAAGTAGACTGAACATTGCTATAGAGAGTAGCTTCAAAAAGTGACTAACAAGTGGACTGTTAATCACGTGGCTGCTACGAAAAATTGACTCTGTTGACCTATTTGACATCCTATCGCCTCTTTTGGTGATTTAACATCTTATGACAGTAGATATAAGAATACACATTTCTATTGAGTGCGACAAAGATAGTGAAATCTGCAGTCTAAATTGGATCTTTCCCGTCGGGATTGATCCCGGACCATCGTCAATAACCCGTTGTGTTGCTCCAGTACGACGTTAATTAAAATACCTACCTTAAAGTCCAATTAGATAATATGCCGACCAACCGGTATAGTGGTTAGGTTAAGATGCTGGCCTCTAGATCGGAAGGTTCCTGGTTCGAATCCGGGCATGGATGTATGTAAGCGTATGGTGTAGAGGCGGCTGGTGCACCTTAAATCTGTCGTGGCCGAAAGTCCTCACGTTGGGTTGGTGTGGAAGTTTGGAAAGTGGGGTGCCAGCTCAGGTGTTGCTTCGTCATTTGACCGTGGTTCAAAATTACGAGGTGTTGTCCTCGGATCTTTCCCTGAAGGGACTGATCCCGGACCGTCGTCAATAGCCCGTTGTGTTGCTCTAGTACGACGTTAATTAAAAATTACCAATTGGACAATGAATCAATGGATGGTCATCGCCGTTCCGAGGGGCTATTGGTCCGTGTCGGGTAGGATTTTCGACAACACTTAATTTTGAACCACGGTTAGATGACGAAGTCACATTCTGTGAGCTGGCAACCCACTCTTAAAACTTCCACACCACTCCAACGTGAAAAAAATATTGATCTAATCATGGTTGGTGGATGGTCATTTGATCGTGATTCCAAATTATGAGGTGTTGTCCTCGGTTCTTTCCCTTAAGGGACTGACTGATCCTGGACCGTCGTGAATAGCCCGTTGTGTTGCTCTAGTACGACGCTAACTAAAACTACCATTACCTGGTAGGTAGATATTTTAGTCTCGCACTGGAGCAAGAAATTGGCGACGGTCGGGGATCAAACACGAAGGGAAATATCTAAAGACGAGCAATTTCAACCATGATCTGATGACAAGGTCACTCCTGAGTTGGCACACCACTTTCCAAACTTCCGCACCATGTCAACATAAGGACATTTGAGGCCACTATAGATTTAACATGCACCAGCCCCCTTTGTACACGACTGTCTTTGGTTGGATTCGAACTCGCAACCCTCCAATTGCTAATCCGTTACTCTTCCAACTGGGCTACAGCTGCCCGACAGGATCCTGGACACATAAAAGGTTGCCATTGCCTACTCTACTTTTATATTTCCTCAATGGATAAATTTCCTGGTGTGTGTATGTCCATCTCCTGACGTTGCCTGCCTTGTTTTGGCAAAGTTTGTCCAAATAGGTAATGGTAATGGTAATTTTAGTTAACGTCGTACTAGAGCAACACAACGGGCTATTGACGATGGTCCGGAATCAGTCCCTTAAGGGAAAGAATCGAGGACAACACCTCGTAATTTTGAACCACGGTCAGATGACGAAGCAACACCTGAGCTGGCACCCCACTCTCCAAACTTCCACGCCAACCCAACGTGAGGAATTTCGGCCACGACAGATTTAAGGTGCACCAGCCGCCTCTACACCATACGTTTACAAACATCCGGACCCGGATTCGAAACAGGAACCTTCCGATCCAGAGGCTAACACCTTAACCACTATACCGGTTGGTCGGCTATCCAAATAGGGCTCTTGCACAGTGGTAATGGTAAATTTAGTTAACGTCGTACTAGAGCAACACAACGGGCTATTGACGACGGTCCGGGATCAGTCCCTTAAGGGAAAGATCCGAGGACAACACCTCGTAATTTTGAATCACGGTCAGATGACGAAGCAACACCTGATCTGGCACTCCACTCTCCAAACGTCCACACCACGCCAACGTGAGAACAATTGAGGTAAAGACAGATTTAAGGTGCACCAGCCTCCTCTACACCATACGCTTACAAACATCCATGCCCGGACCCGGATTCGAACCAGGAACCTTCCTATCTAGAGGCTAACACCTTTACCACTATACCGGTTGGTCGGCTCTTGTACAATGGAATTCAACCAACCTGGTATTTCATAAATGACTCAGACGTGCTAGTCAAAAAAGCAGTATTTTCAAGTGGTCTTTTCGTGTTGACCGTAGTTGCGTGCCTGTTTATAAGTATCTAATAAGTTTTTATCAAATAACTTGTAGTAAGTGCACGCAATATGGAACACCGTAATACCTCGACATGTAATTATCAATATCTATCCCGATTGATTGATTGAGTGTACTCATCCGATTTGTGTGCTTGATCTCAAAGATCCTCTCATGAATTGTCGGGAAAATAATGGTTGCACACAATGAAAGATTTTGACAGACACAGAAGATGTATCCCGATTTTTATAAAATACTTGCCTGTTAGAAGAAGACACACATGTTCTGATTTGGGCATTAATCGAGAATTCGTTTTTGAATGGAATCGCTATTATATGGTAATAATTGGTAATTTTTAGTTAACGTCGTACTAGAGCAACACAAAGGGCTATTGACGACGGTCCGGGATCAGTCCCTTAAGTGAAAGATCCGAGGACAACACCTCGTAATTTTGAACCACGGTCAGATGACGAAGCAACACCTGAGCTGGCACCCCACTCTCCAAACTTCCACGCCAACCCAACGTGAGGACTTTCGGCCACGACAGATTTAAGGTGCACCAGCCGCCTCTACACCATACGTTTACAAACATCCATGCCCGGACCCGGATTCGAACCAGGAACCTTCCGATCTAAAGGCTAACACCTTAACCACTATACCGGTTGGTCGGCCGCTATTATATGTGATGTACTGAAATTCTACAGAGGTTGATTCGAAAATCCAATTATTTAAGAAGGAATAGACTCAAAATAAGTTCAAAAGTATTTTTTTATTATGTACTTTTATCATAAAATACGTCTGTAAATATTCAACGTCAGTTTTCTGTTTTGTTTTATATAACAAGTATAACTTCGGTCGTGAAGACACCACACGCTTAGTCTTTTAGTTTTGTAATATTACTCCTGGTTTAGCACATGCTAGACTAAGTTCATTTTCACTTCGTCGATTTTCCAAAATGTTGATTGTAAGTGAGCAAAGAACATGCATTAAATTTTGTTTCAGCAATGTAATTTCTGCTGCACACACACATTTGAAAAGTTGCAAAAAGGTTTTATTGACGACTGTTTATCAAAAACAGCAGTATTTTATTGATATAAAACGTTTCAAGAATGAAGAGAATCCGTCGTAGATGATTCGCGATATTCCATCCAATTCGACTCATGATCAAAATGTCAATCAGGTCAGAGAATTGGTGCTTAGTGATCGTCGTTTAACAATAAGAGACATTATTGAACAAGTTCATATATCATTCGTCGAAAACAACCTGACTTGTGGCGAGATAACTCATGGGTTTTGCATCCCGATGATGCGTCTTCGCAATGCCATTATTATTCGCTTTTTTTTTGACAAATCATTCAACAAATACGGTGCTACAAGCTCCGTATTTAAACTGATATGGCGCTGTGTGACCTTTTCTTATTTCCTCGTGTGAAACTCCCTCTTCGTGGTCGCCGTTTTGAGTCCATTGAGGGAATTAAAGAAAATTCGATACGAACCCTAAAGGAGTTTCACAAAAACGACTCAAAGGCATTTTTTGAGGATTGGAAAAAACGTTGGGAGAAGTGCATTGATGTCGGAGGAGATTACTTTGAAGGAGATGTAATCAATTTTGACCAATAAATTGATACCTTTTGTTTTACGACAATATTCCGGGTACTTTTTGATCACAGTAGTATAAAAATATATTTGGAAAATTTAAAAGAATTCACGGGTTATCAGAATTTTAATTGTGAAAGGAGGGCATTAAAAAATTTTTCTATCCCCAAACACATTTTTAATCAATTCTTTATTATGCATGCATTTTGCTCAGTAGAATTTAAGTCTTCAGATGCGTGTGTTAAATATCTTCTCTTAATTGGGTCAAATTTTCAAATGACAATACGAAGTTTTTCTTCTGTTAACCCTCCTAGTGGCTTCGAGAAACTATCTCGTCCATCAAGATCTGACCATTAAGGTATTGCCGTTTTTTTATGTTGATGAGATCAAGATCTGGTCAGTTTTCTTATGACGAGATACCGCGTCAAGGAAACCACCAGAAGGACTAATTGGTTATAATCAATGACAGATTCTTTCTCATGTGCGTTATTTTTAACTTTAATTACATGTTTAAATAAAAAGTGTGCATAAAAGGTAGCTCCACATGTTTATATATTCGTAAACAAATAATGATATATTGTTTGTAAATTTCAATTCTTTGGTTTATTCATTCTGAAAACTAGTGTTGTAAATTTAAATTGAAGGTAGGGAGGTATTTTAATTCACGTCGCACTCCGGGAACACAACGGGCTATTGGCAACGGTCCGGGATCAAGAGAAATATACGAGAACAATACTATAAAATTGAAGGATGTGTGTGAACTTACTTTAACAACTCCGAATTTTTTTAAAGTATAAACCTACCTACTTCTAATCTGAGGCTCTAGATTTTAACTTCTAAAATTTACTTTAACTTCTTTCAATGACTTTACTTTTATAAGCCGTTTAGTTTTGGTAGACATTTCATACGTTTTAAAAGAAAACAAATGCTAAGAAATCTCAGAACTTTAAAAAAACAAATAACATTTTAGAATTACTTTCATTATGTAGATGCATATTAATGTAACGTGCCCCATAAAAAGCAAAATTATGTTACGGTTCTTAAAACATGTAACAGAGTTAATTATAAAAACTGAAACCGAAATTACGATTTATATAATAAATCATTTGAAAATATAAAATGTTCCAATCATCAAATTATGATTCTTGATGTGTATTGAGATTCGCAAGAACTACACGTTCTTCTTTCTCCTAATAACAACAAGAAATTTTATATTCTAAGAATTGCTTAATAAAGCTATTTCATTTTGTCGAAACTACAACAATGTTAACATCCCGACAACTACAAATAATAAAATGTTAACTGACTAGATTAATTAGATGCGCGTGCATCTTTACAATGTGATAAATGAAATAAAGACACGAAAGATTTGAACGAGGACATTTTTGAAATTACTTTTTATGGTTGATCAAGGTATATCATAATTAAAAAAATAATCCTGTATTCTAAACTATTTTACGCTTGATATTAACTAATTAACTTCAAAAATAACGCATACATAATTATAAATCCTTTTAGCTACCTGCTATGAAAAGCTATAAATGAGCCAGATATATTTTGAATGTTAAACTTAAACTGTGAATCTGGCAACGATAAGAAGATCCAGAATTTGATTTTAAATTGAGATCTGAAACTCGTTTGCACAGCCATTTTCTTCCAACGCGTCTATTCTCTTCATGTAATGGCTTGTCTAATTAACTTTTGTCTTGTTCTAAATATTCGTTTTTATTATAGTTTTTGTCCTGATTCAACATTTGACGTTCTAGACAGGATGATTGCGATTGCGAGTTAGAAAATATTTGGAAACTTTACTTTTAACTGAACTCCGCAGAGTTCTTCGGAGATTATTTGACATTCATGCAAATAAAATAGAGGACTTGATCTCCAGTAGGGAAGAAATATTTGAAATCAAGACAGGATTCGAAGCATTCAAATTAAAATTTGAAAAGAGAGACAATGTAAACTTCCCTATTTGAGAGAAATTCTACAAGGCGAAAAAGGAACTGAAGGACAAGTTGAAAAAGAATTGAAGAAATGTGAGTACGAACTCAGATTCTTTTAAATTTACAAATAATTGATAAATGGACTTGAATGCTGTGAATGATTTTCAAGCTGGAATTAAAACGAAAATTCGCCTTCCAAAATGTGAACTAAAGTTTAAGTGGTTGGATTGGGTTTTGGGGGAAGTTTGTAAAGATTCACCCTGATGAAAGTTAAACAGTAGAAAATTTGAACATCGATGTTTATCTATGAAGCCAGATTCACCAGCCCACAAATTAATTGAAGCATTTCCGCCATTAAAGAACATCAAAAGGTAATTGATTTGTTAAAATCCACTTATCGTAAGTAATAATTCTTAATCGAATATTACTCTTGAACTGTTGACACTACAAAAAAGTATTAATCCAAATTTATCTTATTTGTATGGTACCTTGACTGGTAACTGCTACACTCTACGTTTATGAGCGATGGCAACGACCTTGGCGATTTTTTTGGCGCACTTCTAAAGTCGCCAAGGAAATAATTATTTCCTAACTCTTTTTCAGTCACAAATTTTTTCTTTTTACAGCTCACTTTTTAAACACATTTCAGAACGTTTTGAAAATTGTATTTTTAAAAAACTTTTACAAAAAGTAGTAAGCTTAAGAACGTATCAAAACACAATTGTGAACCAGCAGAGAAACTAAGCTACGAATGTTGGAAAAGAATACCCTGAAACTTTTCAATTATTGGAGTGGTAGTTCACGGTAAGATTTTTGTCGCCAGCTAATTTTTGTCGCCAAATCAAGATGGCGGCCGAATTCCGTTACAGCAAAATCCACACTGTGAATCTTTGCAAATACGGAAAGGACAAATGCGAAAATTAACAATAAAAAGTTAAGAAAATTTAACTTACCCTCTATTCTTGGGGGTAAATTTTTGCGGTACAGCTACACTCTACGTTTATGAGTGATGGCAACGGCTTGGCGATTTTTTTTGGCGCGCTTCTAGTAGCGAGTTACGATAAATTAAGGCAACCCATCTTTCGTTACGTTTGTTGTGGTTTTCATGGCAACCTCGGCAAACGGAAACTTTCAATTTTCATTTTGAATATTCTAGAAAGTTCTTCCAAAATTCGTTCAAGTCGTTTGATTTCATTGATTCGTTAGAAATGTTTTCTTTCCTCCCATTGGTTATTTTGATTTTAAAATATCCTTTGATTGCATTGGTCCTTTTAAATCGTTTTCGGTGATACCATTGGTTCATTTATTTGTATTTCTACAGTTGTGGAATTTAAATTTCATAATAATTTTTTTTCACGGCAGAGTTCTGACATGTATTGTTTTTTGCATTTGTGGAATATTCTTGTTTCGTAATTTTTTTTTCTCGGAACCGTTCTGATGTATCAGGTTGTATTATTTCTTGCTTTTTTTCTTTTAAAAATCGTTTTCTTTTTCAACTTGCCTACTGTATTTAGTGTAATTGATAAGTTTCAGTGTATTCTTTATCCAACATTCGTAGCTTAGTTTCTCTGCTGGGTCACAAACGTGTTTTGATATGTGCTTAAGTTTACTGCTTTTTGTGAAAGTTTTTTTTAAATATTATTTTTAAAACGTTCTGAAAATGTTTAAAAAGTGTGTTGTAAAACGAAAAAAAGTTTTGACAGTAAAAGAGTTAGGAAATAATTATTTCCTTGGCGACTAAAGAAGTTCGCCAAAAAAAAATCGCCAAGTCGTTGCCATCACTCATAAACGTAGAGTGTAGCTGTACCATTTTTGCAATTTCCTCCAGATATGCAAGGAACATACGCTGAATTTCTGTTCCCAAGTGATTTCTGCGCCAGATATATTCTGCGAGGTAACCGTCAAACTGACCCTTTACGTGGTTGGATCCCTTAAGGGCTCGTTTGACGGCACCCCACGTACCCTCGATCGCATTGGTATGGACTCCTGTAGCCGGGTCCTTAAAGTGCTGACTATGGTTGACAGTCTTGTGCTGGAATCGATAACCCTTGAACTCCTTCGGGTTACCGATAGCAGCATAGGACTTCCAACAGTCGGACACTATTGTAGTTCCCGGCATAATCCTTTCGCGAATCACTTCAGCCAAAACAGTCTTACTCCTATCATTCACTACAACCATAAAACATTTATCCGTTCCTCTTTCAAGTCCTCCAAATACCCATTTACCTTCCACTCTTCTACCTTTGTTATACTTCCTTTTACCAAACTTACTCTCATCAATTTCAACAGTCTTTCCTTCTCCTCCAATCTTTCCATTAAATCTAAAGCAAGCATCCACACACACTTCTCTACAAAAATTGTACCAGTCAGTCATAGTATGTGATGCCACATCTATCTCATTCATAACACTTTTAATTGAAATATCATTCACCCAGTACCATGTAATCAACAGAATATTACAAATATACAAATGACTACATTCAAACCATTTACCCTTTCGCACAGATCTCTTTCTATAATGGCCACTCTTTGTACACCTCCATTCATACCTATCAGTCAAATCCTTTCTTAATTTTAAACGCATTTCATTCCCACATGCAGGACATTTAACACTCTTAGCAATCAAATTAACTTTCTGGCACCATTCAATAACTTTCATGCTCTCCGGATCATGCATACTTTCATCAAACATTTTTGCAAAAAAATATGAATTAATACGGTTAGTAATTCCATCTACTGCCATACCTGATCGAGGGTAAAATCCAACAAAATTGCAAATTAAGAAGCGTGAACAAAATGTTGAAGTCAAAATAGCGTCCAACTGTAGCGAAAATTAAACAAAAATCCAAACCGACTAGGGCGAAAAACCAAAATTCAAAATTAAAGAACAACGACAGCAGTGAAAAAATAGCGTCCAACTGAATAATATAGTTTAAATAAACATTTAAACAAGCGTTAACTAATGAAAAAAGGAAAAAAATACCATGTAGAGCGTGGAAGTGTGTGAAATTTTGCAGCTAGGGTTGCCATAACGAAAACGGCTGATGTGAAGAAAAAACGCTGACTGTGAAGGTTACCATATTTGGCGACAAATCGCTTTCTTACCGTGAACGACGACTCCACCTTCAATTACACTAAATACAGTGGGTATGTTGAAAAAGAAAAAGATTTACGAAAGAAAAAAAGCAAGAAATAATACAACCTGATAACGTCAGAATTCTTTCGTAAAAAAATAATAAAAACGAAAATGGTTAAAAAATAACAAAAATTATTAATTCTTTCGTAAAAACTATTATAATAAAATAAAAATTCCACAACTGTCAATCAAATAAGTGGACTAAACGTACAGCTACAGTCTACGTTTATGAGCGGTGGCAACGGCCTTGGCGAAATTTTTTGACGCACTTTCAATGTTGCCAAGGAAAGAAGAATTCTTTAGAAATATTTTTATTCCAAAAATATTTTTCGTTTTATAACGGAAAAAGAAAGTTTGAAAACACATTTGAGAACGTTTTGAAAAGAAGTATATATATTTTTAAAACTTTAACACAAAGTAATAAGTTTAAACACATTTCAAAACACAATTGTGAACCAGCTGAAAAACTAAACTGCATTTGTTGGGTAAGAAAACCCTGAAACATCAATTACACTAGATACAGTTGGCATGTTGAAAAAGAAAAAGATTTTTAAAAGAAAAAAAAAGCAGGAAATAATACAACCTAATAACGAACAGAATTCTTACGGTGAAAAAAAAATAAATAATGAAATCAAAAATGGTCAAAAAACAAAACTTTTAATCCTTTCGTGAAAACTATTGTAAAAAAAAATAAAAATTCCACAACTGTCGAAATACAAATAAATGTACCAATGATATCACAGAAAACGATTTAAAAGGACCAATGCAATCAATGGAAATTTTAAAAACAAAATAACCAATGGGAGAAAAGAAAAAACTCCAAACGAACCAATGCAATCAAACGACTTTAACGGATTTTGGAAGAACTTTCTAGAATATTCAAAATGAAAATTGAAAGTTTCCGTTTGCCGAGGTTGCCATGAAAACCACAACAACCGTAACGAAAGATGGGTTGCCTTAATTTATCGTAACTCGCTACTAGAAGTAGGCCAAAAAAAATCGCCAAGCCGTTGTCATCACTCATAAACGTAGAGTGTAGCTGTACCAAATTGTCTTCCCAACTACTAGCCTCAGATTCATATGAGGTCACCAAAGAAAAGTATGCAGCAATGTTTTTTCCTTTGGTTGAATCAGTGATTCCGGAAAATATATTCAAAGTTTGGGATTGGTACCGGTTAACAAACAAAACATATCAACCAAAGAGCCTGATGCTTATTTAAATAAATTGCTGAACTTTTTAGGCTTGAAGTAGAAGACGAAGAAAGAATGAAGCTACGAAAGACGGCATTTGATTCATCTGGTGCAAATTACGTATATTGCTAAAGCAGCCAATAAGATACAAGCTCATGCCATCTGATAATGCGTTGATTTTATCTGAGGGCGCTTCCATAGAAATTGGATGTATATTTTGCAACAAATTTTCAGATGCTTCTACTGTGAAACGTTTTCTGCTACTCCGCTGTAGCGACAACTGATTCTTCTTTGGAATAAAGGAAAGTGGAAGTTAAGGGAAAGGGGGCTGGTTTTTGCTGTCCAATTATGAATGCATCATTTTTCAAAGTGCAGAGCATTCGTTAAGTGTGCTGTGCGTAAAGCAAAACATCCTATTTTGTGCACTATTTTTTTGGTTAAAAGGGATAATACGTCTACTGATGAACAAGATAGTGAAATTAGTATGTTAACTAATTCCAGGAACAGAACACCAATAGCATATTCATTAACTCTAATAGCAGTTAATAACAATGTGGTGTGAAAGGTGATTATTTTGTGTGATTCGGGGTCACGGAAAAATTATATTGCCAAAGATTGTGCGAAGGAATCAGAACTCGCATCTATGGATGATGTCCATACAAAATAATTATTTTTTGGGGGGCAGTATAAATACACTGACATCTTATTGCATTTAGAAGCTTTTATTGATGAATACAGATTCTGATTTTCAATTTGAAGTAAATGTACTAGATCAAGATCGAATTTGTAGCTATGTACAAAAAAAAATTTACGATGCTGTTCTTAATAGAAGTTTGAAAGATAAAGGAATTTATTTAAGTGACTTTTCAAATGATGTAGATGATCTTTGTGAGAGTCAGATAATGTTAGGAGCTAATGCATTGTTTAAAATTATCCCAGTTGAATCTCGCAAGACCCGTGAAAATTTAGTAGCTACAAAACTAAGTTGGGGTGGTCTATAATTGGTATATCAGAAAATAACATCTCATAAAAAATATTAGTGTCTTTATTTGATTCATTAAACATTTCCATATTGTGGGACTTGGAAAGTCCGTGAATAAAAGAACTTGGAGTTAAACTAAAACAAGATCTGGTAAATCATGAAGTTTGTATATATTATTTGAACAAACTGGTACAGAGATAAAACAGGACGAAAATTGTTAAGTTACCTTGGAATGAAGGTTATCCACCTCTTAAAAATAATGTAGAAGCAGAAAAGAAGAGTTAACATACTATAGCTCTAAAATTGAATCAAATAAGCAAATGCATGGAGTATGACTCGATTATACAAGACTGGTTGAGGGACATCAGTGGGTACTGTTCTATTGATGAACTTGGTTGTAGTGATCCCAAGATAAATTGTGTCAAAGGTTCTTTTACAAAAAGAGCACTTATATCTATGATACACTATCACAAAAGATATTTGATCTTGTGGGTTTCATTGCTCTTGTAACTTTACTTCCAAAACTATTAGTTCAAACAATGTGGTCTTTGAAATTAGGATAGGATGAAGTTTTCCAAATGAAGATAAGCAGTGAATTTTATAAATCGGTACAGCAATTAAATTGTTTAGAACAATGCAAGATTCCACGCTATATAAAGCTAAATGATTTTAGCTTACAATGGAAGTTGAGTCCTCAGACTGCTCCTTGGTGGGGAGGCTTTTGGAACGCTTGATAAGAACTTTGATACATCTTTTAAGAAAAAAATCTGAGTTGAGTGTGACCGAGCTATGGAGAACTAATCATGTTACTTTGTGAATGCGAGCCTATCATGAACAACGTCCGCTGACTTATTTATCTGTAAAATCCGAAGAATTCCGTAAATTTAAACCATCAATGCTCTTGCAAAGTCTTTCTAAAAATCTGTCTAAGTCTAGGAGAAAAGTAAAATTTTTGGATTAAACAACCAATTAAATTCATAGAATATACAGCTTTATTTAGGACCTAACAAAAACGCAACATATACACAAAAAGAACAAGGACAGAAGTAGTAGAAGTGGGTTTAACCACTCGCGGTCAACATAAAACCTTAAACAGTTAAGGACACAAGAAATGTTTTGCATTATATTCAATACTTCCTTTCAAAACATACATTCATCAATACCAATTTCCTTGCACAAAAACTGAAACCGAGGTTTCGCCAAGGGTTTGGTTAGAATATCTGCAAGTTGTTTCTCGCTACAAACACGTTCAATATTCACAGCACCTTCCAAGTGTTTCTCATGGACGAAGTGAAATGTCGTTTCGATGTGCTTGGAACGCTTGTGAAACTCATGATTCCTCGCGAACATTATTGCACTCATGTTGTCAACCATGATGCCGGGAATAGAGCTCAGTGTGGTCAGTTCATTGAACAATCGCATCAACCACATTATTTATTTTGTGGCTTCATAGGCTGCTACATATTCAGCCTCAGTGGTGGACTGTACAACACTGTTGTTTACGGCTTGACCATATAGTAACACTACCAGAGTACATACTCAAGACATCAGATCTTGAGCGCCTTGTTTCGACGTCCCCGGCATAATTTGAATCATTGTAAGCTCGAAGTTCCCCAGGTGTTATGTCTGAATGATATAAGAGTGCATAGTTCATGGTGCCCTTTAAGTACCTAAAAAATCTCTTAACAGTTTGCCAATGAGAATGCATTACTGATTCAAGATACTCCGATACCACGTTCACAGCATAAGCAATATCTGGCCGAGTTGCTGTAGAGAGGTACATAAGGCTGCCCATCGCTTCCTTGTATGGTTATTTTCCATCCAACCTTTCATCACTACTTGGATTCCACTTTTCACAAGGTGTTGCAAAAGTGTTGGCATCAGAAAATCTAATTTTGTTAAGGATTTTCTTAACATAGCTTGCTTGTGATAAAAATTGAGCTATTACTTTACTGGTTAATTTGCATGCCGAGAAAACAGTCCAATGAACCAATTGTAATTTTAAATTCCCTTCTCAATAACTGCACGAAGTTACAAATTTAGTCATCAGACCCAGCTACCAGTCCATCATCTACGTAGATGGCAGCCAGAAGTTTTTAACCTTCTCCTTTCCTGAAGAAAAAACATGGATCGAAGTGCTGCAACACATATCTTGACTTTTGATAAAGGCCATAAATCTCTTGCTCCTGCATCTCAGTGCCTGTTTAAGTCCATATAAACTCCTATAAAGCTTGTATACACGCCCCGATCCATCATCAAACCCTTCAGGCTGCTTCATATACGTTTCCTCTTTAAGTTCTCCATAAAGGAATACAGTTTTCACATCAAACTGCAGAAGTTGGAGCTTCTCTGCTGCAGCAACATTCAATACTGCTCTAAGTGTAAATCTGGTCACAGGACTAAAAGTTTCATTAAAGTCGTGTCCGTGTTTCTGAACGCCCCTAACCACAAGTCTTGCCTTATACCGATTGACACTGCCATCAAGTTTAGTTTTAATTCGCAGAACCCAGCGATTCGATATTAGCTTCTTTCCATGTGGCAAGTCAACAAGTTCCCATACTTTATTTTCAGCCAATGATGCCATATCTTCATTCATGGCTTGACTCCATTCATTAGCATTTTCTGATTTCATGGCTGAAGCATATGATTGAGGAACACCTGTGTGCGCAAGCAGAACATAATCATTCAGATGAGCGAGCAGGTGGTTTGACTTTTCTATTTTCTCGCACAGATGTTTGTGGCTGGTCAACCTCTTCATCTGTTTCTTTAACTGGCGATTGTGGTTGGTCAACCTCTTCATCTACTGCTTCCTCTGGTAATTCACTCCCAAAAGCATCAGAGACTACAGGTTTTACATGTGTGGTATCACACTCAGCTGCACTTTGTTCTCTAATGCTTCTTCTTTTTCAAACATAACATCTCTACTCAAGATAATTTTATTCTTAGCTGACAACCAGACACGATGCCCATCTCTTTCAGATCTACATCACTTCTACATCTACTTCAGATCTGCTAGATCACAGTAGCCGACAAAGAGCTCCTTTATACTCTTTGAGTCTCATTTTTTACTTCTCTGCTTGGGTACATGTACAAAGCACTTTGTTCCAAACACACGCAGATGACGAATGTTAAATGATTTCTTGAGCCTGTTTTGCCCTTGATGGCAGTAGGGCCAGTTTTATTAAGATTATAAGCAGCTGTATAAACAGCTTCAGCCCACAACTTTACAGGAAGATTCTTTGTATGCAGCATAGACCTTGCACTCTTCACCAAAGTCTTATTCTCGCTTTCTGCAGCTTCATTTTGCTCAGGAGTGTAGGGCATAAAATATCTGATGTTGATCCCTTTGCCATGAAGAATTTCTTGGACATCTGTATTCTTGAATTCTCCTGCACCATCACTGAGGAACTTTTTGAAAGTGTGTTCAGCACTCTCCACTTCACTTAAAATGTTTTCATACAGTTCGCTACTTCACTCTTAGCTTTTATAAAAAATACTGAGCGAAACTTTGAAAAACATCTTTAAAGCAGACAAAATATCGTGAGCTTCCTACAGAATTCTCCTGGATATGTCCACAAACGTCGGCATAGATTAGTGCTCCTGCCTCTTTTGGTCTATCTTATCTACACTGCTGGCCACCCAAATTGCAATACCAAGAAAAACAAGAGATATAATAACAATATTTATTTTGCAGATAACATGTTGACCAAGTATCAAATGATTAAATTCATAGACTTCTGTGAAGTGTGGTTCCTGCCAAAATCAGTAGCCAGAGTAGCCGCCATTGTTGAAGACCACCGCTGCCACACACCTTGGCATTGATTCAAAGAGACTTTGGATGTGTTCTTGGGGTACAGCAGACCAAGCAGCTTCCACACGTTGCCAAAGTTGATCTGGTGTGGCAGCTGGGGATGTAATCTGGGTCAATCGTTGAGCAACCATGGACCACATGTTTTCTATCGGCGAAAGATACGGAGAGCGAGCTGGCCAGGGAAGCAATTCAATCTGGCGATTGACGAAGAACCCTTGGACAATGCGTGCCACGTGTGGTCGCGCATTATCCTGTTGAAATATGTCTGTGGGCAAGCCCTGAAGGTAAGGAAGGACAACTGGCTCCAACACCTCGGAGATGTAGCGCTGGCTGTTTAAAGTACCGCCAATGAGTACTAGAGTAGTGCGAGAGTGATATCCAATACCGCCCCATACCATAATACCCGGTGCAGGACCAGTGTGGCGGTGCATAACGCAGCTGTTCAGCATCCTCTCTCCACGGTGTCTCCAGACTCGAATCCGACCATCGTGGTGTTGCAGACAGAAGCGTGACTCGTCAGTAAAGACAATTCCATTCCATTCTGCCGTCCACATCCTTCTTTCATCGCACCATGGACGGCGGAGACGCCTGTGGTTCTGCGTCAAGGGTATACGAAGCAATGGACGTCTTGCGGACAGACCACTTTGCTGTAAACGGCGTCGAATGGTACGCGCAGACACTGGATGATGCGTTACAGACTGAATGTGCTGTGCTATGGTTCGTGATGTGGCTGAGCGATCAGTCACTGCCATACGCACAATATGCCTGTCATCACGTGAAGTGGTGCACTGAGGTGGATGCGATCGAACACGTCGGTCCATCGTACCCTCCTGCATCCCACGATCACATATCCGCATTACAGTTGTCTGGTTTCGTCCAACACGACTACCGATTTCCCTGAAAGATAATCCACAATCTCGGTAGGCCACTATCCTTCCTCTGTCGAACTCGGATACTTGATCAAAAGATGATCGCTGTTTTCTACGAGGCATAATTGATCGGTTTTTTGAAAAAACCACAAGAAAAACACAATTGCCGTACTTGAAATCGTCTAAATCTCCAAGCCTTAAATAGCGCTTTGAAGTGGCGCCACAGGCGCGCGTGATGTGAGTCTGCGCTGAAATTCTAATCATTTGCATATCTTACCTCCGCTAAGGCAGGTTGTAAATTTCATATTATTGCATTTACGGTGGCCAGCAGTGTAGTTCCAAAACTGATGCTGTTTTCCAAACATGCTGTTATCACAAAAGGTTTCTTTCACAGCAACCTCAATTCCTTGTTGACAAAGATATTCTTTTACGTGTTGCTTGTTCTGACGACACAATCTTTCATGCCACAGCTGTGAACTTTCCTTTTGAGATGCAACATATACATTGACTGCTATTCAGGCATTTTGACCCCTCATTTCAAGAGCATTTCACCAGCTGTCCTTCGACATCTCTGTCTTTGCACCCCATTTCATGAGAATGTACAGTTTTCCTTACCAGCCTCAAAGTGGAAATCTTTATTAATGGTCTGCCCAACTGAGAACAGGTTTTTGCTGATTTTAGGGACCTACCACACATCTGTTAGATGATTCTGTTCCCACTTGCCATGTATCAGCATCTCAACACTTACAGTTCCTTTGCCATATGCTAAAATGTCTTCACTGTTACCTATTCTGATAGGCTTTAGAGTCATAAAAGTTTCAAAAGAATCAAAATTTTCTTTCCTTTTGGTCATATGTGCTGATGCACCTGTATCAGCTAACCACAGTTCATCATCTGGAACACCTTCAAACACACATACGAATGCATCTCCACCAAGATTCTTAGAAAAACTGGTTCTTTTGGGACAGTTCTTAGTAAAGTGGCCAACCTTGTGGCATTTGAAACACTTCCTTTCAGGTTTTACATTACTAATATTTTTCTTATTAGCAACAAGGGCTGCAGTCATCATACTTCTTTGGAAGTCGCATTTCAATGAGTCTGAGTCGTTCTGTCAACTTATTTCAAGTCCTTTCTTCAATTGGTACAGACTCCCAGACACCTTTAAATTCAAAGTACTCTTGGGATAACGTTGACGTAATTCGACTCATCATCAGCAGATCAGAAAGTTCTGTTTTCACCAGTGAGCCAAGTTCATCGTTGAGCTCACAAAAATTCTTTTGGAGACGTGATACATGAGACACAATATCCTCCATCGGATCTTTAACACTGCTGAAGAATTGTTCTATCAGTTTATCTACACGCTGACCGGAGCTTTGCTCATACACAGACAACGGCTTGTCCCAAATTGACTTTGCAGACTCACACGTCGCTGTCCCAATTTTAGATTTGCCTCGTTCTTCATGCATCTGACAAAAATTAATTGTGCAAGAGTATAATTCTTTTTGAATGACTTCAACTCCTTTTCGTATGCTGTAAACACCTCTACGTCGGCAGTTTCTCCAGGATCGATAAGGATAGTGCATTGTCCTGTTGTAGTGTCCAAGACGTCATTACGTCTAAGCAACAGTTCAATCTGTCTCCTCCATTTCGACCAATTTCCTTATCCTTCAAGCTTATCTATGAGTGGTTTAAAATCTATCTTCGATAACAGTAAAGTCAAAAAAAAGTCTTCGATTTATCACGTATGTACTAGATTTACTTTAAATAAATAACAACTTCTTACTGCTCAGTGGAAGAGAGATAAGCCCATAACCAATTGGATTTTTGGATTAAACAACCAATTAAATACATAGAATAAAATCGACTGATTTATCTCCAAACTTCACTCCAGAAAAGCCCTCTTGCAAAAGCATCAACTTTGCAAAGTTTAAAAAATGCTAAGAGAGTGGTTTTGGGAGGGTTAGTGGACGTGGGTATCTCTTGCTACTTGAGCCGCCGATCATACATGGAGAATTTCTGTTCAAATTTCCACACGGCCCATGAATTACCGTAGACTTTACAATTTCATGCAGAACTGGATCAAGTTGGTGTCGGAAGAGATACCTTGTGACGAGGAATCTTTTAATGATTTCCACAAACGGATTCGAGAATTAGAAAAGGCAACAAGAAATAATCTTGGAAAAATGAGCCTGTGGATACTCCAGATTGCGCCATTTCAAGCGATGTTGAATGTAAAAGTGTTGAATGAAAGCCAGGTCAGGTATGACTTCATCACCCACAGCAGTCCACAAATGTCTCAGCTGCTCTGTGCTTATACATACTTTTAAGCTTTCTAAGCCAAGCAACATTTGTATGCATTCTTGGATGAATATTTTTCACAATCTTTGTACGTTGTACCCTAGATGCCTTCAGAGAATTTCCAGACGCAAAATTAACACATTTTTTGGTCCTTTTAAAGTGTTTACTCTCTTTATTTCCGTTAGTTTCACAAAAGCATTCAGTGAATCTGAATTGGCCAAAGTGTTAACTTTAATATGTTCTTTGGGTGTATCCACAAACTTTGTACTCTCATTTGGTTTCATTAAGGCATTCAGTGAATTTCCACTGGCGAAAGTGTTAACTTTCCTTTGTTCTTTAGACGTATCCACAAACTTTCCACTCTCATTTGGTTTCATTGAGGCATTCACTGAATATCCACCAGCGAAATTTTCTGCTTTTATTTGTCCTTTGGACGCATTTGTATTGTCATTTGTCATTGCAAGTGCTTTTGTGGTAGGAAGTTTCATTTCGATTAAAATTTATATTTGTAATGTATTTTTCTTTAGCTTTATGAATCATAAAGCCCGCTGTCTCCGTTTGGCCTGTGTTGACGATCCAAATGAATAGATCAAATAGAGTGATCTGCATACTCCCCTGACCTCAATCCCATAGAACATGAATAGGATGCTCTTGGGAGGCGCATGGCAGAACGAAATCCATCAACGCGTAAGAAAAAAAAGCTGTTCAGCGCTGGAACAGGAATGGCGAAACCTATCTCGAGATGTTATAGACAATCTTGTGAAGACCAAACGCAACCGACGACATTAGCGCATTGCAGTGAGGGGTGAACATACATATATACCTTGTTCAAACTTGACAAGGGTTTTATGCGAGGTTATGGACATTTTGTTTCAGCTTGGCCAAACATCGACAAAAGGAACTTGGCGTTAATATAGCATGTATTACCGGTACATTCACGAAGTGTGTTTTTTTATACACGTGCAACTCTGGAATCTGCCGGTATTTGTAATTATTATATTTATCATTATCCTCCTTTGAAAATTTTGTTTTACTCTGAAAATAATATGACCCTTAATTTATGGACTTGTACAATTTTTCAGTAAAAATAATTTTGAAAAATTGTTTTACACCAAGTCTAAAAATTATTATGTTGTACTTTAATGTTTTCAGGGGTTGAATATGTTAATCTTGGAGGTATTGCTGTTCACACTTTTAAAATTCCTAAAATAAGAAACTTTTGCTTTATGACTTACTCTCTATTGCAGATAAAATAATTTTCAACTCTATTGGTTTTAGTTTGGCGCTGATTGGGGCTTGTTGCTTCTCACCGTTTCAATGGAATTCTTTTCTTTAATTTCTTGTACTCTCTTTTTATTTTGTTCCATACTCCCTTTATCTTTGACGTTTTTATCCGTGATTCTAGGGGAGGTGAATCTGGAGGAACAGGTATTTTAGAAGCCAAAGATGACGGAGTTGAATTTTTATCGGATGGTTGTATTTCGGAATTTTCAAACATGTTGTACTCATGGATAGAGGAAGATCTTTCAGGTGTTGTGTAGGGCTATTTTCAGACAACGTGGAAAAGTATAGGCATCTATTGTTGCTTTAAAATCTTGCAGAAAAGGCCGAAAATGATGAATATGACTTTTTCTGGGATGGTTATACTTCGGAGTTTTCAAGCATGTTGTAGTCAATGGCGGAGAAAGATGTTTTAAGTGTTGTAAGGAAATTTTCAGAACACGTGGCAATATTTAGGCCATTTCCTACTCTATCGGTAATTACAACGGCAATGGGTTCAGTTTAGCTTTGTTCATTGTTCCCAATGCAGATTGTTTGTGTTTCTGAGTCTATTAAAAGTTGAGGTTCTATTGAAGTTTATTTATCTTTTTAAAAATATTTTGTTTTTGAGCATTAGAGTTTATTTGATTGTTGATTAAATAGATAATTACGGTAAGGTTTAGTAGACTAGAAAGGTGATTATAGAATAGGATGTCAATTGTATTACGGAAAAGAATTATTACAATTAATGTGATCATCATGTCTTTGAATTCGGCCATGTTTTAAGTTGAAGTGTATCTTTTAAAGTTAATTTTTTGGTTCTATGAGTATGAAGAGTTTATTTGATCGACGATTCAATAGATAAATAGGGTGAGATTTAGTAGACAAGGAAGGTTATTATAGAATAGGATGTCTATTGTATTATGGAAAAGAAGTGTTAAAATTAATGTGATCACATGTCTTCGAATACGGCCATCCTTAAAGTTGAGGATTTCAAGAAAAGAAAAAAATTACTGCAAACACATAATTACAGTTTTTGTTCACAACTTGAAAAGACCTGTTTACGTCTAAGAAATGTTTCTTTGAATCTGTGATAGCTTGTTTCACCACTTTTCTTTCTGTCGCTTTTCCTTTAATATTTCCTTTTTCATCTGAGTAAGTATCTAACTTTTCTTCGCTGTCATTGCTGAAAGCTTTTGTCACAATGCAGTATACCGTCAGCAGTAAAATATAAGCTGCATTGCCAAAGATAATCACTTCAAACAGTCCCCATATCCAAGGACATAAAAATAAACATACAATCACCGTAGGTTTATCCATATTAACTCTTTTCAATGAGTCGAACATGAAATCACAGTATTTTCAATCTTAAGAAAATGAATTGTTTGTCTGACGTGATTTGGGTAAGTCCTCACTCCATACAATCCAAAGTTACACTGGCTCAAAGCACGCCCAGAACAATAGAATTTCGATCTACTACGGTACTCCCATCCTTGTTTTGCCAACTTGGCAAATTTATCTAGAGAAATAAAATGCACATCACTTTATATACAAGAGTTTTTCAAACTATTTTTTTTGAATAAGTAATGAATATTATTAGTGTTTTTGGTAGAATATTGAAACCTCATGTTATAGATAGACCAGGACAGAAACAAACACATTGAGGACCCACGTATTTCTGGTGTCTAGAGCTGTACATCTCTCCTGGTAAAGTGATCTGTTAAGAGGGATCGATTCATTTGAATAGTTGGTTATTTTTATATTCGTTATGTTTACCCCTTATGTTTGAGGGTCCTTGGTCAACCATAAAAACTTTCAAAGGGAATTATGTTGAGGTTCTATAGAAAACAAAAAAAATACTGTAAATACATTTAAAGTAATTCTTCACAACTTGAATAGACTTGTTTACGTCTAAACTATCTTTCTTTGAATCTGTGATGGCATGTTTCACCACGTTTTTTTCTGTCGCTTTTTGCTTTAATATTTCCTTTTTCAACTGAGTCAGTATCTAAGGTTTATTCCTTGTCATTGTTGAAAGCTACTACCATCATGAAGTATACCGTCAGCTGTAAAATAAAAACTGCCTTGCCAATGATAATCAGCTGAAGCAGTCCCCAAATCCAAGGACATTTAAAAACATCCGATCACCGAAGCTTTATCCATATTTATGTCTTTTCAATGAGTCACACATGAAATTGCAATATTTTCAATCTCAAGAAAATGAATTGTTCGTCTGGAGTTATTTGGGTAAGTCCTCACTCCATGCAATCCAAAGTTACACTGTCTAAAAGCACGCCAAGCACAATAGATTTTCGAAGTACTAGGGAGTACCGACCCCCTGTTTTGCCAACTTGGCAAATTTATTGAGAGAAATAAAACATATATCGCTTTATATACAAGATTATATCAAACTATTTATTTTGTGAATAAGTAATTATGAATATTATCAGTGTATTCGGTCGAATATTTAAACCTCATGTTAGAGAGACCAGGACACAAACAAACAAATTGAGGACCCACGTATTTCTGGTGTCTAGAACTGTATATCTCTCCTAGTAAAGTGGTCTCTTAATAGACATCGATTCATTTTGAATATTTGGTTATTTTTATATTCGTTATATTTACCCCTTATGTTTGAGGGTCCTTGGTGAACCATAAAAACTTTGAAGGGGAATTAAGTTGAGGTTCTATAGAAAACAAAAAATTACTGGAAATACAATTAAAGTAATTCTTCACAACTTGAATAGACTTGTTTACGTCTAAATTATCTTTCTTTGAATCTGTGATGGCATGTTTCACCACGTTTTTTTCTGTTGATTATGCTTTAATATTTCCCTTTTCAACTGAGTCAGTATCTAAGTTTCATTCGTTGTCATTGTTGAAAGCTACTACCATCATGAAGTATACCGTCAGCTGTAAAATAAAAGCTGCCTTGCCAAAGATAATCTGTTCAAACAGTCCCCATATCCATGGACATAAATATGTACTTCCACAATCAACGTAGGTTTATCCATATTTAACTCTTTTGATTGAGTCAAACATGAATTCACAGTATTTTCAAGCTTAGGAAAGTGAATTGTATGTCTGACGTGATTTGGTTAAGTCCTCACTCCATGCAATCCAAAGTTACATTGGACCAAAGCACGCCCAGAATAATAAAATTTCGATGTTCTAGCTTGCTCCTATCCCTGTTTTCCTAACATGGCAAAATTATTGAGAGAAATAAAACACACATCACTTTATATACAAAAGTATTTCAAAATTACTATTTTTTGAAAAAAGTAATTATGAATATTGGGAGTAATTTTTACATAAACCTTATGTTAAAAGGGAGAGACCATGACTAAAACAGATACATTGAGGTCCTACGTATTTCTGATTTCCAGAACAGTACATCTCTTCTGGTAAAAAAGTCTGTTAAGAGGGATCGATTCATTTTGAATATTTGGTTATTTCTACTAGTCGTTATATTTACCCCTCATGTTTGAGGGTCCTGGGTCTACCATAAAAACTTTCAAGATGATTTAAGTTGCAATCCAAAGTTATACTGGCCCAAAGGACACCAAGAACAATAGAATTTAGATTTACTAGGTTGCCCCCGTCCCTGGTTTGCCAACTTGGAAGAATTATTGAGAGAAATAAAACTTACATCACTTTATATACAAGACTTTTTCAAACTATTTTTTTTGAATAAGTAATTATGAATATTATTAGTGTATTTGGTAGAATATTTAAACCTCATGTTATAGATAGACCAGGACAGAAACAAACACATTGAGGACCCACGTATTTCTGGTGTCTAGAGCTGTACATCTCTCCTGGTAAAGTGATCTGTTAAGAGGGATCGATTCATTTGAATAGTTGGTTTTTTTTATATTCGTTATGTTTACCCCTTATGTTTGAGGGTCCTTGGTCAACCATAAAAACTTTCAAGGGGAATTATGTTGAGGTTCTATAGAAAACAAAAAAATTACTGTAAATACATTTAAAGTAATTATTCACAACTTGAATAGACTTGTTTACGTCTAAACTATCTTTCTTTGAATCTGTGATGGCATGTTTCATCACGTTTTTTTCTGTCGCTTTTTGCTTTAATATTTCCTTTTTCAACTGAGTCAGTATCTAAGGTTTATTCCTTGTCATTGTTGAAAGCTACTACCATCATGAAGTATACCGTCAGCTGTAAAATAAAAACTGCCTTGCCAATGATAATCAGCTGAAGCAATCCCCAAATCCAAGGACATTTAAAAACATCCGATCACCGAAGCTTTATCCATATTTACGTCTTTTCAATGAGTCACACATGAAATTGCAATATTTTCAATCTCAAGAAAATGAATTGTTGGTCTGGAGTTATTTGGGTAAGTCCTCACTCCATGCAATCCAAAGTTACACTGTCTAAAAGCACGCCAAGCACAATAGATTTTCGAAGTACTAGGGAGTACCGACCCCCTGTTTTGCCAACTTGGCAAATTTATTGAGAGAAATAAAACATATATCGCTTTATATACAAGATTATATCAAACTATTTATTTTGTGAATAAGTAATTATGAATATTATCAGTGTATTCGGTCGTATATTTAAACCTCATGTTAGAGAGAGACCAGGACACAAACAAACACATTGAGGATCCACGTATTTCTGGTGTCTAGAACTGTATATCTCTCCTAGTAAAGTGGTCTCTTAAGAGACATCGATTCATTTTGAATATTTGGTTATTTTTATATTCGTTATACTTACCCCTTATGTTTGAGGGTCCTTGGTGAACCATAAAAACTTTGAAGGGGAATTAAGTTGAGGTTCTATAGAAAACAAAAAATTACTGGAAATACAATTAAAGTAATTCTTCACAACTTGAATAGACTTGTTTACGTCTAAATTATCTTTCTTTGAATCTGTGATGGCATGTTTCACAACGTTTTTTTCTGTTGATTATGCTTTAATATTTCCTTTTTCAACTGAGTCAGTATCTAAGGTTCATTCGTTGTCATTGTTGAAAGCTACTACCATCATGAAGTATACCGTCAGCTGTAAAATAAAAGCTGCCTTGCCAAAGATAATCTGTTCAAACAGTCCCCATATCCATGGACATAAATATGTACTTCCAAAATCAACGTAGGTTTATCCATATTTAACTCTTTTGATTGAGTCAAACATGAATTCACAGTATTTTCAAGCTTAGGAAAGTGAATTGTATGTCTGACGTGATTTGGGTAAGTCCTCACTCCATGCAATCCAAAGTTACACTGGACCAAAGCACGCCCAGAATAATAAAATTTCGATGTTCTAGCTTGCTCCCATCCCTGTTTTGCTAACATGGCAAAATTATTGAGAGAAATAAAACACACATCACTTTATATACAAGAGTATTTCAAAATTACTATTTTTTGAAAAAAGTAATTATGAATATTGGGAGTAATTTTTACATAAACCTTATGTTAAAGGGAGAGACCATGACTAAAACAAATACATTGAGGTCCTACGTATTTCTGATTTCCAGAACAGTACATCTCTTCTGGTAAAAAAGTCTGTTAAGAGGGATCGATTCATTTTGAATATTTGGTTATTTCTACTAGTCGTTATATTTACCCCTCATGTTTGAGGGTCCTGGGTCTACCATCAAAACTTTCAAGATGATTTAAGTTGCAATCCAAAGTTATACTGGCCCAAAAGACACCAAGAACAATAGAATTTAGATTTACTAGGTTGCCCCCGTCCCTGGTTTGCCAACTTGGAAAAATTATTGAGAGAAATAAAACTTACATCACTTTATAAACAAGAATATTTCAAAGAATTTTTTTTTTGAAAAAGTAATTATGAATATTATGAGTAAATTTGTCGAATATTTAAACCTCACGTTAGAGTGAGAACATGACTCAAACAAAAACATTGAGGTCCCACGTATTTCTGGTTTCCAGAACAGTACATATCTTATGGTAAAGTGGTCAGTTAAGAGGAATCGAAACATTTTGAATATTTGGTAATTTCTATTATTCGTTATATTTACCCGTTATGTTTGAGGGTCCTGGGTATACCTTAAAAACTTTCAGTAGGAATTAAGTTGAAGTTCTATATAAAACAAAAAAAAGTACTGCAAACGTTATAAAGTTTTTGATCAGAACTTGAATAGACCTATTTACGTCGAATTTATCTTTGAATCTGTGATGTCATGTTTCACGACATTATTTCTGTCGCTTTTGCTTTAATATTTCCTTTTTCAACTGAGTCAGTATCTAAGGTTTATTCCTTGTCATTGTTGAAAGCTATTACCTCCATGAAGTATACCCATGTAAGATATAAGCTGCATTGCCAATGATAATCAGTTCAAACAGTCCCCATATCCATGGACAAAAAAATAAACATCCAATCACCGTAGGTTTATCCATATTTAACTCTTTTCAATGAGTCACAAATAAAATCGCAATATTTTGAAGCTCAAGAAAATGAATTGTTTGTCTGGAGTGATTTGGGTAAGTCCTCACTCCATGCAATCCGAAGTTACACTGTCTAAAAGCACGCCAAGCACAATAGAATTTCAATGCACCAGGGGGCTTCCCCCCCCCCTGTTTTGTCATTGATTATTGAGAGAAATTAAAAACCCATCACTTTATTTTTCAGAGTATTT
The DNA here is from genome assembly GCA_947359465.1 of Metellina segmentata. Taxonomy (NCBI): domain Eukaryota; kingdom Metazoa; phylum Arthropoda; class Arachnida; order Araneae; family Tetragnathidae; genus Metellina; species Metellina segmentata. The sequence continues at coordinate 83,238,601 of OX375883.1, read as the reverse complement.
CAAAACTATTTATTTTGTGAAAAAGTTATTATGAGTATTAGTGTATTTGTCGAATATTTAAACCTCGTGTTAGAGAAAGACCAGGACTTAAACAAACACATTGAGGACCCACGTATTTCTGGTGTCTAAGAACAAGCACCAGCATACACGTACGCTACGAATTTGTTTTGATTGAATTCTGAATTTGCAACTCTCAGTCGCTACCGCTGCAACCGGGTTCAGCATCCTTTTTTAAAAAAAGAATATATATTGGAAATTCAACTAGTTACCACCGTCCCAGCCTAAATCATTCGGTGTATCGACACGCAATTTTGAACCATGGTCAGATGACGAGGCAACATTTGAATTGGCACCCCACTCTCCAAACTTTCGCACCAATCCAATGTGAGGACTTTCGGCCACGACATATTTAAGGTGCACCATACGCTTACAAACATCTATGCCCTTATCCGAATTCGAACCAGGAACCTTCCGATCTAGAGGCTAACACTTTAACCACTATACTGTTTGGTCGGTAAAGAAGAGATTGGAAATAGAAACTCCAAAATTCTGGAGTTTTTTTTTGTTTTGCTTGTTTTAAACGACAATCCCCCCAGCCAAGAATATTTTCATAGAAGCAATATTAAAGTTATCTAAATGAGTAATTTTTACCTGTAGAAACTTTTAAAAAGTCCAATTCCTGTCAAGCATAAAGGCCAAATAGTCTAATTTCTCTACAAATTTCATGTACCGACAGTTTCTCTTTGGATTTTCTATCAGGATTAATTACACTCTTACGCAAGTGTTCCCTCCCGCTTTTCATCAAATGCGGCATTTAACCTTGTTTCGGTGCTTTTTGAAACAAACCTGGTCTCATTACAGAAATGATGCACAGCAGTAAAAAGTCCTAATCGAAAATACAGAATTTTAAGATACTGCTTTCGCACGATAGTACAGTGAATTATTGAGAACGTTTCAAACATGTTTCAGTTTTCGATACGTAATAATTATATAGTTGCCACTAACATTCAACTCCAGCATTTCTAGTTTTGGAAACTAATTCATGCTTTTTTTACCCAGATATTTTTACGATCTATTTCTGAATTGAATAAAGCGCCAGTCGAAACGCACAACTTTGATTCTGTCATAAGTCATTCTGAAACTTCATTCCCCATTCTTTCAAAGCGTGCAAGAATTCTCTGCTGTTACCGACCAGTTACTCTTATTAGGTGTGCAGTTAAAAATACACCTAACCTTGGCTATTTTTGCGTTGGAAAAACCTAAAAACCTACGAGTGCGCTGGACGAAGTGTCAATTCAAAAAATCGATGCTTCAATGTGTTATAAATTTTTTTATATATGTATTAGGTAAGAAATGTGTGTTACGACACTGCCATTAATAGGTAAAAAAAATTAAGAAACATAAGCGCAGCTATGCTATATGCCTGGTACAAGGAATCTCTATATTAAAAAAATGTTACCGCCGCCGCCACAGGATTGAAAACTGTGTTGTATAGCTCGATTCTTAGACGGTTTCCCGAGAAAGTACTGATCGGAAAAAAATGAAATTAACATGCTTTGTTCTTCATCGTATTCCCTGGATTTTTCCGATGCGGCTATTAGTTTAGGTTTTATTAAGTGTTAAAGTTGAACAAGTGAAATTTCTTCCTCGAGTGAGCAAAACACATTCAAATTTTCAGTCTTCAGTAATGAGTTCTTTTTTAAGAGTACCTCTCAACGTAAATTTTTGCAGCTCGTCGAGTTTTTTTTTTTTAATTTAAATTTGGTTTTTGATAATATTTTTTTGAAATTCAGGAAAAATCGGGACATTTTTGTTACTTTTTTTTAAAACTGCCGTATCTATATCTAATTACTATTAGTTTTTAATTTTTAAAATATCGCAGTATACCTCAGAATATACTCTTTCTTACGGTACTATTATTTTTGAAATCGGTTAATAATTAAATTGGATGCGATCAAAAGTTCGTCATACAAAATTCGGAATCTTTGGATATTTTCGCTACTTATTGTTAAAACCGTTTTGTCTACGGCAAAAACCATTATTTTTTAAATTTGAAAACATCACTGAATACATTACATTACACTCTTTCTTATGGTACACTTATTTTTCACATTGGTTAATAAATAAAATCGATGCAATTAAAAGTTGGTCACACAATTTTCGGAACTTTCAGATCGTAACTTCCGATACAAAACTAAAATGGTCATATCTGTATAGTATTACTGTTAGTTTTTAATTTTTAAAATATTGCAGTATATCTCAGAATGGGTACTTTTTCTTACGGTACAATTATTTTTAAAATTGGTTCATAAATAAATTTTATTGCAATCAAAAGTTGGTGACACAAATTTCGTATTTTTCAGTTCGCATAGCTGCTTCCGCAAGCAGTAGTGGGTTTCACTTTTGACTATCGGGTTTGCCAGATATCAAATTTATCGTAGCAACAATTGCCATAAAAACGATTTCTTTTTATTTGGCGAGGAAAAAGGCTCGCTTTTTTCCCTCTGTTCTCAAGACAGTTTACCGACAAAGTACAGATCGTAAAGTTTGGATATTAACAATGTTTACTTAAAATTGTACAGGGAACAAGATGCAGAAGATTTTTTACTGATGCGGCTATTAGTTTAGGGTGCATTAAGTGTTAAAGCAAAAAAAAAGTGAAATCACTTGCGAAAGAAGTATTGGTTTGAGAAAGCAAACCAAACGGATTGCGTAGCAATCCCCGGGGTCGGCGAGCGTAAGCGAGACGCAGCGAAGCCCTCGCTGTGACGTCATGAACCGGAAAGTGAAATCAGCATAATACGAATTATTCAGATAGTTTCACTCTGTGAAAGTAATGTTGGTTTGCGAAGCAAACCAAATGGCATCTTTGACAGGAGTGTTGGTTTGCGAGGCAAACCAAATGGGATTGCGCAGCAATCCCCGAGGGTTGGCGAGCGTAAGCGAGCAGGGGGTGGAGCCCCCTAGTTACTGTAAAAGTTTGAAACATGTCTTCTACTATCTATTAATTATACAGCATCACTACTAAAATTTCAACTCCCGTATTTTTACTGTTGAAAACAAATTGAGGCTTTCTATACCAACTACTCCAGATATTTCAATAACCTATTTCTGAACTGTGAATAAAGCACACAATTCATCTTAAAACATCATTCACCTCTATTAAAAAATTTGAAAGACATATCCGGTATCACAGCACAGTTACTTTTAGTAGGGAGTGTCATTCAAAAACACTTTACCATGACTATATTTCAGTCGAAAAAGCTTCATTAAAATCACGAGTGAATCTAACGAAATATCCATTCAAAAATCGATACTTTAATTCATTCTAAATGTATCTAATTTAGGAATACGATGTGCGCAATGGCTGTCTTTCATAGGTAGAAACAATGCAGAAACTTAAACATAGCTGTGTTATGTGCGGGTCTTCAAGTACAAGGAATTACTGTTAAAAAAAAGTTGAAACAATCTATACCTTCTATCAATAATTTATGCAGTATAGCAACAAAAATTCCAACTCCGGTATTTTAACTGTCGGAAACTAATTGAGGCTTATTTTACCATCTACAGACATTTCTAAGACCCATTTCTGAATTGAATATTTTTTTATTATTTCACAAATGCCAGGCCATTGACCATCACGTCATTAGGCAACGAGCTCTCCAATATTTTTTTACATTACAATCGAAATCAATAAGTGCGGAACAATCGTCCATATGAGCAGCAGTCATGATTTGTCCGGAATCACACAAAACACAGTCAGGTGAATTAGTCAAATTAAACCGAAACAAATGGGCACCAAGACAATCGTGACCGGTCAAAAGTCTAAACTCGGCCACACCAGTGGCACGAGGCGAATCCGGGATACAGTGAGATCCAACAAGCAGACCCCAGGACCTATTCCGAGCAGCATGAGTAGCCGTAGAACGAAACGATTGTTTGTAAATTCTCCTTATCTCTAGTTTCTGAATTGAATAAAGCACTAGTGGAAACTACAATTTATCTTGAAATTTCATCCAATACTATTTTAAAACGTACAGGACATCGATTCCTCTTATTAAGGAGTCTTATTAAAAAAACACTTCACCTTGGTGTTATTTTTGAGTCAAAAAAGCTTCATAAAAATCACGAGTTCATCTGAGGAAATATCCATTCAAAAGTAGATGCTTCAATTGGTTATAAATGTATCCATATTAGGAATACGATGTGAGAAATGACTGTCTTTCATAGATAGAAACAATGAAGGAACTTAAGCATAGCTATGATATGTGCGGGCCTTCTAGTACAAGGAATTATTGTTGAAGTTGAAACATGTCTTTACCTTCTATCTATTAATTAAATAGTATCCCTACTCAAATTACAACTCCGGTATTTTTACTGTTGGAAAATAATTGAGGCTTATATTACCAACTACTCCTGACATTCATACGACCTATTTTTGAATTGAATAAAGCTCTAATGGAAACTGCAATTAATCTCTATCTATTAATTATATAGTATCACAACTCAAATTACAACTCCGGTATTTTTACTGCTGAAAAATAATTGAGGCTTATTTTACCAACTACTCCAGGAATTCCTACGACCTATTTCTGAATTGAATAAAGCACTAGTGGAAACTGCAATTAATCTAGAAATTTCATCCACCACAATTTTACAACGTGCAGGACATCGCTGCTATCACAGCACACTTACTCTTATTAGGGAGTGTCATTAAAAAACACTTCACCTTGGCTATTTTTGCTTCGGAAAAACCTCACAAAAAACCGCGAGTGCACTTGACGAAGTGTCCATTCAAAAGATATTTTATTTTTTGACTTTGGGAAGCCCACATCGATTAACCCTGAAGAGATATTCCAAGACAGCAACAAGACGGTGTGCATTTTCGTCATTCTAAAAGAAAACCTTCCTCCTCCCCGAGTGACCAGTTGAGGGCGTAGTCCGGCCGATCCGTCACGTATCCTGGTCACATCCTGGGACGGAATATTGGCCGGTAGCCAGTGCGTGACCAATCCGTTTAAAGGGACCTGCACGTGAACGAGGAACGTCTTGGGGAACGCCATCATTAAGACAAATACTGTCCTGTGTTAACCCGAACAATCGAGATTGTAACGGAATAGTTTTTGTAAAGTTTTTCTTTTGGTTTTTTACCTTAAATGAAACACAGTTCCTGGTTGTTTTTGTTGGAGGGAAGATGTAGATTTTGTTTGGGATCAAGTAAATGGTGGTGGGTTAATTAGATTTTAATTGAAGGGGATTGGCCTGATCACGATTCTAAACATAGTCGTGTTAAAGACCCCGTTTAAGCTGTACAACCAAATTATTAATAATTCAAACACTCGTAAAATTTTGACGTGTGCTTTTTAAAAAATCTAAATGTAATATCTTATATAAAATGTGCTAGAGTTTGCTGCGTTTCCATGGCTATTACAATTTTGATTGGTTGCTTGAGATCACGAGTAGGCGGAGTTTCTAATTGTTTTGATTGGTTGTCGATAGGAAAATGGCATACGAAATATCAAAAATCATTATATTCGAAATCGCTATGAAAATAACATTGGGTATAAAACAATTGCCTTAAACAGCTAAGGTTTATACATAGTCAAGGATCAATAAAAGTTGACAGATAGGGGTGAAAAAAGGCTCATACACAGTCAGTGATCACGAACGGTCAGGTTTTCAAAAGTATACAAATGAAGTTTGACCAAAATAAATAAATTTTGTTATGCACCCTTCGCATGACGGGCCATTTATCCTAGTCTTATTACATAAAATACTAGAGAGAGAGAGAGAGAGATTATCCTGTTTCTCTCTCCGTGGCTATAAGAGTTTTGATTGGTTGTGTGACGTCACAAGTAGGCGGTGTTTCTAATAGTTCTGATTAGTTGTGTGATGTTACGAGGGAAACGAGATACGAAATATCAAAAATCATTATATTCGAAATCGACATGGAAATACCATTGAGTATAAAACGATAGCCGTACGCTGCTCATTGTTTTACCAATCGTGATCGAAAGTTGTTTTCCAATAATAATGTTTTACAGTATTGCTCTAAAGACAACACCATGCGAAAGCAAGACAAATAGACAGATAGTGGTGGGAAAAGGTTTATACGTAGCCTGGGATCAACAAAAGTTGACTGATAGTGGTGAAAAAAGGTTTATACACAGCCAGTGATTTCGTACCGTTAGGTTTAAAAAGATATATAATTAAAGTTTGATCAAAATAAATAAATATTATTATGCCCTCGTCGTATGATGGGTCATTTATCGTAGTCTCTATATATTTTCTTTTACCTTTTAGTGAAGTTGAAGTAAACGAAGTCACTATCGTAAGATCTCAGAAGTATAGTCCGCATGGGCTCCGTGGGTGGACTGGCGCTATCGAAGCACAAACTAATATTTATCATCATGGTTGATATAATCGTGTTATCCAGCCAAAAATGAATTCTGTATTGATTTTAATAATTAATGTGCATGCAACTTTTCCCGAGCGAGATTTTATATATTTTAATTTTGATTTTAACTGTAATTTGGATTTTGGAAGAATGAAAAAAAAAACCCGAGTAATAGTAAAATTTGGAGGTATTTGGTGTTTTTTAATATTAATTTCACACTAGAGCAACACAACGGGAAAATGGTAGGTTCTTTTTTAATCTGATGTGGGCGCACCGTGATAAATCTATTCGATCACGACGCTTATAATGCTCACGCCGTTTGCCTTGGATATGGTTTAAAAGACTTTTGTTGGATACAAGTTTATGGTCTGTAAATTTGTTTTCAAGTTAAATATATAGCTATTACTATTTCAGTTTACCTTCTTCTCACCGCCATCAAGAGAGAGAGAGAGAGAGAGAGAGAGAGAGAGAGAGCCATATTAAAACCGAAAATTCTTTGAAAGAACTCCAATGATTTAGGTTCCGAACGAGAATACTTAAGATTACTAAAAACAAATCGATATCGCACGTCACTTGATATAACGTCCTGACTTAGAAAAATGCCTTGTTCCGAAGGACAGAAAAACAATAAATGGAAACTTCATATATCTGTAGTGACAACCTATTGGGATGTCTAAAGTAAACTATCTCTTAGAAAGATGCAAAAAAAATAGTAGGCTTCCTTTTGCTTTCCCTTTGGGAATTGATCTCGGATCACCGCCAATAGCCCGTTGTGTTGATCCAGTGCGACGTTAATTAAAATATTTATCTATCTTTTGCTTTCCTAGAGAATCCCTAGTGACAGAAATACCTTAATTAGAATTCCGTCAATCTTGTTGAAAAATTGTGCTTTTTTGAGTCCGTTTAGTTTGTTGTTGTCACACTAGTCTCCCACATTTAAGAACACACTTTTGAGTTACAAAGCAAGCGAAATAAGTATTTCGCTTACCTCAGTTATGAAGACAGTCACAATTTGAAGAATTACAATGTGGCTTTCCGGTATTGAGATTCGCTTCAAGTACCTCATCCGAATTCTAAACTGACACTGTTCCTGACCGACTCAGATCAAAATTCTCCAATTGAAATAACGACACAACTGCTGTTTGGGGCATTTACTACAAAAAGTGCAGAACTACAGAACTGTCTCTTTATATGGTTATGGAGTCGAATCTCGCTAATCTAAATTTGATATTACCACAAAAACGCTCTGATTTTGGTTGTGACGTTATTGCAGCCTACTTTCGTTATGAAGCAGAAAAATAAAATAATATATATTCTTTATAAATAACGTTAATCTCTCTCTCTCTCCAACATACACTCTATAACGAAAAAATCGACGCACCAAGAAGGAGTTGTCCGATGGAGACAAAAAATGGTGGATAGGAAAATTATGTACAAAATAGAAAATGATTAAAATTTCAGAACAATTGAATGATTCATTTCAGAGTTACAGTAACGAGCTTAATAAGGTGTTGCCTCGCCTCTAGCCTGGATGCAAGCTGCCACACGGCTTGGCATAGACCGATAAAGCTCCCGGATGGTCTCCTGCGGTATTTCTTGCCAAATTTGCTCCAATTGTCGGACTACGTCATGAACATTCCCTACCGGATGCAGTCGCCTTCCCATCATATCCCACACATGCTCAATGGGAGAGAGATCTGGTGATCTGGCTGGCCAAAGAAGTGTTTGAAAAGCTTGAAGACAGTTCATAGCAACACGTGTCGTATGTGGTCTGACATTGTCTTGCTGAAAAATAAGCCCAGGGTGCTGCGAAAGGAACGGTAGCAAAACAGGTCTCAGAATGTCGTCAACGTACCGCTGTGCAGTAAGTGTACCTCTAATCGGGTAACCAAAGGGGTCCGGCTATCAAGGGAAATGGCACCCCAGACCATAACTCCTTGTTGAGGGCCCGTGTGGCGTGCAATAGTGAAAGCAGGATCGGCACGCTGCCCTGGGCGTCTCCAGACACGTCTTCGATGATCGTCAGGACACAGTTGGAAGCGAGATTCGTCGCTAAAGACTATATGTCCCCAGTCAGCATCATTCCAGCCTGATCGAGCCAAGCACCACTGTAATCTGGCTCGACAGTGTGCATGCGTGAGTGGCAGGTGGCGTAACGATCGGTACGAGCGTAGATTTCGCTCTCTCAGCCGTCTGTGAATGGTCATGGTGGACACTCGTGTGTGGGTAGCACGACTGATGGTGGATAGCGATGAATCAGGCGCTGTGACAGCTGATCTGACAATCACTCTGTCCTCGCGATCTGTTGTGGCCCTACGTCGACCGCTACCATCATGACCCTGAAATCTGCCACTGTCCACCCACTCTTGTCAACATCTTCTAATCGCCGCATCGCTTCGACTCACATGACGAGCGATTGTCCGATTTGCCCAATCTGCCTCTTTCAATCCAATGGTACGACCTCTTTCAAACTCTGAAAGTTGCTCGTAATGAGCTCGAATCCTGCGGCGAGGCATTTTTTCAGTCGTTGAAAGGTATCCTAAATCGCAATGCAGCAGAAATTTTTAACAACAGTTTAAGAACAACTCCTTATATACATCTGCTGGATGCGCTGGAGATCGCACTATTCATTCATTGGACACCAAATTTTAATCATTTGCATATTTGGTCAAAACATTTTTGCATACGAAATTTCAAAGCAATCGGATGATTCCTTCTTGGTGCGTTGATTTTTTTGTTATAGAGTGTATATTCAGATTATCTAGACAAAATATTTTTGGTTTTAAAAGAAAAGTGATATACCATTTTATACTTAAAAAATAAATAATATATTGTTAATTAATTCACTCCTACACCCAATTTTCTGATTCTTCATCTGACCATGGTTCAAAATTATGTGATGTTGCACTCAGATCATTCCCTTCGTTTTTGATCTTGGACGGCCGCCAATAGCCCAGTGTGTTTCTCCAGTGCGACGTTCAAACACTTACCTACCCAATTTGCTAAATACTGAAACTTCCAGCTATTAGAAGCTCCAAAATAAATACCAACAGAACCCTAAAATTTTGACAAAAACTGGCATCAGTGTGTCATTTTGGCTTTGAAATCGGATAGAACTTTCCAGAACATGTTGCAATCGTTTGAATTTATGTGAATACAACGTACCGAACCTCTCTTCTCGAACTATGTTCACTGGTAAAGATTATTTATCCCCTCTTGCCATGCTACCGAGCAGACGCTGGTTTCATAAAGCAAAACCGAACTGATTTGCTTCCGTTCACCGTGACTTATTTGCAGAACTTCCTGTCTGGAAATATGCATACGAACATATATATCAAATCCAATATGAAAAATAGTTTTTTTTTTAATTCTAGGCTCGTCTCCGGTCATCAGTCGCCGAGCAACACAATAGAGGTTTGAAATAATTAAATATGACTTAAAAACACGTATCTACAGCAGGGGATGCATAGGATTATTAAGGATAAGAGAGTTTGTTCACACACTGATAATTATCGGGACGTATTTATCGGAGTGTCGGTGTTCAGGCATGGTCTCTTGTGCATTGCGTCCGATTTTTATAGATCTGCATCATTTTCGTCTGAATGTGATCAAATTGCATTTAACGATTTCATTCGACGTTTTTAGCAGCAAAGTTATTATTATTTATTTGAATACGCGCGTATCATTTAAAAAATGAAAAATTGGAAAATTTTACCAATAATTTCAGAGAAGAATTTGAAAACGAGGCAACTGATTTATAAGGGTCATCATTTAATGTGGAAGATGGGACAAACTCACAGACAACAAAAGAAAAATTTTTTTTTGATGAAAACAAAGAAGTCGGACATGAATTTAGAGTAAGAGAAAATTTCATAGTCAATTCATTTTATGTCAAACGTGATAACACCCAAGGCAGAATTATCTCAAAATACTCAGATGTATGAAGTTGTGGAGCCTTTTCGAATATTTTTTTATTGGGATTTATCATCAATAGAAGAAAAAAAGAACACGATAAAAAAGTTGAAGGATATTTACAAAAATGATATTGATGTTTGTACTTTTGAAGATGAATTTGACCATTTTAAAATATTTCTAAAAGAAAAACAAGGACACCATAAAAACTACACCAGACATCTATCGAGCCGCCAAAGAAATGTCTTACACATTTCCAATTGTAGAAACATTATTTTTTTTTTATTATTATTTATTTTATTTTTTTAACGATTACGCTATTTTGTGAGCAGGAGTTTTCTGTTTTAAAGGGTGTAAAAAAATTATTTAAGGAGTACTACGGGATAAGAAAGATTAATTAATATGGCCATTCTGTATGTGTAAGAAAGATTGCGAGAAATATTAAATCAAATTGACACTGCCAAAATAATTGACGAATTTGCAAGAAATAAAGCAAGACGGAAATTCATATAAAAAAATCTGTTTTTTTAATAAATTTATTTGTTGTTTTACGGTATGAAATTTTTGATTACTTTTCTTTTTTGTTGATAACTTAAGAAAAAGAGTTTTTTTAAACTTATTTTTACTTTTTTAATTTAAACTTTTTTTTTAACGGAGGGCCAAATGAGGTACACGGGCCAAGATCTATGCATCCCGGCTCTACAGTATTTGCAGTATTGCCGTAAATTTTAGAGTAGTTTTTGAGTTGGTCTCCAGTCATTTCATCTACATACACTTCGGACAGCAAGATGTGATGGTATAAGAGAAATAATACATGCTTTAATATGAGCATGGTCCCCCACGTACTGCAATTACACTAACAACCCTTCTGGGCGTACTTTCTACAAGGTTTTGAAACACAGCTATGGGTATTTGAGTCCATTCCTGCTGCAAGAATGTCGCCAGCTCAGCTGTAGATTTCGGACGTGGTTCCTTGGTCCGTAAGCGTCGCTCTAACGCGTCCCACAAATGTTCTATGAGGTTTAGGGCGGAACTCTGAGCTGACCAGGAAAGACGTTTTACATCCATATCTCGGTACCAGTGCTTGACAGAGGCTGCAACGTGACACGGAGCGTTGTCGTCCTTGGAAGTAACATTCATCCATTCCATAAAATTGCCAGAGCGTAGGAAGGACCTGATTGTACAAAATGTTCATGTAGGCGTCGGTGTTCAATTGACCAGGAACAACATGCAAAGGTCCCAGGCCATACCACGAAACACTATCAAACAAGTAGTCAAATGTTATGCAAATCCACTGTTGTCTGGTCCGTTATTGTAGGGCAGTGTATATTGCAGATATCGAAGCTTACAGACTCGTTGCTTCAAAAGTATCGACGAAAATATGGTTTCTGTTATGTGTGTGACCTTTTAAGTTTTATTGAGAGTTTTAAAACTCAGACTGCTCAGTGTTGCATGTATTGCAACTCTTAGCCGTCTGTCTGTCACTAAGTCGTCTCTGTTGCCTCTAAGCCGCAGGAATTTCTAGACCTTTCACTATAAGAAAACTTACCCATCATTTTAAGCCAAATGTTCCTATTTAAGTGTTGAAGCAGTTGTTGTGCAGTGCGAATGCTTTGAAGTCCAAAGTGTACCAAGTGCTGATGATGTGACATATCCCATGCGTCGTTGATGCTCGACAGGCACAGTCGTTCTCTTAAGCCGTGTGCTGCAATCTCAAGTTGTGTGTATTTCGTAAATTACTTCATCAAGTACTAACGAAAATGGTGTCATATGTTTCAAATGTGAAAATTTAAATAATTGCAGATTATAAATCATAGATACTGTTCATATCACTTGTGATTTAAAAGTGGTTCGTATTGAGAGTCAAGATCTACTTAAAAAACTATATTATTTTGGTTTTTGTGATAAATATTCGCAAGAGTTCTCAATTATATTGACATGATATAAAAATACACTTCAATACACAATAAAAATACACACATGAAATAAATATATGTTTAATATTTCAAGGAAATAATATTCATATACATTGTGGGTGCAGGTAATGTTTATTGCTTAAAATATTGTCACTGAGAGTTAAGTATAAATGATCCAGTTTAAATTACAATATGTGCTGTATTTATGATGTATGAAATCCAGATTTTCCTCTTGTTTATATTTCTGCATCACACCATTCATCTGTGAAATGTTTGCAAAGACTAATGCGATGCGAGGCCCAATTGGAAATTGAAATTCGTTAAAGTTATCTCGGAAACTAAAGAATGACTCACACCGCGTGACTGCCGCCTGTCAGGATTGTCCACCTTGTCTTCTAAACAAGCCGCAAGTCAAGGGTGTGGTCTCCTAGAGGTCTACCCCTCGACGCTGGAGAGATGACAATAGGCTGTCATTACATCACACTCGAATGAAGTTGTCCAGTCTTCGGAGCTTCTCACAATCTGCATTTCTTCCGCTGGTGCCCATAAGCCCATCCCGTCTGTGTATAACAGCCACTGTGCCACCGACACCATGTCGGGGTGAGTTAATTTCTTCTGCGACGAATGAAAAAAGGTTCAGATTAGTTTCCAAAACATTATGCTTCATTTCACTATTACCTTTTGAGATTGAAGTGAAGAGACTGCACCCCAACGGTGGATGGAAAGAAAATCCTCAAGTTCTCAATATCCGTAAAATGTGCCAATGTAATGATTAACGTTTGGTGTTTCAGTAGAAATTAATTCAAGATTTGGTATTCAAAATTTATCTGAACACCATAATTTAACTTAAGAATACACAAGAATCTTTCTTGACATAAAGGTCCAAACTAACACAGTTGATATTCTAACATGATGTGCAGATCACACCTGCATAAAGACTATGACTGGAATACGAAGCAGTATTGAGAAAATTGGCGAGCTGCTTTTATTCCCCGGTGAAACGCAGCGGTTGAGGTTACATTTGCATATTCTGGTGCTTCTTCTCCGGGACGCCTTCTCAGCAAGGAAGTTTAGTGCGGCGAGTAATGTCAGAACGCCACAAATGTAACCAAATATTAAAGCACGGCACGTACTGTAACGTGTATCGAACCAGTGGAATCCACACTGCTCCGAGAGAATGCTTGTTAGCATTTCAGGGTGAAGTAGTGTGTGAAAAGCGAAAGTGCACTTTTCAAGGCAACATATACCTTCGCAATTAATAGTCGCTTAAAGTTTCGTTGTGTTTGTCTAAGACACCTGGTGTGTAAATCAGGAAGGTTCGAGAGGGAGCGAGGTAGTCCGCCTGGAAGAATAGCGGATTAGAAACCATAGGGACGCGAGTTCAAAACCGTCCGTGAGTTTGACCGAAAACCGTCATTTATATAGTGTTAGTGCATGCTCAATCTGCCGCTAGCTTAAGATGGCTTAAGCATGCGGCGGAGCTTTCAGGCCGGAAACGGTTGTCCCACGCCAAACTTTGCTCACGTTCTCGGACTCAGTAGCACTATTGGCCACGTTGGAATACATCTCGATGTCGGTGACACCCCCACGGCAGCGAAAAATAGACCTGAAACAGAAATTCGTCATTTGCTTGGTAAGCATGTTGTGTTTTCTCCTTTTTACACTGCTTAGTTTTAAGAAACAAAATTTTTCACATGGAGGCATGCGGCGTAGCTTTCAGGCGGGAAACAGGTGTCTCCACGCCAACCTTTGGTCACGTTCTCGGAATCAGTTGCACAATCGGCCACTTTGGAATACGTCTCGATGTCGGTGACACCTCCACCACAGCAAAAAACAGACCTGTAACAGAAATTCGTCATTTCCTTGATGAACATGTTGAAGATTCTCCCCTTTACAAACTGCTTAGTTTAAAGAAACAAAATCTTATTACATGGAAGCAGGCGGCGTAGCTTTCAGGCGGGAAAGAGGTGTCTCCACGCCAAACTTTGCTCACGTTCTCGGACTCAGTAGCACTATCGGCCACTTTATATTACATCTCGTTGTCGGTGACACCACCCACGGCAGCGAAAAACAGTCCTGAAACATAAATTCGTCATTTCCTTGGCGAACATGTTGTGTTTTCTCCTTTTTACACTGCTTAGTTTTAAGAAACAAAATTTTTCACATTGAGCTATGCGGCGTAGCTTTCAGGCGGGAAACAGGTGTCTCCACGCCAACCTTTGCTCACGTTTTCGAACTCAGTAGCACGATTGGCCACTTTGGAATACATCTCGTTGTCGGTGACACCTCCACCACAGCGAAAAACAGAAATTCGTCATTTCCTTGATGAACATGTTGTGTTTTCTCCTTTTTACACTGCTTAGTGTTAAGAAACAAAATTGTATCACATGGAGGCGTCATGGGGCGTAGCTTTCAGTTGGGAAACAGGTGTCTTCACGCCAACCTTTGGTCACGTTCTTGGACTCAGTTGCACTATCGGCCACTTTATATTACATCTCGTTGTCGGTGACACCCCCCACGGCAGCGGAAAACAGTCCTGAAACATAAATTCGTCATTTCCTTGATGAACATGTTGTGTTTTCTCCTTTTTACACTGCTTAGTTTTAAGAAACAAAATGTTTCACATGGAGGCATGCAGCGTAGTTTTCAGGCGGCAAACAGGTGTCTTCACGCCAACCTTTGGTCACGTTCTCGGACTCAGTAGCACGATTGGCCACTTTGGAATACATCTCGTTGTCGGTGACACCTCCACCACAGCGAAAAACAGACCTGAAACAGAAATTCGTCATTTCCTTGATGAACATGTTGTGTTTTCTCCTTTTTACACTGCTTAGTTTTAAGAAACAAAATTGTATCACACGGAGGCGTCATGGGGCGTAGCTTTCAGGCGGGAAACAGGTGTCTTCACGCCAACCTTTGGTCACGTTCTTGGACTCAGTTGCACAATCCGCCACTTTGGAATACATCTCGATGTTGGTGACATCCCCACGACAGCGAAAAACTGACCTGAAACATAAATTCGTCATTTCTTTGATGAACATGTTGTGTTTTCACCTTTTTACGCTGCTTAGTTTAGGGAAACAAAATTTTTCACATGGAGGCGTCATTAGGCGTAGCTTTCAGGCGGGAAACAGGTGTCTCCACGCCAACCTTTGGTCACGTTCTCGGACTCAGTTGCACAATCAGCCACTTTGGAATACATCTCGATGTCGGTGACACCCATGACAGCGAAAAATAGACATGAAACAGAAATTCGTCATTTCCTTGATGAACATGTTGTGTTTTCTCCTTTTTACGCTGCTTAGTTTAGGGAAACAAAATTGTTCACATGGAAGCATGCGGCGTAGCTTTCAGGCGGGAAACAGGTGTCTCCACGCCAACCTTTGGTCACGTTGTCGGACTCAGTTGCACAATCAGCCACTTTGGAATACATCTCGATGTTGGCGACACCCACGACAGCGAAAAATAGACATGAAACAGAAATTCGTCATTTCCTTGATGAACATGTTATGTTTTCTCCTTTTTACACTGCTTAGTTTTAAGAAACAAAATTGTATCACACGGAGGCGTCATGTGGCGTAGATTTCAGGCGGGAAACAGGTGTCTCCACGCCAACCTTTGGTCTCGTTCCCGGACTCAGTAGCACAATCAGCCACTTTGGAATACATCTCGATGTCGGTGACACCCACGACAGCGAAAAATAGACATGAAACATAAATTCGTCATTTCCTTGATGAACATGTGTTTTCTCCTTTTTACGCTGCTTAGTTTTAAGAAACAAAATTGTATCACACGGTGGCGTCATGTGACGTAGCTTTAAGGCGGGAAACAGGTGTCTCCAAGCCAACCTTTGCTCACTTTCTCGGACTAAGTTGCACAATCCGCCACTTTGGAATACGTCTCGATGTTGGTGACACCCCCACGACAGCGAAAAACTGACCTGAAACATAAATTCGTCATTTCCTTGATGAACATGTTGTGTTTTCTCCTTTTTACGCTGCTTAGTTTTAAGAAACAAAATCTTATCACATGGAAGCAGGCGGCGTAGCTTTCAGGCGGGAAACAGGTGTCTCCATACCAAACTTTGCTCACTTTCTCGAACTCAGTACCACTATCGGCCACTTTGGAATACATTTCGATGTCGGTGACACCCCAAGACAGCGAAAAACAGACCTGAAACAGAAATTCGTCATTTCCGTGAGGAATATGTTTGGGATTATCCCCTTTACAATCTGCTTAGTTTTAAGAAACAAAATCTTATAACATGGAAGCAGGCAGCGTAGCTTTCAGGCGGGAAACAGGTGTCTCCATGCCAAACTTTGCTCACTTTCTCGAACTCAGTACCACTATCGGCCACTTTGGAATACATTTCGATGTCAATGACACCCCAAGACAGCGAAAAACAGACCTGAAACAGAAATTCGTCATTTCCGTGAGGAATATGTTGGGGATTATCCCCTTTACAATCTGCTTAGTTTTAAGAAACAAAATCTTATCACATGGAAGCAGGCGGAGTAGCTTTCAGGCGGGAAACAGGTGTCTCCACGCCAAACTTTGCTCACGTTCTCGGACTCAGTAGCACTATCGGCCACTTTATATTACATCTCGTTGTCGGTGACAGCCCCCACGGCAGCGGAAAACAGTCCTGAAACATAAATTCGTCATTTCCTTGGTGAACATGTTGTGTTTTCTCCTTTTTACACTGCTTAGTTTTAAGAAACAAAATTTTTCACATGGAGCTATGCGGCGTAGCTTTCAGGCGGGAAACAGGTGTCTCCACGCCAACCTTTGCTCACGTTTTCGAACTCAGTAGCACGATTGGCCACTTTGGAATACATTTCGATGTCGGTGACACCCCAAGACAGCGAAAAACAGACCTGAAACAGAAATTCGTCATTTCCGTGAGGAATATGTTGGGGATTATCCCCTTTACAATCTGCTTAGTGTTAAGAAACAAAATTGTATCACATGGAGGCGTCATGGGGCGTAGCTTTCAGTTGGGAAACAGGTGTCTTCACGCCAACCTTTGGTCACGTTCTTGGACTCAGTTGCACAATCGGCCACTTTGGAATATATCTCGATGTTGGTGACACCCCCACGACAGCGAAATATAGACCTGTAACAGAAATTCGTCATTTCCTTGATGAACATGTTGAAGATTCTCCCCTTTACAAACTGCTTAGTTTTAAGAAACAAAATCTTATCACATGGAAGCAGGCGGCGTAGCTTTCAGGCGCGAAACAGGTGTCTCCACGCCAAACTTTGCTCACGTTCTCGGACTCAGTAGCACTATCGGCCACTTTATATTACATCTCGTTGTCGGTGACACCCCCCACGGCAGCGGAAAACAGTCCTGAAACATAAATTCGTCATTTCCTTGGTGAACATGTTGTGTTTTCTCCTTTTTACACTGCTTAGTTTTAAGAAACAAAATGTTTCACATGGAGGCATGCAGCGTAGTTTTCAGGCGGCAAACAGGTGTCTTCACGCCAACCTTTGGTCACGTTCTCGGACTCAGTTGCACAATCGGCCACTTTGGAATACATCTGGATGTCGGTGACACCCCCACGACAACGATAAACAGACCTGTAACAAAAATTCGTCATTTCCTTGATGAACATGTTGTGTTTTCTCCTTTTTACACTGCTTAGTTTTAAGAAACAAAATTTTTCACATGGAGGCATGCGGCGTAGCTTTCAGGCGGGAAACATGTGTCTCCACGCCAACCTTTGCTCACGTTTTCGAACTCAGTAGCACGATTGGCCACTTTGGAATACATCTCGTTGTCGGTGACACCTCCACCACAGCGAAAAACAGACCTGAAACAGAAATTCGTCATTTCCTTGATGAACATGTTGTGTTTTCTCCTTTTTACACTGCTTAGTTTTAAGAAACAAAATTGTATCACACGGAGGCGTCATGGGGCGTAGCTTTCAGGCGGGAAACAGGTGTCTTCACGCCAACCTTTGGTCACGTTCTTGGACTCAGTTGCACAATCCGCCACTTTGGAATACATCTCGATGTTGGTGACATCCCCACGACAGCGAAAAACTGACCTGAAACATAAATTCGTCATTTCTTTGATGAACATGTTGTGTTTTCACCTTTTTACGCTGCTTAGTTTAGGGAAACAAAATTTTTCACATGGAGGCGTCATTAGGCGTAGCTTTCAGGCGGGAAACAGGTGTCTCCACGCCAACCTTTGGTCACGTTCTCGGACTCAGTTGCACAATCAGCCACTTTGGAATACATCTCGATGTCGGTGACACCCATGACAGCGAAAAATAGACATGAAACAGAAATTCGTCATTTCCTTGATGAACATGTTATGTTTTCTCCTTTTTACGCTGCTTAGTTTAGGGAAACAAAATTGTTCACATGGAGGCATGCGGCGTAGCTTTCAGGCGGGAAACAGGTGTCTCCACGCCAACCTTTGGTCACGTTGTCGGACTCAGTTGCACAATCAGCCACTTTGGAATACATCTCGATGTTGGCGACACCCACGACAGCGAAAAATAGACATGAAACAGAAATTCGTCATTTCCTTGATGAACATGTTATGTTTTCTCCTTTTTACACTGCTTAGTTTTAAGAAACAAAATTGTATCACACGGAGGCGTCATGTGGCGTAGATTTCAGGCGGGAAACAGGTGTCTCCACGCCAACCTTTGGTCTCGTTCCCGGACTCAGTAGCACAATCAGCCACTTTGGAATACATCTCGATGTTGGTGACATCCCCACGACAGCGAAAAACTGACCTGAAACATAAATTCGTCATTTCCTTGATGAACATGTTGTGTTTTCACCTTTTTACGCTGCTTAGTTTAGGGAAACAAAATTTTTCACATGGAGGCATACGGCGTAGCTTTCAGGCGGGAAACAGGTGTCTCCACGCCAACCTTTGGTCAAGTTCACGGACTCAGTTGCACTATCGGCCACTTTGGAATACATCTCGATGTCGGTGACACCCCCATCACAGCGAAAAACAGACCTGTAACAGAAATTCGTCATTTCCTTGATGAACATCTGTTTTCTCCTTTTTACACTGCTTAGTTTTAAGAAACAAAATTGTATCACACGGTGGCGTCATGTGACGTAGCTTTCAGGCGGGAAACAGGTGTCTCCATGCCAAACTTTGCTCACGTTCTCGAACTCAGTACCACTATCGGCCACTTTGGAATACATTTCGATGTCGGTGACACCCCAAGACAGCGAAAAACAGACCTGAAACAGAAATTCGTCATTTCCGTGAGGAATATGTTGGGGATTATCCCCTTTACAATCTGCTTAGTTTTAAGAAACAAAATCTTATAACATGGAAGCAGGCAGCGTAGCTTTCAGGCGGGAAACAGGTGTCTCCACGCCAAACTTTGCTCACGTTCTCGAACTCAGTAGCACTATCGGCCACTTTGGAATACATCTCGATGTCGGTGACACCCACGACAGCGAAAAACAGACCTGAAACAGAAATTCGTCATTTCCTTAATGAACATGTTGTGTTTTCTCCTTTTTACGCTGCTTAGTTTTAAGAAACAAAATTTTTCACATGGAGGCATGCGGCGTAACTTTCAGGCGGGAAACAGGTTTCTCCACGCCAACCTTTGGTGACGTTGTCGGACTCAGTTGCACAATCAGCCACTTTGGAATACATCTCGATGTTGGTGACACCCCCATCACAGCGAAAAACAGACCTGTAACAGAAATTCGTCATTTCCTTGATGAACATGTGTTTTCTCCTTTTTACACTGCTTAGTTTTAAGAAACAAAATTGTATCACACGGTGGCGTCATGTGACGTAGCTTTAAGGCGGGAAACAGGTGTCTCCAAGCCAACCTTTGCTCACTTTCTCGGACTAAGTTGCACAATCCGCCACTTTGGAATACATCTCGATGTTGGTGACACCCCCACGACAGCGAAAAACTGACCTGAAACATAAATTCGTCATTTCCTTGATGAACATGTTGTGTTTTCTCCTTTTTACGCTGCTTAGTTTTAAGAAACAAAATCTTATCACATGGAAGCAGGCAGCGTAGCTTTCAGGCGGGAAACAGGTGTCTCCATGCCAAACTTTGCTCACTTTCTCGAACTCAGTACCACTATCGGCCACTTTGGAATACATTTCGATGTCGGTGACACCCCAAGACAGCGAAAAACAGACCTGTAACAGAAATTCGTCATTTCCTTGATGAACATGTGTTTTCTCCTTTTTACACTGCTTAGTTTTAAGAAACAAAATTGTATCACACGGTGGCGTCATGTGACGTAGCTTTAAGGCGGGAAACAGGTGTCTCCAAGCCAACCTTTGCTCACTTTCTCGGACTAAGTTGCACAATCCGCCACTTTGGAATACATCTCGATGTTGGTGACACCCCCACGACAGCGAAAAACAGACCTGAAACAGAAATTCGTCATTTCCGTGAGGAATATGTTGGGGATTATCCCCTTTACAATCTGCTTAGTTTTAAGAAACAAAATCTTATAACATGGAAGCAGGCAGCGTAGCTTTCAGGCGGGAAACAGGTGTCTCCACGCCAAACTTTGCTCACGTTCTCGAACTCAGTAGCACTATCGGCCACTTTGTAATTCATCTCGATGTCGGTGAGACCTACGACAGCGAAAAATAGACCTGAAACAAAAATTCTTCATTTCTTTGATGAACATGTTGTGTTTTCTCCTTTTTACGCTGCTTAGTTTTAAGAAACAAAATCTTATCACATGGAGGCAGGCAGCGTAGTATTTCTGGCGGGAAGCATGTGTCTCCACGCCAAACCTTGGTCACACTCTGGGACTCAGTAGCACGATCGGCCACTTTGGAATATATCTCGATGTCCATGACACGCCCATGACTGCTAAAAACTCAAATTCGTCATAGCCTTCCATTCGATACAAGCTTGTATATCTCCAGTACCATCGCATGGCAGTCAGTGTCTTACAGTCTACGTGTAATTGCCTGAATTTCATTTACGTTGATACTTCCTATATCCTACCGGATACTGTACCATTAAACTATATTTAAATCAAACATTGTTCAGCCAGGCAATACGTCCAATTTTTGTAATGTGTGGTTGAATATACTTTATATGGAGTGCGTTCTTGACTAGACGACAGTATTTTGTATTTTAGACAAATGTTACTGAGAATTTATGTGATAAATAGACAATAAACAAAATATTCTGAATAATATGTGTAGTTTGGAAGGGAGACTTTTTTGTTACTCGTACTATACACCATCAAATTTAAGTACATTCCTTACTTGAAGAGAAGTGACCGATCACTTAAGAGAAGCTCATTGTTCGTGAATTTTGTATAAGCTGAACCGAAGATAAAAAAAAAACAATCGTAACTATGAAAATTGTGTTCATTGTGCTTTTTATGATGGTAAAGGCAGTAGTCTCAATTTATTGTGTGATAAGTACGATGTAAGATTTAGGGATAGTTAATCTCCTTTCTGTTTTAAATAACCGAGCCTTTTTGCACCGTGAAGTCACGATCACACCGGAGTTTAAAAAAATTTCAACCCCCTTTTGTGTTGATGACGTTTTACGATCCCTTTTGAGCTGACCCTTTTTCATGGCACTGGTTTTAAAGCGTTGTCGGCAACACAAAGGGGTGAGTACTCTTCTCAACCTTTTGTGTTGTAGACAAAATACTAGGGGTAAGGCCCAAATGTCACAGAGAGCGAACAAATACGGCGTGATCCGTGGACTTGGGGCTACGATTGACATCGAGTGGTCTTCCCTGACGAATCACTTCACTGACCTAAATTTCAATATTATCCGAGGAAGAGATGCAGATATAACCGATTGCAGGACTATATACCCTATATTTGGACTACGAATCCCAGCAATAAGTTAGGTGACTAACCAAAAATACGCCGTGCAAATTACTCAGCGTTTAACATTTCACAAGCACAAAGTTTAACGCAGTACTATAAGTAATATTTTATATCTTCTCTTTTTTTAGCTCAAAATAAGCACATTATAATTACAAAATTAGAAGCGGCTGATGTTGTATGGTTGAAACTGTTCGTTTCCATTCGCCTATAGACAAAAAAACGCTGCAATTATGTGCCGTGTTGACGTCAGTAAAATACTTCCTCATTTGATTATATCTATTGATGTCGAAGTGCCTTTTCTCACATATCATATTTCAATCCCTTTATGATGAATATTCATAAATAGATTTCATATTCCAAAAATATCTAACACCATTTCGTTTACTTTCAACTGATGTAAATTCTTATTTCTAATAAAACGCATGACAAAAAGTCTTCTGAGTCACGTTTCCATAGCTAGCTTCTGAGCGTTTACCTCAAATGAACCCCATTTACTTGTTTAAAGGCGAGGTACAGATGCAGTCTACGTTTATAGTAGTGGCAACGGCCTTGTCGATTTTTTTGGCGCACTTCTAAAGTTGCCAAGGAAAGAACTATTTCAAAAATCTTTTTCTTTCACAAATATTTTTCTTTTTACAACGGAAAATGAAAGCCTCACAACAATTTTGATTTCTGTAATTTTTGAAGTATAAAACCTATTTGTAGGTTGACTCATTTTTTGTTTTGTGCTGAGATTGCTATCTTCCAGATTCCTCATTGCCTTCTGTAAACAGGATACTGAAGAATTTCTGCTACCGCAGAATTTCGAGCTCTTCAAAACTGTGTTTAGCTGCATAGCTCAAACAAAGCAAATCTATATAAATAAAATTGGAGTGTTTGTGCATTGAAGAGATTTTTGATCCATTGGCATTTGGCATCTGTCTGTATGTGTAAGCCTGTACTACATCCAAACGGTTGAATATACACTCGGTAACAAAAAAATCGACGCACCAAGGAGGAGTTGTCCGCTTGCGATAAAAATTGGTGGACGTAAAGAACATACATAGAAAAATAAACGATTAAAATTTCAGAACAACTGAATGATTTATTTCAGAGTTTGACCGTTACAAAAGGAGAAAGTCAATACGGCGTTGGACCACCTCTGGCCTGGATGCAAGCTGTCACCCGACGTGGCTTAGACTGAAAAAGTTCCCGGGTGGTGTTCTGCAGAATTCCTTGCCAAATTGTCTTCAACTGTCGGGCTAAATGGTCAACATTCCGGGATGTTTGCAATCGCCTTCCCATAACGTCCCAAATGGGCTCTATGGGAGAGAGATCAGAAGACCTAGCTGGCCAAGGAAGTGTTGGGAAAGCTTGAAGACAATTCATAGCAACACGTGCCGTGTGAGGCCGGGCGTTATCTTGTTGAAGAGTAAGTCCGGGGTGTCGCAAAAGAAATGGTAACACAACCGGTCGTAAAGTGTCGTCTACGTACCGCTGTGCTGTAACCGTCCAAAGGGGTCCGGCTATCAAAAGAGATTGCACTCCAGACCATAACGTTCTGTTACGGGCATGTGTGACGTGCGATAGTAAGGACAGGATACCCCCACTCTTCCCTGGACGTCTCCAGACTAGTCTGTGGTTGTCGTCAGGACACAGTTGGAAGCGTGACTTGTCACTAAAGACTATACGCTCTCAGTCAGCGCCGTTCTAAGTTGATCGACCCCGGTACAACTCCTGGACAACGCCTTTTTGGTGCGTCGATTTTTAGTAATAGAGTATGCTTTCATGAAACTTTGCATATTATGAATATTTACATTCATTTACTGACTAAACCTGGTGGGTTAAGTCTGTCTACCCAGCTTATTCTATGTTTGATTTTTTTATCTGTTTGCACAACGATCACATAACATTTATCAACATATTTTAATGCAATGTTCTGTATTTGATACACTGTATTTTGCTTAGTGAATACATTATTTGAAAATGTTTAGCTTACACATTTAAGTAAGTTTCATGCTGATAAAATATCTGAGTAACTATGCTTAAATCAACCATAATTTGGTAGTTTTGCAGTAGCTGGAAGGTATATTGAGCATTGCAATTGCTTGGACTGTTTTTCCAGGGCTGCTGAAAAGTCAATTATTTTTCCGAAATTTAAATTTTAATACTTTATTTATTTTTAACCGTATATATTTTATTTGCAGAATATAAACTATTTCCGATTATTTGGGACAGACGATATTTTGCAACGAAATGGATACTGGGGTTTGTTTGCCACGTGCAGTGATACTTTCTGTATTTGTTTCACTGGAAATTAATTTTGTAATGTAAAATGTTGTCTAATTTTTAGTAGTAAGTGTCACAACTGTAAGAGATCAATGGATAAAAAAGAATCACGAATTTACATAGAAGGAGAGCGACTTTTTTCTCGCCAAACTTTATTTTATTTTATTTCTCTTTTATGTTGTTTTCTTTCCTAAATATTTATTATTTGAATAAAATATATTTTCTTTTCCTCACACGCAACATCATCACAATGTATTTGATTTAAAGAGGCATGTAAATTAGAATAAACCAAATTATATATGGGATTCCGGCATTATTGAAAGAACAAAATACCTGATCTAGGACAGAAAGTCAAGGTGACTTATTTTACGAAATTGAGCTGTATTTAAATAAATTGTATGAGGATAGTTTGATTAAAACATTGATTTCGAAGAACCGCTATCAATTCTATTTACCATACAAAATGGTAATAGGTAACCTTGGTTTTGTCTTTACTGAAGACATGCAATCTTAAAACAGGTTCCTTTATTATTACATGTGTTACAAAACGGAATTTTCAAGAAAAAGTATTCTTTTTTAAAACGAACTTAATGATAAACGTGGGACAGTGACCATAATTCAGTAAATGGGGAGATGAATTAAAATTAAGAAGAGGAATTTATCATAATAATAGCACCAATTATGTACAAAATTAGATGTATCATCAGGGTTTGGGGCCGTCTTATCCGAACAATCAAAGTTCACATCTTAGCAAAATAATTACTTACTAAAAGTTCACATCTTAGCCGTATGCTGCAACGTCCTTCTTAAACAGCTCCCAGTTCTGGTTTCTTTTCTACTGTTGATATTGGTGGGAAACTGTGGAATTGCCGAATGAGTCATGCGGGGTTGTTTCGAGCACGCTCAGCTTCTCTTCGTTCAGACTCAGGCGTTCACTTGGTGACCTGGAATATTCGATATGCCACATAGGGTCAGGCGGGGTAATTGTAAACAAAATTTGTATGTTCACTTTCCATCCCTATTTTCAAACTCTTGATGAAATAATTAAGCATCGTTCGCCCTACTAAACTAACTTGTCACTATCCTACTTTGATATTTCACTATTACGAAGATTTCAGAAAAGAAATTTCACTCCTTACTTGGCTGTTTATAATTACCCCCCGTGTTTACATTTACCCCTGAAAGTAATGGTAATTGTAAACAACGATTTTCCTCTTGATATTGAATATTGAACAAGTAAAAGTATGAGCAGTAGTCATGGTAGTATAAGGAACTCCAATCGTATTTTGACCTATCTAATACCAATTGTTTCAATAGTTAGTTCCTCATCCTCGCTATCCTCGAGTTTTGCTTTGCTTTTAATTTGCTTCTTTTTCTTGTTTCTTCTTAGTTTCTTGCTTACTCCTGGCTCTTTCACTTTCTTCTCACTCGGCATCTTTTTGTTCTTTTTCTCTTCTGCCTCCTTCAGGCGTGACAGAACTTGGTAAGGTGTAAGAACTTCACCATATATGTGTTAAGTTTTAGTAAATCAGTCTTCCTGCCACGAACACCAAAAATGCAAAAAATCGTAATTCAAACGTACTAAACATGCAGAATGACGCAAAAACACATTTGTTTTCCATCCACATTAAACGAAACCATTGGCAAAGTTATATTTACAATTACCCCGTCCTTTGAAAAATAGGGGGTAATTGTAAACATTTAACTGTAGGTGTATAAAAGTTCCCAGAAACTAAATTAAATTATTTTATGATAGATAGAAACATAAATGACAGTAGTAAAGAATTGGAACAACATACATTTCAATAGATTATGGAGGGCAGCAGAGAATGCAGCATACAACAACTTTAAAACCCAAACGTTTCAACCACAAATTTTTCAACTAAACAGATTGTTATCAGCTGTGGTTTAAAAGAATGCGGAATCGCCATATTACATCCTCAGGGTAGCCACCTTTCAAATTTCACAACTTTTTCGTTTCTAGGAATCCCACGTGGGTGCTTGTATCGCTTGTTTACATTACCCCTTGTTTACAATAACCCCGCCTGACCCTAAGGAAATTAAATTGTCAGATTTTCCTAATACAGTGAAACTTCGATTAAGCGTCAGGTTCGGGACCAGGACTGTGACGATTAATCGAATAGACGGGTAACAGAAAACCTTAAACAACCCACCACAACCATTGCATATGAACGAATGATAAAAATTGCATGTTTACGAATTGGAAATAGACTGTGCATACATGTATTTTATTTGACAGAAACAATCAATATACAGTTTACATTTTAAGTATAGTGTAGTACATATGTACATAATGTTCCATGAACTTACGCACTAGACGTACATACATATTCAAATTTAAACAAGTCTAATTTATTTTGTTTCTTCGAGGCTCGTGCTTTCTGAACGGCAATGTTCCGTAATAAAGGACTGACGGTTAACAGAAACTGACGATTAAAAGAGTGACGGTTAATCGAAGTTTCACTGTAATAGCGAAATTCGCAAAGAGTGCCATAAATCAAAAAACTATTCGTAGGTAAACTATGAGTACGATAGTATTCGTCGTAGATTTGTTATTTTTACGAATTGAATTAAGCAATTTTACAGGAAAAGAACTTAAGAAATGGAATTCCCAATCCTCCCTCAAAATCGTCTTTTGTATGATTGTAGTTACCTTAGTGTCTGTCACCTCTCGGTCAGTTTGTCTTTAGCAGTGGTGCGATATATGTGCAATGTATGTATAGGATTTGTGAGAATGTTGTAGAAATTATAAAAATGCCGAAAGGTGTTAAAATTTATTTTACTACTCAAATGATTTGTCATATTTCGACGAAAGAGGAAAGTGACTATTCTGGTCATTTTCAATTCGGGCAATTTTTCTCGCATAAACTAAAGGAAAAATTTATGAATGAATCCCATAACGGTGGATTTCATAGTGTTTATATCCGTTGTTGCCATTAACGAATTCGTAAATAATATTGATTTCTGTGCTAGGCATGATTTTGAAATTGATTTGGATTTGAAACCCAAATACAGCGTTCCGATAATATTCGGGATTACTAAGATTTAAAAAATGGCAGTGTGTTTCGAGGACACAAAAAGAAATTAATACTGAGGCCTGATGTTGAATTGTGGAATGAATGAAACAGGTATAGGAAGTTTGAACCATTGATTTTGTGTGAATATTCAACAATTAATTTACAGTTCGAAAGATTAAATTGAAAGATAACTGTATTGATTAAGGGATGGTTGATGTAGCGTAACTTGGTAACTTTTGAATGACACACAGTCCTCACTCCACTCAATCGGACGTTATACTTGACTAAAGCTCATCCCGCACAGTAAATATTCGTATTTCGCATATTACGATATTTCGATATATTGCAGATCCTATCCGTACACTCACGCACTCGGTCAGAATGACATGTTAGGTACGTATATACTTTGTCTTCTATTTTTACGACTATATTTAGCTTCTAGTTGCATCTTCTAGTTCTGAAATCACAAGACAAAACAGTTGAATGTTGCATACAGTACCAAATTGAAAGGGATTTCATGTCAAAAAAGTTTCTACCGAAATGTTGTCTCATTGTGAAGTCATTGCATATCTCCTGACACTACATTTTCGTCACTTTCAGCAAAGAGTAACCAACCAAGGTGTGAAAAAAATAAAGCTAACGTGCCGAAAGATATTAACGCGAGAGACAAGCGAATTCAAGACGCCTCGAAATTCAAATCATCGTAATGGATTCAGGACAGAAAATAAAAGAAACAGTCAGTCACAGAAAACTGGCGTAAATCGGAACGCTTTGTCTGACACATTTCCCAGCCACCAAGCAACAATCCGTTACCATCCAAAACTGTTTCGGCTTAACTAATTCCTAGATGAGAGAGTAAATAAATAAATAAACAAATACATAAATTAAACAGAAAACATTATTGTTTCCAACTATCAGAGTGGAGGGAAACGGTTGCCTTAGTAGTTCTTCGACGTACAACAAACATTCGAAAGTGACCTGTTTTGTTTAACTGAAAGAAGATTCTCGTATGATAATACCAAGAGTCTTCCATTAAAGTGGTGAATAATGGCGTAGATCAGGATGGTAACTATTTTTTCCCCCGTAAAGTAGTTTGCTTTTATCAGATAGGCGTTATATCTAGGTTGAGTTGCTAAGTGTATCAGACGGAATTCAAAAGATGGTATGGAATTATTGATCGTGAATATTAAAACCTTTTACCGGTGGCAGTATGGAATATATAGGTATTCATTTTGAATACCTTATTTCCTGGAACGATATGTATGTGTTTATCTGTTTCCGATTTATAGTCAATATAGTTACTGGAATGTTTTAAAAACAAAGTTTTAGCACGATTGGAGGAAATTGAATGTCTCAGCATGGTGAAATAATTATTGAAGCGTTGAGAACACTTGTTTTTTCTATAATAAACTCATGGAACTTTCATAGGGTACATCTATTTTTTTTTTGTTACCAATATTTACATCTTATCAGAAGAAATAAAGCCAGCCAGATGGAGTAAAATTAAAATACCAAAATCGCAAGAACCGTCCGTTTGTTAAATGGAAGAATTAGAGAATGTTGTCTGAATTTGAATTTTATGACGTCAGTTTCAAACATAAACAAGATATTCCAAATATAAGACTTCAAAAAAAGTGTGAAAAAAAAGTAATAATTGATACTATATTGGATAAGGCAGGAGCACATTGGCTTCAACCTAAATAAATTTTACCTACACCTAACACACACATCAAGATGTTTATATTATTGTGATCAAAAGGTAAGCACAGGGCTTCCTTTAAAATACATATATAGTAGATATTGCCTGCAGGCGTTTCTAAAATATTTTTACGACTTAAATAAACATGTTGCAACAATCAGAGATTTATTTAAATTGATCGCCTGAAAATAAATTTGTTTTAAATAAGAAGAATTTTCACTTTGTTGACATTCCAAAATGTCAAAAATGTGATTGAGCAAAGAACATGCATTCAATTTTGTTTCCGCAAGGGAATGTCTACTGCAAAAACATTTGACATGTTGAAAAAAGCTTCTACAGACGACTGTTTATCAAAAACAGCAGTATTTTATTGATATAAAACGTTTAAAGAAGGTAGGTCGGTAGGTAGGTAATCTGTCGTAGATGATTCGTGATATGGTAGACCATCCAATTCGACTCATGATCAAAATGTCAATCAGGCTAGAGAATTGGTGCTTAGTGATCGTCGTTTAACAATAAGATATATTTGTTATGTAGAAACAATATCTTTCAAATTGGAAGAAATAAGAATTGTCCTACCTCATTTGTGTCCCGGGTGAGAAGCAATCATCCTGACCGTTGAATACTTCACATAAGTTCTAAATACTAAATTCTAGAATACTAAAGGAAAATCCTCTCGAGAACACAAGGAGACGAGTTCTTTAAATTAAAACTTATATATTTGAAATAGAAAGAATATTACACTTCTTCACAGGTATAGAATAGTCAAAGTAAACAGTAAGACAATGTTTGAGAACGACTTTTGAAAATATAACAAACTGAGTTTTGTATATTTATTTTCCTCGAAATCTAACTGTTTTATGCTCTAGATTTGGAGGTTTGCTTTTACCTCACCTGCTCCGTATTTGATTTCTAAGTCCATGAAAGCGTTTCATAATTAACTCTTGAAGGAGTAAGGTTTATTTCTGGAGGACTCATGAGGGACTTGGGTTCAGGTTTCTATATTACACTTATATATACAGACGCACTGTGTGACACGCCCTATTCGTCCAAAACAACAACATGGAAGGTGGTAAGCATCGAAAAAGTCCTCTTTTTCTCCTCTCACCCCCGCGAACGCATGCGCGGCAGGTCCCCCTTCACGAGAACAGGCTCGCATTCACGACACATTATTTCACACGTTCCTATATCATTCGTCAAAACGACAAGTCAAAAACGACCTGAATTGTCGCGAGACATCTAAGGATTCGATTGAAATCTCCAGCGTGGATCGGAGCATGCGCGGGCGCCCGCATGCGCAGGAGAGAGCAGAGGCTCTTATAAAGAACGCCGTCTAATTGACGCGGCAGTGCGTGTGAGGACTCTTGAGGGACTTGGGTTCAGGTTTCTATATTACACTTATATATACAGACGCACTGGGTGACACACCCTATTCGTTCAAAACAACACCATGGAAAGGTGGTAAGCATCGAAAAAGTCCTCTTTTTCTCCTCTCACCCCCACGCACGCATGCGCGGCAGGTCCCCCTTCACGAGAACAGGCTCGCATTCGCGACACATTATTGCACACGTTCCTATATCATTCGTCAAAACGACAAGTTAAAAACGACCTGAACTGTCGCGATACATCTAAGGATGCGAGAACGTAGCGAGACATCTAAGGATGCGATTGGAATCTCCAGCGTGGATCGGAGCATGCGAGGGCGCCCGCATGCGCAGGATAAAGCAGAGGCTCTTATAAAGAACGCCGTCTAATTGACGCGGCAGTGCGTGTGAGGACAGGATGGCGTTCACATTGCAAAATTCAACGATTGAGGAGCAGCGAGGTGTTATCCGATTTCTGACAGCGGAAGGTGTTAAACCGTCCGTTATTCATCGGAATAATTAATGGGATCGTTTTGCTCAGTCCTATGGTGTATATTTTGAATAAAGTCTTCATTTATACCCACAGTGTCGTTTCGTACCTTTTCATTTGAACAACTCTTGTACAAGCTACGTATTCACCTGATATGGCCCGTGTGACCTTTTCTTATTTCCACGGCTGAAACTCCCTCTTCGTGGTCACCGTTTTGAATCCACTCTGATGCAATAAAAGAAAATTCGATAAGAACCCTGGAAGGGTTTCACCAAAATAATTTTAAGGTATGTTATGAGAATTGAAAAAAAAAAAAAACGTTGGCAGAAGTGCATTGAAGTCAGAGGAGATTACTTTGATGGAGATGTAATAAATTTTGACGAATGAATTGATACCTTTTGTTTGATGACAGCATTCCGGGTACTTTTTTTATCACAGTAGTATACTCGTCTCTAAAGACTAAAAGATTCTCAATCTACAAAAATATGTCCACTGGAAAGAACTGGAATGTTTCATTGAAGAACGAAGGTCTTATGCCAGGTTCCTTGCCTAGAGCTGTATGATTCGCTTGCTTTGGATTTCTTACCGAACATGAGTATCTACGAGGGAGTTTCAATAAGTAACGCCCATAATGTAAAGAAAATAATAATAAAAGCAATTAATGACAATAGGAAACAGATATGAAAGTATCACCCATTTATTACTTTTCCACATAATTTCCATGCATGTTGAGGTATTTTTCCCAACGATGGATCAGTTTGAAAATCCCGGTCTCACAGAACTCCGTCGGCTGCAAGAACAGCCACCTTCGCACGGCCCGTTTGAGTGCCGTCGTCAGAGTCAAACTTCTTACCGTCAAGGAACTTCTTTATGGGACCAAAGCGCTGTGCTACAAATCAACACATTCGACTGCTGCACGACATCGCTCGTCCGCATGTGTCTCGCCTAGTTCGTGCAAAAGTGCAGTGTTTCGGTTGGGAAGTTTTGGAGCACCGTCCATACAGCCTGGACCTGGCACCCTCCGCTTTCCATCTGCCTGGACACATAAAGAAGTTCCTTGACGGTAAGGAGTTTGACTCTGATGAGACGCACTCAAACGGGCCGTGCGAAGGTGGCTGTTCTCGCAGCCGACGGAGTTCTATGAGACCGGGATTTTCACACTGATCCATAGTTGGGAAAAATGCCTCAATAAAGTAATAAATGGGCAATACTTTCATATCTGTTTCCTATTGTCATTAATTACTTTTATTATTATTATTTTTTACATTATGTGAGTTACTTATTGATACTCCCTCGCATGTTGAGTTGTTATTCAGTTTCATGAATAAAAGCAACTAGAAGTTCCTGGGTAACTCTTCTTTATTGGTGTCCAGTTAATTAGGCAAAATCAGCTTTACCTGGTGAGCCGCTGGATCATGACAAGTGACTGAGGCTTTCCGTCAGTGGAAGAGGGAATGGATTCGCCGGGAACCTTGAGGACATCAGTCGAAGGAGCTGGGCATCATTGTTGGTTAGTGTCCGGAGTTGTCGTTCGGGTCGCTCGTGCCTCTCAGGAACAGCTCAGTCCGGTCCTCCTCCGTTCGTGGTCTCTATCATTTTCGGCAAGACAAAAAGGGAGACGAAGCACCCCGTACTCGTTAGGACAAGAGCCCCTTTCGCCTATTTAACGGGAATCCCCAAAGTTCCCCACTTGCATAGAATGAAGCGAGGGCCATCGGAGATTGAAACATAAAACCTACAAACATCGTTTTGGGATAGCAAGATCATCTATCTGTCCTCTTTACCAACTGGGCAATATGATTAGAGACCATCTCAAGCACTGGCTTAAAATTCCTGACAATAGATTTTAAAATACGGTAGATAGTGCTTTTAAGCCTTATTTTTTCGTTTAAGAGAAAATTGAACTTATAAGTCGATTGGTGGCAGCAAAGCCGGAGACGGGTGTATGACAAAAAGAAATCTTATATGAAAATAATAAAATGTAAAGAAACTTTTAAAGTAAGAGACATTTGAATAGAAGATTCGAAAGTTATGACTGAAAAAATACTGCATGCCATTTAAAAAACCCAATGTTGCGTGTAAAAAGGGCTAACGATTTGTATTAAGACTTTCCCCAATCAAATCTTGTAAGTTTTAAATTCCTCTTTTCAGAAATTTGAAGCGAAAGTGTTTAAAAGCAGGACAGTCAAACGAAACAGGGTGAACAGTTAAAGAAGCAGAACACACACACACATAACCATGGCAAGAAAGTCGGAATTAACCGGGCAAGCGGGCTGAAGTTGAAGACAGCATGTTCAACAGTATAATTTCAAGAACAAAAGAACATTTAGATTAAATACAAAATCCAAAGAGAAAATTTTAAAAAGTAGTAAAATATTTTCAAGATATTTCCAAAGGTGAAACAGTGTTGGTGGATCAGGGCGTCATCAGGGAGGAGTTTGACCCAGACAACGCAAAATGGTGTTTTCTAGGTATGAGCAACAGTACGCTAAAAATTACTCATACACTCCTCAAACACCACAAATAACAAAACAGAAAGATAAATTAGGCAAAAAATCAATTTAGGTAAGAAGTCGGCATAAGTAAAGAAATAGAACATTAAAATATCATAGGACACAAGCCCAAAAAATCGCAAATATACTACACTAAATATACATTCTATAACAAAAAAATCGACACACCAAGAAGAAGTTGTCCGATTGCGATAAAAATTGGTGGAAGTGAAGAGAACATACATAGAAAAACAAACGTCAGAAACAAACATTAAAATTTCAGATCAATTGAATAATTTATTTCAGAGTATGACCGTTACAAAAGGAGGAAGTCAATAAGGCGTTGGTCAATTTAAATGATTAAATTAAATCAATTTAAATGATTAAATTAAATTAATTTAAATGATTAAATTAAATCAATTTAAATGATTAAATTAAATCAATTTAAATAATTAAATTAAATTGATTTAAATAATTAAATTTTATCAATTTAAATATTTAGTTTAAACTTTATTCAAACGCAATTATTTATACAAAAAGGACCGGTGCAAATTTAACAAAAGGAAGTCATTTACAAAAAGGTTTGAAAATGGCTGGATCATTTGGTGCCACGATTTCTTTGATTTAAAATGTTTGGCTCTGAAAAATTCGTGATGTGTAAGCTGTGAAACTTCTTCCTTACATTCACCGTGAAATTACGGAGAAAACACATTTACAAAGCTTTAGGATATCAAATAGAAAATACAAATTGCGAAAAATTCCTTCGAATTTCATAAGGGAGCAAACAAATCTTAAGTAATGTTTTGGAAAAGGATATTTAGCTTCAAAAGCATAATAAAAATTCCAAGAATTTTTAATTACAACGGTTAAAAAGTTTTCGTTATTAGTTCCTAGCCTATGCTTCTTAGTTTGGGAGCAGACACCCCTTTTAGAATAGCCGAAGTCTCCACGGATATTGGACCCTATACCGGATGAAATGGTGTGATGATAGAATTGGTAGCGTAAAGAATAAGATGTTTGGGTTTCACCACTACAACACTTATTCTAATATCCTACAGCTAACATTTACAGAAAATTTACAGATATTTTGGGACAAGAAGGGTTCGTCGGAGGTTTAGCAAGCGGGTCCTCTCAATCTCAGTCTTCAATGGTCTCTGGCCTCTTCCAGCCACGCCGCCCTCAGCTGAAAACCACCTCTCGATGGAATCTTGAGTATTCTAAAGGGGCTTGAGATTTATGAGATCGTAATGTCAGATGTAGAGGATTTATTTCAAGTGCCCACAACTTTATGACCTTTGTAATGTCAAATTGAGTGCTTTAATATTACTTCTAGGGTTAGTTATGGTCAGTTGATCACTTGAAAAGGGTTATATGATATCCAATTAAGGGATTCTTGAATATGTCTGCTTTGTGTCGGCTTGATCAGAGAAGCCGTTATTAGAGTGTTACAACCCCGAGGAATTCAGACAGAGGTCTCGAAGAATTCATGCGAGAAACGTTTTTTTATAGGGTGTAATAAACAAACTATGGACACAGCTCGTCTACCATTGACTGCCAAGACTTACTCCCATGTGTTCATGAGACCCCGAGTTTTTTTTTAAATAAACAGACTAGGTGGAAAGCGAATATTTTACTTCCCCTACCCGAATATTCTTGTGTGACTCACATTGTTAAAACCTTAAAATGTACCTTTATCTGCTGTACTAAAACCTTTTGGTAATTGTTGATTGTTGAATATCGTTTGGAGAAAGTAAGTATACTCTGTTTCACCTTAACTTGTCAGTATTGGGAAAGGCAGAAATGATGTTCATCCGCATGAAAAATAATTCCAACTTGATTTGGAATTTAAAATAAAGAAAATGCATATAAACGTGTAAAAATTGTCCTACAATGAAGGAGTGATTTTTGAACCTTTATAATCGGTTATTTATTTGTAAAAAGCATTTTTTTTTGACCGAAGCGAATGAATATATCCGAAACGGAATTCTAAACCGGTTTCCATGGTAACATTTCTGGCGAGCTAAATACGCTTTCCGGCCAAGTCTGCGCCATTTCGCTCTGCGTCTTTGCTAGCGTGTGTATTTACGTTCATATCTCTCTTGTGCTATTTTATTGGAGTGTGTTTGATACTCTGAACATGGCTGAAAAAGGAACGTCACCATCCAAGCTGTATACGCCATCAAAGCAAGGAAAATCAATTGGTAGTGGAGCTCGCAGGAACATATTGAATGTTTATTCTAGACTTCGAGAAGAAAACCATAGTGATTCCATTAACCAAATCGTCGGAAAGGTGTCTCAACTAACTGGTGTTTCCAAAAGAACTGTTTTTCGTTTGAAAAAAGAAAAGAAGACGACAAGTCCTTTGAGTACTCCAGGAAAAAAACGACCTTATGCCGTTGGAAAAAGAACAAGAATGATGAAATATGACAACTTTACTTTATCGTGCATCCGACGAAAAATTCATGATTGTTTTCGTCGAAATGAAATTCCTACATTGGACAAAGTTCTAAATGAAATTAACAATGATAAGGATATTTTTTCGACAAACATTAGCCGAAGTACACTGTACAGGATACTGAAAGATTTGGGATTTTCCTTTGAAAAGCGAAAAAGGCAGGCTATGCTTTTAGAAAGACACGACATAATTTTATGGCGAAGAAATTATTTACGAAAAATTAGAGAACTGAAGAATGAAAATGCTTCAATCTATTATTTAGATGAAACATGGGTGAATGAAGGACACTCACAAAGTCGAGTATGGCAAGACAAAAACATCAAAAGCACCAATGAAGCTTCCTCTTCAAGTTTGACAACAGGCTTGGCTGCACCAAAAGGAAAAGGAAGAAGACTCATCATTACCCATATCGGAAGTGATGAAGGATTTGTACCTGATGCGGCTGACATTTTTGTAGGAAAAAAATCCGGTGACTACCACGAAGAAATGGATGGTAACCATTTTGAGAAGTGGTTTGAAGATATCATGCCTAAATTGAAACGAAACAGCTTTGTAGTGATGGACAATGCCCCCTATCACTCGGTGAAGAAAGAAAAAATTCCGACGACATCTTGGAAAAAAAGTGCAATTCAAGAATGGCTATCGTTGAAAAACATTACGTG
This sequence comes from Metellina segmentata, assembly GCA_947359465.1. Lineage (NCBI taxonomy): Eukaryota > Metazoa > Arthropoda > Arachnida > Araneae > Tetragnathidae > Metellina > Metellina segmentata. The sequence continues at coordinate 83,202,073 of OX375883.1, read as the reverse complement.
GAACCAGGACATGATCAAGATTGAACTGTTGAAAAAAGTTAGCGAAATCAAACATATGTTTGATAAATACAGAGTTGAAGAAATTGCCGAAAAATTTGGACATAAGGTTTTGAGACTTCCCCCGTATCACTGTGAGCTTAATCCCATTGAAATGATATGGAGTCAAGTAAAAGGACACGTTGCCAGGGAAAACAAGACTTTTAAACTGAACGATGTGAAGGATTTAGTCATCCAAGGGATTGAAAAGGTCTCTGTACAAAATTGGAAAAACTGCATAAACCATGTTACTGAAAAAGAGAAATACATGTGGGAAGTAGATGGACTTGTGGATGATATTTGGGAAAGTAAGAACTTGGTAATTTCTTTTAATAGTGAGTCTGATAGCGATTCGGAAATGTTAAGTGATGATGATGTGTAAATTCATGTGATGAATAAGTATATTATAATGTAAATAGATTTGTTATGATGTTTGCTATGTTTTACATATATTGATGATGTATAAATGCATGTGATGAATAAGTAAAACGTAAATATAGTTTTCTCATTGTAACTACTATTCATGAAAGAGATTGGTTTCTTCTGTACACTTTCTTGTAAACTATTTTAAATTATTCATAAAATTAATAATTTACTACTAATCAACCCGACACCGTTCCGCGAGTTTCAGAATATGTTTCACACATATAAGGTTTATTTTTTTTAACTCTAATTTTTAAAATGGTTTCATTTTTTTTATTATTGTATGTGTATTCACTATATTTGTATTTTTTATATTCTATTTATTTATTGTGAATGTATTTTATATCCTCTATGTTATATGTATTTTTATTTGTTATTTACTTTCTTTAATATCAGAATAAATTTGATTTAATTTGGAGACTATATTTTGCTGTTAAGAAAAACACATATTTTAGCAGACGACGCACTCTCCCCTACCTTGTCCAACCAAATGTAAGACCAAAGGAGTAATTAAATTGGATTAATTTCCTTTAATAAAATTATTAAAATTGAAAAAAGAAGTATTAATCAAGGTGTTTAGCTTTCAGGTAAGTAAATTCAAAAAATGAATTTTATGGTTCATCACATCTTTAAATAGACTGTTTTTTTAAACAACATTTATTGTAAAAAAATTTTAAATATATATATTTTTAAATAACTAAAAATAATACTCATTTAGAAAAATCAAAACGCATTTATATTAACATAGAGTAGCTTTTTGTTTAATTAACAAATGTAATGCAAGAGCCATTAGAAATTAAAGATCTGTGAAACGTATAGAATTTCCACGTGCATTTTATCTCTCCTTGCCAAAAAGGGCGAATTTCCTCGCTTATAGCTGACTTCTTCTGACATTGTAACCCTAGTTTCTACGACAACGGCTGTGATGCGGTCAACGTAGCCTTTACTCTACTGACAAGTTAAGGTGAAACAGAGTATAAAACAAACCATTTCCTCTTTCAAACATGAGGCGCCACGGTTCCTCCGATCGGGCGATTGCCTGCTGTTGTGTAATAACTCAGAACTTTAATGCGGAGTATGCGATATGTATTACGATGGAATTGACGCTCGTATTTTTGTCTCCAGCTGAATTGTATATAGATTAATGCTTGATGAGAATAAATTCTTATATTCGAACCTAGAGTTACCGGTGTGTTTCTCACCCAAAATAGTGGCGTCCGTGACAGGACTTTTGAAGGATTTACTTAAATATTGATTTCGAAGACATGGATATCAATCGCTAAAGTAAATTAAGAAAAACCACTCGTAGTGCCTTTACGAGAGTTTTAAATCAAATAAAGTCCATAATTGAAGCACCTGATCCTGATAAGAAGGCTTTGCAAGTTTCTTATAATGTTCTGGAAGAAAGAGCTGCTCAGTTGAAGGAACAAGACGCTAAAATATTACAAGTGCTGCTGGATGACGATGAAGCCGATCTAGACCATGAAATGGAGGTAGGTGAAAGCTACCAAACTCAATTCCTTGATATCGCTATAAGTGTCCGTCAAATTTTAGTTGTTTCTAGAGTAGATGCTGAAAGCATTGATGAAAATGGGGTGAAACAGAATTTGAGAAAGTTTAAGCTTCCTAAACTTGAACTTAGACAATTTGATGGAAATTTGAAAGATTGGTTACCATTTTGGTGTCAATTTAAAAATATAGATGAAGATCCTGATATCGATGCTGTTGATAAGTTTCAGTATCTTATCCAAGCAACTGTGAAAGGTTCACGTGCGAGAGAAATAATTGAAAGTTTCCCTGCAACTGGTGACAATTACCGAAAGGCTGTGGAAAGCTTAAAATCTCGGTTCGGTCGTGAAGACGTGTTAGTTGAAGTATATATTAGAGAGCTGTTGAAGCTTGTTTTAAGGAATGCAACTGACGCGAATAATTCCTATTCTCTCTGCTCCCTTTACGATAATTTGGAATCTCAGATTCGAGCACTTTCAACACTCGGTGTAACAACTGAGAAATGTGCAGCTATGCTTTATCCATTGGTAGAGTCTTGCATGCCTGCAGACTTACTCAGGGCTTGGCAAAGAAGCTCTAATTACGCTCATGGAAATGAACCTGAAAGCAGGCTTGATAATCTGATATCCTTTTTAAAATGTGAAGTGGAGTCAGAAGAGAGAATAAATTTAGCGATGTCTGGTTTTGGACTTAAAACTGAGAACAAGAGTCGGAAAAAGGTCTTCCCTGTAATGGAAAATCAAGTTTCTACAGCAGCGGAGTTGCTAACCACCAGTTCTCTGAATTATAAAAACTGTATTTTCTGTGATGGACAACATGAAAGCTCCAACTGTTTTAATGCGCGTAAAATGATCTTAGTTACGAAACAGAAACTATTGAAAGAGAAAGCTTCTTGTTTCAAATGTTTAAAAAAGGGTCATCGCAGTAAAATGTGCAGAAATTTTGTGAAATGTATTATTTGTACCAAAAATCATGTTGTTATAATGTGTCCAGAACTCCCTTGTAATAAAACAATTTGCCCTGAGCTTTGTTCAGAGAAAAAGGAAGATTACCAAGAACATGAAAAATCTCTTAATTTGGCTAGTTTATCTCTCTGTCCTAAGGTATTTTTACAAACCTTGAAGGTAAATTTAAGAGGACCGTGTGCTTCTTCATGTGTTCGGGTGTTAATCGATACGGGATCTCAAAAGTCTTATATTCTGAAGAGTACTGCTTCCAAAATGCATCTAGAACCTTTACGACAGGAAGTAATCACTCACTCACTTTTTGGTGGTAAAAGAACTAACCCACGGAAACATGATTGTTTTAAAGTCCACTTGGGGAAATTAAACGGTGGATACATGTGCAATTTTGATGTTCTCGATCAACCCGTAATTTGCGACAACATTTCCTCTGTGAAGTCTGGACCGTGGATAGAAGAATTGAAATCTATGAATATTTCAATAACTGATGATGAAGAGAATCCAGGACCAATCGAAATCTTAATCGGTGCTGATGTTGCTGGAAAACTGTTGACTGGACAGCGAAGAGTTCTTTCATGTGGATTAGTTGCCATTGAAACTGAATTAGGATGGACTTTAATGGGTAAGTCTCCTTTGGAAACTTATGAAAATTCAGCAATGATAGTGACATCAATGTTTGTAAAAGAAGCTACTATCACTGACCTCTGGAGTCTAGACGTTATTGGCATAACTGACTCTGTTTCAAAAAAGTCCAAGGAAGATATAGAGTTTCAAATCAAGGCTCAATTTCAAGAAACTATTTCAATCAATGAAGAAGGGCGTTATGAGGTTTCTCTACCCTGGGCAGATGGTTATCGTCACCTTCCCACATCTCAGATCTTGGCGTTAAAAAGACTGGAGTCAACAACTCGAAAACTTCACTCTGAAAATTTGTTCGATAGGTATGATAAAGTTCTGACAGAATGGAAAGAACTAGGAATAATTGAAGAGGTACCTACAGATGAAGCAATTGACTATGGACATTACTTACCACACAGGCCCGTAGTAAAAGAAAACAGTACTACAAAGGTGCGCCCTGTGTTCGATGCTTCTGCAAGAGAAAAGTTTCAGCTCTCTTTAAACCAATGTCTTGAATCTGGCCCAAATTTGATAGAGCTTATTCCCTCGATTCTTCTCAGATTTCGGGAACACAGATATGGAGTCATTTCGGACAGTGAGAAAGCTTTTCTGCAGATTAGTATAAGACCTGAAGACAGAGACTATCTTCGATTCTTGTGGTGGAGTCATGAAGATGAGAAGAAATTAAAGATTTTCCGCCATTCACGTGTGGTTTTTGGAGTGAAAAGCAGCCCTTTTCTACTTGGATTTGTTCTTGACTACCACTTGAAAAGGTATTTAGAAAATCCTTTCTACAACAAGCAATTAGTAATGAAACTCCTCAATAGTTTTTATGTGGATAATGTCGTCACAAGTGTCGACAAAAAGGAGGAGTTAATAGAATTTATTAAAGAGTCTACAGCTGTATTAGCAGAAGGGAAATTTAATCTCAGAGACTGGCAATATTCTGGTGATCAACAATCAGATGATGTTTCCCCAGTATTAGGATTGTCTTGGAATCGAACCAAAGACACTTTGACTGTTAATTTGAACTGGCTGGAGAACTATAATTTAACAGTGATCACAAAGAGAACCATACTCTCTGTAGCTAATAAGGTGTTCGATCTCATTGGATTGATCTGCCCAGTTTCCTTGTTTCCCAAGCTCTTGTTACAAAAAATGTGGAAAACTGGGATATCTTGGGATATGGAAATCGATTCATTAACACGAGAGGAATTTTTACGCTGGTATCGAGATCTTTTCCTGTTAAGGGAAGTGTTCATTCCTAGGTGGTTTCAAGCTCATGCAAGTGACAAGGAGTCGATCAGCATTCACACCTTCTGTGATGCCAGTCTTCATGCTTATGCTGCTGCTGTGTACGTGAGGATAGAAATCATAGATGAAGTGCACATACAACTTTTGGCTGCAAAATCAAGAGTAGTTCCCGTAAAGTCGATCACAATTCCACTTGCGGAGTTGTTAGCTGCAACGGTGGGAGCAAGACTGTGTACTTCAGTTCTAGAAGGACTTCTATGGGAAAATTTGGAGTTACACTTTTGGACGGATTCTTCCACAGTGTTAGCATGGATAAAAAGGGATCAACCATGGACTGTTTTTGTCAACAACCGTGTCCGTGAAATACGAAAGTTGACCAATCCTGAAAGTTGGAGACACATTCCTGGCTGTGTTAACCCCGCAGACCTCCCGTCAAGAGGATGCTCTGCTAAGCAATTCCTAGAAAGTAGATGGTGGGAGGGTCCTACTTGGCTCAAAGCATCTCCGTTAGAGTGGCCTTCTTCCGCAGTAGTCTTCAATGATGAATCTATTTTGAAGGAGAAGAAGAAAACTAACGAGACTGAAATAAAAGCAGTCACAGGATGTTTGATGACTCATACAACAAATTGCGAATGGTGTGAATCACCGAATGAAGTAGAGAATAATCTTTGCAAATTTCATGGAGATCGATGGTATTTTAGATACTTTTCGAATTACGATAAAATGGTGCGCATGTTATCTTGGATGCAAAGATTTATCGACAATTGCAAGAAGCCTAAACATTTGAGGAATTCTGGAGAATTAACATCTGAAGAATTTATGACCGCTGAACTGAAAATAGTAAAGTTAGTGCAGGAAGAATCTTTTAATTCTGATAACAAGAAGCTAACTACATTAAATGTGTACAAGGATGAGTCGGGAATTTTGCGAGTAAAGACTAAGATCATCTATAGGGAAGATTCGAAAAATTTCAGAAATCCTATGGTTTTACCTTCAGAACACAGTGTAGTTAGAAGACTTATCATGACAGAACATCGAAAAAATTCCCATGCTGGATCTCAGATGCTGTTGAATATTTTAAGAGAGAATTTTTGGATACTGAATGCACACAAGAAAAACGATAAGATCTGTACTATCAAAGTGCGTAGTCTGTATAAGACATGGAAAAAACAACTTAGATGCTCCAACGGCTCCATTACCAGAAAATAGAACCAGAGATGCAGATGTGTTTGAAATCACGGGTTTCGACTTAGCAGGACCTCTCTATCTGAAAGAAGGTGTTAAAGCTTGGATTTGCCTATACATCTGTGCTGTGTACCGTGCAGTGCATTTTGAACTTTTGTCTTCCCTCTCGACTGAAACATTTTTACTGAGTTTTCGACGGTTCATTTCAAGACGTGGGAGACCATCAGTAGTCTATTGTGACAATGGGAGCAATTTCTTTGGAGCTTCCAATTTACTGAAGTCTGTTGACTGGAATCAGATTGTACAATATAGTACTGTTAGGAAAATTGAATGGAAGTTCAATCCACCAACTGCAGCTTGGTGGGGAGGCTTCTGGGAGAGGTTAGTTGGGGTGATGAAAATTATTTTAAGGAAAGTTTTAAGTAAAGCTCATCTTTCCTATGAAGAGATGTCCACTGTTTTGTGTGATGTGGAATCAACTATCAATGCAAGACCTCTGACTTATGTTTCTGAGAATGACAGTGAACTTGTTCCTTTGTCTCCTTCTCTGTTCATACGAGATATACGACAGACTGGTGTGCCAGATTTTGATAAGGTGGATGGACATTCTCTGAAGACTTATTCTCATAAGAGACTGAAATACCGTCAGAAACTTGTGTCAGACCTGCGGAAACGATTTAGATCCGAGTACTTAGGACAACTAATTCAAAAATCCGAATCTAAAAAGTGCAATCGTCTCATTTCGATTGGCGATGTAGTGATTATTGGAAGTGATAATACCAAACGAGTAGATTGGATTTTGGGTCGGGTTATAGAACTTTTGCCTGGAAAAGAAAACATCACTCGACTGGTACGCTTGCAGACCGCTACGACACAGTTGTTAAGACCTATCCAGAGACTGTATCCTCTAGAAGTGTCTTCAACATGGAAAAGTGATCGTCGTCGTCCTCTTACGAACACTGGTATCCAACCTACCCCTACGAAGGAAGAAGGAACTATAACACGTAGTGGACGGATGATCAAAGTACCTAGAAAGCTGGACTTGTAACAGTGACTTTCCCATAACTTTAATTCTGACTTTTCTGGAACTTAATGTGAAAAGTGTTAAAAGCTTTAGGAGTTGAATTGATTGTCAATCAACTCAAGGTGGGAGAATGTTGATTGTTGAATATCGTTTGGAGAAAGTAAGTAAAACAAACCATTTCCTCTTTCAAACATGAGGCGCCACGGTTCCTCCGATCGGGCGATTGCCTGCTGTTGTGTAATAACTCAGAACTTTAATGCGGAGTATGCGATATGTATTGCGATGGAATTGACGCTCGTATTTTTGTCTCCAGCTGAATTGTATATAGATTAATGCTTGATGAGAATAAATTCTTATATTCGAACCTAGAGTTACCGGTGTGTTTCTCACCCAAAAGTAATGTTCTAACGCCAAGTTTAACATAATTGGTTTTCCCCAATTACTCGTGTATGAAACACCATGATACAGATAAAATATCACATAGGGGAAGGTACGACACCACCTCCATACCTAGGGACAGGGGGTGTTGTACCTAAGGTTAGGTCCAGAGAGTGGAGAAAAAAATCTTTTTTAACTAACATAATTTTTCAACTCAAAAATGTATTGAATTACGTTATTGACTAATTAAGAATTTTATTTTCCAAAAACTAAGACTGTTCACAAAAATATCAAAATATCAAGTAGTACTTATGCAAAAAATAATATCAAAGGGCTTAGATTTTACTTAAAAGCTTCAGACTTGAAATTTTACTACAAAATCACAGCTCAGTGAAATTTATTTTCATGGTCACAATCATGTCAGACTTCTTCATTAACAATAAATCGCAGCGAAGAATCTAGGTATTTTTCTTAGTATATCACTCTTGAGTTTATCAATAAATGTGAAAAACCTAATCCTAACGCAAACCTGGTAGAATAAACAAGAAAGTTAACCTTTTTATCATTTTATCAGTACATTTTTGTTTTACATAAGTGCAACTGTCTCCCCTAACTAATTCGGAATTACTTCTTTGAAATTTTTTTGTTGGTGAAGTGTTGAAATCGTATTAAAAAACAAGCCAAGTGACCTCGCGTTTGAAATTTGCAAAAGAAGTACATTCAGCCACAAAACACAACCGTCATCCACATTTAGCTCGAAAGAAAAACCTCTCATAGCGATTAATTCCGATCTAAATGCAGAGCTGATATCCAAATTTCTTCTTTTTAACAAACGAAATCGTATTAAGAGGGGTTAATTACTTTTGGTTTTACTGCTTCTTTCCTATTACCATTGATGAATACTTTCATATCGATAAATAATTATAAGTTGATAAGTGCATCAAGGGAAAACGAACATAAGCTGTAAAATTACTTTTCTTACATAATCTGTAAGACTACAAGAAGACACCTTTACAAATATTTAAAGATGAAACTTGGGTATATGTTTTTAATTTAGTTTACTAAAAAATTGAAATTATTTATTTAATTTACTGTTACACGGTGAGTCTTGCTACACTAGAGCCCATTAGACCGGCATTTATGGGTTCAAATTTAGAATTTTAGGAAAAATTCCGATAGGTTTAATTTAATTGAAACAAAACGTGCATTACAATAGAGTACAAGAACCCATAAGTTACGTCAAAAACAAAAAAATTAACAACACTTGTTTCTGATCAAAAAAAAAAAATTTTCAGTGCTGTCCAACAAACTTCACGGAAAACAGAGAATTTACTGTCTGTTATCCAAATGGGACAGAAATTACCAGTGTCGACCTTTGTATTTACTCTTATCAAAAAAAAATATCATTAAAAATTTTTGCTTGACATTTTTTTACTAAAATAACGTGATGATTAATATTTTAAAACTTACATTAATAGCTATTTTGAGAATAATTGCCTTAAGTTGGATCAAGCAGTACTTTCTCCATAAAATAGTAGAGGGATATGGACAGTACCATCGCATAAATGTGTGTTCTGTAATGACCAGTTTGGTCTAGGAATTCAAAAAATAATAAATATTTATTTGACAGTAGTCCCTTGATATATTGCGTTTCTTAGTGGAACACTACTCCAGTGACGTCATGCTTAAAATTAAGTAATAATTTTAAATATGACTAAATCTAAAACGAATTTGCTTTGTAGGATTGTGAACGAAATTTTCACGATTAAGAATATGAATTCTGTGAAAAATAAAACTTTCGTATTACATTTTGTCTAATCATACATTCACTGTTTCCTAATAACAAGAGACACTATCCCCTTTTTTGTCCAGCACTATAATTACAACTTGGAATACCTCATTTCACACGAAATGACGCATGCATAATATTTCACCCGGAAAAGACATTCCAAGAAGGAACCCACACATTTCCTCCGAACCATTTTATTAAAACGTTCATCAGAACTTTCGAATATAGAAACATGTCGTCTAAGTCAATAGTTACAAGAAACAAACGGAGAGAAACTAGAACAAAGACAGATATCGTCTGCAAATGCGAACTTTCAACGGAAGGCGACTCACACCACTTTGCTTTATGCAACTTTGGAACGTCGGAGGTGGGGGGAAAGAGACAAGATCGTCACGCAAACCACCAATGAAAATCCTAAACTGACGGAAGAAGCTGTCGATACACTTCACTTCATTTGATGACAAAAGGACCAAACGGTTTTTTGGGGGAAGATAGGATTTCGCGATCCCTGTTTAGAAGAAAATGTAGCAGATGCTGCGACTTAAATCGGACGGTCTGACTTGTTTTGCGTTGGAAATGAACTGAAGAAATTCGTAAATTATCGTCGGCTATCATTATTGGAATCTTCGTCTCTGATATTGTAACAGATTTTTTTAAAGAATTATACGACTCTTGTTGGGTAAGTTCTGATTTTTCTGTTCAGAAGTTATTTTTAAACTTCTATCTGTGTCGGAATAACTTTTCAACTTTTATCCATTTAGAAGTTATGTATTTTAAAGATTGTTTTTATTATATTTGGGATCAAAAGTAAAAATTTAGTTTTCTAGTTTCAATGTATTGTTAACAGCTATAACTGTTATAGGAATTCGATCAAAATACTAAATTCAATTTTTTTATGCTTTTTTTTATCTCTGTTGTTTAAAATTATTCCGATTTAAGTTTTCAATTTGTAGATATCTCAGAAGCATTACATTAAGTTAAAATTTATTTAAATCAATATCAGCATCTTAATTTTGTGCATACAACATTTTCTATCTCAGCCGAAAAAGTTAACCATTTGAATCAGTATACCGAAGCTACAGGTTCTTTTGTGTTGAGGTATCCTTTCTAAAACTTTAGAAAATTAAAACTTTTGTAAGTAATACCGAATGGCTTATAATTCGTTAAGTTAGTTTTAAAATCAAATTTGTGTGTTTTTACAAAGAATACTGAAATTTGTTTAAACTGAATATTGAAGCAAAAAGTTCTTTTAAAAGTCGACGCTTGTGTTGCCAGATTCGGAGATAGGTCGTTACACATTTATGTGAAAATACGTATATTACTCTAAGAAGTACATTTCTTTCCAAATTTTAGACGTTAATTTCAAAAAGAAATTTGAATTTAATAATTTAATGATTTATAATTAGTTATTCTTCTGGAATCACTCATTTATGATAATGCAACTTTAAAGTAACATTCAGCTCATAGTTGCTAATGTAAAATTGCTTACATTGTTTCTTTCTAAGTGTGATTAATTTTGTGCATTCTTTTATGAACTTATTTTTTTAAATTGCATTATGTGAAACTGACATATATTTTTCAAAACAAGCAATCACATGCTTAAAAAAAACTGCACTATTAAGTTAACTAAATTAGAAACACTTATATATTTTTTAAATTTCCAGGCGTTTTAGAAATTTGTATCTTATAAAAATAATGCATTATGTACTTAATTTAACATAATACAGGCTCTTAAAGTTATGATGAAAACTTTGAATTTTTAATTTAGCATTGCCTGCTGGAATTTTCGTGTTTTAAATTCCATAAAATGAACCTCGAAAGTTATTTTCTTTAAAAGAAAAAAAAGAAATATAAAAGAAATAAGTCCATATTTGTGTCAGATTAGTAAAACAAAAACGGTATAAGCGCTCGATGTACACGCTATGAAATTATCTTCTAATACCTTCTTCTATTATCTGTCTTCTATTATATGTGAGTGCATTATCTTCAAGGAGTCTTGTATCTTCTATGAGTCTTCTATTATCTAAAATTATCTCAATGTAATGTAATTTTTTATTTTTTAAATAATCTAGTAAACAATTTTCAATCCTACATTGTTTCCGGCACAAGCACTTGTTACATGCAAAGTCCCAAATACTCGTACCTTTGATCTTCCCTTTTCAGGAGAGACAGGAGCTTTGAACCTTTCAATTTCAGTAAAAACTGGTAGAAGTTTCGGAGTTCTGTACGAAATTTTTGTTTGGTGGATTCTTTTATAATATGGATGTTATTCTTAAAAAGAAAATCACTTTAATATTTCCATCATTTAAACTTTTGTATTTATGAAGAAAAATATCAGAACCAATTTTTTCCAAGCGTTATTTTTATAAGTTTTGTGGACTGCAAAATATCTTAAAAGCTAATTACTCTACAACAATGATACTTTTCCCACTTTCTGTGAAACTCATTACCTATAAAATGAAGTATTCTTAAAAATTTCTGTATATTTTGACACATACAATAAGGTGAAAATTTATTGTTTCTAAAGCATAAATTGAATAATTCAAGGGTTTGCTGCAAATAGGAGGTAACTCCATACTGGGTTAGTTTGGAGTTGCATGTACTATCTTGTAGTTAAATAAAAACTCTTTCGTTTGGTGCAAAAAAAGATGTAGCTCCAATCGTTAGAACAGAATAATTAAGGAAACTTATCCAAAATAGTATTTTAACACAATTTAGAATTTTATATTTTCGCACAACTTAGAATTTTGAATTTTTAAAAGTCTTTTCCAAAAACTTAAAAAATTGGAGCTTCCTCCTTTTTACAACAAACCCTTCAATTGTAATTTGAAAAAAAAAAATGAAATTCTTAAAATTCAAATTTGTGAAATTTCAACTAATTTTTGAAAAATGACATTTTAATCTTTTTTAACAATTAAAATTAATTTTTCTAAGCCGACAGAAAACATGCCTCCTTTAAATATGTTATAGGGTATATGTTACACTTGAAAACCAATTTTTTTTTTATATTTGCTAGAATAGACTAAATAATGCTCCTTTTAGGAAAAAATACATATTTTGAGATATTGAAGCATAAAATTGACCTTACGTACTACACTACTCTGTGCTTTCAAAAAATCATTTCAAATAATTCTACTCAACATATCTCTTCAATAATATATAATTTTAAACAGATTTTTTTTTGTAAAAACATTAATTTAAATTTATAAAACAAATAATTTTGAAAGATTTCTATCTTTAAAAATATTAAGGTTCCACTTCTGACATTTTATTTACTGTGAATCAAGATGAAAATTGAACATTTGAGTGAAATTGGTCATACAGTTGGAATAAACATGAATATTCAAAAGAGGTATGTGTTGGCGAGGAATCTCGGTTGATAGAACAGCGGATTAGCATCTGGAGAGTTGCGACTTAGAAACTCAATCCAACCAAAGACCGTAATGTACGTAATATCTGGTGCACGCAAAATCTGTCGTGGTTTCAAATGTCCACATAATTTGTTAGGGATTTTCCATAGATCAATTGCTCGTTTACTGATGTTATACGAATGCCCCAGGGAGTAGAAAGAGCTTAAAACTGCGACTTACGTCGCAGAATAACAAAGTCTTTGCAGAACAATTTTTACTTAATTTTATAAAAATTTTGGTCGATTTTTTAAAATTATGTTATGATGTTCTGCAGTGCAAAGCGAGCTCCTTGCCACACCTTTTTGTCTTTTCTAGCTACGGAACAACCACCCTACACAACCCAAATTACCACAAACACTTTATAAATAACACATCTTCCATGGCCCGGTGCACACATCAGGTTTTTCAATGTGCGGCGCCTCTGCGGCAACGCAAGTGCGGTCTGAGATACATTAGATCCAATTGAGAAATGCACAAATACCTCATGCGCTGCTGCGGTGACGCACGTCCAACTTGCGTACAATTTGTACCGCAGTTCCCCACGGCGCTGCAGCTCGCCTCACACGATTCTCCGGTCTCAAGTACAATGTTTTCATAAATTAATGAAATATAAATAATAATTAATAAATGGTTGTATCCAGTAACGTCTATTTTGTTTCAAAATATATATTTTTACACCAAGTAAGCGAAATAAACACGTTTTCTTCGATAGAATATTTATCGCAAATGGCGCGAAATGAGTACTTGCGTCATTTCACGGTAATGTGTGCATTGTTGGCCTTCGGTTCCCCCGGAGGCGCGTTGCACGTTCAAAAACCGGATGTGTGCATCGGGCCTTAGTCAATGACAAAATATTTAACTTCAACAGTTATCGACAGAATTGCGAATTCTGAAAATATGCCTTGGTGTTAAATAAAGTAAGTTAATTAATTTTGATTTGTGTTTTATTATACACTGCTGGCCACCGTAAATGCAACACCCTGAAGGAAGTATGCAAATAATATGAAATTTACAACATGCATTAGCGGAGGTGAGATATGCAAATGATTAGAATTTCAGCGCAGACGCACATCACGCGCGCCTGTGACGCCACTTCAAAGCGCTATTTAAGGCTTGGAGATTTCGACGATTTCAAGTACGGCAATTGTGTTTTTCTTCTGGTTTAAAAAAAAAAAAAACGATTAATTATGCCTCGTAGAAAACAGCGATCATCTTTTGATCAAGTATCCGAGTTCGACAGAGGAAGGAAAGTGACCTACCGAGATTGTGGATTATCTTTCAGGGAAATCGGTAGTCGTGTTGGACGAAACCAAACAACTGTAATGCGGATATGTGATCGTTGGATGCAGGAAGGTCCGACGTGTTCGATCGCATCCACCTCAGTGCACCACTTCACGTGATGACAGGCATATTGTGCGTATGGCAGTGACGGATCGCTCAGCCACATCACGAACCATAGCACAGCACATTCAGTCTGTAACGCATCATCCAGTGTCTGCGCGTACCATTCGACGCCGTTTACAGCAGAGTGGTCTGTCCGCAAGACGTCCATTGTTTCGTCTACCCTAGACACAGAACCACAGACGTCTCCGCCGCCAATGGTGCGATGAAAGAAGGATGTGGACGGCAGAATGGAATGGAATTTTCTTTACTGACGAGTCACGCTTCTGTCTGCAACACCACGATGGTCGGATTCGAGTCTGGAGACACCGTAGAGAGAGGATGCTGAACAGCTGCGTTATGCACCGCCACGCTGGTACTGCACCGGATATTATGGTATGGGGCGGTATTGGACATCGCTCTCGCACTCCTCTAGTACGTATTGCCGGTACTTTAAACAGCCAATGCTACATCTCCGAGGTGTTGGAACCAGTTGTCCTTCCTTACCTTCAGGGTTTGCCCGCAGCCATATTTCAACAGTATAATGCGTGACCACACGTGGCACGCATTGTCCAAGGGTTCTTCGTCAATCGCCAGATTGAATTGCTTCCCTGGCCAGCTAGCTCTCCGGATCTTTCGCCGATAGAAA